>JAJOZX010001279.1:345000-963305 GCA_023014485.1 Bathynomus jamesi | reverse complement strand
CATGAATGAACTTTGTTGTTTGTGTCATGAATGAACTGGTTGAAGCTTTCCATTCTACTGACAACAGTTATGATAGGAAACTCAAAATATTGACATTATCTCCATTTACCATATCAAAAACTATAAATCTACTTCAGACAACTGAATATTTAGTTAAGGAAAGCAGAAATATAAAGCAAAGACGGAATTATTCCTGAAATTGAACCCATGTCAAAAGGAAAAGTAATAACTAAAGGTACTAAAGATTCTGTTCAGAAATTTTTTAAATCAGATGAAATTAATCATTTGTGCCCAGGTACAAAAGACTGCCTGAGTATCAGAAATGAAAGTGGGTATAAAGAATCTGTGCAGAAAAGACTGGTGTTAATGAATCTGAAAGAAGCTTTTCGTCTCTATAAAAATAATCCAGATAGTCCCCAAATTGGCTTCTCTAGTTTTGCCAGCCTTTGCCCCAGACTGTGTTTTAGCTGGAGCTGCTGGTACCCATTCTGTGTATGTATGTACATTAGGGTGCATCAGCCTATAAGGGGTGAAATTTTGAACTTCGGATATTGATTCGGCCCTATGATATTATGGTTACAATCCCCAACAAACCTTCAGTGTCCACATTTCAAGCTGTTCTGACAATATTTAGTGGGTCCACCTCGAAGATGAAAATTTGACAATTGTGGAATTTTATGGTTTTACTAGAAAATCTTGTGTAAATGTTGTAGATTTTGTTTGAAAAAAATTGTAAATATAGTTAGTTTTAGGCAAGTTTTAGCCTCAATTCATGAAATTATGTGTCTTTTTAGACTTTTTTGTATTATTCTGAGAATCATGAAGTGAGTTACCAGGATGCGGGATGAGGACCCAACTTGCCAAGCATCCCACCAACCACCTCCACCTATTAAAAATGGTATTTCATGATAAAATACTTGTAAAAATTGATTTATTACTTATTGATATCTTAATTCTTCTTCTTTGTCCTTTTTTCTTTTAAAACAGATGATAAAGAAGCTTGTCTCTTTCTCAGATTAGGAGTGGCTTTTCTGTCAGCTTCTACAACTTGGAGAACATTTTGAAGATATTCTTCAGTCCTTGCAGCCTCATAAAAGTCACTGCATAGTTTTACTGCCCTCTCAGAGCCATCATTTATGACATTTATAGCCAAAAGTTTTTCTTTGGAAGATATAAATGATGCTGTTATTTTTTATTCAACAATCTCAACCATTAAAAAATCATAGTCTAACTGTAATGAAGAGAATATGCACCGAGAGTTTTTGTCAACCAAGTCAGCTAGTGTGGTTTCCAATCGTAGATTGGTAGGGAAATTAGGCTTTCCAAAACTAGATCCATGTCTACCTTCTGGAACCACTGTCTCAATCTTGTGTGGTTTATAGGAAAGTAGATGGTTTGTTATAGCACGAAGTTCATTTTTTGGAACCAAATCGCTGAATAATACAAGAGGAATCATCTCTGATGAAAGGTACCAGATATGATGTTTCAAAGATGTTAGAGCACTTTTTGCTATTTGCTTGTTTACTTCCTCGTATCTAAGCAGCTTTTTGTAAAGCTGCAAATCATGCCATGGTGCATCAAAAACTGAAGAGCAGATCATCCACCATGGGTAGTAAATCAGTGAAATGAAGGTTGCAAAGTCTCTCTGTTTCAGAATTCATTGCTTGTTTGTGATTGTTACTGAAGGTAGTTTCGAGATATTATCTTCTAGTAATGCAATTTTTAGAGCATATATTGCTTTACTCATCCCATCTGGCTCTATGTATAGCACCAGGTCACTGAAGGGTTATATCCTTATCACTAGGTCATGCATTTAAAGTATAACACAACTAAGTCAGAAAATTGTTTGTAGTCATATCGTGTATGTTGCTTTTCTATATTACTTATTTGAATTGCATAATCAGTCCATTCCTGAAGAATCTCCTGGACAGCTTTGGAGTACTGATTAGTGATGTAAAAAAAACCATTTTTTTTGTTTTTTGTTGTTTTTTTTTGTGTTTTTGTTTTTTTTGTTTTTTTTTAATAATTAATATAGATATTGCCAATTTAATTATAAGGTATACTTTTGCAATGATATATATTATAAAATAAATAAATAAATAAAATAGGCCATATGGTACCAGTATAGAATGTCCTTTTCAGCCTATTTACAGAAAAAACTGGCCTCTTTCTTGCACTGAAAGTCTTGTATCTTGAGATCCATTAAACTTGCGAGAACACTGGCTGGGAGCTGACTGCCCATTGTCCAACCTTCCCAGGACTCTCCCATCCATGCCTCGGATTTTGAATCTCCCACTTAACTATCCTTTAGACCCGCGATGACATATTCCCCCCCCCCCCCCCCCCCCACGAGACCATCCATATATATATATATATATATATATATATATATATATATATATACACATACACAGTCATACAACCATATACATATATACCAATATATACATAAATACTTATATACACATTTATATCTATTGTATACCCCATACACATGCATACATCCAGAATTCCAGATACATACGCATGCATACTCACATATATACCTACACAAACTCATACACCTCTATTTCACCCTTTCATTACCTCCGAGATCATTTAGCACATACAGTAATATCCATACAGCCAAAAGAAACCAATTAAGCACAGATAGAGAGCAGCAAAGCTAGTATTTATATCCCAAAATGCAAAATTCCAAGAAAGTGAAGTAAAACATGGTGCTACATTGGCTTCGTCAACATCCAAATCTGCAATAAATACCAGTACCTGTGATATTGAAACTATTTGCTTTAATCAATCTAGTGATAATGATTCTTCAATGGAAATAGAATCAGATAATGAAAGTTAAACAGCATTAGGTTAACACAAAGGTTAAAGAAGAGAGATGAATATTTATATATTTTTTATTTTTATATTGGAATATATATATATATATATATATATATATATATATACACACTGGTATTCTTGCCAATCACAATTATATCTATTGTTTTATACCAGTATTATGGATATTATACCAGTACCTGTGATATTGAAACTAGCATATATGCTCTACCCAATCTAGTGATGATTCTTCCATGGAAATGTAGGTTAACAAAAAGGTTCAAAAAAAGGTGAATATTTTCCTTTTCTATCTGGAATATATATACTGGTACTCTTGCCAATCACAATTATGTATATTGTTTGAAACGAGGAAGAATGTTTTATGTTCTAGTTAAAAAATATATATACATATAAAAAATGAGGGTTTGTTTTTCCTTTCTATTATATACTTTTTGCATGATTCAATTTTTCTAAAAGATGACTATATAGTATATATACTAGGTATAACCGTATAAGCATGGTAGTATAGTAAATTATAGGTAATACTAATATACTTATTAGATTAAAGGAAAAAAATATGGAATAAGTTAAAAACAAAAAAAAACAGACTACCTTCATTTTAAACAAAAAAAATGACAAAAAAAACAAAAAAAACGACAATAAAAAATGACTCATCACTAGTACTGATTGAAGTCAATTTTTTTCAATTTTTCATCCTTGGAAATCCACTGAAACTTTTCTCAAAATCTGTTAAAGACATTAATTTCTGGTCCACTCGAAGTTTCTACTTTCATGTCCTGAAACACATGACTCATAATAACTTCACCAACATGATGCCTGCATGCAGACCATAATAAAGGCCATCCAATCTCTTGTTGGATACCCTAGTTATGCATGCAGCGCTCACATGTCCCGTGTTGGTTGCTATAGTGTCGAAAACCAAGTTCACTATTGAATCGGAGCAGTTCCACAATTTCAGTAGCTTCATAACTACTTCAGTCAAGTTTTTCCCAGATTGGCCACTGCCACCAGCACTAGGATGATATGATGGAATACCAAGTAGTTTGAGATCCATTGAATTTCCAACTGATACGGCTAATCGTTCTTCTGTAACATATTTATCCTGCAGAGTAGAAATTATTTTCAAATCCCAATGAAGAGAGGCCAATTTAGGAGGATTCCAGGATTTTTTAATGGAACTTGAAATTTTGGGGGCTACTTCGCGTCTTGCTCTATCAGCTGTAGCATATGAAGTTGCCACTGCCTTAGTGTTACCACCACATTCTTCAACAAAAGCTTTTGTGAATGCAGCCTGTTGTGCCGGAGTCATTTTTATTCTTGATGCCAAAGAAACAAGTTTGGTCTTTTCAGAATGTCATGAGGAATGATAGCTTGAGTACCTAAACAGACTGTTGACTGTGTGGATTTTCCATCTTTTTCAGCTCCATCATTAGCTTCTGACTCACTCTCAATGGTAGTTGTATCGTTTGTGCTACTGCTTTCTAATTCAACATAACTGCAAGAAGCTTGTCTCTCTCAATTCCTTTTCTTTTCTCGCATTTTCTTCACATTTTCTTCACATTTTCAAAAAATAATGTGCTTCATTTTGGATGCTAAAGTTTGATCATGAGCTCCAAAAGAAGCAATTCTATCCCTTGCATAGATTGAAGAAATTGTATATCTTCTGGATTACTCATAATTTTTTTGGCATTTTTAATCCACGGTGGAAAAGTCATTTTAAGTTGCATTTCCATATCTTCTAGTCTTGTCTTTGTACTTTGTAGCTCTCTTCTTTTCAATGGAATTTCTCTCAGTTTCACATTCTTTTCTGACAACAAAATTATTTTCTCATGCTTTTTTCTCAGTAATCATTGGTATGTTGGCTTTATTGTAGAATGGTTGAATTTCTGTTAAAACAATTTTAGCTATATCTCGCTTAGTTCTTCTCTCTTTTAGACCCTGTTGCTGGTGAAATAGGAAACATCTAAGAACTTGTTCACTTGTTGGCAAGCGACATCCTACAATCTTTGCATCATTATTTGTGATGCCAGGACCTAATCCAAATATACAGGTTTTTACATCAACTTTATCTGCACCACGAACAAGTTTTACCACTAGAAGTGGCTTCACTGGCTTTACCACTATTATCCATTATATCATATATCAACTATTATCACCAACATATATCAAAAATTGACCTGTAATAGAAACAGATTAATATTAAGTAGTCTACATGCCTGAAAATAAGAAAAAATTGCTATAGGTATTTCATGATGGCAAATGATGTTTATTAATAGTAGCTATGGCTTAAACACAAGCAAACTAAACATACTAGGCCTATAGTACCTTAAGGATCATTCAATTCAATAAAATAAAGGTATATGTGAAAAAAATAATTTAAGGCAATTTATCCTAAAAATTGTCATTTTTGTAAAAGTTTAGGAGCTAGGTGGACCCAGTAGATATTAATCAATTGACCTGAAATTTTGCATGTGAATTTTTTTAGGGAATGTAACCATAATAACATAGGGCCAAATCAATTTTTGAAAGTTGCCATTTTTGATGCACCCTAATGTACATACCACCAGAATGCCAAAATATAATTCTCAGCTTTGGGTGTCAAAGAGTTGGAATACACAATTATTATGGAGTGGAGAAAGCAGTGTGATCTACAATGGTTTACACTTTTTAAATGCACTCATACCTATTAGAAAATCCCACCTTCATATCAAAAAATTACATTATTTTACTGATGGATGTGCAGGACAATATAAAAATCATTTCAACTTTGTTAACATTTGTAAACATGGAGATTTTGGGCTGGAATGTGAGTGGCATTTCTTTGCCACAAGCCATGGTAAGAGCGCTTGTGGGATTGGGGTACAGTGAAAAGATCTGTAACCAGAGCAAGTATGCAGAGAACATTCGCAAATCAAATATTAACACCAGAAGACATGTTTGAATTTTGTTCAAGCAATATAAGTGACAGCATAAATTTTTTTTAATAAATTCTGAAGAAATTGAAGCTATGGAAAATTTTTAAGTGACAGATATGAAAAAAAGTATGCGGCTAATAGGAACAAAAAATTCCATAGATTTGTACCTATTGATGCAAATAACAAAAACATTTGAATTATCTTCTGATGAAGTTGGTGAGGTGAGGATTATAAGCAAAGCTTTTCTGAAGATAATGTTGAAGTTAATCCAAAAATAGGAGAGTACATAGTTTGTACTGGCAATGATCAGAAATGGTTGGAATTTGTACATTCCTATAATGAGGAATTTGATGACTTTGAGGTTAGCTTTTGGGCCATTCAATGTCAGTTCAACGGAATTTTGGGTTGAAAAAACATGACCACCACCAATTTTTTTTAAAATTTGCATACTTATAGATCTGAGAAAAACAGAATGGCACTTGTTTCAACACTAGGTCATATGGTTCTGGAGATATGGCCATTCAAATTTTGTAAAAAAGGGTCAATTTCCAAGGTCATACCATATCTTGGCTCTTATTGCACTTACAGAGACCATTTAAACACTATTTTAAAGCTTTTAAGCAGATCTACAACTTTGTTTCTATTTATATTTTACCTGAGTGGTTAAAAAAAAAGTTGATCTTATTTTTGACCTTTGATATTGTGTAGGTCATTTGATGTCAACCAATTGTTTTCTCCTTTCACCCATTTTTGGGTACACATGTCTACCTTAACCTAGAACAAGATTTTTAGTGTTAATTAAGTTAGTATAGATGCTACAGCCATTTCAGTAGACCATACCTACCTCTATTTTGACCAAGTACCTTTTCCACCAAACTTTGGAGCACCATTTCTTTGGAACTGTTTGAGCTAGTGTTGAGAAAAGTACCATTAGATTTGTCACACATCTATAATGTTTGCTATTTTTAAGACAATTTGCCTTTTAATATGTATATTAAGATAACCTATTCCTTTATTTTTACCAATTGAGTTATAAGAACCAATTCTTGTCTAGCTGGGTGAAACCATGAAAAAAGAGGCATCAACATAACTTTATATTTAAAAAAGGCAGTTATTAGGTATTTACAATATATTTTATGGAAGCCATTATTATTACATTTATAATAATAATAAAGTATTTGTATATGCCTTTCAAGGTAATTATTTATCCTACCAAAGATTTGACATTAGACAAAAACTAAGATCATTATTGAACAGCAAACAGTAAGAAAGAAAAACCTATGAGAGACTTTAGTCCTGCCTAATAAGACTCAAATTTAAATAGGAATGCTAAGATACTAGGTACTTCTTTTAGGTTGCATAAGATTAGCAATGTTTATTTTCTTTCCCACCTACCATCAGCTCCTTTTACAGAAACATAGTCTTTCAACCCTGGCATTTATCTACTCACATCTGGTGAATGATAGAAGTCAATTACTTTGGCAGCAGTTTCACTATTCAGGCATTTCCCCAAACGTGGATTAGGAGTTGAAAGCACTCCCTTCTCGCTCACCAAACTCTTTGCTTGCCTAGCCATGTAATCTGAGCACTTAAATTCTTCTCTGATCTTTACTTGTGTCCATCTTTTTGGTAGGATAGTAAGAAGTCAGTTTTTCACTTCAACTTGTCACTTGATTAAATTTCTCTTAGTTGTTGAAGAATCTCCAGTTCTGTATCATCTGAGTCACTGCATGAAATTGCTTGTTTAGTTGCAAGTTCAAGCTTTCTTTTCATAACTACTACTACTTTCCTCAACTTTCTCTTTGCGTAACCAGCACTGTCAGTGTGTTTACATGGTTTTATTGGGGTCTCATCAAGTGTGGCCAATGAAGCATTGAATTTACTAAGCTCATACTACATTTCAACTACCATACATCTCCAATGGTTTCTAGCTCAGATGGGGCACTTGATGAGGTGGATGGTGATTTTTCAAGTGGTTCACATTCAGGCATTGGGAATGGATCATTTGCTAGTATATTTCGACAGGTTGCACATGCTTTATGATTATTTGTTAGTTTCAATTCAGGATTTTGATCAACCAAATTTTGTCAATGCACGAATGCCTTTTTTCACTTTTCCTTTATATTTTTTAAATGGGTCACAACAGAACCTGCCCATATTCAAACTGCTGAAATCCACGTTTATCTAAAAAGAAAAAAATGGTGCTCTTCCAATATGTGCTCTACCTTAAAATTTACATTCCAATACGTATCTACCTTAGATTATTTGGATTAGCAGCAGGTACGTTAGTTAGCCTTATAAGGCTAACTAACGAAAATATCATGACTTAACCTAACCAATCGTCAAGGGTGTATAGTTGACCTAACGATTGGTTAGGTTAAGTCATGATATTTTCGTTAGTTAGCCTTATAAGGCTAGTTTCACGGTAGAGCACGTATTGGAATATGGTAGATCACAGTTTCGTGATAGAGCACATATTGGAAGAGCACCGAAAAAAACATATGTAGCTTAAAAGCCATGGTTGGGTTCAATTACACAAAATGGAAATAATTATATTTTTTTTAATTTTTCTTCAAATTAATTAGTTAGTATTGTACTAACATTTGAATGTGGTATCATTTAATAGATCTCCATGCTGATTCTAAAAATGTATAGTTTTATAGGTCTACAATAAGATGTTTAGGAGTTATTGCCCATTAAAGTTAGATGGTAAAGTGCCCCCCCCCCCCCCCCCCAAGATTTTGGGGGCCCATATCTCAAAAACTATGGGTCATAGAACCTTTGGTTATTATTTGTTTTTTGACCCAGTCACACCCAGCTATAACAGCAATATATAGTAAACTTCCGAAATAACGGCACTTTTAAAAATTGTCACCCATCACTCTTTTGAGAGCATGGAAGAAATTATGGGCAAGTTATGTTTGCCGATTTACTTTCAGACGACAAACATGATTTTGATGGTTTTAATGTTAGGCAGAGCACACAAGACATAATGCAAACTGTTCAATCACCAGCACAGAAAATCCTTTACATAGCCTCATAGATGAAGATATTGATGAATGGATTGCAGTTGATAATGATATTGAATTAACTCAAACATTTTCAGATCAAGAAATTATTGACAGTGTAATTAATCCTGAAAAGCAAGATGCAGCACTTTGTTCCGACACAGAAGATGGAAATGATGCAACTGAAAAGATAACTTGGGGCGCCGCACAATTGTGCATGGACACAGTTCAGTTTTTTTTAACAAAAAATCCAAGCTTCAATATGCAAGAAGTAGGCTAATGCAAGCACATATGCTTAAAAACACTATGTTAACAAAAAAAACAAGCATCCACGCAACAAGGTGACATAAGAAAATTCTTGAAGAAATCAAATGAAGAAAATGTACCCTCTTCAGATGAAGCACTCGTGGTAGAGAATTTAGAATAGTTTTTTTTTAATTTTAAAATGTTCTTTTTGCTTTATTTACGTACTGTGCATTTACCAGTTAATAAAGTAGTATTCATTCTCTCTATTTCTTATTTATCCCCCTTTATTTACGCATTAAATACATTTAAAAAAAACTTCCGAGACAACGGAAAATTCGTAATAACAGCACCCTCAAATCCCCAAGAGTGCCGTTATTTGGGAAGTTTACTGTATATTGAATAACCAATCAAAACCGAATAAGAAAATATACCGGTATATATATTATCTTGTGCAAATTTGTATAAAATATATTTCCTATTTTTCATGTTTTTTCAATATATAATTATATATATATATATATATATATAAACTATTTGGTGAATATTTCTTATTTTTTGTGATTCTGGCTACTTCTACATAATTCACTTTGTCCTGTTTTACAAGTAAATCATTTTTAGCAATTGTTCATCTGTTGAGTTCATTTTTTTTTTTGTGGCTAGAAGTATGACGTGTCAGTTATGCATATTTGATTTTGAAGACATGATCCGCCATATTACCCTCGATGAAGACAAGAGTTTAAACCTTTTTTCAATCATGGAATAATTAAGACATCCATGACCTGCCCTAAATGCAATAGTGCTCGTATTTTAAGAAAAGACCAGAAGGTCTTTAAGTGCCGTAAAAAAATCCTAAAAATAAACGTGTCATTTCAGTTTAAGGGCACGCGAATTTTAGCGGACTACCCATGCAAGGTTGGCACATGTTATTACATTATCATTTGTATAATTTAGGTCTCGACCAGAGGTGGGGCATCGGAGTTGGGAGTCAAGGCTTTTTTGAAGTCAGGAGTCAGAGTTGGGAGTCGGTAAAAATGACCGACTCCCGACTCTGATTCAATTTCTATATGCCAACAATTTACCAGAATACTACTCTGCCCTAAATAAATATCTTCCTGAACTAATTCTAGATTCACATTTCCACATTTGATTTATTATTCTGGTAAATCTTAGCAAATGAATTTCATATTTCTATTTTAAGATACTAGGTACCATATAAAAATTAGCAATATATTATTTATTAATTTAATTAGCCCCTATTAGTAATGAGTCATAGGCCTAGTAGAAAATCAGCAGTCTTTCAATATTTTAAGCTAAATGAGGATGAAAGTATTTTTATTTGTCAAGTAGAAAAGGATGGTAAAGAGTGTAATGCAAAAACTAGTGCTTACACTGGGAAACATGCTAATGCTCCAACTAGAGCCTCAAACTTGAAACGCCATCTACGAAACAAACATCCCAATATTTATAAGGTTGTAGATCAGCATGATAAGGAAAGAGTCGGGAGTCGGTTGTTTTTGGCTAACTCCCCATCCCTGGTCTCAGGGGTAAGGGGGTGGAGCCCCCGTAAAGATCACGCATCACAAATTGATCGGTCCTAATATTTTGCGGACAGTTCAGTACGTGACACTGGTTAGGTCAACTGTACGCCCTTGATGATTAGTTAGGTTGTCACAATATTTTCATTTAAATTTATTAGTTTAAATGAAAATGACGAGTGCGAACTTTTCTGGTTAATTTTGAGGTGTTTTGTACGAAACTGCTATCCGTTTCCTGTGCAAATACGTAGTTTTCAAGATGACGATATCTCAAAAACTACGCATTTGCACAGGAAACGGATGGCAGATTCGTGCAGAACACCTCAAAATTGACCAGAAAAGTTTGCTCTCATAAAAAGAGTGGGTCAAAAAATGAATAATTACCAAACTTTTTTATTCTGACTAGTAAAATCAGTACCTAGAACAACCCCATATGTCAATTTTCATCAAAATCAAAGTTGTAGTAGTAACATGCATTGGGTGATCTCTCCTGGAATGGCCCTGTTGTGAAATTTTCTGTACATGAGGATGCAGCCTTTAAGTTTTTAATGAGGATTCAGGATATATTGTTGTTGTAACTGGATGTGACTGGGTCCTTTTCTGAATATTACCCTCATTTAGGTAATTACGACAAAAATAAAAAGTTTTCCATTGTCAAACTTTACCCACCTCACTAATAGGCAAGTTACACAATGGTTAGGTTACAAGTTATGCATTCATGGGATTCGTTTTTATACAAGAAACGCATTTCTGGTAGTCTGAGGTTGCACAAATACCAGAAGACTGAAATCACACAACAGTTTTGGGGCATTTGCACAACCTCTCTCAGAAATGCGTCTCTGATATAAAAACGAATCTGTGTGTATAATTTATAGAAATTGAATGGGTTGGAGTTAATTCTAAACATTTGCCCTAAATACCCTTGGCTTAGAGAGTAAACTAACTATAACCGTCATTTCTATTTTTCTCCTAAGTTTATCTAGCCTAGACAATTTAGACATAGTACAGCCCAAGTAGCTCTAGGCCTAACTTAGGCCTCCGTCTTGAAGTTAATTAACTCAAGGATCTACCCTAATATTACTTACTATTTACTTCAAAAACACTTATTAGAGGTAACAATAATAGCATAAGAAACAATATTTTATTAAGAATTCTACCCATTTCAATTAAATTATTCCTTTATCGCGATACAAAATGTATTACCGAAACATTAATTACTTATTAAGACCCACAAGATAAACACCGGTCGGCTGTCAACACATTTGAAGAAGAAAACGCAATAATCTGCAGTTGCCAACATTGGATTTTATTAAAACAAAATTGCTAGATAATTATGGCTGTAAAATTCATAAATAAATTTGAATAATTAAATAAAATAATAGGAAACTTCCTTAATGGCAGAATTTAAATTTGAAATGCTAACAGTATGCCGTTAATCTTATAAAAAAGTTATATTATATATGACGTTTCTATGATTTGGCTTGGAGTTTCTGGAAGATTGATATGTGGAACCAGAATTACCAACGTATGATTTAAGCCTGTTTCTTGAAGTCCATTCAACAGGGCTGGATTAAGACCTTTAGAGGCCCTAAGCACTTAAAAGATTTTGGTGCCCCATATATATGTAATTCAAAATATAAACAAAAATAAACCATAAAATAAAATTTTATTTTTTGAAATGAAACAAAACTTACAGTAAGATGGAAAATAATGTTTATTTTTGTATACTTCCACTTCATTTATATTTGAAAAGTTTTCTCCTACTTTTTTTAATTGCAAAGTCTTTGATCAGATCCTCAAAACTAATCTTACGTAACACATCTGCTTCTATACTTAGTAGAGATAAGGCATCCAGCCTGCCTTGTTGCATAGTTGTTCTGTTGGTATTTTTAATATACTTCAACTGAGAAAATGAACGCTCAGCTGAGCAATTTGTGACATTAATGTTAAAAATATACGAAAGGCAATTTCTACATTTGGGAAGGCACACTCAATATTGTCTTCTACAATTATTTTATAAAGTTCAGCATGACTGAATCTTGTTTTTACATTTTTTTTTGCACTGAACTTATGGCACACATATGAGTGAAACTGCTGAAGCTCAGCAGAGAAATTAGTGTTCAAGTCCTCTGGGTAAGCATCAATCATCTTTTTACAACCCTGAGAATACCTTTCAATTTCAGTAGATGATGAAGTGGTGACATTATGTGGCACATCACTTAGAAAAGAAAATCTCTCTGCTATTTCTTTGTATATCTCTCCTCTTCTTCTCATCTCAGTTTCAAGTTTGTCAACAATTGTGTAAAAGGTGGTGATAAGAAATTTATCTCTGGCATTCAGATATACTTCTGGTGCATCTCCGTTATTGGGTACCTTCTTTCTGATACATTTGCGAGTTTGAGCTGCCTTGTAATCAACATCTGGTAGCATTTCCTTTGTAGCTGCTTCATATCTTTCAAATTCATCTCGTGAAGTGCACAGTTGGTCAGCTAATGATCCATACAGATCTGCACATGTTTTTAAGTTCACATCCTTATTCTGTAGAACTTTGCTTACTCTATGAAAATTTTGCAAAATCTCATCCCAAAAATTCAACATAAAAACGAATTCTAGCTCTTGCATCTTATTTGCAATATTATTTGCTTCTCTTCTAGTGTCTCCCTTTTGTGACTGGTCTTCAGCTATACATTCTAACGCTTCTAAAATTTTAAGGAAAGATTTCAAAATTGCTGCTGTTGCCATAGCATGTGCCTCCCATCTGGTATCAGAGAGGGATTTTAAGACACTTTCATTTCCAATACAACCTTTAAGAATTTCCCACCTGCTGGTTGAGGCTAAAAAAAAGGTATAGAGCAACTGCACTGTAGAGAAGAAATTAACCGCCTCTTGACAGCAGTCAACAGCACTTCGGCCTACCAGATTTAGTGAATGGGCTGCACAGGGCACATATATAGCAAACTTGTTTGTTTCTAAATTTTTTGCTGCATCCCCTTATAACGCCCAGACATGTTGGCAGCGTTGTCGTAAGATTGACCCCTACATTTTGAAAAGTTTAGCTTACAAACTTCACGTAAGTACTGCAACACCTGATTTGCCATTTCCTCACCAGTATGGCTTTTCATTTCAGAAAGGTTAAAAAGCGTTCAATAGGCTGTCCATCTTTTAAGTACCTAAGTACAACACTTAACTGATCGATATGTGATAGATCTGGTGTTGAATCAACTGACAAACTAAAATAACCAGAAGATTTACTTCGTCAACAATGAGTGCGTGGACCTTTTGAGCCATTAGTTGAATGAGTTCCTCACAGGTGGTTTTGGACAGGTAAGAAGGATTTCCTTTGCCAGAATTTCCATATTTCAAAATGTGACCTGCTAAAAATGGATCAAACCGGCTTATGAGCTCAAGCAGCCCTAAAAAATTCCCATTCTGCAATGATCCAAATCTTTCTTCTGTTCCTCGAAAAGACAAGCCACGTTCAGCTAACGTACAAATAACAGCTATGACACGCCTCAAGACATGTTCCCAGTAATCACACTCTTCCTGAATTTGTTTTTCCAACTGTTGTCCCAACCCCGCACCTTGTCTGCGAGTTAAGTATGTTAGCATAGAGTCTCGGTGAGTAGTGCTTTTTTCATGATGATCAATTACAATAGTATTTCGCCAGTCACTGAACCCTTCTCTTATAACAAAATGTGAGACATTTTTAGGAGCAAACAGTTTACAAACATAACAGTAAACTGATCCTGTTGATGGTGAATACAATAACCACTCTCTCTGTATTTCTCACCATTGGCTTTTGTCCCAACGAAATATTTTTGTGAACAGTATCTTGCTGGTTTGCCACTACTGAAATGCCGGCAAGACTTGTCAAATGGCCCATTGTGGTGTTGACAGTCATTGGGTCCACAAGCAATCCAATAAGCCCATCATCAGCAGAGAAATCAAGCCACAACCCTGGATCTTTTGCTATATTTACTTCATCTTCTGCAGACTGATTCATTTCACCACCATCACCATGGTCCACTAAACTTTCATTTTCAGCAATTATTTCAACCCCAGAATGTCTTGTAAAGCAACTTGAATCAACATTTGCAGTAGAGGTATCAAGAGAATTTACAGGCAAAGTGAGATCAGTAGTGAGACATGTGGTAGATGAACCTGCTTGTGACACCTCGGTGATTCCAACGTCATCATATTTTGATTTTGAAGTGATCAAAGTTGTATTTGTGTCCACTTCTGATGACGGAGATTGGTTTTGATTCAGAATCGGTATATCATGTTGACGTTGTGGTCGTGGAACTTGTGTGAAGAAATCAGTCAGCTTTGCAGTCTTGGACTCTAAATCCAAAGTCTTCTCTTGTTTCTCTTTTGATAGTTTTCGCTTTTGTGCACCACTTAACTGAACACGTTTCATCTTGGTTCTTGGGGTCTGTAAAATACAGAAATAAAAAGAATATTTTATTGTATATTATGTGGCAATCAACACAGTTACACATATCACAATCTTGGCTTTGTTCTTTTATTCTCAGAAAGACAAAATGGGAACCGTACACAACCAACGTGGCAATTTAAATATAAGTGGCAATTAAATATAACTCAACCGAAATATCAACTCGAAATGTTGAATACAAATCAAATCGAAAGAAGAAACCAAAAGAAGGAACCAAAAGAAGGAACCGAAACCTATAAAATAAAAATACTTAACATTAGAATTAATAATACGCAATCTATAAAAATATCAATATTAACATTTCACTATTAACGAGCCAGACGGACAGACGGACAGCTCTCTTATTATAATATATAGATTACTTAAGCAGTATAATAAGCTACAACAGGATAGACAAGTATTTGTAGCAGCAAGTGGTGAACACTATACAGTAAATGAGTCTAATTGACATTTTGTGCTTCACAGTTTTAACTTTGTGGTGCTAAATTCTTCCCAAGAAGATTTCTGTATTGAATTTTAGACATATTTCTAGTGAAAATAAAAGAAAGAGAAGAAACAGAGTCCATATTAGAGCAATTTAGCAGAGAGGAGGGCAATTCATTTTCAGAACTCCAACAAAGAGAGCAAGACAAAATTGCATATTTGTTTATAAAGATTTGTTTATAAAAAACGTCTGAACAGGTACAGTAGTTAGAACAACGTGAAAAAAGTGTTAGCACCTGAAGAGGAAGCTTCTAAACAGTGGCTGCATCCTCCAGCGCAGGACACGTCAACGCGAAGAAGCGACGTCAAACCAAAACATCAACGCGCTGGTGGCCAAACTTTCTCAAAAATCTCCGTGCAGCGGGCTGTCTACGGTTGGCTAGACTGGCAGTCGACGGCCTGTTGTGTGGCACGGTCAGAGTGCCGATCGGCTCCCGGGGCCGGACCTATTCTCAGCGTGCTATTTTTTCAATTACAGGGAACAATTGCGTGCTCCCCGAACTACTCTTACTCTCTGGCGACATTAAGACTAATCCAGGCCCCACTACAACTTACACATGTCACCATACACAAAGACATAGACACAATAGCACCATGAGACACATACAGAAGTATAATATTAACATATTACAGTACAACGTAGATGGCCTCACAAACAAAATCATGCAGCTTAGGGAATTCGTACACAAACAAAACATTCACATAGCACTTATACAAGAAACAAAACTAAAACGCACACACAAAACACCCACCATCCCTGACTTCACGGCGATCCGTCAAGATCGTACTGGGGTAACGGGGGTGGACTCATCACTTACATACGTAAAAGCATTAGCTACACTGATGCTACCCAAAACATTAACAAAACAACAACTCCAAGCAGATAACACGATAGAAACAGGCAGTTAACATTAAAACACGCGCAAAAAACACAACACCACACTAATCAACATTTACATCCCACCAGATAGTTCACCTCAGGTGCCAGCCAATTACAATCCACAGTTACACAATCTTGCCTCTCTCACTAATGTCATCTTAGGAGGAGACTTCAACGCCAAAGACACTAATTGGTACCTGCACAACCAAAACAACACCAGAGGCGCCAACATAGCCACAACTAAACAGCTCTTCATTCTTAACAATACAGAAGAACATACACACATACCACATCAAGCAAGATACTCAAACTCCTCCCCAGACATAACGTTCTGTTCCCCCTCACTAGCAACACATACACAATGGAGAACAGAAAAACAACTGTCATCAGACCACCTGCCCATCATCATTACAACACATTCTACACTCTGCCCCAACAGCCTTAGGCACACTTACAGAAATTACAAGAAAGCTGATTGGGAACAGTTCAAAATACAGACTGAGGAACAATTCACCACATTAAACAGCACACCCATCATAAACATCGATACACACTCAAGACATTAATCAGATTATCAATAATGCAAACAAATACATACCCAAGGGCAACATTAGGAAATACAACCCAAATTACCCTAGAGAAATAGCCCACCTCATAAGGCAACGTAACAACCTCAATATAACACACAAACACCACACACAGAAGCCATAAAACAGCAGATACAACAGCTCACTCAGAAATAAACAACAAACTCAAAGAAAAACAAACAGAAACATTCAGGGAATTCATAACAACACTAAACCACTCCACAGATACATACAGGCTATACAAGACTATAAACAGCATTACCCACTCTAACAGCGGCATTCACACCTCACACGCGGCTATCTGTCGCAGCCAAAATAATATCCCAACATACACACAACTAGAGACAATGATTATGTTTATGTTTATGTTTATGTTTTATTCAAGTGATTACTTATTATGCTTATTCCTTTTTCAGAAGACCGTTGTCATTGTTTGACTTTATATAAATAAATAAATGATCACAAAGAGTTGGTTCTCATTTATGACAACGGTCTTAGGTACAAATGACTGATTAATTAAATAAATAATAAAATAAGTCTACATACGTGGTAAATTCAAGCAACTGTCAACCACCCCAACCTAATTAAGCAACTTCAACAAACGCTATCCACAATGCCTGCCGTAGAATGTCCTATCACAGGTTGTACCTATGTCACAGCAGACCTGGACCCAGCCATTGTAGCCGCACTTATAACAGCCCACTGCACGACCCATGTCCCAAGCCCGACAGTCTCTGCAAAGGTTGAGAAAGTAAGACGGCCAACCATTTCGGCTGCAGGTACCAGTGAAGACTGGGCATATTTTACGTCGCGTTGGACAGATTATGCGGAAGCTACAAAAATCACTGGTAGGGACAAAGTGGTACAACTACTTGAATGCTGCGACGATTCACTCCGCAAAGATTTGACAAGATCCGCAGGTGGAAGCCTAACAAACAAAACCGAAGATGAAGTCCTTGCTGCAATCAAGAAACTAGCTGTCCGTGAGGAGAACACCATGGTAGCCAGGGTTACCCTACACAATATGCGACAAGACCGCGACGAAACTGTGCGCAGTTTTGGAGCCCGTCTTCGTGGTCAGGCCGGAGTCTGCAAATTTCTTGTTGAATGCCCAAGCTGCAACAACAACGTAAATTACACTGACCCCATCCTTCGCGACGTCCTTACCCGCGGAATTGCTGACCCGGAAATACAACTGGAACTCCTCGGCAACAGTAACCAGGAGATGACCCTGGAAGACGTCTTTCAGTTTGTCGAGGCGAAGGAAGCAGGCAAGCGCTCAGCATCACGACTGCTGGACTCCCATGCCGTGGAGGCCTCAGGCAGCACATACAGGAGAAGTAAGCAAATACCCCCACAAGACAAAAATGCCCCCTGTTCATATTGTGGTAAAAAAGGACACGGCAGAAGAGCCCCAGTCCACATACGCAAGAAGGATTGCCCTGCGTACAACCACAAATGCAAAATTTGCAAGCGCGACAGCCATTGGGAATCCGTATGCAGGAGCAAAGACAAGGACAAGAGCCTTTCAGCCACTCCTAATAAAGCTGATGAGTGCGAAGGTGCGGTATTTGATCTTCTCTGCGCCTCAAGCAACACTTCCGAGCCACATAAGAAAAGAGCAATCGCCCTCGACCATCACATTTACAATGAACTATCGGACATATGGATCAAGGAGAACTCACAACCACAGCCACACATCAACCTGACAGTCAGGACTCTCCCCGAAGACTACGAGGCGCTTGGGGCAACCCTCAATGCCCACCCAAAAACCGTGGTACTGCCTGCCATGGCAGACACAGGCTGTCAGAGCTGCCTCACCGGTATCAAGGTTATCCACCGCCTCGGGCTTCTCCAGTCTGACCTCATCCCTGTGACCATGAAGATGCACGCCGCCAACAACAAGGGCATCAAAATCCTTGGCGCAGCCATACTTCGCCTCACTGGCAAGGATGAACAGGGCCAACAAGTAGAAACGAGACAGGTAACATATGTGACGGATTCTTCTGACAAGTTCTTCATCAGCAGAGAGGCATGCGTTTCACTCGGCATTATCTCGGGAAGATTTCCTACAGTGGGGGAAGTCCAACTGGATCCAGCACAATACTGTAACAACAGTGCCAGCACGCCACACAGTGACAGCGGACTTGTAACTAACTGCGACTGTCCAAGACGCCAACATCCTCCATCACCTCCAATCGAGCTACCGCTACCCGCTGTTGCGGCGAACCAGCAAAAGCTCAAGGAATACCTGCTGGACTATTACAAATCAAGCACCTTCAACACTTGTGACCACCAAGCGCTGCCCATGATGGACGGCCCCCCAATGAAATTGATGGTGGACCCCAATGCCAAACCAGTCGCACATCACACCCCCGTCCCAGTACCAATCCACTGGCAGGAGGACGTGAAGGCTGGCCTCGACCAAGATGTCAGACTGGGTGTCCTTGAACCAGTACCCGTTGGTGAGCCCGTAACCTGGTGTCACAGAATGGTGGTGTGCGCCAAAAAGAACGGAAAACCAAGGCGTACCGTTGACTTTCAACCCCTCAACGCTCACGCCACCCGCGAAACACACCACACTCAATCGCCATTCCACCAGGCCAGATCAGTACCGCAAGGCAAAAAGAAAACAGTGTTTGATGCATGGAATGGATATCACAGCGTACCAATCTGTGAAGAAGACCGCCACTTGACCACCTTCATAACGCCCTGGGGTCGCTACCGTTACAAAACCGCTCCCCAGGGTTACATTGCATCTGGTGACGGTTACACAAGAAGGTACGACGAAATTGTATCGAGCATCCCTAACAATACAAAGTGCATTGACGACGTCTTGCTCTGGTCAGACACAGTGGAGGAGAGCTTCTTCCAGGCCACCCAGTGGCTTGACACCTGCGGCAGACACGGAATCACACTGAACCCCGACAAGTTTGTGTTCTGTCAGGACAAGGTTGAATTTGCAGGCTTCGAGATCACATCTGACAGTGTCCGACCCTGTAAAAAATACCTCAAAGCAATCCTAGAGTTTCCATCTCCAAAGAACATCACCGACGTTCGATCATGGTTCGGGCTCATCAACCAGGTGTCGTATGCCTTCAGCATGGCCAAGAGGATGCAGCCGTTCCGCCTACTTCTGAAGCCAGGAACACCTTTCAAGTGGGATGACGAATTGGAAACCATCTTCGAAGAATCAAAGGATGTCATCATCACAGAAATAGAGGAGGGTGTTAAAATTTTTGACAAAACCAAGCCCACATGCCTCGCCACAGACTGGTCGAAAACAGGCATCGGCTACTGGTTACTTCAGAAACACTGCACCTGTACACGAGTCGAACCCTTCTGCTGCCATACTGGATGGCGTGTCACATTGGTCGGCAGTAGATTCACTACCTCAGCTGAGTCCCGCTATGCACCAGTAGAAGGAGAAGCACTTGCTGTCGCCGATGCCCTTGACAAGGCGAGGTACTTCGTGCTGGGATGCGAAGACCTAATAATTGCAGTGGACCACAAACCTCTCCTCAAAGTGTTTGGTGACAGATCCCTAGAGGACATATCTAATACACGCCTCAGAAACTTGAAGGAAAAAACCCTCAGGTACCGCTTCCGGATGATCCACGTACCAGGCGCGAAACACAAAGCTGCTGACGGGGTGTCACGATACCCCACTGGCGACCCCATACCACTGACACTCCCCGATGATGTAGCAGCCATCCATCAACCATGCGAGGGAACGGCGTTCTTTCCCCCCCCCACCTTCCTAGCCGGCATACGGACATCACTGACAGATGGTAATGGCATGGAAGCCTGCGTCATTTCTGCAGCCGCATCAACACTCAACTCGCTGAGCCTGGCGTCAGTGACATGGGATCGAGTACGCACCGCCACGACCAGCGATGAAGTCATGAATAGTTTAGCCAATGTCATAGAGTCCGGTATGCCTGAATCCCGCCATGCACTCCCTGCACAGCTGCGGGAATATCACCAGTTTCGCGACGACCTCCGCACTGTTGACGGCGTGGTAATGTACAGGAACCGCACGGTTATCCCGCCGGCCCTCAGGCAAGAAGTACTGGCTTCACTCCACTCAGCTCATCAAGGTACTTCATCCATGATCTCCAGAGCAGAAGACTCCATTTTCTGGCCTGGCATCACACCAGCCATCACAGCACTACGGGCTAGCTGCAACCACTGCAACCGCATGGCACCAACCCAGCCCAGCGCTCCACCCACTCCACCAACATCACCAGAATACCCCTTCCAGTGCGTCTGCGCGGACTACTTCCACTACAAAGGAGTAAACTACCTGGTCGTGGTGGACAGATACTCCAACTGGCCAATAGTAGAGAGGTCATCAGATGGTGCTGCTGGACTCATCGCCTGCCTCCGACGGACCTTCGTCACCTTCGGCATCCCCGACGAACTGGCTTCCGATGGGGGCCCTGAATTTACCGCAGCAGCCACACGGCAGTTCCTCAAAAACTGGGGCGTACACCACCGACTCTCATCAGTGGCTTTCCCTCACAGCAACTGTCGGGCAGAAGTTGGTGTCAAGACAACGAAACGCCTAATAACCGACAACACTGGACCAAACGGCGACCTCAACACCGAAAACTTTCAACGGGCCATGCTTCAATACAGAAACACGCCGGATAGAGATACAAAACACTCCCCAGCAATGTGTGTATTCGGCCGCCCTATCCGGGACTTCATTCCAATCCTTCCCGGCCGATATAAACCACACGACACGTGGCGTGAAAACTTGGCCACCCGAGAAGATGCTCTGAGGAACCGCCACATGAGGGGTGCGGAACGCTGGTCAGAGCACACCAAGAGACTCCCACCACTAGCAGTCGGAGACCTTATACGCATCCAGAACCAGGTCGGTCCACACGCCCGTAAATGGGACAAGACAGGTGTGGTCATCGAAGTCAGGCAGTTTGACCAGTACGTGGTTAGGGTCGATGGATCTGGGAGGGTAACTGTAAGGAACAGGAAATTCCTTAAAAAATATGAACCCTTCAGCACACCTGCTCCAAAGATGACCATAGACCAACATTTGAAGAACTTCCTAGCGGTGCCCACCAACAGCCCACCTGCTGCACCACCTACACCTGCCAGGTCAGCACCAGGACCAAAGACACCCGCTTCACCCCGTAGTCCGACACGGTCCAGCCCGCACGTTGAACGAAGGCGCCCGATCCCTGAAGAGACCACACCCCCCACCCAAGAAGACATGTCAACGCCGCCCATCGACATACTACCACCCGCACCCCCTAGGCCAATGGGTACGGCACCCCAAACTGCAACTCCACTAAGGCATTCGAACCGTACCAGACGCCCCCCTACCTGGCATGAAGACTACCATATGAATCAAGAAGAGTAACCAATCAAGTATGCTTTAAATTAAGGGCACTGACAAAATAAGGTTTAGTCTTTATCCGTAAACATACAAATTTTTAATTTTTTTTCTTGCCATATTATCCTTAATAATCTTCTTTATAAAATTGCTGGCTCAAAGACTTGGGGGAGAGATAGAGTACAGTACACTTTACACTTTACTTACTAAGAACTTTATATTGTGTTCCCAATACAGCTGTAACCTCACTACTGTACTATTACTTTTGTCAGGAATACCGTTGTACAACCCTTATTTTAATATATGATTCAATCTCTCGCTGAACTCTCAAATTGTATTGTAATATGTTTGATTGGATATAATGTACTGTATAATTCCATAAGTATTTATATTTTAGTTTCTACAGTATCGTATTCATCATGATGTAATAGCAAAGCCTTATGTCCTCATATTACTCTTAAATAAACTAGTATCTATGTTTTCCTATTAAAGTACTATACTGTATTCACTTTATAAAACAATATAAGTCTTTGCACTACTGTACTGCAATTACCTCATATCACATCTAGTATCAAAGACTTGGGAGGAGATAGAGGACAATGATTATGTTTATGTTTATGTTTATGTTTTATTCAAGTGATTACTTATTATGCTTATTCCTTTTTCAGAAGACCGTTGTCATTGTTTGACTTTATATAAATAAATAAATGATCACAAAGAGTTGGTTCTCATTTAACAACAAGCTAACATTCTAGTTAATCACTACGCAAAGATAAGTCACTTAAACAGAGACAACAACCAGAAACATGCAGACAGACAAACAGCCAGACACAAGAAAACCTACAGACTCGACATGACCATTACACCCTTCAATACAGACCAGACCACCAAGATCATCAAAAACATTAAGAATTCGAAGGCTACTGGACCAGACAACATATCTAACATACACCTTAAACACTTGGGCCCACAAGGAATACTAGCTCTCACAAATATCAGCACATATTCATACCAACACTGTATTATTCCTGACATATGGAAACAAGGTAAAATTATTACACTACTCAAACCAAACAAAAATCCAACAGAACCAGCTTCCTATAGACCCATTACTTTACTATGCACACCTTCCAAAGTAACAGAAAGACTAATCTTACAAATCACCAACCCACACATTCCACTATCACCTACTCAACATGGATTCAGACCTCACCACTCAACCACGACATTACTCACTAACCTCACGCAGCACATCATGGATGGCATCAACTCCAGAAGACCAGCTCAACGTACACTATTAGCAACAATAGACATTAGTAAAGCATTTGATGCTATCCACGCTTCCCTCTCATAAACAAAATACTCAACACAAACATGCACAATCACCAAAAGGTGGCTGAGCAACTATCTCTCAGGAAAATACTCACATGTCACATTTAATGGCAAGTCATCCAAAAACAAGCTTTTTCCGAACGGGGTCCCTCAAGGCTCTGTTCTCTCACCAACACTCTTCAACTTATACATGCATGACATTCCAACACCCATAGATAACAAGCTTACCTTATCATCATATGCAGATGATATCACTCTAACATCCACCCACAACAACATCGACACCGCTACAAATAACCTACAAACATACATAAACAGTATACAAGACTGGCTCACACACAATAGACTCAAAGTAGCGCCCACAAAATCAACCATCACCTTGCTTACAAGCAACACAAAAGAACATCAGGTAATTCCACAGCTTACACTAAACAACATCAACATTCCACACACTCAGAGAACCAAAATACTTGGTGTCACATACAACACATCATTATCTTTTGCAAACCACATTCAGGACATTAAAACCAAATGTACGTCAAGACTTAACACGCTTAGGGTACTAACAGGCACAAACTTTGGACACCAGCAGAAAACAACATCACTCATATACAAACAATATATTCGCTCAGTTATGGACTATGCTAGCCCATGCTGGGCACCCATTATCTCAAACACACACATAAACACCTTACAAACAATACAAAACAACGCACTTCGTATCATTACAGGATGCATTCAAACAACACCAATAGAACACCTGCACACAGAAACAAAATACTAAAAGTTAGGGAACATTTAGACATGAGGGGAACACAATTCATGGCGCAGCGACAACTAACCCACAACACCCTTGCCACTACATGTACAATCATGCACCAACACCTCGCACCATTAAGGTAACACCAGAGAGATATTATAACGAAATACTCCATTCCATACCACGCCCCACAGACATCACACAGTACAGAAAACACATACACACACACATCTAACCCACAAAGCACTGACACGACTCGGTCCGAATGCGGTCCTAGGTGCGAAGCCGCCACCCATTAACAGGTCAGAGATCAGCCTGAGCAGATCGGATCGAGTTAACTTAGCACGATTCCGATGTGGACATCACCCAAACTTACGGACATATAAACACAGACTAGACAACTCCATAGACGACACCTGCCACCTGTGCCAAGACACACCACAAACAATTGAACACATTATGACGGACTGTACCGCTCTAGCACAACAACGAACATAACACAACATCACTAGTGCGCTGAACCTCTGGTCCACTCCGGAGAGGGCGATCGGTTACCTGCGTGCCGCCGGCTTGCTCGATCAGGGTGGGCTGATCGGCTAAACAACAACAACAACAACATTTATTTATTTATTTAAAACACAATATTTAATTATAGGAAATATGAACATTTGCTTAGGGCCTAAATTGTCCTAACTACGTTTGATGTTATATATACATTACAAATTATTCACTCTGGTTATTACAATCTAAATTCTTTTATACTGTTATGACAATAGATAAATAAATTATAAAATAAAGATACGTGTATGATAAATATTGTTATATATACAAATAAAGTACACTTCATAGACTTACCCTAGAGAAGAAGAGAGAGCAACAGATAAACTTCTTCAACGCTAATTAACTTAGGTCAGTATATCTTATTATTATAATGGCCGTGATAAACATCACTTGATACAACAGCAATATAGAGAGTTTATAGTTTCTTTTATTTTAATATTAATTTATATTACAATTCTATAAACCTAAATCTTTCTGTAAAACAATACCAAATGATTATGTAAAATATATATTTAATATTATATGCACAAATCACACGTTCAGAATAACTTCCTATAGCACACGAAAATATTTAATCTATATGTATTTTTAATATGACGCTCAAAGATTTGATATAAACAAAATAATAACGCAAAGCGTAAAGTGTGTGATTACAACGAAATATATTTATTCTCTCAAAAGGGTTGTTGTTCACTACAAATTCAAACAATGAAAAAAAATAAATACTATATATGAATATATATAATTCAGTTTTCAACAGCTTATAGGCTATAAGCCGCGATTATAATAGTATAATAAATCCATGGTAAATCCGACAATGGAAAATTTCTGTGGTGCCCCCCTTCCCTTGATGCCCTAAGCACGGGCTTATTTTGCTTAATGGTTAATCCGGCCCTGCCATTCAACCATAGTCTAAATGCAATATTATATTAGACTGTGAGTCAACTCAAATCAAATTGACACGTTCTTTTCGTCAAAACAAACTATATTTGACTTGAGTTTTACCGAAGCCAGCTGTGGTAGTGGTTAGAGAAAACTTGAGTTATTGTAAACAAACAATTTGGCGTCTGAAGAATCAAAGGTGTTTAAAAAATTCATTGCATTATTTAGCCCCACATATAAAAAGAAATATAAACCCTAAATAAAGCACTGGCCTTCAGTAATTGCAATTTTAGGTCTTAAAAAAATTGTTAAGAACTAGAATCCGGAAAGGAAAGAAGTAGTTTATAAAGCAATTAGACACAGTGCCGTCTGCAGGCTATCTGGGACCCTCCCAGCTAACAATTTTATGTAGATACAACGTTGTCACAAGGTTGCATTTTATCACTGTGACGTAGATACAGCGTAAATTTGTGTGGGCTCACTTACGTCTTCACAATGTTGTGATATTACGTAACTTTTACGTAGATACAACGTTGTCTCAACGTCTCAAGATAGAATTTGGTCCAACAAAGGCGACCTATTTGAAATAGTAGTATGCCGTATGTAACTCCGTTACAATTTTGTAACAAAGAATAATGTAATACGAAACTATATGCTTATAAAAAACTATATAGGGTTATGGTTTGATTGCCGTCAACTCTCATCCGTTGGAAATTTCCAGCAGATATTGGTGGAGAGTTGATGACAAAAACCTTACGTCTTTTCGTTAAAAAGTTATGTTTGTGGAGGTTTTCAAAAGACCTTGTTGAGTAGTGTTTTTCTGATTAATGTTTAATTTATATGCCTTCGGTCAGTGGCATAGCGAGGGTTCGTGGCGCCCGGGGGCAACGACAGAGAATGGCGCCCCCCTCTCGAGGGCTACCAAAGGTAGCCCGAGTTAGGCGCTAAGGCGGGGAGTCCGGGGACCCTCCCTCAGGAAAATTTTGACTGCGAAGAGTCGATTTCATCAATCTGATCCCTATTTTCAAGTATCTTAAACACCTATTTTCAAGTATCTTAAACACCTATTTTCAAGGTAGATTAATAAGATTATCGGTTATTTTAACCTATTTTATTTTACTACATAAATCACTGTTCTGATGAAAATTTGAAAATAGTATACCAAAGTAATGAATAAAAACTTGAAAAATCAAATTTTGCACAGATTCAATTTTGCCTTCATCTTTCGGTTTTATTTTTATCAACAAGGCAAGCATGTGGAAAGAAAATCACATTTGGTAAGCAAATCACATTTTGGTAAGCAAAATGGTCAATGACATAATCAAATTTGATGTTCTCAGTCTCTTCACGCTCGTTCACGTTAAAGCTTGTGGCAATGCACATCATATTTCTTACATCATATTTATTCACTTTTCCAGATGTGATTACAGGAAAAATAATAATCAAATTAATAATGGCGGATAACTTGTTGAAAATAGTCTCATATAACTTAAGGTCAGTGAGGAATTTAATTGTAGATGTTCATAAAATCTGTGACAATGCAGATTTGATACTCCTGCAAGAGCACTGGCTACCTAAGCAAGAGCTAAAATTCCTCTCTACCATCCATGATGACTTTATGTACCATGCGTCATCAGCAGTAGACTTGTCAGATGAATTATTAATTTCTTTTTAAATTGGGGTTGTTTAACCTCCTTCGCAACATCTAAGGTCATATGACGGAGGGGACCTACAGCTTTACGTGGGATCCGAACCACGGGTCGCTACATAATCTGGGCGCAGAGAGATTAATTAATTTACAGTAGGCCGTTTGGTGGTGTTGCTTTCTTAATAAAGAAAAATTTGTTAAAACATATACAATTTTTAACAAGCGATAATGTAAGGTTGTGAGGCATTGAATTACAAGTGAACAGTGATTGCAAATTAATTGTAAACTGCTATTTACCATACAACAACGGCAGTAACCTAGATGAATACATTGGTTTGCTGTACAAAATTAATTCATTATCAGATAACCTTAAATATTCTCACTGTATAATAATGGGTGACTTTAACGTGCATGTGAACTCGGAATTCTTTGTAGAATTGGGCAGTATGTGCGAGTTGGCCAAATTAAGTATAAGTGATATAGATGTACTGTATTAGGGGTAACCAGTGGTAATTTTAGATACGTTAGTGATATGATTGGTACCACCAGGTGGATTGATCATTGTTTCACTAGTAATAATCTAAAGGATCGAATTGTTAGAGTTCATATTCTGCATGATTTCCTTCTTTCTGATCATAGACCATTAGAGCTATTAATTAATTTTAACAATTTGTGCGCAACACGACATAACAAGAACTCAATAAGTAAGAATAATTGCGTCGATTGGTCTAATGTTAATATGCAACAGAGAATAGAATACAAAGACAGAACAGGTAACCTCTTTAATAATTTAGAAATTTTGCATCTTGCCTGTAGTAATCCTTGCTCAAATGATTCTCACTGTAAACTCACAGATAGGTATTATAGTAAGATAGTATCCCTATTAAGAGAAGCAGGAAGCCCCCTGATTAAATCTTACAGCTATCATACTAAGATTATTCCTTGATGGAATGATTTTTTTGCCCCCCCTGAAGAGGGAATCGAAAGACGCCTACGATTTGTGGTGCTTTCATGGTAGACCCAGATTAGGACCAGTATACATGAATATGTGTAGAAGTAGGGGTCAGTATAAGGCCGCCATAAGGCGATGTAAACAGGAAGAAGAGTCTATTCGAGCATCAAAAGCCTGTGAAGCTCGCATAAATAACGATAATAATTTTTTTTGGAAATTTGTTAAAAATCAAAGGGGTCAAAAGTGTCCTCCCTCCGACAATCGATGGGGTGTCGGGGGAGGGGGAAATTGCAAAGCTGTGGAAAAACCACTACGCTAACATTCTTAACAGTGTGAGTAGGGATAATCTTAAGATAGATTGCAGCGAAATGCCTGTGGCAGGGACAAGGGAAAATACTTTGATATCAGTTCCTGAAGTAAAGAGGTTGATTAAAGAGTTAAAGACTGGTTCTGCGTCAGGGGTAGATGACCTATCGAATGAGCACTTAAAATATGCCAATGATGTAGTATGTCTGCATATATCATTGCTCTTATCAACCATGCTTGCTCATTGTTATTTATTTATTTGTTGGGTTCAAAATCCCAGTTGAGCCGTGAACGGCCAAGTTCTAAAGGGCCAGTTCAACCTACAGCCCAAGTTAGGCTAAAATTAAAACTTACGGATTTGAGATCCTATTAGGTCCTACCTCAGGGTTGCTGACTCGATGTTGGCCTACCTTAGGCCTCAGTTGTATGAATTTAAGATAAAAACAAAAGGGACACTATTTATGGTCTTCTTTCTCAACCTTGCAACAACAACACAACCTGGACTATTGCACGATGCAACAATCTTGTATCTAAACAACCAAACTGAATTGCAAGAGAGCTCTCTATAAGACCACACCCTGTAAGTACGACGTTCCACAAACGAGTAGAAAGGACGCGCAGCGCCCCAAAATGATGCCACCTGAGAGCTCAAACAATGCTAGCTCTAAATTAAGTGATTTTTTCACTAACCTTACAATTATGAGATGGATATATATACACCTTAACTTAATATATACAAGCAATGCTGCATCAATCAGCTTAGTCATCATATCGCCTTGGGACAACAATGGTTTTTCCTCTTCTAGATTTTCTAACACTCCCCACCGAAGAGGCATTGTTGTCATTACCTTCTGTAAGGTTAGCCAAGCCTTCTCCATGAGGCTGTAACTCAAATGTTTCATCTTGACTATCTGTGTTTTTGCTGATTTCTAAAGCATAGAGTTTTTGTATACTGTAGGTCTCTTTAACTTTCCTCCTGAAGTCTTTACCAGTGCAGGCCTAACTAAATTGTCTTTGCCAACAAACAACTCTTCAATTATGCCAAGCTTCCAGCATTGCCTTGGTCTTTCATCCCCAATCATTACCACTTCTCCCACCTTGATACAATTTGCAGTGGAGCCCTTTACCTTGCCTGATGGGGAATAATTGAGTTCTGGCAAGTATTCCATCTGCCACCTCTTCCATAACTGATCTTGTAGCTCTTCAAGGTACCTGAACCGTCTGGTTAACTCTCCTTGAGTGCTCTGGATAGGCTGCAAGTCTTCTGGCACACTGGGGCTTGATGTTAATCGTTTACCACAAAGAAAATGATTTGGTGACAATGGCTCCGCATCCTGCATACTGTTATAAACAAAAGTGATAGGCCTACTGTTCACCATTGCTTCTACTTCACATAAAACAGTGCAGAATTCTTCTTTACTCAAATGAGCATTAGCTAAAAGTTTCTTTAATGGACACTTTACACTTCTCACTAGCCTTTCCCAAAATCCTCCCCACCATGGTGCTCTCTCAACAATAAACTCCCACTGTACCCCTTGGTGTGAAAAGTAGGATTGGAATCCTTCCTCTTTTAGCAAGGACCAAATTTCTTGAAGTTCCTTTGCAGCCTTTTTGAAGGTTTTTGCATTATCCGATATGATTTTATTTGGGAAAACCCTTCTGTTCACAAACCTTTTAAAGGCCAAAAGAAATACATCACTATTTAAGTTGCTTACCAACTCCAAATGGATTGCTCTGGTGGTAGCACAGGTGAAAAGATATATATAACCTTTGTTAGACTCCCCTCGCTCATACACATAGACTGGCCCTGCAAAGTCTACTCCCACTACATCAAATGGGGCAGTATAGATACACCGTTCTCTTGGAAGTGGAGCCACCTTTTCATAATAAGGCTTTGCACTCCAACGCTTGCAAACCACACATTTATGCAAGACCTTTTTTACTACTTGTCTAATTTTGGGAATCCAAAATTGTTGTCTAATCTCTATTATCACTTCTCTAACTCCAGCATGTAACAGCTTATGATGAGTATCCAGGATCAAAAGGTCCACAAAGTGCCCCCAGAAGGTAGCAAAATTGGATGTCTTTTCTCCTCTGGAAGCCCAGAAAACTGTAGTCTACCTCCTACTCTCAATAAATCCTGATCCAAAAACACATCCAAACCCTTGAGAGCAGAATGTGTTGGTAGAACCTGTAATGGATGGCTGGTGAGCAATTCCCTCTCTTCACCAAATTTTTCCTTCTGCACATATACCACCCAGTATTCAGTGGTGGGCGCGGTACCAAAATTTGGGGGTGCGTTACGCGGTACTGCGGTACCTCAGCATGCCCAGTGCGTTACGCGGTACTGCGGTACTTTTTCAGGTCCCCCTGGTGCGTTCCGCGGTACTGCACACAAGAACACACAAGTAATAGCACATATTTTCAGAAATTGCATATCGGCGATTTCGCACCTGAACTTTCTGCCATAATGGCTAAAAATCGATCTTTGTCACAGAAATGTAACACACGTGCAACCGGCTCAAAAGCAAGCACTGCACTGAGGCGTTGTGATAGGATGGCAACGTAACATGTTCTGAACGAAAACTTAACGTGTCTAGAGTTAGGCTGATGCAACACACGCAGCATTCGTCTTACTGTACTCCTGTAATAAGGTTTACTTCAAAAAAAGTGTTAATTTTTTGAAAAGTCGTGTTTGTCGGTACCGCGGAAAGTACCGCGGGAAATTTGAATGCGGTAGCGGTACTACTGTACTTTCAGCGATCCTTTGCGGTACTGCGTTATGCGGTACCGGTTTGGTAGTGCGGTAGTACCGCAGTACCGCAGTACCGCAAAAAATACCGCAAGTGCCCAGCTTTGCCAGTATTTCCTGGCTTGCTGAATCTCATTACTGTTCAGAATTCCTTCCCTTCTTGTTTCTCCCTTAATATAATATTGTTGGTAAATCTATATACCCATGCTGTCCCTCTTAACAATCTTTTCAGACTGCTAATGTCCTCAAGCCTCAATATGGGGTCCTGCTGCATAACTTGACAACTGTTCACAGCGCATTTTCTCACCTCACTCACCCATGCTTCTTCAGCCTGGCATTCTCCTACAATAGGCTGATTAGAAGGCCAGTTTTCACTTCCAAGTTTTAGCCACTCTGGCCCATTCCACCACAAACTTGACTGTGCAAGATCTTTCACTGAAATTCCTCGTGTTGGTAAATCAGCGGGTTTTTGGGTGCCTGGACAATGCTTCCATTGCTTGGGATCTGTGTGCGCTTGCATTTCCTCCACCCTATTAGCAACAAATGGTTTCCATTTCCTTGCCTGACTTCTTAACCAGTGCCAAACTATAGTGGAGTCTGTCCAATAATAGCTTGGAATTTCATAGAGGGCCAAAGACTTTTGCACTGTAACTGCAAGCCGACTAGCAATAACTGCACCCATCAATTCCAACCTTGGAACAGAAAGCCTTTTCAAAGGTGCTACTCTGCTCTTTGCAGCAACCAACCTACTTCCTCTTGCAATGTGCCTCTAATATAAATACAAGTTGCATAGGCTTCCTCACTTGCATCACAAAAGATGTGCAGCTCCAAATTATCTGGACTATTGTTCAACTCTCCAAAATACCATCTTGGGATTTCAATGTCTCCAAGATGTGCCAATTCTTTGAACCAATATTTCCACCTTACCACCATATGATCAGGTAACTAACTCTTGGTCCCAACCAAGTCCAATTTCCCAGAGGCTCTGAAACCAAATTTTTTACTTTATCACAACTGGAGCCAGGAATCCAAGAGGATCAAAGACCTTTGAAGCCAAACTAAGAGCTGTACGTTTTGTCCACCTTGTCTCATTCTCAGCCAGCTCTACTAAAGATTTCCCATTGAAGGTAAACAAATCATCTTGCTGCCAAACAATGCCTAGCACTTTTGCGTCTATTGCCCACAACTCCTTAATACCAGAATCCTTAATACTTTCTGCTGCATCAGGTACTACACAGGACTGACTCATAAACTGTTGTAATTGAGAATGATTGGTCTGCCATTTTCTAAGCTCCATGCCAGCCTCCCTCATTATACCTCTAGCCTCCATGAATATCTGTTTAGCCATTTCTGTATTATCCACGGAACACAGCAAATCATCAACATAAAATTTTTTCCTTATGTGTTCAATAGTATTAGGATAGACTTCAGAATATTTTTTAAAATGGTACTGCATAGTAGCTGCCAACAGAAATGGACTAGAGCTGAGGCCAAACAACACTGATTTCATTCTATATGCTTGAACCTTAGGTTCATTTTCCAACAAGTCTTTCGTATCCACCCACAGATACCTTACTGCATCTCTGTCCTCTGGTTTTAACTTTATCCGCAAAAAGGCTTGCTTCACATCTGCAGTCAATGCTACTCTACCAAACCTGAATCTCAGTAACAAGGAAAATAAATCTGCATTTAAATTTGGCCCAGCATCCAAACGGTCATTCAAGGACACACCACCTTTGTCCTTGGCTGAGCCATCAAAAACTACCCTCAGTTTGGTGGTAGTTTTGTCTCGCCGTACCACTGCATGGTGTGGCAGATAATGTGCCTCCTGGCTCACCAGCTCACTTTGCACCCTTTCAGCATAGCCCTCCCTTACATAGCTTAGGATGGCCTCATTGTATTCAATTAACAACTCCTCATTTTTTCTTAGCCTGGACAATGAAGTCTCCAACCTCCGAGTAGCTAGCTGAAGGTTTGAACCAGGTTTGCAAGAATCCTTCCAAGGGAGGCCAACTTCATAGCAACCATCTCTAAACCCAATCCCTTTTTCAAATTGCTCTAAAACATCATTGTTCATTGTACTTGCCTGTTTGTCCTTTATGCCAATGGATTCAAGTTCCCAAAACGCTTTCAAATGCCTTTCCAAACCATGGCTGTTCTCCTCAATCTTAACAAAAAGAGCCTTAATTTCCATTTCATTGCAATAGCTACCATGTAGCATCCAGCCTAGCTTACTTTCAATAGCTACTGGGCCTTGAGATGTGCGGACAATATTACCAGTGATGAAGTCCCAATAATAGCTCCAATCAAAAGACTAATATCTTCTGTTCCTTCAAACTTATTATCGCCCAAATTAATTCCTTTAACTTGCCATTCTTGGATACATGCCATAGCTAAACAAGTAGTGACTGGAGCACAAAGTTCCTCAATCTCTACAGCTTGGACCTTGATAGTGGGACTTTGCGGTAACAACCCCTTAACCAGAACTTCTACCTTCTTAAATTTGGTTCGGTTTTGAACGGAACCCCCAAACCCAGAAATTCTTAAATTTTCCCTCTTAAGTTCTTTAAACTTCAATTTTCTGGAAATTCTGGTCTTAATAAAGTTACACTGGCTACCACTGTCAAACAACACTCTTACAGTAGCTTCTCCACCATTCCCAATTAATAAGGCTGCAGTTGTTTGCAATAATCCCCCTTTACTTTTACTCCCTTGCATAGCAGTGGCATGTGCCACTGATGTCTCTACTTCTGGGGTAGGCCTACTAGGAGTGTTTTCACACAATAATGGCTGATGCCTACCATGACATTTTTTGCACAAAATTTTAAACTTGCAAAACCTTGCTCTGTGACCTTTCAAAAAACATTTAAAACATGCTGTAGACTTAGTTACCCTGTCCTTTCTCTCCTCAACAGGTAAAGCCTCAGCCACCTCACATTTATATGACTTGTGGTTGCCTTCGCAAAATATGCATTCCTTGATTCCCTTTAATTTATTCTCAGAGGAGGCATGTAGAGCTGACACTGTACCTGGGCTATTCCTTTTTGTAGAAACTTTGGTGCTGTGCCTGCCTTTGTCCCCTTGTTTAACATCCCACTGTGCAAACTCAATTCCCTCTCGTCTTGCTAATTCTGTGCCTAAAAGACTTAACATCTGCTGAAGGGGGATGTACACATGTTCTGTAGAGTGTCCCCTACTTAATTCAAGCAAAATTGAGCTAGGCAATTTAGACTCCAGTATAGTAACCAACATTATACCATACCTTTCCATTCCTACACCCAAGTTGTCCAGGGACCTAGTTCTAACTTCAAATTCATCATATAACTGCCGTAACTCCTTGACACTATTAGGATTATTAACAGGAGGTATAGCTAAAAGTTCACGGAGGTGGCTTTTAATTAAGATCTCTGGCTTACCAAACCGTTTCTTTAATATATCCCAAGCCACATTATAATTAGCCTCTGTTAATGCTAATCCTGCTATTGTCTTTGCTGCCTCCCCTTCCAAGAGGGACTGCAAATAATTAAACTTCTCCACCGCACTTAACACTTGACTAGAATGAACTGCTGATTGAAAACTGTCTGCCCATCCTTGCCATTCCTGAATACTCCCAGAAAATGTTTTGAGTACAAGCCTCGGTAATTGAACTGCAGATCTGTTAACCTTAACTTCACAAACATCATTTGTTGAGTGTTGTGTTTCATTATTAGACCTGGTCTCTAACTGTAATGAGCTGCTAAACTCTTTTGCTCGGTGGCCTACTTTAATTATATCATCAATAATCTCTTCAAATAAATTATGTTATTTTCTATTTCATCCTCTTCTATAAGAGCCTCAATTTTAACATTTACTTCACTTAGAGCAACATTTTTAGTTTCTAATATGGAAAGCTGCGCAGTCACTAATCTTAAATCCTCTTGCTCTATGGCAGAATCTATTGTGGCAATGACCTTTGTAATTAGACCTTTGTAGGCGCTTCTCCTTTTTAAACTTGTTCAATTCAGATGCACTCATCTTCAATGCAAACAACAATTGGGCTCAATGCCAAATGAGCTGAATTGGAAGAAATACTTAACCAAACTGATCAAACGTAAATTTTTCTTTTTTCAAATAAACTGAATTGCTAGGTGGGGTACTAACCAACCACCAGTATGGAATACCAATTTTTCCACCCAAGTAACTGGTGCACCGAAGTCTGCAACCTTCGCCTACGAATAATAAACCAAATTTAACCAAACAGGTAAAATGTAGGCCAAAAACAACGACAGACGAGTGGCCAAGTTTCGCAATTGGGCGGCCAAACTTTCTACCCTGGGACCTTAATTCAATAATAAACCAAAATTAACCAAACCGGTAAAAATGTAGGCCAAAACAACGACAGAGAGTGGCCAAGTTTCTCAATTGGGCGACCAAACTTTCTACCCTGGGACCTTAATTCAATAATAAACCAAATTTAACCAAACCGGTAAAAATGTAGGCCAAAAACAACGACAGACGAGTGGCCAAGTTTCGCAATTGGGCGACCAAACTTTCTACCCTGGGACCTTAATTCAATAATGCTCAACCCGTCTAGGCCTAACTTGGGCTACAATTTGCACAATCAGAACTTTGCCGAAAAATAGTCACTGACTCAGTCTTGGGCTAGAATCCGGTTCTGAAGGACCATGTTATTTATTTATTTGTTGGGTTCAAAATCCCAGTTGAGCCGTGAACGGCCAAGTTCTAAAGGGCCAGTTCAACCTACAGCCCAAGTTAGGCTAAAATTAAAACTTACGGATTTGAGATCCTATTAGGTCCTACCTCAGGGTTGCTGACTCGATGTGGGCCTACCTTAGGCCTCAGTTGTATGAATTTAAGATAAAAACAAAAGGGACACTATTTATGGTCTTCTTTCTCAACCTTGCAACAACAACACAACCTGGACTATTGCACGATGCAACAATCTTGTATCTAAACAACCAAACTGAATTGCAAGAGAGCTCTCTATAAGACCACACCCTGTAAGTACGACGTTCCACAAACGAGTAGAAAGGACGCGCAGCGCCCCAAAATGATGCCACCTGAGAGCTCAAACAATGCTAGCTCTAAATTAAGTGAATTTTTCACTAACCTTACAATTATGAGATGGATATATATACACCTTAACTTAATATATACAAGCAATGCTGCATCAATCAGCTTAGTCATCATATCGCCTTGGGACAACAATGGTTCTTCCTCTTCTAGATTTTCTAACACTCATAGCTATATCCCTGCAGAGTTCATGAGGGTATATATCCAGTGGTGTAGTGCTGTGGGAACGCGTGGGAACGGCGTTCCCTTACTTTTTTTGGTAGACGGAACGGCGTTCCCTCACTATTCAAATAAATCCGAACTTACAAATCTCTAACGTCATGAAATTTTAATTCCCACCCCTAGAAGAAATATGAGAAAGACTCATTAACTGCTTCATTTCTTTTAGCTTCGACTGAGGCAATGCTAGCCTATAAAGATCTGGTGAAACAGTCACCACGGCGTACCAGTTGTTAACTTTTTTTTAGTTAATCATTCCAGTTGTTAGCTATTTTTATTGATCGTACTGGATGTCGTATATCTAATGACACTGGAAATACTGCATCTTCAACCTTGGAATATATCCTAATATCCAGTGCATATGACCTCAAAATATCCCTGAAATTGGTCAGATTTCAAAAGATTTCCAGGGGGGCTTACAGTGCCCCCGGACCCCCAGCTGTATGGGCTCGCCGCGCTCGCCATTTCCCCCCCGCATCTGAGTAACACTTTCAAAATGCGTTCCCTCACTTCTTTATTTAGCACTACACCACTGTATATATCTTGCCCCTGGTCAAAAATAAGTATGGGGACATTCTGTCCAGAATTATTACAGGCCTATTGCTGTCGCTTCCTGCTTCTCGAACCTACTAGAAAAACTCTTGTTACTCCGATTAAATGATTACCTATGGACATCTCCTAATCAGTTTGGTTTTAAAAGGTCCCACTCAACTGACCTGTGTATCTATGTACTTAAAGAAACACTATCTAAATACATTGACAGTAATTCAACTATTTATAGCTGTTTCCTAGATATAAGTAAGACATATGATAGAGTGAACCATAATATTTTATTTAAAAAACTAGAAGGCACGAAGGTTCCCATCTACATATTAAACTTATTGAAGTTTTGGTATTCCCACCAATCTTTTACCGTTAGGTGGGGCAATGTACTATCTGAATGTTTTGGCTCCTCTTGCGGGGTGAGACAAGGCTCCATACTTATTTAATGTGTATATTAACGGATTAATTGCTTTACTTAATGAGGCAACAGTGGGATGTTGTATAGATAACACAAGGATAAATAACTTTGTTTATACCGATGATATGGTCTTAATAAGTCCCTCTGTGAAATGACGTGTGTGTGTGTGTGTGTGTGTGCGTGTGTATATATATCAGGGGCGGATCCAGGAATTTAAGCAGAGGGGGGTCCAGTCTTGGTGGGGCTCGTTACTGATATGTCGTCGGCCGAAGGCCGAGCACGCGCGAGCGAAGCGAGCGCCAGGGGGGTGCCCGAGGGGGGGGGTCCCCCCCTCGGTAGGAAATTTTCATATTTGAAGATAGCTTTAGATGGATTTGAAGTATATTCCCGTTATCAAAATTCTGCTTGTTCACACACCCAGGCCAGGTCTGAAATGTCTCAGGATCGGACATAACCTTTTTTTTCTTTATTCTTTTTAAGGAAATTAATTTTGTGGCAACCGGGATACATGTACCTTAAGCCATTTTAAGTCTTCAGGTCTTATTTTTCATATATAGGAGCAAACAAACGCAATCGAAAAATCGTTGGTCACCGTGAGCAGGGGGGGGGGGGGGTCCGGACCCCCTCGACCCCCCCCCCCCTGGATACGCGCCTGTATATATATAGTCTAAAAGTCACTAAAAGAAAGCTGAATGGCAACACAAAAAGATAAACAGCGGAACGCGGTCTGTTCGTTGTTTGGGATGAACTAAAAACAGCATGAAAGTTTTGTATCTAACTAAATCGTTGGTGCTAATTTTAATTTGGTGATGTTTCTAAAGTGGCTAATTTAAGCAGGAAGTTGTCTAATTATTATATCAGTTAGGGTAATGTCTATAGCTTCTAACTCAGTAAGGCTAGCTAATTCATTAGGTTGTTTGTGGGACGCTGGGCGCTATGGTAGGCCCTAAAGTGGATCTAAATCAAAGCACCTGTGAGTACCTTTATTGTCTATTTAACAACCTAATACCTAATGGGGTCTACTACCCAGTACGTTATTACACTCTGTTAAAGGTCTGGATCGGCTACGAAAAGTCTGCGAAGTGTGTTCGCAGAAACATAATATTCTTTTTAATGTTACAAAAACTAAGGTTATGCAATTTCATCTTAAAAGCTATAATCAGCCAGCTGATATTAGGTTTAAAATGAAAGGTGAAGTAATTGAGGAAGTACAAGAGTTTAAGTATTTGGGTCACACTATTACCAACTCCCTGAGTGATAACTTGGATAAAGAAAACAATCTCGAAGCCTTTGTGCTAAAGCGAATATGACTATAAGGAACTTTCGGTTCTGTACAAGTGAAGTTAAAGACACTCTCGTACTTCCTGCAGTAATATATACAGACAGCAACTCTGGGTGAATTATAAAAAAGGTTCTGGCGGAACCGTAAATTGACTGTACAACAGGTCTTTTAGACTCTTACATAAATTACCCCCGAGATGCTCGGCTTCGCAATTGTTTGCTACTCTGAATGTCCCGAGCTTCCCGGAGGTAACAAGACGTGATCAATACAGTCTAATGCAAAGAATTAAAAAATCAACCAACCCGATTATCCAAGCTATCCATGTGCGAAAAATGCTCTGTATGAATTGGTCCACAATTAACCCACCCCTTATATCTCCAGTCTAACTATAGAGTAGATCAAGTCTAGCCTAGAGGGGTCAGCCTAGAGATTCCGGAAATGGTCCAGAGCGGGCAGATAAATTGAGGTCCACAGTAGGATTCCTCACAAGAATTAGGTTAGGGCAATCTACCTTCACCTTTGTTAAGCTATGAGTTGATGCTGGGTCTTAGGCCACAATGTAGGCCTAACTTGTCTGACCCAGCTTAATTTAATGAGATTAACTTGGTGTAAAAACTCAATTAGTCACTTACTTTTTGTTATCGGAGTGTCTCCCTTCTCCGGTTTGTTTTCGAGAGCGCACTTTGCTGGTACGTCCTCTCGCCCCGTTCTTCGTTTTCGTTCTCCCTTTGTTCTCCTCTTCGCGGGGCTTCTCGTACCAGCGTTGTCTTGGTTTATTCCTCGGTTGGTTGAGCGGTAATGTATCTCCATTACCGAGCACGCTCCTCCCACACAGTATATAAATACTAGTGTGGAGAATAACTCTGGTGAGCAACCAATTGGTTTCATCCACCCAGTTATTGACATAAAAGGAATTTAATAATTGTTAGATTAACTACCTACCTACTCAGTGAACCATTTTCGTTACCTCCCAACTACCCACTCATCAGTTTTCCATATACTGGGGGCCCCGGGAGATAAAAATTTTGGTGTCATTGTCACCAATTTTTGTCTGAGTGTAGACTAGCTAACTATTTAACTGTAAATGCCTGTTAATCTGATTAACAGTGCCTATCCTCACCTTCTCATGGAGAAGGTGTAGCATTTAATTAGAAGAGAAAATATACATCCATAGGATGAAACTGTCTATGGTCTTTACCATAAGAAAAGAAAAATGAAAGTTAGAAGATAAAATTACAATTCCCCAGCATCTATTTTTTGTTGTAAAAATAGTCGCGCCTTTAATGCTGTTTGTCGCTGAGGTCTTGTGTCTGTCAATGTTGTAGTAGGATGCGTTACCACTCCTACTGTCAAAGGAATAGTTACTGGAAGTTCAGTGTCTCCAGTTGTTACTGTCAGTGGAGAAGGTTCTCCAAAGTCCATTTTTGGGTCCAGACTCTAAAGGGTACAAAAGAGAAATGTCTCTTGTTGTGTCACCCGTTGAAGTCCTTAATTTGACCACTCTTGTTACCCCGTCTGCCCCTGGTCTGAGTTCTGAAACTCTAGCCAGAGGCCAGTATTGTCTTGGAGTACTGTCATGTATGAGAACAAGGTCCCCTACCTTAATTGTGTCAGACCAATCCTTCTTAGTCATTTGTTTATGTCTCTCCCTTAGACCCATCAAGTACTCAGTTTTCCACTGTTTAATGAAATGAGCTTTAACTCTAGTTAAATGTTGTAACTTAGTCTGGAGCTCATCATGTCGTTGAGTCCAGTTTGGGTCTTCTGAAGAGTCTATATTGTAGTCCGGCAGGAGACTAACTTGTTCTCCCCGAATCAAATGATTTGGAGTTAATGGTTCTGGGTCATTAATGTTGTCACTCACATAAGTGAGTGGTCTATTGTTAATGATGTTCTCAATCTCAGCCAGGAGAGTGAGTAACCCAAATAAGTGTATCTGTTTTTTGCCAATTGCTTTCTTCAAGCAATTCTTTACTGTTTGTATATTCCTCTCCCAGATAGAACCATACCAAGGAGAGGCAACCGGAATATACTTCCACTTTATGTTTGATTTTGTATATATAATTGTGTGATTTCATTGCTTAACAAGTCGTGGATGACTTGTTCACCAGCTTTGAAATATGTAGCATTGTCAGTCCAAACTGTCTTGGGTACTGAATGTCGTGCACAGAATCTCTTAAAGACAGCAACAAAAGATTCTGCTGTAAGGTCCTCCACAACATCCAAATAAACAGCTCGTGAGGCAGCACATGTAAACAGTACAATGTACATTTTTTGTTCAGTGTCACCCACCCCTACAGTCAATGCTCCTGTATAGTCAATGCCTACAGTCTCAAAGGGTCTGTTGAGAGTAACTCTCTCCTCTGGCAAAGCAGGAGGATTTGGTTTCCTATAGGGCCTAGCATGAATACGCCTACATGTGACACACTCACTCAGGACTGTTTTAACAGTGATCCTTCCCTTGGGTATCCAATAAGTTTTTCTTAATGTAGTTAGTGTCTGTGGTACCCCCATATGATATACATCATTGTGTGTTTTTCTGATGATTAATGTTGTCAAATAGCTAAATCTAGGTAAAAGGATTGGATTTTTGCTTTTGTATGACAGTTTTGATTTGTCTAATCTCCCTTTACACCTTAGAAGGCCTTCCTCATCTCTGAACAAGTTTAGATCCACAACTACTGATGGTACAGGTTCTTTTGTTTGTTTCCCATTAGTTAAGAATTCTAACTCTTTATTGTACTCTTTTTGTTGGCTGGCCTATCCAGTATTGGTTGCAACTTCTGTATAATTATGATTATTTTTATTTAGCTGTTTGTTAATTGTAGCTAAACAGTTGTGAGCAAACCTCAAACAGTAGGCTGTCACCCTGACAAGTTTGTTGAAATCAGAATACTTTCATAATTAGTGATTGGTTCAACCTTTTCATTTGAAAAGATTAAATTTAATGTCAAGTTAACTTGTTCCACAGGCCATTGGTCTGTATTACAGAGCCACTTAGGTCCCATAAACCAAGTTTTGTTTGACTTCAACAACTTGTAGGATAAACCTCTGGTCAGAAAGTCTGCTGGATTTGTTTAGTTGGAACATAGTGAAAGTTTACTTGTAGGCTTTCATTAGCGTTCTATTTCTTTTAGCCTATTTCTTACAAAGATATTCTTACTATTAATGCTATCATTCCGTATCCAGGCAAGACAAATCTGACTGTCAAGCCAGATGTGGATATAGTTATGAACACATCATGTAAGCATCCTTAAGCAATGAAATGGTTTTAATGGCTAATGTAGCAGCCAATAGTTCCAATTGAGGTATGGTTCGGGTAGGTTTGAGAGGTGCAACTTTCCCTTTTGCATAAATTAGATGACTTTTGTATTATAACTTTCTGTAGGGCTTACAAGATACGCACAGCACCCATAAGCTTGTGTGCTTGCATCAGCAAACACATGAAGTCTCTGGGGCTTATCCCTAAACCCACAGCACCTTTGAATTTTAATGTTCTGCACTTTTGTTAAATCAGTAGCTAACTTCTTCCAAGATTTTTGATTTTCATTTGTTATTGGATCATCCCACCCAACATTTGTCCTCCAAATTTCTTGGAGGAGAATCTTTGATTTTATTGTTGAAGGCAGGAATAGACCCATAGGATCAAAAATTTTGGAAGCCTCTGATAATATTTGTCTTTTAGTATTTGCTTCCTCATCAAGTTTAAAACCTTTAGTACAGATTGAATCATGACTGTTAGAAGTTGCATCCAAATACCAGTTCATACCTAAAGTTTTAACTCTGTCTGATGGCTCAGTAAGACCATTATTATCCTTTAAAATCTTTTTGTTTAAATCCTCATCATTTGAAATCCACTCTCTAAGTTCAAAGTTACCTTTTTGCATAATGTTTTGAGTGTTCATAGACTTCAGATAATTCAGATTTTGTTGTCGTTGAGCCTATTAGATTGTCTACGTAAAAATGTTCCTTAAGGAAGTTCAATGTTAGAGAGTTATTAAACTGGTTTAAATGATGTTTAATTGTCAATGCTAATAGGCTAGGTGAGCAATTGGCTCCAAACAACACAACATTAAATCTATAGGTTATGAACCCTTTATTCAAATCAAATGGATCCTTGAACCATAAGAACCTAAGTTGGTTCTTATCATATTCATTTTTAAGATTTATTCTCAAAAATGCCTTCGAAATGTCACTTTGTACAGCATATTTGTCTAACCTGAACCTCAGTAAGATCTTCACAAGGTCAGAAATGAGATTAGGACCCTCAATCAAGCAATCATTCAAACTGTGTTTATCACTGTCTTTGAGGCTACAATTATATACTACTCTGAGTTTTGTTGTTGGGGCATCTTGTCGATAAACCCCCCTGTGGGTTAAATAATGACAACCATCTTTTTTAAAAGGGTTATCTGTTACTTCTTCAATGAAGCCTTTCTGTAGCTGTTCTTTGAAGACATCATTATATATTTTACATTATTTTCTTGTTTGAGTTTTTTCATTACTTTATATAAATGTCCTTTAGCTACTTTGAGATTATCTCTTAAAGTTGGACAATTTATTTTCCAAGGTAACTCAATAAAATAACTATTGTCTTTACACTGAATGGTGTCTTCAAATCTTTCTACCATTAACTGATCTTCTGAAGTTTGATGTGTGTCATGTATACCCACAGATTCTAGCAACCATAAAGTTTGAATTGCCTCATCCAAAGTTTCATTTGATAATGATGAATTAATGTTCTCAGTTGAGATAATATTATTCAAAGTGTTGCTATTCTTACAGGTGTTATGTAGGACTGAGTTGAGGCACATAGTATTTGTTGGTCATGCACTGTTTTGGTTTAGGTCTAGGTTGTATTCTGATAGGTCACCCAAAGGGGCTATCCCTGATGGAGTCTGAATAGCTATACCATTACCTATCTCTACTATGCCCTTATGAATAAGATTAATATAATCTGCCCCTATTAGCATTTCAATGTTAGCTATTGTGTTGTTAGTGATATGTCTATCAGCTATTTTGTAGTGTTTTTTCAAATGATTTATGGTTTGTTCTAGTTTGGGTATAACCAGTTTGTTTTGTCCTACTTTAGAAATAATAACTGCTTCAATTTTCTTGAATTTACTTTCTAAATGTAGTTCCAGGTCAATTGTCTTATAGCTATTTTTGTCCGAGTTATCCTTAACAAAGGACGCAATATTGAGTTTTGTTCATTCGGGTTTGGTGTCAAACCCAATTTATTAACTACATTTTTTGAAACAAATGTTTGTTGAGAACAACAGTCTATAAGACATCTCACTGGAGTGGTACTACCCTCACTATTCACTAAGTCCAAAGTAATAGTTGGTAAAAGAATCTCAGTGTTTCTTGTTACATTGTTTGAACAAGCAGAATGTCCCATGAAAGTGGCATTTTCTTGATTACCTTTGTTTGGGGGAGGTATCTTTTGAGTTTGAGTACTATTATTTGGACACTTTGGTGAATCACACATTGATGAGACATGTCGTAAACTTTTACAAAACTTACACTTGAATCTTAACCTAGATTTACAGTCTTTCTTATAATGTCCCTGGCCAGTACACTTTTTACACAGGTTCAACTGTTCACATCTTTTAGCCCTTTGGTTAAAATCTGAATATTTGTCACACCCAGTACTACTGTGTTCATTACTTGCACAAAATTTGCAATATGGTGTGTAAGTTGAGGCAGCAGTTACATTAAAGTTCTGTAATGTAGGTGTTCGTGTTTTAGTTGGTCACATTTGATTCTACAGTATCAAGTTTTGTCTGTTTGGCTGTAGCTAGTTGGTCTCTGGGAACAGTCTTTGGTTTATCCATAGTCTGGGTCTTATGTGTTGGAAAATCTCTCAAGTTGTAATTAGTTAGGATATTGGGGAAGTGTTTCTTATTTGTGTTAAATTAGGATAATTTTCTCCCGTCTTTAGAATTAAATTATCTTTAACCCTCGAAGGAAGGCACCTAAGTACTATGCTTTGTATAAGCCAAGATGAAGTTTTAATATCTATCTCATTGCTAACCAGTTGTCCTATAATAGCTTCTAATTTTGTATAAAAATTTTCCATATCACTATGGTTATCTTTTATGGGTGCAAATTCAAAAATTTGTTGAGATAATTCATATATAATCACATCTTTATTAACGTAATTACGTTTTAAAAGATCAATAGCTACTTCATATGAATCCCCTACGGCTGGTAAATAGGCTATCAGGTTATAGGCTGGGCCTTTAAGGGAACTAGTTAAGTAACTAAACTTTTCAACAGTTGAAATATAAGGTTTATTACCTATTAAATTCTCAAATTTGTCAATGAAAGATGGGAATTGTACCGTGTCCCCTTCAAATGTTGGTATTTGCAAAATGGGTAACTGAGCCCTCAATTCTTGTGACTCAGGATTTTGCATGCCACTTAAATTTTGTTGAAGGTTAGCCCTACTTTGATTAAAATCAGAATTAGGTTTTTTTGGTGTTAAGTCAGTCAACCGAGACCGTAGTTCCCTTATTTGCTGTTCAATTGAGCTTACCTGATCATCATCATCAGCGTAAAGGTCTATCAATTGTTCTTCAGCCATTTCGGATTCAACTAACTCTGAAATACTCTCATTAATGGCTATTATTTCCTTCTTTTTAATTTCTAATTTAATAATTACACACTCTATATTTTTCTTACCTGGTTGTGTAATATTGTTAAAAGTGTTCACAGCCTTTGTAACAGCTCCCAACTTTGCCCCCCTTTTCTTTTTTAACTTTTTCAATTCTGCACTGTCCATGTCTAAGTCAAAATTGTTTAACTGGGGATCGTAATGAAATAGAGGACAAGAAGAAATTACCAGAGAAGAGAGAGCACAGACAAAACAGTCAAGTTTAAATTTGGTTTAATCCCCCCCAAGTACTTATGTGTCACTCAGGTCTAAGCTTATAAGAGAATGAGACTCCTTTAATGTAAATGTTTCCTAGTTAGGCCCTAGGTTGTAGACCTAATTAGGCTTGCTCAGGTTAGGCTTAGGCTAGACTATTTAGCCTAATTCTGCAATTTTTGTTAAGTAAGCTTAAGGTTTGTAAATTCCCCACACACGGACCACCAATGCGAAAAATGCTCTGTATGAATTGGTCCACAATTAACCCACCCCTTATATCTCCAGTCTAACTATAGAGTAGATCAAGTCTAGCCTAGAGGGGTCAGCCTAGAGATTCCGGAAATGGTCCAGAGCGGGCAGATAAATTGAGGTCCACAGTAGGATTCCTCACAAGAATTAGGTTAGGGCAATCTACCTTCACCTTTGTTAAGCTATGAGTTGATGCTGGGTCTTAGGCCACAATGTAGGCCTAACTTGTCTGACCCAGCTTAATTTAATGAGATTAACTTTGGTGTAAAAACTCAATTAGTCACTTACTTTTTGTTATCGGAGTGTCTCCCTTCTCCGGTTATGTTTTCGAGAGCGCACTTTGCTGGTACGTCCTCTCGCCCCGTTCTTCGTTTTCGTTCTCCCTTTGTTCTCCTCTTCGCGGGGCTTCTCGTACCAGCGTTGTCTTGGTTTATTCCTCGGTTGGTTGAGCGGTAATGTATCTCCATTACCGAGCACGCTCCTCCCACACAGTATATAAATACTAGTGTGGAGAATAACTCTGGTGAGCAACCAATTGGTTTCATCCACCCAGTTATTGACATAAAAGGAATTTAATGATTGTTAGATTAACTACCTACCTACTCAGTGAACCATTTTCGTTACCTCCCAACTACCCACTCATCAGTTTTCCATACATGAGTTCTGCCGTTTATCCTCTAAGCTATGGACTTCTTGGTACGAAAACGTCTGTCTGTAGCTCCACCTAACTTTGACATTACTGTATTATTTCTCGTCAACTGTATATATTTCTATCCTTAGTGTGAAAACTGGTCTGTGTGAATTGGTCCCCAATTAACCCACCCCTAATATCGCCAGTCTAACTATAGAGTAGGTTAAGCCTAGCCTTGTAGAGGTCAGCCTAGAGATTCCGGAAATGGTCCAGAGCGGGCAGAGTAAATTGAGGTCCACAGTAGGATTCCTCACCAAATTAGGTTAGGGTAATTTACCTTAGCCTTTGTTAAGGTACCAGTTGATGTTAGGTCTTAGACCACAATGTAGGCCTAATTTAACTGGACCTAATTTATATGTTATCACTAAACTGGGGTTTAGAAATACAATTGTTCACTTACTGAGTGTTATTAGACAGTCCCGACTTCCTCCTGGAGTCCCTCTTCTCTTTGCTCAATTTTTGAGAGCGCACTTGCTGGTGGAGATCTTTTATTGTCTTCAAGCCCCTTCGTCCGCCGCCATGCCGTTCTTCCTTCCAGTCCTCTCCCCTCCGGCTTTTTTCCGCCAACGTCCTTTTTGTTTGTTGGTTGATTGGTAGTGTGTATCAATACTACCAAGCACGCTCTATCACACAGTATACAAATACTAGTGTGGAGAATAACTCTAGTGAGCATCCAATTGCTTTCATCCACCCAGTTATTGACATAAAAGGAGTTTAATAATTGTTAGATTAACTACCTATCTATTCAGTGGACCATTTTCGTTACCTCCCAACTACCCACATGTATCAGTTTTCCATACTTAGTATGTGAACTGTCATTGTATTAATAATAATTGTTATATGGACTATAGTCTGCCAATAAACCTTTTCATTTTCATTTCTATATTTTTGTCACGATTTTATTTAATACACTGCTTTTGATACATTTGCTATATTAACATGTATGTATCAATTTGTTTCTATATGTACCAGTTTTATCAATAAATCAAATTTTAACTTTAATTTTTTTTACCAGAAATAAACACTATTATTATTATTATTATTATTATTATTGCTACTATTATTAATACCCCTGTCTGTGGTTATGATACATGTCCAAACTTGCCTCCTGGCCGCGGGTGTAAAAACCGTAAATGAAATGTCATGCTACGCCACTGCCTTCGGTATTTAGCGCTGCCTAATGGTAAAGAAGGAAATTATCATACCTTATTAATTCGTTGGGCCTCGCTTCTAGTTGTAGGGCGTGCGGTTCTCTTTCGATGTAGGTGATGGGGTTACGCAACGAGTTTATTCGGTTTAATTAATATAGGCATTCACTATACTTAAGTATGTGAAGGAATAGGCCTATCCTTTTGAGTTATTAGTTTCTATATTATTAAGTATTCACTCAGAACTTATAGGAAGATTAATCACGTCTCCCTTGCTTAAAGCTTTGCTTGTATCTAAGCAGCTCTGAGATAAGCTAATATAAAATTTCTTTTTCTTAAATTTTCGCTTACTTTACAAAGTTCCCAGATGTCTAATTTCTGTGTTTTTATTATTTTTTTCTCTCGAAGTAATTTTCATGAGTCAGCAATGGAAAATTTTGATACGAAATAATACGTTTTTCTTGTTGTTATGTGGACCCAATGCCTACATATTGGGTTCTATGTATGGCAATTATTTCCATTCCCAATAGGCTATGTCGCCAATCTAGAGGCAATTTTGTAGTTATTTAATTCAATAAATAATATAATTTGTATTCAATTAAGAAATAAAGGTACCACATACAATACCATATGTAAGCATGTATAGTTTTTCCATAATGCTATGGCTGTAAAACCTTACGTGCATGCATCATCTATGCTGCGTACAAAAAATTACATCAGATGTTTACTTGTACTTCACGTGTTTACAACGTCATTATGCAACGTTGTATCAACATTGCAATATAACGTTTAAGTTTTACGTTGTTACTACATCAGTACAACGTCAATTTCTGACATGACTAAGATTCAACCAGGATACAACGTTGTATTTACATAATGTGTTTGCTGGGCTGGGCACTCCTTCAGAGAGAGGCCCCTCCTCTATATCTACATACTTACTTATCTAGAGAAATAATGGAACAAAACCGTGTAAAATTATATATTAGGTTAATTACATAGGTATAGCCATATAACAGAAACTCATTTTTACTATTACTTCAGTAAGCTGCTGCTAGGGTCCTTAACACCTCACTAAAATGTTTCAGTCATTTTTTCCTCAAGATTTAGTATAATAATCACACAATTGCTTTTCTGTCAGCTGTTCATATGAAAACTTTCACACCCTCACCTTGGCATCAACATTGGAGTTACAGTTTACTTTACCACTCCACTTCAGGCACATCACTGCCTTATGCCTACCACTGTAAGTCAAGCAGCAAATCTCAACGATTCATTGCAAAGTCCGAAAAAACATATGAAAACTTCTGATAGATTGTCAGGATGGCCAAGCCATCATCACAAGACAGGATTCCAAACATCAGCACTGAATGTTTGGCAACTTCTTAAAAGAAACTAACAATAAACTGTCTTCACTATTTCCGTCTTTTTCAACCAAACCCCCTAGATTTGATAACAAAAACCTCCAGAAACCTCTCGGAAAAATACGAAAGCTACTGTAGACACCATTCTGATAATAATTTCGTCACATGCGAGAACAGTGAGAGAAAGTTGTACAAATAAGCGATTTTAATGCATCAGTAGCTAAAAATAGTTAGGTATATCGTTGTCTCACAAGATGTTGTGTTTAGATGTTTTCATTATTTTAATATATATATATATAGTCATGCGGGTTGCTTCTACAAAGCTTCAATTTAATATTTAGGAGAAATCCAATGACAAGGAGGAATGTAAATGCCATGAAAATTCTTCTTTAATGCGCAACGTTTCGAGCAATACGCTCATCATCAGGCTAGATAATAACAATATGAAATTAGAATCAATAAATAAATGTGAACAAGACAAAATAATTTCTATAAAACCTATTCATTAAAAGCAAATTTTAAAAAGACTAAAAGAAGAGGGTTAAATTCAAAGTTATAAAAATTTACATATAAAATTACAAGAAATTTAAAAAGCTATTTTTAAATTACATATAGTAAATTTGAAATTAGTACACTGGAATAATTAACACTAATACAATGGAATAATTAACACTACGAACCTTTCAATGCTGGTTCCGAGGCACGAGTAATTTAAAACAAAACAAAACAGGAAACAAACTATGGGTTGGGCGGTTGGAGAGTTATAAGTTGGGGAGGGGGGATTATAAAAAATTGGGGAGGGGGGAGGGGGGAGAGGAGTTGAGGAGGGGGGATTATAAAAAATTTAGAGGGACAGCTGAGGAATCCACGTTTAGAGAAGGGGTCAATGTTTTAATATAAAGAGATTCCAAAATTCTAAGTGAGTTAGGACAAGAATTACAACCGAGAATTTTAAAATTATCTAAAGTGACATCAGTTTTGCATTTAATACTATGTTCCCGAATACTAGAGGCTTCTTTTTTATTTAAAATTTTACCTGTTCGGCAACTTATTCCCATATGCGAATAAAATCTAGCCCTGAGGGAGCACACGGTGCTGCCAATATAAGTACCAAGGAGACACCTTGGGCAGGTAAATAAATATACAACACCGCTACGCAACGAATCAGGAGTTCGATCCTTCGCTGAGAAAAAGCTACCTAAAGACATTTTGTTAATAAATATAATGCGAAAATCAGTATGATAAAAAAATTTTCTTAACAACTTTGTAAATTTAAGTTTAAATTCTTTATTCATGGGACCCATTTCAGGTACCAGAAATATTTTATATCTTTAGGCACTGAAATACAGGAAGTTGAGGGCTATAAACATTATTTAAGAAAGATCTTATTAGTTTATCTACATATTGAACAGGAAAACTATTATTGGTAAAATATGATCTTAAATTATTAAATTCATCGTTAGTAAGGTAAAACTAGAGGTCAAATTATATCCTCTGAACAAGAGAGTTTTAATACACGACATCTTATAGTTAAAATCAGTAAAACTAAAGAAATTCATGCCCAAACCAGTAAAAGTGGGTTTCCTGTAAACTGATGTAGTAATAGAATCACCTTTTTTCGAAATTAAAAGATCTAAAAAGGGAAGGGAGCCATTTTTCTCAGTTTCCATTGTATAAGTTATATTGGGGTGCAGAGAATTTAAGAAGTTAAAAAATTGTTGCGCTTGTACAGCATTATCAAAAACAGCTATCGAGTCATCAACGAAGCGTCGATAGAAAATTGGTTTACAATGGGTGGGAGATTGTCTAAAAATTATACTTTCTAAATGAGTCATAAAAAAATCAGCTGATAAAGGTCCGACGGGTGATCCCATCCCAACACCATCAATTTGTTGGTAAACCTTATTATTGAAAGTAAAATAACATTGCTTAAAAACCAATTCTAAAAGTTCCTTAAAATAAGACCAAGAAAAACCATGAAAACTATCAACAGAGCTAAAAACCCTATCTAAAATAATGGCAATAGTTTCTGATACAGGTACATTCGTGAAAAGCGACTTTACATCAAAACTGACAAAAAACTTTTTTGAATCGAAATTCTCACTAAGAAGATCTTTTTGAAATTCATAAGAGTTATTTATAGTATAAGCATTTTTCGCAAAAGGTGACAGGAGACCAACAACAAATTTTGCCAATTGAAAGGTAGGTAAGTTATACGAAGCTAAAATAGGACGGAGAGGTGTTCCAATTTTATGGATTTTAGGCAAACAGTATAATTGAGCAAGATCAGAACCAGATACGAACAACTGAGAGTAAGTATCGTTTTTTATTATCTTTAAAGACTTTAATCGTGACAAAAATCTATTAACTTGGTCTTCCAACCTTAAAATGACTTTATTGACGGGTTCAAGAATTTGTTTGAATTTGCTAACATCACTTAGGATTTCATTAGTTTTATTTATGTAATCAGATTTATTCAAAATAACAACTCCGTTGCCCTTGTCCGGTCTAGTCACAACAATCAAATTCTTGAACCCGTCAATAAAGTCATTTTAAGGTTGGAAGACCAAGTTAATAGATTTTTGTCACGATTAAAGTCTTTAAAGATAATAAAAAACGATACTTACTCTCAGTTGTTCGTATCTGGTTCTGATCTTGCTCAATTATACTGTTTGCCTAAAATCCATAAAGTTGGAACACCTCTCCGTCCTATTTTAGCTTCGTATAACTTACCTACCTTTCAATTGGCAAAATTTGTTGTTGGTCTCCTGTCACCTTTTGCGAAAAATGCTTATACTATAAATAACTTATGAATTTCAAAAAGATCTTATTAGTGAGAATTTCGATTCAAAAAAGTTTTTGTCAGTTTTGATGTAAAGTCGCTTTTCACGAATGTACCTGTATCAGAAACTATTGCCATTATTTTAGATAGGGTTTTTAGCTCTGTTGATAGTTTTCATGGTTTTTCTTGGTCTTATTTTAAGGAACTTTTAGAATTGGTTTTTAAGCAATGTTATTTTACTTTCAATAATAAGGTTTACCAACAAATTGATGGTGTTGGGATGGGATCACCCGTCGGACCTTTATCAGCTGATTTTTTTATGACTCATTTAGAAAGTGTAATTTTTAGACAATCTCCCACCCATTGTAAACCAATTTTCTATCGACGCTTCGTTGATGACTCGATAGCTGTTTTTGATAATGCTGTACAAGCGCAACAATTTTTTAACTTCTTAAATTCTCTGCACCCCAATATAACTTATACAATGGAAACTGAGAAAAATGGCTCCCTTCCCTTTTTAGATCTTTTAATTTCGAAAAAAGGTGATTCTATTACTACATCAGTTTACAGGAAACCCACTTTTACTGGTTTGGGCATGAATTTCTTTAGTTTTACTGATTTTAACTATAAGATGTCGTGTATTAAAACTCTTGTTCAGAGGATATAATTTGACCTCTAGTTTTACCTTACTTAACGATGAATTTAATAATTTAAGATCATATTTTACCAATAATAGTTTTCCTGTTCAATATGTAGATAAACTAATAAGATCTTTCTTAAATAATGTTTATAGCCCTCAACTTCCCTGTATTTCAGTGCCTAAAGATATAAAATATTTCTTGGTACCTGAAATGGGTCCCATGAATAAAGAATTTAAACTTAAATTTACAAAGTTGTTAAGAAATTTTTTTATCATACTGATTTTCGCATTATATTTATTAACAAAATGTCTTTAGGTAGCTTTTTCTCAGCGAAGGATCGAACTCCTGATTCGTTGCGTAGCGGTGTTGTATATTTATTTACCTGCCCAAGGTGTCTCCTTGGTACTTATATTGGCAGCACCGTGCGCTCCCTCAGGGCTAGATTTTATTCGCATATGGGAATAAGTTGCCGAACAGGTAAAATTTTAAATAAAAAAGAAGCCTCTAGCATTCGGGAACATATTATTAAATGCAAAACTGATGTCACTTTAGATAATTTTAAAATTCTCGCTTGTAATTCTTGTCCTAACTCACTTAGAATTTTGGGATCTCTTTATATTAAAACATTGACCCCTTCTCTAAACGTGGATTCCTCAGCTGTCCCTCTAAATTTTTTTATAATCCCCTCCTCAACTACCCTCCCCCCTCCCCAACTTATAACTCTCCAACCGCCCAACCCATAGTTTGTTTCCTGTTTTGTTTTAAATTACTCGTGCCTCGGAACCAGCATTGAAAGGTTCGTAGTGTTAATTATTCCAGTGTACTAATTTCAAATTTACTATATGTAATTTAAAAATAGCTTTTTAAATTTCTTGTAATTTTATATGTAAATTTTTATAACTTTGAATTTAACCCTCTTCTTTTAGTCTTTTTAAAATTTGCTTTTAATGAATAGGTTTTATAGAAATTATTTTGTCTTCACATTTATTTATTGATTCTAATTTCATATTGTTATTATCTAGCCTGATGATGAGCGTATTGCTCGAAACGTTGCGCATTAAAGAAGACTTTTCATGGCATTTACATTCCTCCTTGTCATTGGATTTCTCCTAAATATTATATATATATATATATATATATTATATATATATATTTTTTTTTTTTTGTATTGGGGCGTTTACCGCCACTTCCCGCTATATGGTAGCGGATATCATGGCGAGGCGGAATACGAGAAAGAGAAACGGAGACGGAGAAAAGGCACTAGAAAAGGGAGAACAGCGGACTACAGGTGAGAAGTCACCTAAAGCTCAGATAGGATGCGAGATTGGGAGAGGAAGTCGAAAAGACGGTCAAGCGAGAAGAGAGGGCTCTCAGCGAGCATAAGGCGTAAACGTTCGGGGAGGGGGAAATCAGAAAGGAACGGGAAGGCGCGACGACGTACTGACGACAGGGTGGGGCATTCCACAAGGATGTGAGAGACGGTGAGGGGCGACTGGCAGGAGGCGCAACGAGGAGCCTCCTGCCGGAACATAAGATAGCCGTGCGTGAGGCGCGTATGGCCGATGCGAAGCCGCGCAAGGACGACCTCTTTGTGTCTGGAGCGGTGGAAAGAGGACACCCAATATGACAGACGGGGGCGGATGGACCAGAGTTTAATATATATAGTGACATACACACACACACACCAGACTATTACCAGTATATATACTGGCGACAAAGTGCCATCAACATTTTAGTTTATGCTCATCCCCATCGAGTATACTTCGTTAACAAATTGATGAAAAATATTTGGGGGGGCCCCTGGGCCAGTGCCCATTTGGCCCATGCCTAAAGACGGCACTGATTACACACATACATATCATTAAGCTACAGGTAAACCCCATTTGATGGTTTTCCTATAACGGTGTTAACAAATTACTACAATTTTTCGTTTAAGGTAGTACGTTACCCAGCTATAACGTACTTGGAACTGCGCAACATATATTATTTGCCAAAAATTGACATTACGTAGCGTTGACTATCTCATAGGTTCCAAGACTAGCTACGTCACACTGTGCATACATACTGCCATAGTCGATTTATATAGTCTCGGGTATTACTCTTGAGAGAATGTTTTGCCCTTCTAACTCCCCGTGAGTAGCCTAATAGGTATATACGTTTTTAAAATGAGGGTGAATCAGATAATTTAAGTAATTTCAACGTCTAAAATTTTTTTTTTAGAAAAATTCTGTACTTAATTTATAATTTCTTAATAAATTAATATTCATTAATTACAATATTAACCCCACAAACAAAAGTAAAAAACGCCATTACCCCAACCCCTCTCCCCTACACAAGTAAAAATCACCATTACCCCAATTACCCTGCCCCACAACCCCCGGGCGGGCAGCACTGTGAATACTGCTACGGTAGTAGTATGTCACACAATGTGAAGCTCAAGATTTTCATGGCTGCGTTCTTTTCCGTAGTTTTATCGCGGTGCTGGGGCCTTCGGACCCAGTAATTATGACCTAGGACCGGGAAACCTGACAGAGCACATCGGTAGCTCTTGGGTTATCAGTTGGTGGTGGTTGCAGAATTTTCCGACGTGCTGTTTAGGCTGTGCACGGTTCCGAAGAAAGCGGAGAGAGAGACAGACATTTTAGCTCAATAGTATATAGGATTATAATTTTAATTCAAGAATTCAAATAATTCGCTTCAAAGCTATGCCCGTGTAAAAGGGTTAAGAACGAAATGTTTTTTTTTTTTTGTCAGTAACGGATTTTATTTTATTAAAAAAATGCCTCGTAATACAGGCTCAATAATCAAGCGATATTCCTTATAAAGGCGCGTCACTCGAATTTTGCATTTAGATTTATCACTAGGCTTGGTGAGTCAGTCAATAAGATAATAGAAGCCATGGTTAGTGGACTGGTCTCCGATATATTTCGTAAGTATCAAATCTGGAAGCATTGGCAATTGTATGCTCATTATGCACAGTGATTCACTGACTTATTTAGTCAGTGCTACAGACAACCATCTCTTAATCTTCTATGGACCTCTTGTATAATGTTTATACCTGTTGAGTCCGAAATAAAGTGTTTGTATACTGTAGGGTTCAGCTGAATCTTCATTTGAACATTCCTTTCACAGTTGGGATGAAATATCGACAATTTTTAATACCGGTATTTGAACAATTATTTTACCGATACCGGTTTTATGCAGAGAATTTATTTTTTTGGTGTCACCCTGCCAAGTGCCAACCCTCCCACAAGCCTGCAGTACTCACCACATTAACGACAATAAAAAGTGAAGTTTTAAATTCTGTCACCAATACTAAAGGGAAAATACCATTGATTGAAAAAAGTTTGAACAGCAGCTCCTAGGGAAAGGCAGGAAAAACGAAGGACTATTTATAATGATTAAGTATATCAAATAACCAAAGGTAAAAGGGAAAAATAAATTTAAAAAAAAATTTAATAATTTTGCATATTTCTTATTTTGGAAGAAAGTTTTGAGGAAACAAAGACTATCTAATGTTGTTCAGAGATTTGATCTTAGCTTGGTCAGAAATAAGCCAGCTGCAGAAAAAAGCTTTGATTCTACACTAGTGGGTTTAATGGAAAGCAATGCCTTGTACAGCTTCTCTAAATTTTCACATCTTTGTGAAGAAACTTCGAAACTAACTTTATAAACTAACTTTTTCACACTAAGCTGAATGTTCAGTCTATTTTTCTTAAAATAATTCCACACGATTGATTTTTTTTACATTCTTGAAATCGTGTAAAAACGTTTTTGAACGTTTCAATACGTATTTACACGATTTCAAATGTTGAAGGCGAGAGTTCTGGATCTGGATGAGAGTTTCCCTTTTCAGAAAAACGGACATCATATAACGTCAATAACATAACATAAATGATAAATTGTGACATACACTAATGACGCCCCTCAAAGATATACTGCATGTGTAAGTTATGTAACATAAATCATTATTTCTACTCACATTGGCCACAAAATCCTACAAAAGCAAATCTTTAACTTGACATTTGCTGATTGCTCCCACAATAAAGACAATAGGCAGTTCTTCAATACCGCAAACCCGGTATCGATAATCACGATATCGGTATAGTGTCTTGTCCAATACCGGTATAAATACCGGCTTTCATCACTATTCCAGTCATTACTGATTGAAAATTATCCTCATCTCATAGCAATTTGAATGTTGCATTTCTCCATGAAATTGGAGTAAAAGCGAACCGCTTTTAAATTCTTTTGTCAAAAGTTGCGGTGTAAAAGTACACTGACTTGTGGAACACTGTACTTCATTAGGAATTAATATTTTAAATTATATTAGTAATAATTTGTATATCTATCTATTTACGAGATATTGACTGATATCTGCATAGTGACATTTGTTGTATTTCGTTGAGCGACTACAGAAGGCATTTTAGCTTTTTGCATTCACAAATATTTAATGAAAATGAAAATTAGTAGATATCATTTAATTAATATGAGAATTATAAAACTTTAAATATAAAGACAATTAAATTTTAATACTAATTATATTTTTGAAGACCATAAAGCTTCAGAAGTAGACAAAAGTTGATTGTTCGATCAAGTCTTAAATGAATCTATAAAGAGCTTTCTCGACGATGAACGTATGATTCAGATTTAAGAGTTCTTGATGGGCAACTTGGTGATGACTGACTTGATCTCGAGGTAATTCCTGAGGGCGTATTCAGAGTTCTCTCTACCCTGGCCGGACATCTTGTAGCCTCCAAACGGCGTTTGAGGATGGAGGACATCATAGCAGTTGATCCTGAAATACATTTTAATTTAGTTATGCAGCAAGAACGGACCTAGCACTAATATAAACTTGCTTTATTATCAACATTATCCGAGACTTCCGCCGACAACTATGTTAAACGAGTTTTGCCCCATAATGCTCGACTCACCCGCTTACCGGACCAAGAAAACAAAACCAACAAGGCAAAATTATGGTAGTGGTAGAGAGAAGATTTGAGTTCTATGAAAATTTAAGATTTGTAAAATCATCTTTGAGAATATAACGCAATCATTAGATACACAATTTACGAGAAATGTAATTGGAGTGCCATTAAGAAATACAACTCGAGTGGTGTACAACTAAGCGTGTTCATTCCCAACCCCATTTACTATTCTTTTAACATTCAAGTTCCTCTAAGATCGAATCAAGTTTACTAATATCCCGAGTTCTAATAAGAGGCCGTTTCAAAAATTGAGTAACGCTGTTTTTGCTAAAACTTGACACCCCCACCTCCTTGTAACATTCCGTAACGCTAGACCAGATATCCTATTAAGATGTTATGTAACCCCTAATAGGGGGTCTGGTCTAGTATTCAGGAACGTTATAAGGGGGTGGCGGGTGTCAAGTTTTAGCAAAACTAGCGTTACGTAATTTTTGAACGTCCCCTAACGTACCTCTATTTCAAGTTTTTAAAACTACTCACCAAACCGTTCCAGCTCTGAGTCCTTGAGCGAAGAGATTTGCTTTGTCCAAGTCCTTAGTGAATACCGCCGCTGCTAAACCATACTCGCTGTCATTTGCTCTCTCAATAACTTCATTTATAGTTTTAAATTTGAAAATCTGTTGAACTGGTCCGAAAATCTGTGAAGTGATTGATACAGTTAACAATTTAAAGCCCTAAAAGCGATTTAATTCAGAAAAATTGAAAATCTCCATTACGAATTATACTTCAAACATTTTATACTATATATATACGGGGTGAACCAAAAGTAGGTGGACAGTAGGTTGAATAGGGTTTGTGTTATATTATATTATAACTATGGTGTTTGTGTTATTATATTGAATATTATAACTAAATTTATTTAAATTTAATCTTTTTTCTTTTAAGATAGTTCAGAGAAAACACAATGGCAAATAATCTAAATACTGATGCCAGAAAATGGGTGTTAAAAGAGTATTGGAAATCTCAAAATACTGAAACTGTTAGAACAAAATGGGTTGAAACATTTGGTACTCAAAGCCCCCAAAGAGACAAACCATTTACCGCATTCGTGACAAATTTGATGCCACTGGCTCAATTCTTAATGCCCCAAGAACTGGTCGACCCAAAACAGTTTGCACAGAGGACAATAAGCAACTTGTTGCCGAAGCATTTGTTCATAGTCCCAAAAAGTCCACCAGAAGAGCCTCAGCAGAACTGGACATTTCACAAACCTCTATTATACGAATTCTGAAATCTATTGGGTTGAAAGCTTATCGTCCACGGCTAATTCATGGCTTATTGGAAGATGACCCAGACAGGCGGCTGCAATTTAGTGAGATCATGCTGAACGAAATTGAAGGAAATCCAATAATTTTAGATAACATTGTGTGGACCGATGAGGCTTCTTTCAAATTATCAGGTCATGTTAACCACAATAATTGTGTTTACTGGTATAGTGAGAACATGCATTTAACATTAGAGCAGCAACTAAACCAGCCTGGTGTCACTGTTTGGGGTGGTATTTCAAGTTCTGGTGTTTTAGGACCAATTTTTGTTGATGGAACAGTCACAGGTGATAAGTATCTCCAAATTCTAATGAATGAAGTTGTTCCACACTTACAACAACAGCCTAATTCACATGACCTCTATTTCCAAGATGGGGCCCCTCCACATTATTCAAGAGCAGTCCGTGAGTATCTTGAAACATTTCCCGAGAAATGGATCGGCCGAAGAGGTCCAATTGAATGGCCTGCACGTTCACCTGACTTTACCCAAATGGATTTTTTCTTTTGGGGAGTACTCAAGGACAAAGTTTATAGTCGAAAACCACGAAGTGTTGGTGATTTGAAAAATTACATCAGAGATGCATTTCAAGAAATTAATGCACAAAAACTTGTGCAAAAATGTTTGTCGAAGTGTGAAAGGTAGACTTCAAAGCTGTGTAAATTGTGATGGACAGCAATTTGAGCACCTGCGTTGATAAAATTTTCAGTGCTTTTGTATTGTATTGCTATAAGTTAATTATTTATTTTTTTATTTTGTATTATAGTATACAAAAAAATTAAATATAATTGTATATGTATTCTCAAAATAAACGTTATCATTTACTGTCCACCTACTTTTGGTTCACCCGTTATATATATATTTATTCTATAGAAGAAGTCATATTCGTAACCACAGTAAAGCGTTTCACATCGAAAATAGAGCAATAAAAGCTTTTCATAATTAAAAAATAGCAGGTAATATAGCAAAATACAAAATTATTTAAATTTTAAAAGTTCTTCAACCACATACTTTATGCAAGTTATTAAAAAATGGTCATTGAATCTATGAAGTGTATGAACTGATAACTCACTTCCTCTCTAGCAATTCGCATGTTGTCTTGGACGTCAGCAAAGACTGTTGGAGCAACGAAGTAGCCTTTGTCTCCAACCTTCGTACCTCCGCAAAGCAACTTTGCTCCTTCCTTCTTTCCAGATTCGATCAAATTCAAGATCTTATTTTGCTGTTCTTCGTCAACCTTAATAAATTTTGAAGCAATATTAAGTCTCCATAAGTGATATTTAAATGAGAAAAATTTCAACACTAATCTCTCCTCTGGAACGGAATTGAATGACGAATGAGTAAGGAGTGGAAAAGGCGATACTGAAGCAGTTACAGAAATAAAGTTATCCATTTTAGGTTTGTTTTTTTGAAGTTGTCAGTTACATAATTCAGACAAATTAAAATCAGAATTCCCAGAGCTCTGCAAAATTCTGAAAAAAATCGTCCTGGAAAGTTGAAAATGTCATGGAAAATGGTCAAAAGTACAAAAATACTGATATTTTGTCTGACGTAGCTGTCACGTGGCAGAATTTGTCTTCAAGTTTGCCGAGGTCTAGATCTGGGTAGATCGGATGGCTGTAAGGGTAGGAGGAAGCAATTTAAAAAAAATTATAAGTTACAGTATTAACTTTCGTGTTAAGTATCATTATTATTATTATTTTAGCTTTTGAGTCTGTACTGGGACGATGTTTGACCTTTGCCTTTGTGAATAGTAAAGAAATAAGTCGTGGAGAAGTCATGAAAAACTCCAGGTGTGTAGGAACTTAGTAAATTACTTTATAGCAATCCCACTTTGAACCTAATTTTCTATCTGGGATTATAGCGTATATATCGTACATATCCTATAAACAAAATAGCAAGACATCGTACTACAATTATTTTATTGTATCCGTAATAATGCATGTTAAGTCTTGTAAATGTTTATGACGACGATGTCGTACGACAATACTTATAGGATACAATGCATATACGAGGCACTCAGGCGAATAGAGGCGAATTAACCATTTTGGTTGATTCGCCTCTATTCGCCCGAACGCTTCGTATATAGAAGCACCCAACTCTTTACCTGAGGACCCTGTTCATTATTTAAATTGAATGGGTCGCCGACTGTCCTTTTCTTTGCCCTTTCGACGCTACGTTCAACAAATTCATCGTAAACAGAATCCTCAACGAAGATTCTTGAACCTGCGCAACAACATTGACCCTAAAAGATGCGAAGAAATGTTAATTTTGGTAATTTTTCTATACAACAGAATGCACAAAGAACTTAGTTGGAGCCTACCATTTAAATACAAGTTTAAATGCATCTCAAAAGACGCCTATGCGTTACCTGATTAAAGAAGAGTCCGAAGTGAGATTGTTCAACAGCGTCCGCTAAATCTGCATCTTTGAAGACTATGTTTGGGCTCTTTCCTCCCAATTCCAATGTAACTCTCTTTAAGTTGCTTGCGCCCGCCGCTTGTTGAATCAAATGCCCAATCTATCAAAAAGTTACAACCTTTTAAAAAACTAATTACACATTTTTAATTAGTTTATTGATTCACCACGGTATTTTTTGTCATTTCAGCATTTGTGTCACTTCTTGCCAAAGATCACAAGTATTGTGATAACCAATTAAGGCCAGCTACAGTAGCTACCTGTAAAAGCTATTAATCAAATTACCAGTATAAGGACAGAATCCCGAAGGAAGTGGAAGATATTGCTAAGAGGTTAACGGTTTACTCCTTTAACAAGTCGAAGGGATTGAGCGTTCCTTCCCGCAAGAACGAGAAAATTTGTCTAAAGTAGCAGAGTTCTGGACATTACAAAGGAACACATGTGACCGTAGGCAGCAATATACACCAATTACAATATGAAACTATATCGCTGTTCATAATGTGACCGTGCGTCAGATCACATTGTCCTAGCCGGAATCTAGTTGCTAGTACGTCCCACAAGTGGGGACAAATATGAGATGGCAAAGGTATTGTGCCGAGTTACTGTACGTCCCCGACAAGTATTGAAATACTAGTTTCATTTAATTACATTACAAAAATCAATGAGAATGAGACGCCTCTGGGTAAGATTTCAAGTACCTACACACACTAATAATATATATATCTATCTCATCCTTAAAGTGTAAAGCTTTTGGTATCTTCAAACTTACTTCCGTTGATCCCGTAAACGCTACTTTATCGACGTTCATGTGACTTGAAATGGCACTACCAGCTGTGGGTCCGTAACCGGGAATGATATTGACAACACCGGCAGGAAATCCGGCTTCTGCTACCAATTTGGCAACGTAAAGTCCGGTCAAAGGAGTTTGTTCAGCTAACTTCATGACAATGGTATTACCTAGAAAAATACTGTAAAATTCAAATATCTGCATAACTATTGTATATTCTAACCAAATAATATTAGATTTGAGGTGCGAAAATATTTTCCTCCTCCTGATTGGTCAGTCTTTGTTAGAAAAGAATACACTGGTGAGATGTACAGACCCCGCCTTTGTAGGCGGAGACTTCTCTGAAAGGAACAAATTTTCATACCTTATTCTCTTATTTCCTAAGATATACAACTATATCCTGCCTTTATTATTAGCGTTACACAACTTAATTTTTAAAAGTTTCGCTGTACCTGTTGCTAGAGCAGGGCCAAGTTTCCATGCTTGCATAAGTAAGGGGAAATTCCAAGGAATAATTTGTCCACAAACTCCAACAGGTTCAAGACGGGTGTAAGCAAAATGAGGACCATCTACTTGGATTGTCGATCCTGAGAATTTATCCGCCCATCCAGCAAAATAGCGAAGATTATTTACTGTTAACTCAAGATCAGCAGTGAACGAGTTCGAATAGGGCTTTCCATTATCCAAAGTTTCGAGAGACTAAAAGAAAAGAAAAGGTAATTTTAATAAAAGTTTCTACTACAAAACTTTCGATATAATGCAAACTGACTACAATGCTTTAAGTCTTAACTGATAAGAGGGAAGCTTAAACACTACTAGTAGTAGTAAATACACCAGTTCCTTACCGCTAAATAAACCTGATCTCGTTTGATCAAATCTGCCAACCGATTGAGAAGTCTTCCTCTCATGGAACCATCCATCTGTCGCCATTCTGAATTCAAGGCAAATGCCTGCCTCGCTGCTTTAACGGCTTTTTCAACATCAGCCTAAAGTACAAAGTCCTATTAGCAGGCAGCTCTTAGTCATAGGTCAACACGTCCTTAAAATAGGCAAACCTTCCAATATTCTACTCGTTAAAAATTATATCTTAAATTACAATTTGGTCGATCAGTGTAATTACAGGCTGTGACTATTTCGTATAACGAGATACAGTTACACCTCGGAATTAGGGTACCCATTATATTATTGTCATGTAAAGGTACAGTTAAACTAATCAGATGAAAGGTTTTGAGGCTCTAAAAGAAATGTGCGTTACCATTAAAAGTTCATAATTACCTCAAATTTCACACTTTTGTCAGAAGATAGACCTATCCTTCTTAGTTATTAACTTTAATTCCCGAAGAATCAATACTTTCAGCGTTGAAAATTTTTGCATTTATAGTGTGTACGTGATTCACAGAATTTCAAAATTAATGATAAACCATGTAAGCTAATCTCAATTCATGAGGAGCTTGTCAAATCTAATTTCTTAGCATTACTGCAAAAACAAAACATTCGAAAAAAATGTTGAAATTATCCTTAAAGTAAAATTTCCTTTGTATCTAACTTGAACACTGATAAAGTGATAAGAGAGATACAGTATAGATAAATATTTTAATTTTGATAATCAAGCGAGTAAACATTGTCCGGTAAGATATAATAAGTTATGAGGAACTGACTCTTATATTCATGAGGCTTTGCCCTGAATTTAAGAAGGTCCTATCCGAGATTAGAACTAAAGGAAAACTAAATGAGCCTATGCTACGATCAGGAAAACATTAACCAGAGGTGTTGCTAGTACTTTTTGGAGTTTCTCTGTCTTGAGCTTATGATAAGTTTGCACTATTTTGGATCAATTTAAGTACCTTTTCGCTAATAGGTGCTAATACTTCTCTCCCGAATAATATGACGGAGGTTGGATAACCTTCGACAGCCCGATAATTTCCTAGTAGAGATACCATGGTGGATATCTATCCTGAAAATCTGGTTACAGTTGCACTCACACCACCACCCCAACGTTAAAACTTGAAAGAACTTTGTTTTATATGATTAAAATCCGCCTGAATTTTAATAACGCTCAGAATGTACAGAATCTGAAATTATTCAGGGTGTAGTAAGTTCAGTACTTAAATTTGCTGATACCAAAATCTTCCATTCAGTACATACAGTGGAAAATATTGGTCAGCTTCAGAATGACTTGAATACCATGTTTCACTGTTTAATATCGACAAATACAAATGTTTGATACAATAATATAAGGCATCAGTATAAACTTGGGGATAAAAGACGAGAACTCAATGAACGAGAAGGATTTAGGGGTGGTAATTCAGGAAGATCTGGATGTTAGTAATCAGGTTGAGACTGTGAAAAGATCAAATAGTGTGTTGGGAATGATATATAGGATTTATGATGACAAGAGTGAAGATAACATAGCAAGTTTATACAAATCTCTGGTACGACCACATTTGGAATATGTTAAACAAACAAAAAGATAATATTGAGAAAGTACAGAAAGAGCCACCAGAATGATCGCAGGTATGGGCAACTCACCATAAGAAAGATTAGAACGAACCAATTTAATATCACTTGAAATGAAGAGGTTACGGTTTGACTTGATTGACGTTCATAAAATTATGCACGAACTGGAAGGTTTGAAAACTTAGAATTTCTTAAGTTCTTGAGTTAAGTGACGTTGCACAAACCCGTGGACAGTCAAGGAAAATTTACAAGCCACATACAAGACTTGATTTGAAGAAATATTTTTTTACCCAAAGAATTATTAATGAATGGAACAATCTGCCAACTGACATTATTGAGAGTGAAAGTATAAATGACCAAGTCTAAGATCAATCGAATGTTTTTGAAAGTTCAGGGGTTATATAGAAGCTGGATCTGGTACGTTATCTGATACGTTATACCATACACTTAACATAATACTTAAAACATACGACTTGTACTTAAATTTCTGGTCCCATCCATACCTTGTCTCCTTCCTCGACCATCGTAATAACTTGTCCAGTGGAAGGATTGATGGTGGGAAACTGCTTACCACTTTCTGATTTATGGAACTCATTGTTAATGAATACCTGAAAGAGTCGCAATATTATTAATTCAATAAGCTATAAATACAATATTCTGCTAACAGAACTAGCTACTGTAACTGCTTTCCTGACACCAAATATGATGGGCTCTACGCTACGTTCTATATTTGATTTCATAAAAGTATGAAATTTTGTACAATTGTAAACTGACTAAATATACGGTGGCTTTGACTTTACAATGAATCAGCGGAATTTGAGAGTGAAGTAGAGTATACGAATATAAATAGCCTATTTATATTCATGTCTAAGTTTAGACTTGTTGCCATGCCTCTAATCCTAATGTTTGTGTCCTGTACTCCTGTATGATCTTTTATAGCACAGAGTATAATCACAGTCCACATCGTATTTCACATGTACCGGTTATACAATTTGAAAAATTGTTTATGAAAATTGTTTTCAAATATTTAGCCTTAATGAACTATGTTGTGACACCAAGGATAGTATCTAAAATGAAATGTTTACACAAATAATTGTTGTATAGATATGTTTTTTAATGCAATTAACGCACCCTGTTATACTACTGTATATAGGTATAATGTAGCCTATTAGATTTTGGAAGCCTAGTATTAATGATATACTTCAGCTGGCAACAACGCCCAGTGAAGAGGCTTTATCATATTTGCAATTTAGGGCCTACATGTTCACATCTAATTCCCAAAAGTCTTAATTTTTTTACCAGATTCCCTATACAGTAATAATGAACTAGAACATATTCTAGACCTATGTAGTCTTTCATAATTTGTTGTTAGGCCTATCTTGAGACGCTTTCCTTGACCATGCGTTCTTCCAAACCAGAAAAAAAATTGGTGCTGCTATAGTATGCGGTCTACCTTTTAATTATTTCTTATCTTTTTTACTAATTGCTTTTTTACATCCCAATGTCCATCGCCCGTGACGATTGATTGGGTTTAATCATTATATTTTCGTTAGTTTTAATGAAAATATCATGACTAAACCTAACCAATTGTAGGTAGACAGCACACTATAGTAGCACCAAAAAATTTATATTTCAAACAATATAAAATTTTATTCACTTAAAGTTTATACCAAATGTATATATAAATATATAAAAAATATATCTAATGCATTCACAGTAGATGGCAGTATGAAAAAGCGAATTCAGATGCCAGACTAGTTCATAGAACAAAAAAAAACAATCTTTGTTGCGGGTCATTCCCAATCTGTACTTACGTATTATAGGGACTACCAAACTATTTATGTATTTTTGCTCTCGTCATTTTCGTTTAAACTAACGAAAATATCACATCTTAACCTAACCAATCATCAAGGGCGTACAGTTGACCTAACCGGGCATTTTCATACAAGACTGAAGGAACTGAATGATGCTAGTTTCGAACATTTCAAGGTCAATCATAAGAACAACTTCAATAACTCCGACACGGGAGCGTGCACACAACGCATTGAGAGGATTTGGGGGAAATGACGTTTGGTAGTCCCGATAATACCTAAGTATCTCACATCCATAGCCACTTAACCTAACGTACAAAAATAAGGTATTATAAACCAGCAGTTGTCTGAACCAAGACTGCCATGTAGGTGAGAGGTATATAGTATCTGAAAACGGGACATTGCACAATAACAGCTGTTTTGGACCCTAGTAACTAAATTATATATATTTTTTCAGATTAACATTTGGCTAGTAGGTAGGTTACTGAACTTACGCATAGTAAACAAAACTGGCACTACACCATTTTGGCTCCCTGCATAGCATACGGAAATTATTATTATAAGCAACAGTTTATTCATAGCAACAAAAACCCACTAATAGACAGTTTATTTCTACAACAGTTTCGATGCCCAAATAAACAGTCTATTAGAGTGGGTTTTTATTATAATTTGACCTTCACGTAGAAAAAGTTTTTTTGCATTTATTATTCATAGCAGTTTTTGTGTAGTTCCATAGAGTCTATAACGTTGGTATGTTAAATTAAGTTAGGTTAGTAATTAGGGACTCAATGGTCTTTCTGAACTACGTCTGCCAACTGAAATTTTATCCTTCTATAGGAGTCTTGCTAATAAATAATAATTAATTGGTTAAAAGGAGATTGTAATATCAAACAACAGAATAGGTTTGCCTTTAAAACAAGTCGCTTTTAGGCTAAACAGTTTCGTCAAATACACGTTTCAAACAATGATCATTTTATAACATTATAATTAGGCCTAACGGTCAATTAATATAAAACATTTAATTAAGGATTAATCAATACAAGTCTTTAAATATAATAGTAAATTCCTCTTACAACATCTAGGCTGTCCATACTCGCATTATAACCTGTAATTAACTTAAATACAAACGATGTTGAAGTTTGAACAGATTTTTAAAAGTTTTTATGGCTGTGGTATTTTCATAAATTTATGGTCTCTGCTTTTCTTCAATTTTACAGAGTATGAAATTTTCAACAAACGTAGCTTGAATAGATATCCTGTAGGTTAGGTAGGTTTTGCTCACACTCATAACAGCAGTTTCTTTGCGCTTAGGCCTACCGTAAATTTATCTATCTACAAATGTTGACTCATCAAACACCATTATAAATAACAGTTTGTTGATATAACTATCTTCACTCGGTTACTTAAGAAAATTTGGTAATTATGTCGCAAATGACATGGCCTGAAGTCGAAATAAAAAATAAATTTTTCTAGTGTATTTTGGTGTGCTCTGTTCAAATATAACCATTTCTTGTGCAAATGAACAGAAATGTGTGTTTGGGCCATGCAATGACAACTGTATTTCTGTTCATATGCGCAAGAAATGAAGGTCATATTCGAATAAAGCACACCAAAATACACTTGAAGTGTATTTTTGACTATTTTATACATTGAAGCATAACCTAACATGTTCATGTTATGAGATCTCGTAAACGACGCATTACCACAGAAAGCGTGCAAAACACCAAAATTAACCAGAAAAGTTTGCTCTCGTCATTTTCGTTTAAACTAACGAAAATATCACGACTTAACCTAACCGGGCATTCAATTAATCATTTAATTAATCATCTAGGGCACATGACGAATCAAGTTCTCAAAGTCGAAACCACACGAACGGCACGTCATAATTCTATCAACCACCACCAAACTGAATTCAATTAAAAAAAATAGCCAGAACAGAAACCAACAAACTAAGTCGCAGAGTAACATGACGTCATACCATCCCCGACTACAAATACACACACACACATATATATATATATATATAATGTATACACAGGGGCGTCCACAGGATTAATTAAGTAAGGGGGCACAAGTATTTGCGAGCTCTAGGGGGGTCGGGGGGCATGATCCCCAGGGAAATTTTTTAAATTTACGTTGTCTAGGACAGCATTTCCTGCCTTCTGGAGGCAGTTAGGAGGGCAAATTATAGGGTTTCAAATACTGAAAAATAAGGATTTTTTTTTAGACATCCTTTGTATGTCCATGATATTAGGGTGAAGCCAGATACACTAACTTGGTAGATATAAAAGTTCATTATTCTTACATAATATGCATATAAATAATTGTCATGGGACTGAGAAGGTTATTGAAGACAGTATTCAGCTCTAAGTAATGTACAAGATATCCTTCCTAATGATCTCGTAGTCGCGTTCTCCACAACAAATTTTACACGTTTTAATTTTAATCACAGGATTTCCTCTTCATATCAACAAAATGGGAAATTATACAACATTAATAATATATATATATATAAATATCAACAATATGGGAAGTTATACAATAATAATAATATATAGTAACCAATTACTACCTTCAAATATTATGACTATTTTGGGTTTATGATAAAATCTATCTGTAAGCAGTTTACGATAAAACGAGGGGGCTTGGCCCCCTGGTGCCCCCTCGTATAGACGCCCCTGTATTTATATTATTTTCTACGATAGTTTGCACAAAAAATGAGTGACAAATCTGAATAAAGCGACTAAAACTACCTCGTAAAAAGTTTTGATTTACAGGTCCAGCCCATGTCATTTAAAACATATTAACCGAAAATTCTTTAATAAAGAAAGAATAATTATGAAAATTTAAACCTAAAATATCCATACCATATGCCTACTTACCCCTGTGTAGTGGACTTCAGGATTTGTTATAGGAGCAGGAAGCGCAGCAGCAGCAGAGTATGAAGCAGAAATAGAAAATTTATTTTTAACTGCTTGTAGCAGGAATCGATTACTTAAACTCTTGAACAACATAATTAGCTAATATAAGAAGAGGACAGTGCTACAACTACAAACAGACTATGTTGTTGTGTTTTTTCTGTTTAAGGTGCTTCAACCCTGCTGGAATATTGACACCACGCACGGACTAGCCTCGAGTGACTGAACGCAAAACTATATATTGACGGAGGACTTAGAGTTGCCAGATATGTATAATGAAAAGTTGTTGGTTAGTCGATCGAGCAAGCACAAAGAAAAGTAGCAGGATTACACTGCGCGACAATTTTTTGTTTATGTTGAATTTTCGATCTTTTCTATATGTTTCGGCCACGCTGATTACAGATTTGGCATTGGTTTTGCTAGGAAAACTATAGTTTTTATGATATGGTCAAATTTAAAAATCTTACTTTTTCGCCATTTTTAAGGCATTTTTCTAAGATAGCAAAAGTAATTTCAAGTGCAAAATTCAAAATGTTCCCAAAACTGGGGTTTATTAGTAATGTTTTTATTGGTTAAGGCCCATTATTAAATATTTGTACACATTTGGTTTCTTATTTCTGTTTATAAAATGTTTTTACAAGGTAAAATACCATAAGAAATTATGGTTACACCTTCAAGGTCACTGTTGGTGAAACATTCAATAATAATCATATTACAGTATAACCATCGTGCGAGGCTATAAAGTGGTCTAGCCACGAGTGAGTTCCCCAGGCATCACTAACATATGTAAATGAGTCATTCACATAGTTGTTAACTTGGCGACTAGGTAATACTAATAACGCAAGACTTCTCATCGCTGCCTTTATCAGTTTTATTTTTGAGTGTCGATTTACAATTAACTCAACTTTGTTTATTCAAACTATTTCAGGTAGAGTTGCTAGATTGGGTTAAAAGTCGCAAATTGGGCTAATGTTAAACTGCCTTCATTACTAAATTTTTAATTTGGGCTACCTGCTACGTTTTGGGCTAATTTAAAATGAATTGAATTGAAATGAATAACCTTTATTGATATAATAAATACAGTACTTATACAATTTACAATGACATAAATAATTGTGAAACTGGACTATTTATTTATTTAATTTGGCCCTTGAGCTTTTTTACTGGGCTCTTAATTAAAAATAAAACAGTTATTAGTTATTATTAATAATACATAAATAATGAATGAAAATTATTATTTAGGGTATGTTATATATTAATCTTAATGTATGTATTAATCTTAATCTTAGAATTGTATTCTGATTTCTAGGTGTAATCTACTGAAACATGTATCATGTGAGTCTTTTGAAATGAATGGTCAGACAATACCTGTCAAAGACACATGTAAATTTAGTTCATGTAATTACTTACGAGCTGCAAGATGAACTTGATATTGAGAGGCAACGTAAAAAGTTGTATGTACACTGTACAGGGTAACATGCTAGTAAGGAAATTTGGTATGTGTTCGGAATCAGTTAAAACGTATCTTTTTAGAACTTACTGTACTGCATTGTATACATCCCATCTGTGGTGGAACTATACAAAAACTGCTATGAATAAACGCTCTGTTCGTTATAATAATATTTTCTGTGTGCTATGTAGGGAGCCAAAATAGTGCAGTGCCAGTTTTATGTTTACTACGAGTAACCTACCAACCAGCCAAATGTTAATCCAGAAAAATATATGTAATTTCCTTACTAGGGTCCAAAACAACTCTCGTGTGTTATTGTACAATGTCCTGTCTTCAGATACTGTGTACCTCTCACCTATATGGCAGTCTTGATTCAGATAACTGCTGGTTTACAATACCTTATTTTTGTAATGTAGCAAAGATTGTATATGCATATTAAGTTAAGTGTTATAATAAGATTGTATTTGTATCATTGTATGTTAGGTTAAATGGCTATGCTAGCCTTATTTTTGTACTTGTATGTTAGGTTAAATGGCTGTGTTAACCTTATTTTTGTATTAAGTTCAGTGTATAATATGTAAGAATGTACTTGTATGTTAGGTTAAGTGACTATGGATTGTGAATGATCCGCAATAAAAATGTTTTTGTTTGTTTATTGAAGGTATGATACTAATTTTATACAAAGAAATCAATATTAGACGTGAGAGATAAGAGATGAACAATAACAAGTAATATAAATATAATATAAAAGTAATATAAAATATAATCCTGTTAAAAGTCATATTATGATTATGAGGACCAAGGCCTACAAGTATCATACCGTATATAAAATTTCCTGAATTTTAATTGAATGGTATGGTGCTATCAGAAGTGACCCAGACTAAGTATCTTGGCCACATATTAACTGAGTATTTGGATCTTTTCCGTTCTACCCCAGCAACAATTTCTAGTGTAGTTTTACTTGCTGAATTCAATAATATATATTTTATTTTGGAGAAAGTATTCGTGCTTTAATTAGTTATGGTTATAATTATTAATTTTTTTCTCTCTTTTGTAGATATTGTTATCGATGATAAATGGAATTTCATAAACATAGTTAAGGAAATAACATGTGAAAAAGAAGCAATTAATTTCTTTCAACACTATGAAATAATTCCGTCCGAAAAATTATGCAGGAGAAAACATCAAATGATACTTAATATCAACAATGAGAGAAGTAGGTGGATATGCAACAAAAGTAAATGCAGAATAGAAATTGGTGTAGGAAAAGATACATGGCTGGAAGGAAGTCAACTGCCACTCAAGAAAATAGTTCTATTTATTTATTCATGGGCTATGGAATATACCTCTATCCATTTTTGTGAAAAGGAACTTCAGATGAATCACAACACTATAGTTGATTATAATAATTACCTGCGAGAGGTAAGTTAAAAGGAAATTAACACACTACCTAACCTAACAACCTACTTGAACTAATTTTGTTACAGGTTTGTGCTGATTCACTATTGAAGAATCCTGCAGTCATAGGTGGCCCGAATATGACAGCGGAAATAGATGAAACACACTATTCGAAGAGAAAGTACAACCACGGTCGTATGCTACAAGAACAATGGGGTTTTTGGTGGCATTTGCCGAGAGACGGAGGAATGTTTCTTGTTTGCGATACCAAAAACAGATCGAGACATTAGAAAATTGTATAAAACTCAATATAAAGCCAGGCACCACCATCATATCCGATATGTGGAAAGCCTATAGTAATTTGGAAAATTTGGAAGGTTACAGTTATACACATTTAACGATGAATCACAGCGAAAATTTCATAAATCCATTAACTGGTGCCCATATCCAGCGCATCGAAGGCTTATGGAATTTAACTAAACAAAGGAACAAGAGACATTGGGGAACATCTAGAAATATGATAGATTCTTATTTATGTGAATTTCTGTGGAGGAGAAGACAAAAAGGAAAGGACATTTTTATTGAAATCTTAAATGCAATCTCTACTTTTAAATAAAATAAACGGACTATAACTCTTTTGTTATTAATTTCTCCAAAATAAGATATATATTATTGAATTCAGCAAGTAAAATTACAGTAGAAAATAATATATAATTTCATTTTTTGTTGCTGGGGTAGAACGGAAAAGAGCCGAGTATTTCAGCTGGTTGCGACATTCTAAGGCAATGTAGACAATTACAGTATATCCTCAGGAAAATACTTTGATTAGAAAATTTCGGAGCAAGTGTAGTTTACGTCCCCCTGTGGTGCCTAGTGTAGTTTACGTTCCCCTACATTATCCTAGCGTAGTTTACGTACCCCTGTGGTGCCTAGTGTAGTTTACGTTCCCCTACATTATCCTAGTGTAGTTTATGTTCCCCTACATTATCCTAGTGTAGTTTGCGTTCCCCAACTTTGACCGCGTATACCTAATCAAATAAAACGTTAAAACTAACGAAAATATTACGACTTAACCTAACCAATCGTCAATTTTATATATACAGGGCGTCCCAAAAAAATGTATACACACTTTAAATAATTATAAAGGCAGTGTTTATTAAAATGCATTTCATTTTCAAAATGTAATAGAATCTACAGACATTATTTAATTGTTTTGTCAACGCCTATTTTCAAACCGACGTCCGTTCTGGTCCAGGCACTGCTGATAACGCGAAGCAATGGAATCGCAAACATCACGAAACATTTCGTTTGGTATTTGTGTGCATTCTCGTTCAATGGCTGCTCTCAATTCAGCAACTGTTGCAGGTTTTATAGCGTAGACTTTGTCTTTTAAGTATCCCCATAAAAAAAAGTCTAGTGGTGTGAGGTCTGGTGAACGCGGAGGGTATTCTACGAAACCCCTTCGTCCAATCCACATCCACATCGTGCCAAGTACCACTCGCAATACTCCACTCTTCGGTCCGGATCATCATCATCTTCATTAATAGCATGGACTAATCTTGGAATGTAACTTTTCCATTGACAGCGCTTCAAAATGCGTTGGACAGACGATTCTGAAATTCCTACCTCACGACTCGCTTGCCCACAGATTTTCTTGGACTTTGGTGATACGTTTCCAGTACTCTTTCTTGCTTTGTGGGGCTTGTCGATGTCCGTGGTCTTCCGGAACGCTTCTTGTGGACATTCTGAACAGTTCCATCGGCTTCAAACTTATCTCTAATTCGAGTGATGGTAAGTCGCGTTGGTGGATCTGTTTGAAACTCCCTCCTGAACTGTCTTTGCACTTCAACTGCGTTTTCACACTTCCAGTAGCATTTTAGAATGAATTTCCTTTGTTCAAAGCTTAGTCTGACTGCCATTATTAATTCTAATGGGTTTAACTTGGAAAGAAAGAAACATCAATTGAGCTATCAGCTGTTAAAGTGTGTATGCATTTTTTTGGGACGCCCTGTATATATATATATATACACACACACACACGATCCAATTTTGGAATCCGCATATGAAAAGATAGACAAAATCGAAAGAGTTCAAAGACGAGCAACTAAGATGATTCCGTCGCTTTGGTCGAAGTCGTACGAGGATAGGCTTAAGGAGTTAAAATTGACTACATTCGAGACTAGGAGGCTAAGGGGTAATCTAATGCAGGGTTTTAAAATTATAAATGGGTTCGATAACGTAGATAGAGATAGCTTTTTCGAAATATCTCAATATAATAGGACTAGAAATAACGGGTGTAAGTTGACAAGTAGAAGGTTCGAGACAGCAGTTGCCAAAAACTTTTTTACGCATAGAATAATAAATAGCTGGAATAGTTTGCCGGTAGAAGTAATTAGTAGCACGTCTATAAACATGTTTAAAAATCGATTAGATGCATATGTTGATAGATTGGGTATAGTTTAAGGTAGTAAAATTAAGGCTTTGTGGTTCGGATCCCACGTAAAATTGTAGGTCTTCTCCGCTACCACGGAGGACATGCACAATACACAATTAGGAACACAGGTAGACCAGCCATGAATGGATCCTAGGGTCTTTGTTGGTCTGAAACATTATAATATATATATATATATATATATCGGGTGGTCCGAAAAAAATGACGCATTTTTTAAAAATTAATATCTCAGTAACCCCCTTCCTTATCATGACAATTTTTATATGCAAGATACTTTCAAACTTCTTTTTTTGAATGCAAGAAACGGAATTCTGATATCTTTTATAGTTTTCTCGCATTAACAAAAGTAACAACATGGGTCAAAAAAACAAAAATCGCAATATAATATCCGTTTTTTATACGATATCATTTTTATACGATATCATGCGATATTTTTGCAAGTTATTACAAAACTCGACAGGAATGAACAAGTCAAATTGTGGATATTTTTATTTTTTAACAATTCGTCAGTACCCTTAATGATGTTGTCAGAGGAAGATCGTATTCTCATTAAAAATTGTTACTGTGAAAAAGGATGGAAGACTGGAAGGTTATTGCAAGAGTTTCCCGGCAAAAAGTGGAAAAGGCGTGCAGTGGAAAGACTCTTAAAGAAGATTCGCGAATCGGGAAGTACTGCCAGAAAACCAGGAAGCGGTAGACCTAAAACAGCTTCGGTTCCAGAAAATGTGGATTACATCAACGATAAAATCTGCTCTCAAGAAGATAAACCAGGAAGTCATTTGTCACAAAGAACAATTGCTAAACATTTGAATATTGGAAAGACTTCTGTACACCGAATAATTAGCACAAAAACTAAAAGCCTTCAAAAGAATAGTATCTTCTAGAAAAAGTGATACTGTTAAGGATAAAAGAAAAACAAGGTGCAGAAAGTTACTTGATAATTTCTCTGTCGTTGATATTAAAAAGATAGTCTTCACGGATGAAAAAGATTTCACTCTAGAAATTCCGCGAAACCGTCAAAATGATGTTGTCTACGGGCGTGGTAAAAAGTGTGACATTTCAATAAACAGATTGTATCATGAAACGTCAAGATTCTCCAAAAAGGTTATGATATCTGCAGGGGTCTCTTGGAATGGCAAGACAGATGTTCATTTTATTGAAACTGAAAAGACAAAGGTGAATTCTGCAAATTACATTGAACTTTTAAGAACAAAATTGTTGCCGGATTGTCGTCGCCTGTATCAAGAAAATGATTTCATATTTCAACAAGATGGAGCACCGTCGCATACAAGCTACGCCACACAGTCGTTTCTGATTAGCAATACACCAAAATTAATAACGAAAATGAGTGGCCACCACAAAGCCCAGATTGTAATCCTATGGACTACTCAATTTGGGAGTTACTAAAAGAGAAGGTTTACCGAGGTCGACGAGAAAAATTCACCGAATCAGAATTAAAAAGTAAAATACTTGAATCTTGGCAAGAAATTGGCATTAATGAAGTAAGAAGTATTATTTTTGTGTGGAAGAAAAGACTTAGATTAGTGTGTCAACAGAGTGGTGGTCCAATCGATCATTTACTGTAAATTAATTAGTTAAATTTCTGATTAAATTTTTCCTTTCTCATGATATTCGTTTTTTTGACCCATGTTGTTACTTTTGTTAATTGCGAGAAAACTATAAAAGATATCAGAATTCCGTTTCTTGCATTCAAAAAAAGAAGTTTGAAAGTATCTTGCATATAAAAATTGTCATGATAAGGAAGGGGGTTACTGAGATATTAATTTTTAAAAAATGCGTCATTTTTTTCGGACCACCCGATATATATATATATATATACACAGGGTGTTTGAAAACTTTCTGTACAAATTGTAATGGGGGATAGGCAACACCAAGACAAACCCTTTTCGTCTATAAGTGTATGTCCGCTGACGTCACCATTCGGCGCGAGAGGGCACCGCTGCAATTGGCTAAAAGGTGAAGTGGGCTAGACTCGCGCTTGCCGCGGGCATTCTTAAATCGGACGTAGTACGCGTAACATGGAGCGCTTCACGACTGCTAAGATGGCTGACATGCATATGGTGTATGGGGCTGCCAATGGAAACGGAAGAGCTGCTGTGAGGTTGTACCGACAGCGCTTCCCAAACAGACGTGTGCCAAACCACCAAACGTTTGCGCATTTGCATCGGCGACTGCGAGAAACTGGAACATTCCATGCAAACATGCATGACACTGGTCGGGAGAGAAACGTGCGCACTCCTGACATGGAAGAAGAAATCCTACGGCGATTTGAGGACAATCCAAGCGCAAGCACGCGAGGTGTTGCACGTATCCTCGGTGTGAACCACGACCTGGTCTGGAGAGTGTTGCACGAGCAGCAGTTACATCCGTTTCATCGTCAGAGAGTCCAGGCATTACAACCTCGGGATTACCCTCTTCGTGTGGAATTCGCACGCTGGTTTCTGCAGCAGACAGCGGTGCAGCCTAATTTTCCGGCTTATGTGCTGTTCTCAGATGAGGCCTGTTTCACACGTGAGGGTGTGTTTAACATGCACAATTCTCACGTGTGGGCGCACGCAAATCCACATGCTACACGAGTGCATGCTCATCAAGAACGGTTCGCCGTCAATGTTTGGGCGGGTATCGTCCATGGCAAGTTGCTGCTCGTGCAGCACTCTCCAGACCAGGTCGTGATTCACACCGAGGATACGTGCAACACCTCGCGTGCTTGCGCTTGGATTGTCCTCAAATCGCCGTAGGATTTCTTCTTCTATGTCAGGAGTGCGCACGTTTCTCTCCCGACCAGTGTCATGCATGTTTGCATGGAATGTTCCAGTTTCTCGCAGTCGCCGATGCAAATGCGCAAACGTTTGGTGGTTTGGCACACGTCTGTTTGGGAAGCGCTGTCGGTACAACCTCACAGCAGCTCTTCCGTTTCCATTGGCAGCCCCATACACCATATGCATGTCAGCCGTCTCAGCAGTCGTGAAGCGCTCCATGTTACGCGTACTACGTCCGATTTAAGAATGCCCGCGGCAAGCGCGAGTCTAGCCCACTTCACCTTTTAGCCAATTGCAGCGGCGCCCTCTCGCGCCGAATGGTGACGTCAGCGGACATACACTTATAGACGAAAAGGGTTTGTCTTGGTGTTGCCTATCCCCCATTACAATTTGTACAGAAAGTTTTCAAACACCCTGTATATGGGAATGAACTCAGAATGGTCCCCTGAGTTTTTTTATGAACACACAGACCGTGCATGGAACAAGGAACTCTTCTGGGATAATTAAATCCACTATAGTCCGAATAAGTAATAGTAAATGACAAATACCACATTTTTTTTTCATGATGCTAGCCCGACGTGGGCAACGGGTCATTCGCAAAGAGGTCCCATAAATATAGCTTCCCTCACCAGCTATCTGCAAAGCAGACAGGATCCAGCTTTGGGACATGGATCTAGGGTTTAAAGCAGCCTAGCCCTGCTACATTTAGAACCTCAATATAAGCAAAACTCAGGGGACCATTCTGAGTTCATTCCCATCTTGAAACGGACATGTTATGTGCCTTGAAAAGTGGACGCTCAATTCTGCCAGTTGAGGTTTAAATTTTGGTTTTTGGCTAAAAATATAATAGTTACCCCTTTTTCTTTGATGTATTCAATCTGACGTGAAGGCAGCGAGTCTTTTGCTTATATTGAGGTTCTAAATGTAGCAGGGCTAGGCTGCTTTAAACCCTAGATCCATGTCCCAAAGCTGGATCCTGTCTGCTTTGCAGATAGCTGGTGAGGGAAGCTATATTTATGGGACCTCTTTGCGTGTGACCCGTTGCCCACGTTGGGCTAGCATCATGAAAAGAAAAACTATGGTATTTGTCATTTACTATTACTTATTCGGACTATAGTGGATTTAATTATCCCAGAAGAGTTCCTTGTTCCATGCACGGTCTGTGTGTATCATATATATATATATATATATATATATATATATATACAGAGCTGGGAAATAAATACATTGAATGTATTTAAATACTAAATACTAAATACATGGGAGAAATGTATTTAAATACTAAATACTAAATACATTTTACGAATGTATTTAGATACTAAATACAAAATACATCAATTGTATTAAATACATTTGTAAATACATTTTAAATACATACAAATTTTAACATATGCATTCACTAATTCACTAAGCCATGACACGCACACGATAAAGAAATCAACTGCTTTCGACTAAGAGTGGCACACAACTGATTGAACTGACACGTTGAGACATGAACCATGCTGTACTACACTGTCGACGCGTCGTCTGTGCTAGTACAGAACGTGTATTAAACCAGTAAAAGTATTTGCATTTTTATATTTTGAGTATTTAAATACTCATTAAAGTATTTAAATACTATATTTAAATACATGAAAAAAAGTATTTATAAATACAGTTCTAAATACACAAATGTATTTAAATACAAATGTATTTAAATACTGCCCAGCTCTGTATATATATATATATATATGTATATACACTGACGATTGGTTAAGTCGTAATATTTTCTTGTTAGTTTTAACGTTTTATTTGATGGATTCATTTAAAAATTGTCTCCTACAGATCATAGTGTAGTTTACGCTCCCCAAGTTTGACCTAGTGTAGTTTGTGTCCCCCCTTTTGCATCAGGGGGACGTAAACTACACTTGCTCCAAAATTTCATATGTGGACATTAGATGTTAAATTGATCTTGTTCAAACCTTTTTGTACCCCAATATCTACAGCTTATTTGTAGTGGGACTACAGGATGTATAATATGAGAAAACTGTATGTTGCATATAATATTTTTAGGAGTTTATTAAGAACTCCAAGATTTATAAATGGTGCTCCTTCTAGTGCCAGTATGCTGTTTGTAGTCAATAAGGTGCTTAACTGTGCCAGTGTCATCCGCAATTTTGTATTTAGATTTATCACTGGGCTTGGTGAGTCAGTCAGTAAGACAATAGAAGCCATGGTTAGTGGACTGATCTCCGATATATTTTATAGATCTCAAATCTGTAAGCATTGGCGTAGGCAAGTGTATGTTCATAGTCATCATGATTCACTGGCCTTAATCAGTGCTCCAGACAATTATCTCTTAACCTTCTATGGACCACTTATATAATGTTTGTACCTGTTGAGTCTGAAATAAAGTTTTTGTTGTTTTATATATACTGCATAAACAGGGTGTCCCATAAGTACGGCATCATAGGAGAAATTCATATTTTTCTATTTCTACAAACCATAATTCATATTTTTCTCTTTCTACAGGCCATAATGTCTGTGAGCAAGGAAGAACGAATCCAGATAATTCTACTCATAGGAAATCGGAGTCAAAAAGAGGCCGCTGCTGAATTTAACAGACTGCATCCAGACCGCGAGCCAATAACACAGAGTTGTGTTAGCAGACTTGTTGCAAAGTTTAAGGAAACAAGATCCATAAAAGATAAACCACGCAGTGGACCTTCAAGGAGGTCCACTGACGATGATACAGCGACTGCTATCCTGGCTCATTTTAACAGAAGTCCCAATAAGTCTCTTCGGCGATTGTCCGCCGAGACAGGAGTGTCGAAAAGTAGCATCCATCGCATTCTTCAGGCTCACAAATGTCATCCATATAAACTTCAGATCCTACAGAAATTAAGCGAAGATGATGATCCCGACCGGCGGATGGAATTTTGTGAATGGGCTACGGAACAATATGCTCAGGATGCCAATTTCCCGTCCACCATTCTGTTCAGTGACGAGGCTGTTTTTTATGGAAATGGTGAGGTAAATCGACAGAACACCCGCTACTGGTCTCAAAACAACCCTCACTGGTATACCTCTTCAAAGGAACAAGGTGCATCTCGGGTGATGGTATGGTGTGGCATTTGGAAGGATCGCATCATAGGCCCCCTCTTTTTCGATGAACATGTCACTGGAGGCACCTACCTACGTATGCTCAAGGAAGAAGCATTTCCCAGTGTCTTGAACGAAGAAGGAAATTTCCCAGCATGGTTCCAGCAAGACGGCGCTCCTGCACATTACAGCACCCAAGTAAGGGAATACCTGTACCAACAGGTAAATAAAAGCTTTTGTTTTTCCTTTTTTTATTATTTTTCCTATGATGCCGGACTTATGGGACACCCTGTATAAGCGTTGTTAGCCGAGTTTCCCCGAACAGGGATGCAGTGCGTTATTTTCTTTCTTTATTATTTTTTTTTGTGGATGATATACCGTCGATTCGTGCCTATGTGAAGTGGCACATATCTCAGCGAGGCAGTTGGTAGGGGGTGTTACTAGGGTGGGGGTAGTGAACTCGGAAAGTGAGAGAGGTTCATTTACTGAGTAGGGAAGGGAAGGTATACTCCTAAATGCGGTGAAGTAGATGAGAGTGAGCCAGGAAGGAGAATATATCTTCTGTTGAAGATTGGGATCCTTCGGCAAGTATGAACTGGAGACGCTTGTGTGCGGAGATACGGGACAAGAAGGGGAAGCACCTATGGCGGAGAGCAGAGAAATTTGGGCATTCGACTAGGAGGTGGGCGACAGTGATGGAGGTACGGCAGGTAGGGCAGAGCGGGGCTGGTAATTTGGCCATGAGGTGCCTATGTGTTAGGCGCGTATGTCCTATGCGGAGACGGGCCAGAACCACCTCGTTATGTCAGGATCGATGAAACGAGGAGGCCCAATACCCCAATTGTGGTTTTATCCAGTGAAGCTTGTTATTTGTGGCTTGGTCCCACTCCCGTTGCCAGAGGGAACGGAAGTGGGATCAAAGAATCGGGAAGAAGTCAGTGAAAGGAAGGGGTCGGGAGGAGTCTGGTAGCAGGCAAGCAGCCTTCGCCGCGCGGTCTGCCTCTCGTTACCCTGGATTCCGACATGTGCCGGGACCCAGCAGAAGGCGACCGTCTTTTGTCTGGAAGTCGTCAGGCAGTGAAAATTCTGTTGGATAGTGCAGACGAGCGGGTGGGAGGGATTGAATCTTTCGAGGGAAAGAAGTGCGCTTTGGGAGTCGGAATATATTACAAAATCTCTGGCCGGGTGAGTGTGCACAATATCGAGGGCCTCTAAGATGGCGAAGAGTTCTACTGAGAACACAGAGTTCTCGCGGGGCAGGCGGATGCTTCGGGAAAGTGGCTGGGATAGTATTACGGCTGAGGCGGCCGTGTCAGCCTCCGGGCGGGAACCGTCTGTGTAAATGGAGACAGTGCCCGAGTGCCGAGTTATGCGGTAGCAGGCAAGCAGCCTTCGCCGCGCGGTCTGCCTCTCGTTACCCTGGATTCCGACATGTGCCGGGACCCAGCAGAAGGCGACCGTCTTTTGTCTGGAAGTCGTCAGGCAGTGAAAATTCTGTTGGATAGTGCAGACGAGCGGGTGGGAGGGATTGAATCTTTCGAGGGAAAGAAGTGCGCTTTGGGAGTCGGAATATATTACAAAATCTCTGGCCGGGTGAGTGTGCACAATATCGAGGGCCTCTAAGATGGCGAAGAGTTCTACTGAGAACACAGAGTTCTCGCGGGGCAGGCGGATGCTCCGGGAAAGTGGCTGGGATAGTATTACGGCTGAGGCGGCCGTGTCAGCCTCCGAGCGGGAACCGTCTGTGTAAATGGAGACAGTGCCCGAGTGCCGAGTTATGCGTTCCCAGAAAAATGACCTATATGCCGTGGTGGTTGTAGTGGTCTTTGGCAAGGCACACAAGTCTTTGCAGAACAAGATTGGGTTGAGGAGCCAAGGGGGATAGGTGTGGTATGTGATGGGCATGGCTGAGGGAAGGGGCATGTTGTAGAGGTCCAGGAAGGAGCGGACCGCTTCGGTGAAGTGCCTGCTACGTCCCCGGGGAGGAAGTCCTAAAACTTCCGCGCACAGGAGCGAGGAGGGTAGCCTCCGTGCGTGGAGGTAAGTTCTCATGAGTAACAGATCCCGTCGGAGGGTGAGAGGGAGGTAGTTACACTCCACTCGGAGGCTGGAGACGGGAGAGGAGCGGACGGCACCGGTGGAGAGGCGGAGGCCCATCTTGAGAACCGGGTCCAGAATACGGAGGCGAGCGCTGGAGGTGGAGCCATATATCACGCTTCCATAATCCAGCTTCGACTGGACCATGGCAGTGCAGGGGCGAAGCAGAGCGCGTTGGTCGGCGCCCAACGTGGAGTGGGAGAGATGATCCAGGAGAGCGAGGGGACGCTGGAGGGAGTTCTTTAGGTGCCTGAGGTGGGGAGACCAACTGAGCCGTTGGGCCAATATCGTCCCCAAGAAGAAGGCACCACCTCGAGAGGTTCGCCATATAGCATGACAGAGGGGGCGGGGAAAGCAGTGGGTCTTCTCCTTTTAAAGAGCATGCACTTGGTCTTGGAGGTGGACAGGCGGAATCCAACCGACGTCGCCCACCTTTCCACCCGATGGATGGCGAGCTGGATTTGCCGTTGAACGACGGCCGGTTCCCGCCCCGCGAAATAGATCGTGAGATTATCCGCAAAGATGGAAGAACGGACAGTGAGTGGGGGGGCGTTTTGATACTGTGTTCATAACTATTGAGAAACACAACACACTAAAGATACTTCCTTATGGGACCCCATCCTTCTTTACGAAAGTGTCCGGAAGGACTGGGCCCACCCGCACTTTGAAGGTTCGGGAGGATAGGAAGCCCTTGTTGAAGGTCGGCAGGGTTCCGACGAGACCCAAACTTTGGAGCTATTTGAAGATTATATGTCGGCGGGTGGTATCGTAGGCATTCTCTATATCAAAGAAAGTGGACAGGACAAACTGTCCACTGTTGAAGGCGTTCTGTATTTCTCGGTTGAGAAGCAGGAAGGGATCAGCAGTGGAGCGGAACTGTCTGAAGCCGGACTGGGTAGGTGGAAAGGAGTCACTATTTTCCAGGAAAAAGGAGAGTCGCGTAGCGATAATTTTTTCGAATATCTTGCAGGCGCAGCATGTTAGGGCGATCAGTCTATAGTTTTTGTGGTCGAGAGGGTCTTTGCCGGGTTAGAGAATCGAGATTACATGGGCCTCCCTCCTCCGGGAGGGGAAGGCACCTTCTATCCAAATACGGTTGTAGAGGTCCAGTAGGAAAATCTTCATGGTAGGGTGGATGTGCTGGATCATGATGTAAGGGATGCCGTCTGGGCCAGGGGAAGGAGACTGTCGAGAGGCTAGTGCCGACTGTAGCTCACGCATAGTGAACAATCGATTATATGAGCTGTCTAGATACAATGAGGAGGGGTTAGTTTTAGTGGCGGAGACGAAGGAACCGTCCGAGGTGGAGACGGCGGCGAAGATGGAAGCTCATAGATTTGCTACTGACTTGGGTTCGCAGAGTCCGTTGTTAGTCCGCAGGGGTAGGTGGAGGATCGGGGGATGCTGGTGCATGCAGCCGCGATGACGGTTGCTTCAAAGTGGGCGATACATTCGTCGGAAGATGGGACGTGGGCAGTCGTATGGGGTGTAGAGGTGTTGTTTCGGAAGAGGGACCAGTTGGCTCTGGCTACGATCCATCTTTCCGGTACCCGAACGGTTTGGTTGAGCTGGTTTAGTGTAAGTTGGACGGGGAGATGGTCACTGCCATAGTCATCTCGAAGGACCTGCCATCCGAAATCCAGGAGAGCATCCGTCGAGACGAATGAGAGGGCAATACAAGTCGGAGTATGGCTGGTAGCGTGTTACAGAGTAGGAGCTCCATCATTGAGGCACTCGAAGGAGAGATCGGTCATGAGGGTAATCAGGGTCGGGGCCATATAGGTGGCGATTGTGTCGCCCCATAGGGGGTAGCGGCTGTTAAAATCGCCCAGGAGTAGGAAGGGCATGGGGAGTTGTTGTATCACTTCCACCAGGTCGTCGCGGGAGACTTGGGTGTGGGGAGGGAGGTATATGGAGCACTGGAGCAGACGGTGTATTGTCTGTCCAGGAAAAGCCTGGCAGCAGTCGCCTGTAACGGGGACCGGATAGAGAGCTTGTGGAAAGGGACTGTGCGGCGAACGAGGATGGCCGCTCCCCTTCGAGTGCAGGTCAGAGACGGGGAGGTGATGCATGAATATCCAGTCGGGCAGGGCGTAGATCTGGTCCCCAGAATTAGTTCCTGGAGGCAGACACACACCAGGCGGGTAGAGGCAATCATGGAGTTGAGGCCTTCAGTGTTTGCAAAGATTCCTCTGCAATTCCAGTGTATTATAGTTGTTTTCGGAGGGTCCATTATTTGTCGGGGTGGGGGAGGGGAAGTGGAGTTGCTGAGGAATTTGGGTTGGAAGGGAGATCAGGGTTCATGAAGGCGAAGGATAAGTCTGGGGCGTGGCAGATTACCTACCGTTCACCAGAGAGGGAATCGGTTGGCCAGTCGATTCCGGCGAAGGCTGCAGGGCCGAGTCGGCCGACGGGACCTAACTCGTTGGTCACGGCAGGTAGGGGGGTGCGTGAACTCAGTGGATGAAGAGTTTCCAGGCAGGATTCCGTGCTCGGGCCAGGATGGGGTGCTCTATTATAGTGGCAGTTCCTAACCTGTCCGGGGTCTCACGGTGGACCCTGGGCGGTGACAGGGAACACCAGAAGGACTGGGCAGGTGGGAGAGGAGACGAGGTTAGAGCGGCTGGCAAGGGGGTGGCTGGGGGCATGAGGTCAGTAGATGCGGTGGGGGTGCAAGGGGGCGAATCTTGGTTTTCTCGTAGAAAGGTAGTAAAGATGATGTTAGGGGGTTAAGGGTAGATCCATGAGACCCGGGGATGCGGCCGAGCTCACCTCGGCTATACCATGTAGGCGCGCCAATGCCGCGTCCATCGGATCCCTTGGGGAGAGGTTGTTGTTTGTTTGCACTGGGACTCATCCTGGACGGCGGGTCATGTAGGTCAGCTACTACTGTCAGAAGCTGTGAGGCTGGATAGGAGGGGCTTCTACGGTTGGGTGAGAGGGACGTCGTAAACGAAGTGGAGGGTGTAGGGTCTTGGGCCTTCTTCTTAGATCTGTGGGAAGAAGGAGAGGCATGTTGTATGGCCGGAGAGTCTGGTGACTCACTCCGGCGTCTCCGCTTCGTTGGTTTATTCCGGGCGCTAGGGTCAGGTATATGTGCAGAGTGTCGGGATGGTGAGGTCGGGGTTCGGGGAGGGACGGGGCCCGAGTGCCATGGTTCCAGATTCCTGGAATGTCTTTGGTCGAGGAGGCGTTTGGTGAAGAGGGGTGGGGGTAGGACAGGACGTCGCTGGGTCTGGCGAGGGCTCCAATCGGGGGGCGAGAAACTGGCCGAAGAAGGTTTGGGCGGCGGACCTGGGCTGCTTGCCAATGAGACAGAGCCGAGGGCAGTTGCGTAGGAAACCCCCGGCCTCACCTCCCGACTCCGCACCCTGTGTCGCGCCTCTCGGAGCTGAGGAAATCCGTCACCTGTGAGGCCCGGACCTCCTTTTCGAATCTGAAGAAAATAGTCTCGGGACGAGGCTGGGTGTGCGCCACCACAGTTGGAGCACTGAAGTGGGTTGGGACACTTGTCTGGGTGAGCAATTTCTCCGCAGCGAACTGCGGTGAGGTTGTCGGCAGGTTGAGCTGACGTGCCCGAACTTGTTGCACTTGAAATACCGGGTCGCAGAGCATTTTTAAGCTTTTCCCACTGGGCGACAAAGGCAGATCGGGAAGTAGGGTGGTGGGCATTAAGGCAGGGGTGTGCTGCCAATTTCTTAACAACCAGTTCCGATAAAAACAATCAAACGGTTTGGTGACCCAATCAAAATTTAACAACCGGTTCGGGCGAATCGGACCGAACCGGCCCCAGCACACCCCTGGATTAAGGATACTATGGATCAGGATGTTCCCTAATCCGGCCACCATCCCCGTGTGGTCTGAAATAACACTAGCATTATCTATATATGATATAAATATTCAATGTAAATTTCAAATTTACATTTAGGATAAACAGTTCTAATTGTGGCATATATGCATGTATTATATGTATTTATATGGCTTCCAAGACAACTCCCAAGACAATTCTATTTTTACAAATTTTGAAAATTCTTTGTCGCCCAGTACCCTAAAATTTCATTTACTGGGCGACAAATTTTCTTCACTGGGTGACAGTCATGTCGCCCACTCACTAGGTTAAAAAATGCTCTGCCGGGTCGGGAACATATATGCGTACAGAGAATCCGCATGACGCGCGGTTTCCCATGCCCCACACAATGCGGCCAGGAGGGACTAAGGTGTTAAAGGTGAGTAGCAGGCGCGCGGTGGGATAGGAGATGCCCCCCTGTCGAGATGTGAAGCGATAAATCTTGGTGATACCCTTGGGTGCCAGATCCTCTTGGAGCTCGTTCAGTGGGATCGACAATAGGCGGGTGGCGTAAATAGTGCCCTGACTCTGGTTCAGACGAGGGTGAGGGGAGACGGACACCGAACATCCAAGGACCTCAGTGAGGGAGAGTTAGGCTTTCGTCTCCACAGCTGAACGTGATTTTATGAGGAGGGAACCATCCCTCTGGAGCAGGGGTTCCCCCCAACTCCCCCCAGCAGCCTTCATACAAGTCAACAAGCTCCACCAAAGACTTGCCTCCAAAACCAGGCCTCTTGCTTTCCCCGTATGCCCCCCTCGCCAGCCGTCGACCTGTCTCCCCACGGAGAGAGCCCCACGGCGGACGAGGAAGTCGGCGCTCACGTCCGTCCTATAGACCGTTGGATGTCCCAGTCCACCTCGAATCTACAGCCTCCATATCCCTCCCCAGCATTCCACAAATTTCTAGTGATCCGGCCTACCTCTGGGTCCCTCCCGACCAACTCCAAACGGACGTTTCAAGCGATCCGAGCACGCAGCGACTCCAGTCGCTACGATGTACGACCTCCAGAGGGTGTGTATCCAAAGGCGTGTTCAAGGTACAGGCTGGGGTCGTTAACGGAAGAGAGTGAGAGTGTTCCACCGCCTGAGGAGGGGCGACCCCCTCGGGGGCCTGGTCGCCCACCACCCGAGTTCTAGGACAAGAAGTAGAAGGTCCATATGCTAATAGTTAGGGAAAAGGGACCCAGGAGACGCGAGAAACTGCCTACCGGTGAGAAAGGGAGGCCAAGCGCAAACCGCAGGGGGCGGGGTACCTCGTCCCCAGGGGACACACCGTCGGTTTAAAAACGGGGTCCCGTGATGCGAAAGTTTGCCCCCAAACGGCGCAAAGACCCCAGCCCTCCCAATCCCACCGGCCAGGACACCCAACCATCCAGCACAGTGACGCCCTAAGGGCATCACCTCCGGAGGACAGCTCTGGAGACCCGTACTGGGAGCCAAAGACGTTAGTGACTCTAAGCCCGGTCTCCCCAGTAGCCTTTCCGGCATGGGAGACCCTTCCGGGGCTAAGTCCCCGCCGTCGTAGACACTGGATCAACACGGGAGCCCATCCACCATGACAAGGTGAGTACTGGCGGGGGGGGGGGGGGTAGTGCGTTATATAAGTAAGAACAAGAGTATGATACAGAGTTAATAAAACCTGTTTCGAGACTACATTTCTAAGTTTAAACATTATAGCAACACTCCTTCAAATCTTTTTTAAAATATAATTTACTAGTCCGGTAGCACAGACCCTGATTTTATTGGAACCCTGCATTGTTTGTTATAAAGCAAATTTTTACATATTTTGAAAGCTTATACCACCCTATTCAAGAATCCATCGGGTGTACACCCGACCCCAGCTTGGCTTTTTCAATATGGCCGGCGAAAATGAAAAATCCCATATCCTGGTCAATACTTGATGGATTTTGATGATCTTGGTGTCATTTCTAGGGTTTTTTAGGATGATGAGTCGATCTGGAGGGGTTGCAGATACTTTGGGAGTCGTTTTGACCCACATTCGTCAATACTCAAGGTCATTGGAGGTCAAACGCCCCCCGAAATAAGGAATATCCCATATCCTGGGCAGTAGGGTGGCCCACTTTTCAATTTTTTTTTAAAAGTATAGGTGATCGTGGTTTTTCCCATTATTTGGCACTATACTAGCACATTGGTACCATTTTTACAAAAATTGATCAATATTTAGGGGTCTCGCATCGACCTTGAAATTACTAGTTTTTTTTTAAAAATGCGTACTTTTTAACTTTTTACTGAATCAAGATAAATCATTAACTAGGGATGTTTTCTGAATCCTCTTAATGAGAGAAGTCGTTTGGTGTGCCTGCCAATGTCATACGACTAACGGTTTAAAGGTTGTGCCTGTATACAGGTAATACCAATGTGCTAGTATAGTGCCAAATAATGGGAAAAACCACGATCACCTATACTTTTCAAAAAAATGAGTCACCATACCCGGGCGGAATGTATAATGTATATAGGTAATTAGAAAATGCAATATGCCTGTGCCAGGTACCTAACCTATTTCTTTTTTTGCAGATCATAACATTTTGAAAAAATTCTGTCTGAGTTCCTCATCCTTTGTCATGGACAAATCGATGGCAACCATAACTGGAAGAACTCTTGAAGCTACAAATAGAGAGTCATCAAAAGGAAAGGCGAAAATAACATCGCTACTTTCTCTAAGATCGGCCTCGGAAATTTTTTTAGTTGGCCAACCGTCGTCCTCCATCAGTGGTAGCAAATTGCCAACAACACGGCAGGTTTTGCAATACTTCTTCAGTGTTATCCAGTACACTGCTAACAGGAAAGACGCATTCAAAGAAACCGTAAACAACGTCTTAAAGTTTTGGAACATGGCCCGCATTAAACAATCACAAAGCTCAACTGCGAACGGAAGCTAAAGGCATTGTGGAAAGAGTGGCACTTACTCCAAAAGAGCAGAAAACGAGAAACTGACGCCGGAGGAAAACGGCAGAAGTTTTCGGACAGTGTGGACAAGCTGTGGGATATCGGAGCATCTGACGCTGTCGAAGATATAAAGAAGAATCGACTGCTGTCCGACAAGGACAAGAAAGAAGACATTGACTTCTACCTCGATCAACGTGGTCCTCGGGTGGCAACGATGAGCGGGAACGATAAAGTTTTCGCTGTAAAAAGAAAGCTACAGGAAGGAAGAAAACGTCCTCGCCAGGAGCCGCAAACCTCAAAGTGTGCATACGAAACCGGAGATGAGGCCATGGAGAATGATGATACTGGCATGTCAGGAGAGTCGGAGACAGAACTAGCGTTCCCCCTGCCGAAAGAGCCAAGTGTGTCTGTCAATCTTCCTCGCCGCATCCTTAATGCACCTGCTGTCATGGAAGTGGCTGATCGTTTCCGCATGTCCAATAATCAGGTGCGTATTGTGTATAGTATTCATCGATCGCGTCAGTTTTAAGGTGTCCCGTAACCCACATGTATTCTTGACAGTTCCCTTTCCACTTTCCATTCTCTACATAGGTAGTAAGCATTGTGGCTGCTATCACACGTTCGGCGGATCCACCAGCAGACCTCAATCAGTTCAGCATCTCGAAAGAAACGGCTCGCCGGGGAAGAGTGTCACATCGCCGTGAAGTGGCGTCGGCTGTGAAGGACTCCTTCACGCCACCGAGGCACACTGTTGTCCACTGGGATGGCAAAATGGTCATGGTCAGTTGATTAAGTTTTCATAGCTATCAATTTAGTAAAGAGATTCATGAAGCATAATGTCAATTAAAAAGAGAACTGAATGTGAACAAAAATAGATTACTTTACAACCATGAAATTGAAATATATGGCATATGTTTCAGAACTTCCTTGGAACGGCGGAGCACCGCCAAGCAATTCTCATCTCCGGGGCTCCTCATTGCACAGATTGTTTAAGTTATTGTTTCTTTCCTTATTTGTCTGCTATTTGCTGATTTTTTTGAAAAGTATAGGTGATCGTGGTTTTTCCCATTATTTGGCACTATACTAGCACTTTGGTATTACCTGTATACAGGCACAACTTTTAAACCGTTAGTCGTATGATATTGGAAGGCACACCAAACGACTTCTCTCATCAGGCGGATTCAGAAAACATCCCTACTTAATGATTTATCTTGATTCAGTAAAAAGTTAAAAAGTATGCATTTTTAAAAAAAACCTCTTAATTTCAAGGTCGATGCGACTTAGCACATTGGTACCATTTTTAAAAAAATTGATCAATATTTAGGGGTCTCGCATGATGATCATGCGAGACCCCTAAATATTGATCAATTTTTTAAAAATGGTACCAATGTGCTAGTATAGTGCCAAATAATGGGAAAAACACGATAACCTATACTTTTAAAAAAAAATTGAAAAGTGGGCCACCCTACTGGGCAGTCGTGGAGATATTTTGGTGATCTTACTGTCTTTTTTATGGTTTTGGACGAGACTGAGTAGTTCTATAGGGTTTAAAATGAAATCAGGGATTATTTTTCCCATGGTAAGGTGAATTCCAATATGTCTAATTATTCCTCTTATTTTTTTCAGGTTGTTGAGATTATTGCTGATGGTGCTGCCCACCTGGTGGTTTGATGACGTCTTGGTTGTGCTGATTCCAAAATTGTTTTTTGACTGCTGAATATGGAGAATATATCAGGTGAGCATTGTTTAGTTTTCATTTGCTGAGGATAAATTATTTCAATTCGATTTGTACCCTGAAGAATGGGTAAACAAAATTCTTACTTTTCAGGTTCTACAAAAGCTGCAGACGAATGTTTCTTCAAGGATTTCCTGCGTAGCTGTCCTGGAGGTCAGAAAGGTCTTTCAAATTGTGGGAGGATTCAGAAAATCATAGAGAGCAGCGACATCAGAGAGGAACATGGGGTCGACCAACAGTTGTTATCATGGATGTGTCAGCTGTTTTGTGGACAGTCGACTGGCCTGCTAGTGGCACAGTTGCTACATTTATCCAAACCTTCAAAGTATGGCTACCGAAACATCTTTCTCATGCATTTGTAGTACTAGCTTTTGATCGCTACTATGATTTCTCTCCGAAATCAAGCACTCGGGCAATGAGAAGTAAGAGCAGCAGAGTTCACAAGCTGGACCTCAACACCCCATTGCCTACAAGAGACGCTGTTCTCACGTGCACCGCGAACAAGGAGCAAATAAACAGGCTGCTCTGTGAGCAAATCCTTGCTGACAGTGAGTATCTCGCAACTGTAACCCAAGACCATGAGCTAGTGCTTGCAGGATGGCAGACCATACCGACTTCCATTGTGCGAGGCAGGAGTCGAGCAGCATTGGAGCTCTCATCATCTCATGAAGAGGCTGACGTGATAATAACACAACACGCTATCGCACAAGCTGAGAAAGATTCTGATGCCCGCATCTCCATCATTTGTGATGACACAGACGTGTTTGCCATGCTGACTCACTTCTATGAATTTAAGAAACTAGGCTGTCCCATGATTATGGAGTCTCCAGTGCGTGACAGAAAATCAGTGGACATCCGAGCAACTGTAACCCAGCACAAAGACATCATCCCACAAATCCTCAAACTACACGCTTTGAGTGGTTGTGACACAGTTGCACCAATACATGGCATCGGCAAAGCCACTGCCATTGCCACAGCCAAGAAGGGTCGGAAGCTAGACAAGCTGGGGTCCCTTTATGCATGCTTTGGCCATATCGAGAAAGAGGCATTGTTGCATGCTATGGGGATAAGAAATCCTCATCTCTTACTGAGTGTCGTCAGCGAGTATGGGCTCAGAAGACAGGGAAGTCGGGAACTGCTGCACCTAAACTATGTTCTCTACCACCAGCAACTGAAGCTTTCCATCAAAATGTGCTCAGAGCCCACTACACTGTGGCGAACTGGCTCGATGCACTAAAGTGTGACCCACCATCACTTGATCCTGTGCATTATGGGTGGGAGAGAGACGAAACAAACAGAGTTCTCATCCCAAAAACAGTTGGTGAAGGAGTGTGCTTAGCATCAGATGAAGTTCTGAAGCTAATCAGATGTGGGTGTGAATCACAATCAGCATGCAGGGGGAGTCGCTGCGGCTGCATGGGACGCGGAATCCCTTGCACAATGTTCTGTGCATGTGGCAGCGGCTTGGATTGCAACAATCCATTGACCCAAAACGCAAACGAAGGGCAGACTGATGATCCTGACACAACCATGTCATTTGATATTTGCCCCCAATAAATGATTACCTAATGTGAATAACTGCATCAAAGTTGTCAATGTCAATTCCCCAGCTAGGTGTGAGCTTTGTTTTGCTTACGAGGTCATATCTTGTAGCTTTGCAACCTTCCATAGAATGCATGTGCCCTGCACTTCAGCATAAATTGTGGCTTATATCCAAATATCCATATCCATATAATGTGGGTTATGTCATTTAAGCATTATGATCTGGTTTTATCTGCAGAAAAGATGTTAAGTGCTCAGCAGTTAGCTAGATTGTAGAAATTGTCACTGAAATAAAGCAAATACAGTGATGTCAACTGTGGCATTATCATATTTCAAGGCCAAACTTTAACCTCAAATGACCTTGACTTGACCAATGGAGTTGCAAAATGATATCCTACTGTTATCATGTGCCTATAGAACTACTCAGTCTCGCCCAAAACCATAAAAACGACAGTAAGATCACCAAAATATCTCCACGACTGGCCGGGATATGGGATATTCCTTATTTCGGGAGGCGTTTGACCTCCAATGACCTTGAGTATTGACGAATGTGGGTCAAAACGACTCCCAAAGTATCTGCAACCCCTCCAGATCGACTCATCATCCTAAAACCCTAGAAATGACACCAAGATCATCAAAATCCATCAAGTATTGACCAGGATATTGGATTTTTCAGTTTCGCCGGCCATCTTGGAAAATGGCGGCCATATTGAAAAAGCCAAGCGGGGGTCAGGTGTACACCCGATGGATTCTTGAATGGGGTGGTATAAGCTTTCAAAATATGTCAAGATTTGCTTTATAACAAACAATGCAGGGTTCCCACCCCGTGCAACCGGACTATACTACTTTTTGCAAATAACACTACCGTATGTAACAAAATTTTGGAAAATTTGTGTTTATCTTATTTTTTTGGTTTCTTTATGTTTTCGGGTGCGCTGAATTAAAAAATCGAACTAGTTTTCTCGTGAAAACTCGTTTCTTCTGAAAAACCATAATCTAGTTTTTGTACCTAGTGGCTTATCAGAGAGCAAAATCACAATGAAGAAAAGGAAAGGAAAATAAATATATTTCATATTTAAAGATATATAATGTATATATACTGTAATGTATATAATGTATATATAATGCGTATATAATGTGTATATATAATGCATCTAAATATAATATGCAAACAAATATGCTCACAAATCTAAACGGATAATGCTTAAAAATGTACATTTGAGCGACTTTTTCTCTTGTAGTCCCGTGGATTATCTTGCATTAAACACCAGATATAGTCGCCCATCGTAGCTTCGTTCCATTTTCCCTGATATCTCCTCTCCATGGTTTGGATATTTTGGTGAAAACGTTCACCATGTTCTTCACTTACGTCACCCAAATTTGGTCTGAAGAATTCTAAATGCGAGTCCAGATAGTGTAACTTCAGGGACATTCTACAACCTAACCTTTGAAAGTGTTTGAGTAGATTTTCTACTAACTCTTTGTAGTTGTCGTTCTTGTTACCTAAAAATCCATGGACTACAAGCCGAAATGACTGCCAAGCATTTTTTCAAGAGCTGTCATTTTTTCTTCTAACACTTTAGATGCTAACATGCGTCTGACTTGAGGTCCAACAAATATGCCTCCCTAGATTTTAGCTTCAGAAAGTTTGGGAAACATTGAACGTATATGATAAAGAACATCACTTTCAGCATTCAAAGCTTTGATGAATTACTTAATAAGACCAAGCTTGATATGCAGCGAGGGTAGCAAAATTTTTTCTGTTGGAACAAGGGCTTCGATAAGAACATTGTGTTTGCCTGGATTGAACTCATTTCTCACGGGCCATTCCTTTCAGACAAAGTGCTCACCATCTGCTCTGCTGTCCCAAAGGCAGAGGAAACACGAGTATTTAGTGTAACCGCCCTGTAGTAAGCAGGAATACTAGCATTTTGAAGTCTCCACATACATCCCATCTATGTTCACTGTAGTTTATTTTGTCTAGCAACTGCTCTACATTTTCATATTCTTCCTTAATTGAACTGAATGAGCCACAGGAATAGATGGAAGCACGTTTCCACTATGTAGTAGGTGTTAGAAAATCTAGAAGAGGAAGAACCATTGTTGTCCCAAGGCGATATGATGACTAAGCTGATTGATGCAGCATTGCTTGTATATATTAAGTTAAGGTGTATATATATCCATCTCATAATTGTAAGGTTAGTGAAAAATTCACTTAATAAGAGCTAGCATTTTTGGGCTCTTGTGGCATCAGTGTTTGGGACGCTACGCTGGTGGCATCATTTGGGGCGCTGCGCGTCTTTTCTACTCGTTTGTGGGATGTCGTACGTACAGGGTGTGGTCTTGTAGAGAGCTCTCTTGCAATTCAGTTTGGTTGTTTAGATACAAGATTGTTGCACCGTGCAATAGTCCAGGTTGCGTTGTTGTTGCAAGGTTGAGAAAGAAAACCATAAATAGTACCCTTTTTGTTTACATTAAAATTCATGTAACAAAGGTCTAAAGTAGGCCCGCATCGAGTCAGCAACCCTGAGGTTACCCTGAGGTAGGACCTAATAGGATCTCAAATCCGTAAGTTTTAATTTAGCTTAACTTGGGCTTCACATAGAACTGGCCCTTTAGAATTTGGCCGTTCACGGCTCAGCTGGGATTTTGAACTCGACATAAATAAAATAACATGGTCCTTCGAACCGGATACTACCCCAAGACTGAGTCAGTGACTATTTTTCGGCAAAGTTCTGATTGTGCAAATTGTAGCCCAAGTTAGGCCTAGACGGGTTGAGTATTATTGAGTTAAGGTCCCAGGGTAGAAAGTTTGGTAGCCCAATTGCGAAACTTGGCCAGTCGTCGGTCGTTGTTTGGCCTACATTTTACCGGTTTGGTTAATTTTGGGTTATTATTGAATTAAGGTCCCAGGGTAGAAAGTTTGGTAGCCCAATTGCGAAACTTGGCCAGTCGTCTGTCGTTGTTTTGGCCTACATTTTACCGGCTTGGTTAATTTTGGGTTATTATTGAATTAAGGTCCCAGGGTAGAAAGTTTGGTCGCCCAATTGCTAAACTTGGCCAGTCGTCTGTCGTCGTTTTGGCCTACATTTTACCGGTTTGGTTAATTTTGGGTTATTATTGAATTAAGGTCCCAGGGTAGAAAGTTTGGTTGCCCAATGCGAACTTGGCCAGTCGTCTGTCGTTGTTTTGGCCTACATTTTACCGGTTTGGTTAATTTTGGGTTATTTTTTTGAATTAAGGTCCCAGGGTAGAAAGTTTGGTTGCCCAATTGCGAAACTTGGCCACTTTGTCTGTCGTTGTTTTTGGCTTACATTTACAGTTTTGGTTAATTTGGTTTATTATTCGTAGGCGAGGTTGCAGAACCAGTGCGCCAGTTACTTGGGTGGAAAAATTGGTATTCCATACTGGTGTTGTTAGTACCCCACTAGCAATTCAGTTTATTTGAAAGTAAAAATTTGCGTTTGATCAGTTTGGTTAAGTATTTCTGCCAATTCAGCTTATTTGGCATTGAGCCCAATTGTTGTTTGCATTGAGATGAGTGGCATCTGAATTGAACAAATTTATAAAAAAGGAGAAGCGCCTACAAAGGTCTAATTACAAAGGTCATTGCCACTATAGATTCTGCCATAGAGCAAGAGGATTTACGCTTGTGACTGCGCAGCTTTCCATATAGAACTAAAAAGGTTGCTCTAAGTGAGGTAATGTTAAAATTGAGGCTCTTATAGAAGAGGATGAAATAGAAAATAACATAATTTACTTTGAAGAGATTATTGATGATATAATTAACGTAGGCCTCCGAGCAAAAGAGTTTAGTAGCTCAGTACAGTTAGAGACCAGGTCTGATAATGAACACAACACTCAACAAATGATGTTTGTGAAGTTAAGGTTAACAGATCTGTAGTTCAATTACCGAGGCTTGTACTCAAAACATTTTCTGGAGTATTCAGGAATGGCAGGATGGGCAGACAGTTTTCAATCAGCAGTTCATTCTAGTCAAGTGTTTAAGTGCGGTGGAGAAGTTTAATTATTTGCAGTCCCTCTTGGAAGGGGAGGCAGCAAAGACTATAGCAGATTAGCATTAACAGGCTAATTATAATGTGGCTTGGGATATATTAAAGAAACGTTTTGGTAAGCCAGAGATCTTAATTAAAGCTACCTCCGTGCACTTTTAGCTATACCTCCTGTTAATAATCTTAATAGTGTCAAGGAGTTACGGCAGTTATATGATGAATTTGAAATTAGAACTAGGTCCCTGGACAACTTGGGTGTAGGAATGGAAAAGTATGGTATAATGTTGGTTCCTACACTGGAGTCTAAATTGCCTAGCTCAATTTTGCTTGAATAAGTAGGGGACACTGCAGAACATGTGTACATCCCCCTTCAGCAGATGTTAAGTCTTTTTAGGCACAGAATTAGCAAGACGATAGGGAGTTGAGTTTGCACAGTGGGATGGTAAACAAGGGGACAAAGGCAGGCACAGCACCAAAGTTTCCACAAAAAGGAATAGCCCAGGTACAGTGTCAGCTCTACATGCCTCCTCTGAGATAAATTAAAGGGAATCAAGGAATGCATATTTTGCGAAGGCAACCACAAGTCATATAAATGTGAGGTGGCTGAGGCCTTACCCTTTGAGGAGAAAAGGACAGGGTAACTAAGTCCACAGCATGTTTTAAATGTTTTTTGAAAGGTCATAGAGCAAGGTTTTGTAAGTTTAAAATTTTGTGCAAAAAATGTCATGGTAGCATCAGCCATTATTGTGTGAAAACACTCTTAGTAGGCCTACCCCAGAAGTAGAGACATCAGTGGCACATGCCACTGCTAGGCAAGGGAGTAAAAGTAAAGGGGGATTATTGCAAACAACTGCAGCCTTATTAATTGGGAATGAGGGAGAAGCTACTGTAAGAGTGTTGTTTGATAGTGGTAGCCAGTGTAATTTGTATTAAGACCAGAATTTCAGAAAATTGAAGTTAAAGAACTTAAGAGGGAAAATTTAAGAATTTCTGGGTTTGGGGGTTCCGTTCAAAACCGAACCAAATTTAAGAAGGTAGAAGTTCTGGTTAAAGGGTTGTTACCGCAAAGTCCCACTATCAAGGTCCAAGCTGTAGAGATTGAGGAACTTTGTGCTCCAGTCACTACTTGTTTAGATATGGCATGTGTCCAAGAATTGCAAGTTAAAGGAATTAATTTGGGCAATAATAAGTTTGAGGGAACAGAAGATATTAGTCTTTTGATTGGAGCTGACTATTATTGGGACTTCATCACTGGTAATATTGTCCGTACATCTCAAGGCCCGGTAGCTATTGAAAGTAAGCTAGGCTGGATGCTACATGGTAGTTATTGCAATGAAATGGAAGTTAAGGCTCTTTTGTTAAGATTGAGGAGAACAGCCATGGTCTGGAAAGGCATTTGAAAGCGTTTGGGAACTTGAATCTATTGGCATAAAGGACAACCAGGCAAGTACAGTGAACAATGATGTTTTAGAGCAATTTGAAAAAGGGATTGGGTTTAGAGATGGTTGCTATGAAGTTGGCCTACCATGGAAGGATTCTTGCAAACCCGGTTCAAACCTTCAGCTAGCTAATCGGAGGTTGGAGACTCATTGTACAGGCTAAGAAAAAATGAGTTGTTGTTAATTGAATACAATGAGGCCCATCCTAAGTTATGTAAGGGAGGGCTATGCTGAAAGGGTGCAAAGTGAGCTGGTGAGCCAGGAGGCACATTATCTGCCACACATGCAGTGGTACGGCGAGACAAAACTACCACCAAACTGAGGGTAGTTTTTGATGGCTCAGCCAAGGACAAAGGTGGTGTGTCCTTAAATGACTGTTTGGATGCTGGGCCAAATTTAAATGCAGATTATTTTCCTTGTTACTGAGATTCAGGTTGGTAGAGTAGCATTGACTGCAGATGTGAAGCAAGCCTTTTTGCGGATAAAGTTAAAACCAGAGGACAGAGATGCAGTAAGGTATCTGTGGGTGGATACGAAAGACTTGTTGGAAAGTGAACCTAAGGTTCAAGCATATAGAATGAAGTCAGTGTTGTTTGGCCTCAGCTCTAGTCCATTCTGTTGGCAGCTACTATGCAGTACCATTTTAAGAAATATTCTGGTCTATCCTAACACTATTGAACACATAAGGAAAAATTTTTATGTTGATGATTTGCTGTGTTCCGTGGATAATACAGAAATGGCTAAACAGTATTCATGGAGGCTAGAGCTATAATGAGGGAGGCTGGCATGGAGCTTAGAAAATGGCAGACATCATTCGCAATTACAAGAGTTTATGAGTCATTCCTGTGTAGTACCTGATGCAGCAGAAAGTATTGAGGATTCTGGTATTAAGGAGTTGTGGCAATAGATGCAAAGGTGCTAGGCATTGTTTGGCAGCAAGATGATGATTGTTTTACCTTCAATGGGAAATCTTTAGTAGAGCTGGCTGAGAATGAGACAAGGTGGACAAAACGTACAGCTCTTAGTTGGCTTCAACGGTCTTGATCCTCTTGGATTCTTGGCTCCATTTGTGATAAAGTCAAAAATTTGGTTTCAGAGCCTCTGGGAAATTGGACTTGGTTGGGACCAAGAGTTACCTGATCATATGGTGGTAAAGTGGAAATATTGGTTCAAAGAATTGGCACATCTTGGAGACATTGAAATCCCAAGATGGTACTTTGGAGAGTTGAGCATAGTTCAGACAATTTGGAGCTGCACATCTTTTGTGATGCAAGTGAGGAAGCCTATGCAACTTGTATTTATATAAGAGGCGCATTGCAAGAGGAAGTAAGTTGCAGGTTGGTTGCTGCAAGAGTAGAGTAGCACCTTTGAAAAGGCTTTCTGTCCAAGGTTGGAATGAGGTGCCATTATTGCTAGTCGGCTTGCAATTACAGTGCGAAAGTCTTTGGCCCTCTATGAAATTCCAAGCTATTATTGGACAGACTCCACTATAGTTTGGCACTGGTTAAGAAGTCAGGCAAGGAAATGGAAAACCATTTGTTGCCAATAGGTGGAGGAAATTCAAGCGCACACAGATCCAAGCAATGGAAGCATTGTCCAGGCATCCAAAACCCCGCTGATTTACCAACACGAGGAATTTCAGTGAAAGATCTTTCACAGTCAAGTTGTGGTGGAATGGGCCAGAGTGGCTAAAACTTGGAAGTGAAAAACTGGCCTTCTAATCAGCCTATTGTAGGAGAATGCCAGGCTGAAGAAGCATGGGTGAGTGAGGTGAGAAAATGCGCTGTGAACAGTTGTCAAGTTATGCAGCAGGACCCCACATTGAGGCTTGAGGACATTAGCAGTCTGAAAAGATTGTTAAGAGTGACAGCATGGGTATATAGATTTACCCACAACATTAAGGGAGAAACAAGAAGGGAAGGAATTCTGAACAGTAATGAGATTCAGCAAGCCAGGAAATACTGGGTGGTATATATGCAGAAGGAAAAATTTGGTGAAGAGAGAGAATTGCTCACCAGCCATCCATTACAGGTTCTACCAACACATTCTGCGCTCAAGGGTTTGGATGTGTTTTTGGATCAGGATTTATTGAGAGTAGGAGGTAGACTACAGTTTTCTGGGCTTCCAGAGGAGAAAAGACATCCAATTTTGCTACCTTCTGGGGGGCACTTCGTGGGCCTTTTGATCCTGGATACTCATCATAAGCTGTTACATGCGGGAGTTAGAGAAGTGATAATAGAGATTAGACAACAATTTTAGATTCCCAAAATTAGACAAGTAGTAAAAAAGATCTTGCATAAATGTGTGGTTTGCAAGCGTTGGAGTGCAAAGCCTTATTATGAAAAGGTGGCTCCACTTCCAAGAGAACGGTGTGTCTATACTGCCCCATTTGATGTAGTGGGAGTAGACTTTGCAGGGCCAGTCTATGTGTATGAGCGAGGGGAGTCTAACAAAGGTTATATATGTCTTTTCACCTGTGCTACCACCAGAGCAATCCATTTGGAGTTGGTAAGCAACTTAAGTAGTGATGTATTTCTTTTGGCCTTTAAAAGGTTGTGAACAGAAGGGGTTTCCCAAATAAAATCATATCGGATAATGCAAAAACCTTCAAAAAGGCTGCAAAGGAACTCCAAGAAATTTGGTCCTTGCTAAAAGAAGAAGGATTCCAATCCTACTTTTCACACCAAGGCGTACAGTGGGAGTTTATTGTTGAGAGAGCACCATGGTGGGGAGGATTTTGGGAAAGGCTAGTGAGAAGTGTAAAGTGTCCATTAAAGAAACTTTTAGCTTATGCTCATTTGAGCAAGAAGAATTCTCTACTGTTTATGTGAAGTAGAAGCAATGGTGAACAGTAGGCCTATCACTTTTGCTTACAACAGTATGCAGGATGCAGAGCCATTGACACCAAATCATTTTCTTTGTGTGTAAACGATTAACATCAAAACCCAGTGTGCCAGAAGACTTGCAGCCTATCCAGAGCACTCAAGGAGAGTTAACCAGACGGTTCAGGTACCTTGAAGAGCTACAAGATCAGTTATGGAAGAGGTGGCAGATGGAATACTTGCCAGAACTCAATTATTACCCATCAGGCAAGGTAAAGGGCTCCAATGCAAATTGTATCAAGGGGAGACGTGCTAATGATTGGGGATGAAAGACCAAGGCAATGCTGGAAGCTTGGCATAATTGAAGAGTTGTTTGTTGGCAAAGACAATTTAGTTAGGTCTGCACTGGTAAAGACTTCAGGAGGAAAGTTAAAGAGACCTATACAAAAACTCTATGCTTTAGAAATCAGCAAAAACACAGATAGTCAGATGAAACATTTGAGTTACAGCCTCATGGAGAAGGCTTGGCTAACCTTGCGGAAGGTAACGACAACAATGCCTCTTCGGTGGGGAGTGTTAGAAAATCTAGAAGAGGAAGAACCATTGTTGTCCCAAGGCGATATGATGACTAAGCTGATTGATGCAGCATTGCTTGTATATATTAAGTTAAGGTGTATATATATCCATCTCATAATTGTAAGGTTAGTGAAAAATTCACTTAATAAGAGCTAGCATTTTTGGGCTCTTGTGGCATCAGTGTTTGGGACGCTGGTGGCATCATTTGGGGCGCTGCGCGTCTTTTCTACTCGTTTGTGGGATGTCGTACGTACAGGGTGTGGTCTTGTAGAGAGCTCTCTTGCAATTCAGTTTGGTTGTTTAGATACAAGATTGTTGCACCGTGCAATAGTCCAAGTTGCGTTGTTGTTGCAAGGTTGAGAAAGAAAACCATAAATAGTACCCTTTTTGTTTACATTAAAATTCATGTAACAAAGGTCTAAAGTAGGCCCGCATCGAGTCAGCAACCCTGAGGTTACCCTGAGGTAGGACCTAATAGGATCTCAAATCCGTAAGTTTTAATTTAGTTTAACTTGGGCTTCAGATAGAATTTGGCCGTTCACGGCTCAGCTGGGATTTTGAACCCGACAAATAAATAAAATAACAGTAGGACGCCTTTTAAACTTCTAGTTGAACTGTCAATAAACAAACGCCAATCAGCAGGGCTGTATTCAATTCCTATCTCAGCAAAAAGGCCATTCACATCACAGCAGTAGTAAAGAGAGCTCAATGCAAAACAGGAGTAGAAATAAACATCGCAAATGCCTATTCTTGTAGAAAGAGATCTTGACACTTGGGTCCAAAAGATTCCACTCTTTAAGGCGGGGCGTCATAATTTCTGCATTGGTTTTCGTAAGGTTCATATCCCTGACTAGGTCGTCTGTCTTTCTGGTTGGGGAAATGGGGTGGCGTATTGGAGCTTGCCTCAAAGTCAGCATCTTCATCTTCATCAGAGGATATTAAAGGCGTTTCTTCTATTTCCGCCATGATAGGTGGGCATGGAACGGGTAAATCTCCATTATGGGGAACTGGGGCAATAGAAGATGGGGTATTTGGATATAGGTCATTTTTTCGACCGTTACCTCTCTTGTAGAGTGAAATGTCTACCATGCAGAAGTAGCAATCATCGTGGTGATTGGTTTGCTCCCTCCAAATGCGAGGAATAACAAATGGCATGCCTTTTCTGGTACCTCGCAGCCAGCCTTCTAATGTAGAACGGCAGCTTCCACAGCAAAAGTAAGGTGCCCATGATTTATCTTGATCGCCCATGGGCATGCCAAAGTAAGCGTGATATGCTGTACAAAACTTCGTTCGTGTCAATTTTGTGCTTTACTTACTTTGGATTGATGTAATGGCCGCAAACATAACAAAATGAATCTGCAGAGGGTAATTATTGAATGTTTCACCAACACTGAAATTAATATCCAAAATACATTTTTCTAATGTATTTTGGTGTGTTCTTTTCAAATATGACCTTCATATCTTGCACAAATGAACCGAAACAAATTTATGAAACATTAAATTTTTTCTGTTTTGGTTCATTTTCGCTAGAAATGAAGGTCATATATGAACTAAACACACCAAAATACATTAGAAAAATGTATTTTGGATATTAACAAGAACCAAACTTGCGCGAACGTGCAGCTACGCGCTACAGCGCACAAAAAATAACTTCGAATACATTACCTATTAAGTTAAATTGTGACAAACTGGCAACTGCTCTTCAGTATAATTTTTGCCTATCTGGCAACTCGATCTTCAGTTTGTCTCATCATGTAGGCTGTAGTGTAGAGTCAGTCGACTAAAGCCCTATTCGCAGTATAAGGCCCTTAATGCCCTTTGTTTCTTAAGATGTCATTTCCAAAATAGGGATAAAATCTAAATTAATTTATATATTTTTTCTTACACGAAGAGTCAATTTTCTGTTTTCTAGGTAAAGTTTTTTTTATTAAAAAATTTTATTTCAATGTTTTTTCCAAAATAGAGATAAATTATATTTTTATTCTTTATAATTTTTTTACAAAAAGAAATTTATTTATTTCTAAGTATAGATGTTTTATTTTAAAAAATTATTTCAAATCTAAATTGTTTGAATAATGTATTATTTTGGCTAAAATAAAATATGTCAAAGTTGTCATTTTCTTATTCATATGCATACATATGATGCTGCATTTTTGCATTCTTTTGACCAAAAAATAGGCGATAAGCAGAGATAGGCACGATCTTGATCTTCAAGATCAGATCGTGATCTTGAAGATCAAGATCGTGATCTGATCTTGATCTTGAAGATCACTTTTATTATGGTGATCTTGATCTTGATCTAAGATCACTTTATTTCTTGTGATCTTGATCTTGAAGATCACTTTAGACTTCAAGATCACTTTTAATTTCAGATTCTTAAATATGCCGCTATGCGAATGTCATTTGTTTTTTGTCCAAGCGACATCTGGTGGCAACTTTGTTCAACACCGACTGTTTATGTTTTCTGTTAGTTGGGTGACTTGCGTCATGCGTGGGCTCATGGAAGGTGTAGTTGCTGTGGAATTTAGGCTCGTAAAAAGTGTAATTTACTGTGCAATTATGTTAAAAGTGTTCTATTAATATATTATTATATATAGGCATAAAATATAGCCTATAGGTCCGTATTCATAATAAATTAATTCTAAACATATTTTATTTACAGATTGAATTTTTTAATAATGAGTGCAATTTTACAACTTCAACAGGCTCCCAAGGGAACCAAATATTCTAGGTTGTCACCAGAACAGTATTCAATATATTTAGATAACAATGTTGGTAATAAGGATCAATCTGTGCTATTGAAAGGAAAATATTTTCAAATTGTCGAAAAAACTGGAAAGTATCAAAGTTATTTGTAGGCAGTGTACAAAGAAAACTACAATTCTGTCTGCTGGCCTCGACTCAACAAGCAATCTTCTGAGGCACCTCAGGGTTAGTACTACTTAGTAACTAAGTAGTAAGTAGCAACATTAACATAATGGTTCAAGTCATATTTTAAGTGACTGGTGCCATACAAGACTAATGCTACATTTACATAGACGTCCATTTGAATATATTGTGCACTTCAGATATTAATAGATTATGGACTAGTAACTACATTAAAAACTGCCGATATCCAACTATAATAAAACGCCAGGTGTATCTGTCTTTCTCTCTGTCTGATCCATGTCTGTAATTTCTCCTATTTAGTTACTGAAGGACGAAATTCGGCTTTCAATTTAACATAGGATAAAAATGCACTGATCATGGTGAAAATAATTTTAGTTAAAGATAACAAAATTTTAGAATCTTGTAAGTATTAATTTCAACTAGAAGTTTGATACTCTGATAAATATTATACAGGGTGTTCAAGAAGTCTCTCCGCATGATAATAATTTATTTTCTTGTGCAGAAACTACATTCGGATCTTTTGGGTGAATATGAATCGGAGAAGAAATCTCGCAAGCGTCCAGCTAAAGAAGAAGATGCCAGCGGCAGCAATGCTGGCCCTGCCAAAATTGCCAAGCAGTCAACACTAAGCATGTTCCACATTTCCAAGCAAAAACCAGGACCACCAATATGCAAGGATATCCTTGAAAAGAAGATTCTCTCGCTTGTGGCTAATGGGCTCCTACCATTGAGCCTAGTTGAACTACATGAATTTAAGGATCTTCTTTCATGTTAGTATAACTCAAATATTTTGCTATTTTTTCCATAGCTAATATCTGATTAAAATAATTAATCATATTATTTGTATGAACATTAGACTATCGCTAGCCTAGCTAAATATTTTGGTTATTATGTATTTTATCCCACTCAGTCATTTTACACACCAAAATACATTTTTCTAGTAGTATTTGATGTGATTTGTTCAAATATAACCTCCATTTCCGTCGGAAATGAGATCCAACAAAGTTATAGTACTTTGAAGTTTGGCTCATTTTCAAGGGAAATGGAAGTCAAAATCTAAGCAAAACACATCAAATATTACTAGAAAAATGTATTTTGGTATTAATTAACCTAACCTAACCTAACCTTACCTAACCTAACCGTGGCTAAACGAGCCTAACCCTGGCTAAACGAGCCTAACCCTGGCTAAACGAGCCTAGAGTATTACCTTATTATGGATTAGGTGGTGGATACAGACGAGAGCTCGTTTAGCCAGGGTTAGGATCGTTTAGCCAGGGTTAGGCTCGTTTAGCCGGGGTTAGGCTCGTTTAGCCAGGGTTAGGCTCGTTTAGCCACGGTTAGGTTAGGTTAGGTAAGGTTAGGTTAATTAATACCAAAATACATTTTCCTAGTAATATTTGATGTGTTTTGCTTAGATTTTGACTTCCATTTCCCTTGAAAATGAGCCAAACTTCAAAGTACTATAACTTTGTTGGATCTCATTTCCGACGGAAATGGAGGTCATATTTGAACAAATCACATCAAATACTACTAGAAAAATGTATTTTGGTGTGTAAAATGACTGAGTGGGATAAAATACATAATTACCAATATTTTGATATTTTTTCCATAGCTAATCTATTGTATTTGTTTTAATTTTTAAATATTTTTTTCAGACGTCAACCCGGCTGTTCAGGTGCCATCTAGACGCACCCTGGCTAGATCTCTTGCAACAACAACCAGTACAATGAAGGAAGACATACAAGCAAAACTGGCAGCAGTTGACCATGTGTGTGTTACATGCGACATATGGTCAACTAATCACCGCAGTTTCATGGGAGTCACTGCGCATTGGGTATGCTATTGATTTAGTGTATTATTTTTATATAATTGATAAATTGACCATTGGTGATAGACTGATAGTCTGATAGACTTATAGTATAATCTTTTCAATTATTCGACATGTGTTCCTCATTCATTAATTTGGTGAGTCTTCATTTTGCTGTGATTCACAGTAATTTCACACTAATTCACTGATTCTGTCATCTGTCATTGTGTCTGATTCACAGCAAAATGTGGAAGAGTCCATATTCACAGGCTGTGAATATGGACTCTTCCACATTTTGCTCTTATGGGATGGGTCACTGATGTGGTGGTATGGTAGGCGACTCATCGCTGAATTGCCTCCTTTATATCACATCTACAGATCTACAGAAGCTAAGGCTAACAAAGACCCTAAGATCCACTCTAAGGCTAGCCCGAGAGAAAGGAAGAGTAGGGGGTTAAGAGAAGAGAGAGAATAAGGGGTTAAGTAAGGAGCAACACTATCATTCGTGGGTTAACATTCATTCAGAAAAAGAGGAAAAAGTCTCACCATCATGATCCGCCGGCCACTGCCGACAAGTCAGAAAAATAGTCGGAGAAAAATAGAGGGGTTAAAGATGAAAAGAAGTAAAATAAGAACGCTTACAAACCATGCAAACACAGTCTTAACTCACTGTCATACCATGCAAACTACAAACATGCAAGAAAAGAGTTACAGACATGCAAGAAAGGAAGAAAAAAAAAAAAAAAGGTACAGTTAAACAAAAAGTGGGTTAGTTTACGCTACGAGCTACATCTACGTTCGTTTTAGCCTAATTTTTTTTTTTTTTTTTTTTTTTTTATTTATATAATTAATTGCTGGCATTCATCGTCAACAGACTCATCCTCGAGCACCACCACCAGAGCTCCTGTTGTTAACTTTCTTTTTTAATTTTAAACAACGTTAATATTTTAAAAATGTCTGTCAAGACGGTTCTTAAACATATTAACGCTGGTAGAATGAACGACTGACGCGGGAAGATTATTCCATTTATCAATTACTTTAAACGTAAAGAAGTTTTTAGCGATATTAGTAATGAAACGTCTGCCACGCAACTTAAATCCGTTATTGCGAGTATTACTATTATCGAAAGTGAACAATTTGTCAAAATTTACGTTATCGATGTTATTAACGATTTTGAAAACTTCAATAAGCTCCCCCTTAATCTCCTAGTTTCGAATGAATACAGTCTAACTCTTTAATCCTATCTTCATAAGGCTTATTGCGCAATGACGGAATAAGTTTCGTGGCACGACGCTGAACCCTTTCTAACCTATCAATATCCTCACGCAAGTACGGGCACCAAAACTGAACGGCATATTCAAATGAGGCCTGACTAGGGACTTGTAAAGGGGCAATATAATATCCTTCGATTTAAATTCGAAATTACGCGCTATGAAGCCTAACATCCAATTCGCTTTTGCGCAAGACTCCAGGACTGGTTCCTAACCTTTAAATCTTTAGTTACGCGTACGCCTAAATCTACTTCCTCGTCAACGCTCGCTAATCCCTATCATCCATCGTGTACGCGTAATTATTGTTGCGAGAACCTATATGCAAAACTTTACATTTATCTACGTTAAATTGCATCTGCCACTTATCTGTCCACTCCATAATCCTATCTACATCCTTGGATCCTATTTCTATCGTCCTCGTTAACAACCTTACCGCCTATTTTAGTATCGTCCGCGAATTTTGACACGTTACTAGTCAGTCCTACATCTATGTCGTTAATGTAAATTACGAATAACAATGGGCCTAACACTGAACCCTGTGGGACACCACTACCTACCTCTAACCACCCCGATTCACTACCATTAACTACGACCCTCTGCCTCTGTTTGGTGGCGCAGTTTAGCTGGTGCGTGTCTAACCAATATTATTAAATTAAGCTTAAAAAAATGTTCATACAAACATTGATTTTATATTCTTACATTACAGATCAATGATGACTTGTCGCGAGGATCAGCTGCACTGGCATGCCGAAGATTTCGTGGAACACATAGCTTTGATAAAATTGCTGGAATATTGGGCAGGATCAACTCGGAGCATGGTTTATCTTATAGAAAAGTTGTATCTACAGTCACCGACAATGCATCGAACATGGTGAAATGCTTTAAAGAGTTCGGTGTTCGTGTTCAGAATCGTACTGACGACATTGATGAAGATGATGATGAAAAAGATTCAGATGAAGAGTTATCATCAGCAACTTTCCTGAACATTCAGGAGAGCATGGAGAGGAGTCAGTGAAACTATCATCCCTATTCGATGTGCCTCCCACACATTGAACTTGGTAGCAACAACTGATGCAGATAAAGGACTGAATTCACCTGGACTAAAGAGATAAAGCATTCTGCAATGGGAAAATGTTCGGCGCTGTGGAATGCTGCTGGTAAACCCAAGTCAGCAGAAAAAATACAGGAAATAACTGGCGTCCAATTTAGGTACCCATGCGTCACCCGATGGAACTCAATGTACGACTCATTAAGCCAAATATATAAACATAAGAACGACGTGAATGTAGCTCTTGAAGAACTGAATCTACCCATCCTCAAAGACAATGAATTGGAATTTATTTCAGAATGTTTGTCTGTTCTAAACCAATTGCAGCAGCCCTCAACAAATTACAGGCAGAGAAAGAATGCTACTACGGTTGTCTTCTTCCAACAGTCCTAGTGACTCAAGATGCCCTCGCAAGATTGGAGCCTATCCAACCAAACGACCTGCGCTTGAGACACTGCATGCCATTACTGGCAGCAGTCGTCTCTGGCTTCAATGCCAGATTTGGTCATTTTTTGTCGTTGAGCCCGGAGGTAACTGATGCCGTTTTGGCCTCAGTATCTCATCCGTATTTCAAACTTAGATGATATCATTGTTGCAAGGGCCTAATTTCGGCGATCATGAAGCAATCAAGTCTCAAGTAAAACAAGCTGCAATGGCTGTAAGAAATTGTAATTCTGACAGCAGTGGTAATAGTTCGGTGAACTCAGACTCATCATCTGAAGACGATTTCTTCAGAACTATGGACGGCTCATTCTCTGCTCCTAACAACAAGGAAGATTTGGAAGTCCTCAATTATTTGCAGGACACCAGTAAGGCACTCGACTCTTTAGATAGGTATCCTGCTATAAAGAAGATCTTCAAGAGGTATAACACCACGCTACCTTCCTCTGCACCAGTGGAACGGTTGTTTTCGTTTGCTGGCATGGTTCATAGCCCCAAACGAAGTCGTCTCTCGGATGGTAACTTTGAACAATTGGTTTTGCTGAAAGCAAATGTTTACAGCGGTTGAACATTAAATTAACACTTAACTTGCGGTTTTTACCCTTATATTGTCAGTAATTGCGTACTGCAGTAAAACTGTAAAATTAAATTCTATGTAAAAAATGTTTACTTATATATGCTGACCATTCATTGATATGGGTTATGGACCTGGTGAAATGAGAATTGAGAAAAATAGAACTAAAACTATATGTAGGTCATTTAATAGTTTTTTCTTTGCTGATAAGTTATGATAATACTAAGTTTTAAGTTTACCACCTGAAAAACTGAAAGGGGAATCGTCAATCCCCGTGGTTTAGATCAGGTGACATGGGTAGGATGCGATGCTTGTATTGCCTCAGCCCTCAGGGGAGTATTAGGAGTGATACTTTTCAGGAGTGATTAACAAAATAATTTGTTTTTGTTTACTCTACAAGAGTACAACTTTTTCAATTCATATAAAAGTGATCTTAAAAAGTGATCTTGAAAAGTGATCTTCAAGATCACGATCTTGATCTGGATCTTCAAGTTCACATTTTTCTGGTGATCTGATCTTGATCTTCAAGATCACATTTTTCTGGTGATCTGATCTTGATCTTCAAGATCACCAAAGTTGGTGATCTTGCCCATCTCTGGCGATAAGCTATGCTTGTTAAGAGTTAAAGTCAGTACCTTTCAATTGTGGCTTTTAAAAATTACTATACTTTTCGGTCATAACCGGTAAAACCGGTTAACAAAAAACAGATAGATTAAAAACCGGTTTGTAAAGTTTCGATTATTTTTCAACACTAGTACCAATGTACGAATAATCCGATAGTTGTACGAATTGTACCCACGCGGCCCATGGCGGCCTTACGTACATGTGATGTTTAGTGTTTGTGCCTGGAATCTGAAATTAATTTGTGGCTATTCGGAATAAGACAAGTTACCACCACTACGACGCTTCGTAAGACCAATAACTAAACTAAACATTAATAATGTACATACTGTACAGTATTACAGTAATAAAACTGTACAATATTACTGTTAATATTATGAAGAAATAGTTTAAAACTTTGCAATTAATTTATACAGTAGTTTAGTTACTGAACAATGGATTTAAGAAATACACCACACACTCGTATAAAATGTTAAAATACCCAGCAAATTTTGTGTACAAATACTTCGATACTTAGTACAAAAGTTCGAAATATCTAACTAATTTCATACTGTCCGGTTAATTCGTACCTTCCGTATTATTCGACAAGGGTAGAACCCCGAAAGTGTCGAATTAATGAGGTTTGAGTGTATCTGTTGATAAGTATGATCAGATAATAAATACTTCTCGCACAAAGTCAAGAGATTTGACAAAATTGTACTGAAATAGACTGCTCGATTATCTGATGCAGAAAGTGAGAGAAATAGCTAATTTTCCTATTTTTTTTTCCTTAAATACCCAGCTTAAACTATAAAGTAATAATATTATAATAATATTATATCCTATATACTACTGAGCTAAAATGTGTCTGTGTGTCCGCTTTCTTCGGAACCGTGCACGGACTAAACGGCACATCGGAAAATTCTGCAACCACCACCACCAACTGATAGCCCATGAACTGCCGATGTGCTCTGTCAAGTTTCCCAATCCTAGGTCACTCCGCGGCCGAGCACGAGCTATTGAATGTCTATTACAAGGAGAATAAAACTATAGAAAAGAACACAGCCATGAAAATCTTAAGCTTCACAAATCTTGATACTCAATCGGATGTGAAGCAACTGGGGGAGTGGGGGTAATGGCGTTTTTTACTTTTGTGTGCGGGGGTAATGGGGGTAATGGCGTTTTCTTTACGTTTGTCGCTTAGCCACTTCTTCCTACGAGGGCCTCATATAATATAATTTTAAATCTAGAACCAATAAAAAAAAATACATGAAAAATGAAAAAAATTTATTATTATCCATTCAATTTTAAACCGTATCAGAATATACAGCTAGCTGTGACATATACTGCTACATATACTGTGACATAGACATATACTGCTACCTGCCCGGAGGGCGATAGCGAGCTACCGCTTGTTAAACCTATATTTTTCATGTGAGCACAATCCTTGACAAACTTCATTGAAATTAATTAGCCAATAACTTACATATATAGATATATATATATGTTACAGTCAATGTCTAAAATGGCAATTTGTAAATTGACTGAAATTTTAGGCAATGTGTCAAATTGATGATACACACAAAACCTAACCTAACCTAACCTAACCTAACCTTTCTGGTAATGGTGCATATGCATGCCCACTGGTATTTCCCAATATGCTGCCTAAAAATTCACTAGGTTAGGTTAAGTTTGGTTACGTTTTGTGTGTATCATCAATTTGAAACATTGCCTAAAATTTCAGCTAATTTACAAATTGCCTGATTTTAGACACTGACTAACATATATAAAACCATCACCAATTTAGCCAGTGGTCGTAACTGAGTGTGTAACAGTTTCCTTATATACGAAGTGAAAACACCGTAGTTGAGAATTTGAATCCCCACGATACTAATTAACACATTCACCGCCAGACAAGAAATCTCGTCTTGGGCGTATCCATTATAAGCTTTATCTTGGTATATTTTGTTTAAAGATATCTTGTTTTAAATTTTTGGTGGGACCCTGTAGTTGGGTAAAAACTTGCAAAAATACTGGCGGTGGCTGGTTACCTTCTTAAAAAGTGCTGGCGGGGAATGTTTTAATAATAAAACGAAAGTTAGTACATTGGATCGCGTTCGTCTGGCAATGCTAAATATTTCATCACTCATTTCATTCAGGGAACATGAAAAAACACTACTTACGTACCTTCTTGGGAATAGCAGTTTTTTTTTTAACTGAATCTTAACATCTCAAAATAAAACCATTCTGACTTCCAAGTCTGGTGTAACCAATGCATATACGAGAATGGATTCTTTAAAAGGATAGAAAAAGTAGCTCCATATATATATATATAATAAGCCTTTAATTTCAAGATAAGTTCATGAAAATCGTACGAGAAAAAATAAAATTTACCAATTACACAAAAAATATATATATATATGTATATATACTGTACCTTTATATACAAAAAAAATACAAGCTACATACGTTTATCGTACCCATTATTGCATTTTTTTTTTTTTTTTAATCTTTAACATTAAGTCATGGTTCGTTCTTCCATTCCTACATAAAATTCACGCTATTTCCTAAACGACTGCCCTCGTTTACACAACAGACGGGACTATTTAGTAATAGTAGTAGTAATAATTACAAAAAATCAACCCACAATTCATTTCACACATTTGTATTGCTGCAACTTTCTCCAGCTACAAATTATACTCACATTTATTAAGTAGTTGGGTTAAGTAGAATGTTAACTCTGACCTACAAAATTTACTTCTTTTTTTAATATTTTGATTTTATTATAAATATTTAAATAAACCTATAAATTTATTTAATTCGAATGTAGTTTCACATATTCCAGTTCATACAGTATAAAAATTAGATATTGTACACTTCTTATTAAAGTTTTATTATATTAAAAAAACTGTGGTCCTAAAAAATTTTCGCTTTAAATTTGAGTAATTTCTACATATGCTTCGTGCTATTACTTATAAAATACTTGAAGTCAAATTACAACGACTTAAAATTGTCCTGAAATTCGCTAAAAAAGTATTAATAAAGAGTATTGAAACTTCATTCTTAGGAACTAGTATAAAATATGACAACAAAGGATAGTTTTGCTTCTTGGACGAAAAATGTACCTCATATTAAATTGTAACGCCTCAAAAGTTTATAACGAAAGAAAACAAACTATTATCTTAATTAACCGAGATGAAGACTAACCTCAACTATGATTCGTTCAGACGCGGCGATAAATTCAAAGCTTCTCCAGCTTAGAGTGGACTTTAAACGAGATATAATCATACAAAACCTTTCAAATTAATATAATACAAACTAAGCTAACATACGTACAGTCGACTTCAAAAAACATCTTTACTTCAATTTCAAACAATATTGAAATAAATGTGCGAAGCTATATTTGACACAGACTGTACCACGAAGGAGAAAGAAAAATCCTGACCCATAACATTCACCAACACTTCAAACAAGAATAAGAGACCTCCCCTTTCCCGAGCCTTTAAGAAAAAACATTTAATAGAAACAAATAAGAAACTTCTTGATTTTACGCAAACTTTTTACCGATACCAGGATGGAATATTGGGATAGAGAGGATGAGAAATTGCCTCTTGGAAAGAGTTGCAGAAGCTCAGAAACAGAAAAACAAACTTCCTCTTTGGCTACAAATAAAGGTCAAGCGTAAACTGACCGCGAGTCAGTCACGAAAGGAAAATACAAATGATGAACTGATAGAAGAATGGAAGGCCCAACGCATATTCTCAGGGAGGAACGGATTAACTACCCATCGCTTTAGTAAAGGGGAATAATAAGGTTTCTTTCGCTTTCAACGGTTCACAAAGAAACTTCAAACATTTACCAGTAAAAAAAAAAAAAAAAAAAAATTTTTTTTAAGTTTTTGAAAAATCAAAACTATAAACAAATTACACAAAGACGAGATCCAAATCACTTTATAAAAGACATTACCAAAACAATATTGATGAGTGGAGTTGTTTAACACCTCTTCGTAATGTCAAAGAACCGTGACGGAGGGGACCTACTGATTTACGTGAAATACGAGTCGTCTACCGATCGCTATATATCATCCAAACGGACGACGTTTACCCATCCAAATAGCGAACGGGTTTCACATTGTTTAATGTCACTAATCTACAGAAAGCGGTGTCGTGACGTGGCCACGATGTAGTCCGCATTACGAGAAGGTAAACAGCCACACTGCAGTAATAAAACAAGGGGGCGTGAAAGAGGGGGATCACTTTTTTTAAGATTATAGCGACAGATTTGGTATTAAAGTACTTCTTATTTCTGAACAACTTGGATATTGTTAGTGCGAGTTAATATAAATTAAAACTGGGAAGAGAGAACTCAAAATGACTCTACTTTGAGTGTTATATAGATAATTTAAACATTGTTAAATTAACATATTTCCTAATAAACTATGAATTATTGATTTAAAATAAACCCCAAGTTCCTTTTTATGGGACTTCATGCGAGTATGGCCTCATTATTATTACGCACACATATATACCTGTATATATATGTGTGGAAATCATGTGAACTAGTAACATGGGGAAAATTATATTAATTAAAATACATCATTTAATGTTACATTACACGATTTAAAAAAAAAAAAACCACACGAAAGGTTTTGGTTTAATAATCAAAGTTATTTGTAAATATTAGTCCTCGGACTGACATTTTTTATTAACTTAAAACAAAAAAACTGAGTTCATGGAATTTTGCACAAAATTAACACGTGACATTATCCCCATGCTAATGAGGTGGCAATGGGGTGTATTTCACGAAAGAACTATAATGAGTAATTAAATAACGAAATATAAAAAAATAAAAGCACGTAATTAAATATTGAAATATGGTACAAATCAGTGTTATAAAGAGACCAATCGCTGGACTTTCAGGCGAACACACTCGCTCTCCCTTGAACTGAAAGTGAAGCATTACGTAATAAGGAACTAATAGGACTAAGATTCTCCTCCCTTCCAGAAAATGTTACCGAAAGCATCATAAAAATGTTGGCCTTTTACTCAATAACTAGTAATAATGAATGATGGAACAGTTACTGACACAATGACTTTTTACATAAAAGTCGAACACAACAATTGTTACGAAGTACAACGGACACATTCATTAAATCAAATCGGGGGGGGGGGGGGGGGGGGGGGGGGGGGGGGGGGGGGGGGGGGGGGGCTTCTGCAATGTTAGAAGTTTTTTATTTTTAAATACATATTAGTTGAAAACGAACTGGAAATATAGTAATAAAACTAACATAGAAAAACCTATTTTAAACTGGTAATGAATTTAATTTAAAAATAATGTAGTTCCTTGCCAAAACAAAAAGTACAATTAATACTAAAGGGTAATTTACGAATGTTCCAAACACCTCAAATTCAAACAAGAAAGTCTTTTGAAAGAAACAATTACTTAGCAATACTAATGAAAATCAATACAACAATGAAACGCAGCAAGCAAAAGCAACGAATTTGGATGAATATCATACTATAACAAAGAAAGGAGGCCATAAAAAAAAAAAAAAAGCCGTTTCGTAAAATGTTAACCTAGAAACAAAATTATTAATTGATAATGATTGGACTTTGGTTACTAATAAAATTTAAAAACGAAAGTAATAAAATATTCAAAGGAAAACGTTACGGTACCAATTACTAATTATTTTAATGCTTTTCCGAAACTGTTTTTAGGCGAATTTTTTTTCCGAAACTGTACATGCACAGTAGGTAGAATGTAATACCTACTGGGCCTACTAGCGTGCAATTCAAGTTTCAATGAAAAACAAATATTGGTATCGTTTTGCTTAAGCCGTTTGAAAAGGAAAAACAATTTTCACAAAACCATTTACTGGAAACAATTGAACCAAAAGAAAAAGTTTGCATATTAAACCACCATAATTTTGGTTTTAAATTTTAAATCACCTTAATTACTTCTTAAATCACAGACATACTCTATGTATAAAAGTGAAGAATATACACACTTAAAAAGTACTCTTTACATTGGACAAATACTCGGGGTCCAGAGAAACATTGGGAAAATGTTTGCTCAATAGAATAACTTAAGTTACAAACACACGCAAATTAAATCACCGTCTTAAATGCGATCTTCGGATGTACAACTGCATTATTATTTAGGCTCTGAATCGAGTTTATGAAGTATTTTATTAAATGAATTATCTATAGAGCCTTCTGGAAACTTTTTCTTCAAAGTTATTCAGTAAAAATCTCATTTATAAAAAAATATTAGTCCTTTATCCAATTTAGCTATACTTTTTTATTTCCAAACAAATTTAATCTTTACTTACAAAAGGGCGACACATACTTCAGATATGGTACACAGATTAGCTTCATGTTGTGGTAGTACAAATCTATATATACAGAGTCTGTTCAAAAAATTCTGCAGTAAAATCCCATGTTTTTTACCAATATTTTATATTTTTTGGTAACAAACACTGGGCACTTACGACCAAAGAAATAATATTTTATTTTTAAAATAAGAGTGTCAGTCCCGCCTAAAAATTATTTATAACTGATCGCACAACAAATTTTCAGACACTACAAATATAGCACTACTTTTATTGCATTTAAAATATACTTTCAAAAATGACATGAAAGAAAACAGAATCGTAAGAGCCTGTGTACCGTCTTAACAAATGATATTCTGATCAGTAAACATTCTACTGTACCGTAAAGCCCAACAATGATAAGTTATACTGAAAAAGTTCCGAGTGATGCGGATTATTATTCAGACATTCCACTCTTAACTGTAAATTTCATAGAAATAAAAAATGGGAAAACAATCAGAGAATCGAACACCTGGCAAGCCAATCCAAAACAGACTTCTTTTGAGGTTCATTTTCATGAAGTGTGTGACCTTGGGGTTGGTTGTTGGCTTCCTAAAAATAAAAAAAATTATGAATATAATCATCCGCCAACAGTAAAGATTGTTCCCCACTTCAACAGTTGTGGAAGAAGTGTCTCAACTAGGATTGGTGAGTGATAACCACATTTGTTAACTAGGAAACTTCCTTTGAAAATTTCTTAATGTTATTTCCACAAATAATGTACGCAAAATTACTAAGTTTCTGATTGATCTGTTCAGCAGTTCGGGATATCTTTAAAAATTTATCATTATAACAATAAATAACAACAGGGTGTCCCAGCAATTCTGAAAGTTAAAGTGCCAAAAATAATTAAAAAACAAAAATTCTTACCAATTTCTTTTCCATCTTTGCTTTAATGTCTCTTGCTAAGGTAAAGAAAGCTTCTTCCACATTTATAGATGCTTTAGCCGACGTTTCCATAAATTTAATACCATATTCCACAGCAAGTTGTTCTCCTCTTTCTCTAGAAACCTAAACCAAACAAAATTTATTACAATTTAATCTTAACTCTATACAGACTACTATAATTACTATACTTTTCATGATGATTTACTAGTAATAGAAATAATGGATTATGGGGAATTTGAAGTTTGTCCGAATTAAACTATCAGTCAGATTCAACCTAATTACAAACTAAGGGGACCAAATGATGATGCAGAAATAAATTCGCCAAAAATTAGTAAATTTTTTTTCACTCAAAAAATCAATTGCAGAATAAGACAAAAATTTATTTATTTCCATAACTGTATGTTTATAACTTTCATAAGTTTGGTGAAGCTAGAGAAGCAAGTTACAACTCCACAAACCTGTCTTTTGTCATTCATATCACATTTATTCCCTAAGATCATTTTTTCTACATCTGCTGATGCATGTTCCTCAATGTTTCTTATCCTGAAATTAGAACCAAAGCATTAAGAAACTTTCCCTTCAGATCTAAGCAAAGGCATAAACTATTGTATAATATGACTCACATTTAATAGAATTCTCCATTCTTTCCTGGAAGCAAAGATGAAAATTGGATTACCTGAAGAGATAAATGAATCGAGCTACTGTACATCCTCATCCAGCTTTAAATTGACAACATAATAATGACAATCAAATGTCATAAATTAATTAATTCTATGAATATTGCTTAAAATTATTGAATATTATTTTTTTAGTTTAAACAAGTTACAATAGTTAAGTTAACTACACTACTTTAAACTTAATAGGGCAGTTTATAAGCGATTACAAGGGTATTTCAAATTCCAGTGCCGAACAAAATCCTCATTTCAGTAGTAATATCCCAGGGATACGCATTTTTTATGCAAGCATTTTCATATTACTGAAAGGTTAATCAGACCTTAAATCATTTCACAGTTCTAGATTGTAGAGTCATAGACAAAATTTTATCTATCTAATGAGACAATACATGCAGAAGACATACAAAAATTTGTCAATGACTGTACATTAGATATTCGTCTAAGCCTTCTCAGACAGTCTAAGTTAGGTCTTTGCATTATGATACTTGGTGTGCTAAATTAGAGATCATATTACCCTACTGACTGGTAGTCCAGACTCTAAGCTAGCTACAACTTCACACTCTAAATTTGATTGAGAGATTGTGTCCTGGCTTAAAACCTTGGTGACTGCAGACTTTGAAGTAATTATGACAAACTCTGTGGTCAAGATAATATTAAGGATATCAAGAATCTCTAAATAAAATTTATAGGAAGAGTGAGTGAAAAGCTATAATGCCCATCAATAACTGGTTTCCATAGAAACACTTTATAGTATAATTCATCTGAACTAAATGTATCAACGGATTAATTATAACACTAATAAAGAACAATGATATTTAGAGTAAGGTTTAAATAAATCGATAATGATTACGATTATGATTCCTTTCAAAATTAATGGAACCAATTACGATTACATTAAAAACTGTAATCATGATTCCAAATTAGGTAAACAGAAGAAAGACAACGTAATCATTGCCATGAAGGGTTGCAATGACTGTTCAAATCAAATTACTATTTCAATCAAGTGATTTAAACTGATTTAAATTATAAGAAAAAAATAACCAACTGAAATCAAAATATGATTTTTTCTTTCTCACAGATAAGTAATAGTACTATCCCATCAACAATCTAATTATAGTTATATCTTACTATGTATGTGTGAGTTAGGACTATTTTTATATCAGTTATTTTCTAAGCATTGTGGGTTATTCTTTTTCATAATGAGTGTGTGAATAACATACTATAGCTATGTTTAAAGTGACTTCTTGTAAATGAACATATTTCTAAGTATAATAACTGAAAAGTGTTTAATTATCCAACTGACATACTTCGATAAATCTCACAAAGTAAATTTTGAGTGAGTGTAATTAATTAATTTACATTTTTAAAATCCAATTAAAAATTTTTTATTTTTTTTTATTTAAAAAAAAAAAAAAAAAAAAAAAAAGATTTGGGGAATTGCAGGTTGTGTGTTTTGGTGTGTTTAATTTTTGAAACAAACTTAAAATCTCATGAAACAATGGCAACTTCATAAATGGAATTTTTCCCCACAATGTGAATGTCAAAGCATGACAATAAAACCCACTCTTTAGACAGAACTATATTTCCAAATATACTTCTGTCTAAAGAGTGGGTTTTACTGTAATGGCAACTTGACTTTCATATTCATTGATATGTTGTAATCATGATTACAATTCCTTTTGCTGTGGAATCAATTATGGTTCCTTTGTTTTCCAGGACAAATGGAATAAAAAATGTGGAATCAATTCCAATGATTACTATTACATCATGTCTGGTTATGAGAGATATAAATCTGCCTCATACAACCCACAACCCAGTTGTGTCATAACAGTATGATTCAGGTTCATTATTAACTGTACTACTGACTGGAAACTCCCAGTTGCCTTTGACTGATGACACATCAGCAGGAAAAGATATTCAAACTACAAACTCAATGATTAATCTCCTACAAGTTAAACAAATCAATGAAACTTGATGTAGTAGTAGTGTTTAGGGTTGCTTAACCTCCTTTGCAATGGCAAAGGTCATTTAATGGAGGGAATCCACAGCTGAATGGCAAGTTGCTACATCAGCCTCCTCTGAATGCAGAGTATGGCTCCCCATCCAACTACTTAACATATCCAACATTGCTTAACCTCGCTAAACCTATAGTTAGCAGCAGTGTGAAATAGCTACAATATAGCCCATAATTTGATGTCTGGCTTTACTTCAAAACATATGTTAATGATTAAACACTAATCTAGGTACACAATCTCTCTAAGTTTCACAGACAACTCCAGATGATGAGTACCAACTCAATATGTACTAACAGTGTGAAACAAAACTTTAACCTGACTCGTGTTCCACTCAAATAACTTCTACTGTAGAACTATCACTGACTATTCCAGACTAACAATTATCCATTACATTAATAAAGATTAATGACCTTTTTCCCCCATTCATCATCTTATTTCTAATTTAACATCTGACAGATATCATAGTCTGAATTGCATACAAAAGAAGTATGCAATTTCAAAAATTTATTCTGATCAAACTATTTCTGATACAAAAATAATAATTATGTTAATGGAAATGGTAAGTTTTTTTTTTTTTTTAAGTTTATAGATGTTCAATAGGATTTCCATGGGTAACCTGGGAAAAAACAAAAAACTAGATTCATTAAGCCGTAGCAACCATTGACCGAGATGTCTTAGGGAAAGTGTGGGAAGAATTTGAATATACTGTAGCTTAGACATTGCCAGGGTTACCCACAGAAATCATATTGCACATCTACAGGGTGGGCCGTAAGTTTCCATACATAGGAAAAATAAACATTTTTTTATGGACAACCATTTTTATTTATATAATATGCTCTACATGGTTGCCATTGTTTTGAAAACACATTTCAATACGTGTTCCCCACTGTTGATGAACACGCATTAGCACAGTTGACGTTATGCTTGTAATGGCATTGGTGATACGTTCCTTTAGATGATTTATGTCTCGTATCTTTTCCTGATACACCATGGCCTTCAAGTGCCCCCAAAGATAGAAATCAAGGGGGGTGAGATCTGGGGATCTGGGAGGCCACTCCACAGGACCATGCCGACCAATCCAAGCATCCGGAAACTGCTGCTGATCCAAATACCGACGCACGTGAAGACCATAATGAGGTGGAGCTCCATCTTGCTGGAAGTAAACTGGGAAGTTACCTTCCTCATTTAGCAGGGATGGGAAAATCTCTTCTTGCAACATGTTAAGATACCTTTCGGCATTAAGATTTCCACTGACAAAAATTGGTCCAATAATTCTGTCACCCCATATCCCGCCCACACCATCACTTTACCGGCACCTTGCATCTTCGTCGGACTCAGCCAGTTAGGGTTAGCATTACTCCAATAACGTATGTTTTGCCGATTAACCTCTCCATTGATGTAAAAATTTGCTTCATCAGTAAACAAGATCTTACAAACGCATATTCTTAGGGTATCTGAAACATAAAAACAAACATTTAAATTTTCCTATGTATGGAAACTTACGGCCCACCCTGTATAAACTAAAAACAAAACCTTGCAAGTTACTGTTTCCATTGATATTATTTTTGTATCAGAAATAGTTTGATCACAATAAATTCTTGAAGTTTTATACTTCATTTGTAATCATCCTGTATATGAGTATGCATCACATATTTCCTAAAACAAATATTTTTACCAATATCACCCACCTATGCAATGCATTTTATATTGGCTGGACTCAGACTTTAAGGTGATATTCAAGAACGGATAAAGTGTTATATGAACAGCTCCTCCAGCCTTTTAAAAGTATGACAAGCTTTATTGCCATTTGTACAATATAAATGAAATTTTTGCATTTACTTTTTATTTTCATGTTCCCTGTAGGGACTGTAAATGTTTGAAACACCAACAATCATTAGTTATTAATACCCAATCATGGTTCTTCTCATTTCTTGTAATTGTACGATTTCACAAGTTATATTAGAATAGCCATTTTCTTTCATAAATTTATCAACCAATTTTTTTTCAGCTTCACAAGTGTAGAAAATTCTAAAGCAGTATGGAGAAACTAAGTTAATCTGTAGTCTCTGATTAACTCACAACCTTTGCAAAAACACAAAATTACAAAGAATAAGAGCAGCTGTGATTTGTTGATAGTTGGTTTTTCAAACATTTATGTCTCTTACACTTTGTCTTAGGTCCATGCCATGAACAACAAAACTGTGATGGAAACAAAAATTTACTCTATACTGTACAATGTTTATTGCATGGTCTTGCCTCACACCAAATAACAGAAAAATATCATTTAATAAGCCTTATACGATAATGTTTTCTAACATCAGAAGAAAAAATGATGCTCAGCAATCAACAATATGCAAAATGGGGCAAGTCTTAAAATTTGTCAGCTATATATATATAAGCCATATATATGTTATGGCCTTACGCGAAATCAGCCTTTTTGCAAAAGGGTTAAGTTGTGATATTTTCGTTAAACAACAAAAATATCATGACTTAACCAAACCAATCACCAATGGTGGACAGTTGACCTAACCAGGCATTAAATTAACCTAAATCAACTGTCTGCCCTTGATGATTGGTTAGGTCAAGTCATGACGTTTAACAAAAATATCATGACTTAACCCTTTTGCAAAAAGGCCAATTTTGCATAAAGGCCATAACATATGTAAATCAAATGAATTAGGCCTAAAATTAACCAGGAGAGAAAAGTCTAGTTAACTAGAGAGATTAAATTTTCTAGGGCAGACATTCTCATCTTAAAAGAGTCATAATCACGAGTATCAAAAAGTTTGTCGAGACTTCTGTTATGAATAAGGAAAGAAGCTTGTTGTCATGGTAATGAATGATAAAGCAACTAAGAGTGTCTGCCTCAACAATGGCCCATTGGTGCAAATGCAAGGAAAAATGCTTACTAATGACTCAGTCATGAACGTAGGAAATTTTGTCAACCAATCTAATGTCTACTATTAATATTAAAATAAGCCTTGTTCTCTTATTCACTGAAGTTAAGACTAATTGACAAATTTTTTTGTATTTATTCTTCAACTTTTGCTCCATCCTAAAATTTAATTTCCAACTAGTCTACATAAGCTAAAAAGGGAACCACAGTTTTTTCATTAAAAAACCTACCAATTTTTTATATTATCAAAACTTTTTTCATTGGTGATGTCATAAACCAGCATAATTCCCATTGCTCCTCTGTAATAAGCAGTGGTTATAGTGCGGAAACGCTCTTGTCCTGCTGTATCCCATATTTGTAATTTTATTTTCTTGTTGTCCAATTCAATAGTTCGAATTTTGAAATCAATTCCTTTTAAATAGAAAAAGTTATTAGCATAAGATAAAACAAATCATTGCTTAATATCTCTAATATAAAATGTTGAGATGGTATGGTTAAAACCACAGTTTTTTTAGGATTTTCCATAATTAGGGAGCATTCCTAAGAGCTCCCAAATTCCTCAGTAGGTCCCAGGACATCTCGGTGATCCCCATTGAGCCTGGGAATTACCAAAAAGGTTTTATTTCCATTTTTTTTATTTAATTATAACAAACCTAAAATTCTCTTAATATAGAGAGTAATTGGAGCTCTGAAGCAATTGTACGCAGAGCAGACAGAAAATAAGTTTAAAAAGGTATATATTTTGGGTTCTTTATTTCCAAGTCTAATAATGACTATGCAGATTTAACTGTACAGCTATCCCACTACTTTCCCACAAGTCCCCACCACAATTGAGGCAGTTATCATAGCGTGGGATGAACTTTTTGATTCCCTGTTGATAGAAGTTGTGTCTTGTGGTCTTCCAATAGTGCTCAAGGCACCCAACACACACACACTTTGTGAAATCCTAACTCCTGAATGATTGTGACAACTGTTCCATGTGACAGATTCAAGTCTTGTTGCAGTTCATGCACCATAATCCTTCCGTTATTGTGAATCACATTTTCCACGAATGTCCTGTTGTTTGTTGTTGCGGGTCTACCATTTCTTTCACATTCCTCTGTACTGACTCTTCCATAACTCCAGATTCCTGGGATCTTGGGAGCATTGCTCCAGTAAATTTGACCATGAGAAAAAGTAAATTTGGGTTTGGGTTTTGTTCATCCGCTAGACGTTATGCAATTTTTTTGTGTATACGTTCTTGTACAAACTAATTTTTTTAAATTACAAATTTAGTTATTTTAAGTTTAGTTGGTAATTCCATATTTAACAATTATTTTTATTTTTTGTTAAGCTTCAATGTTTTGATAATTAAAATTTTATTAAAACGTATATTTTTTTTAATATAAAATTATCAGGATTGGACTATGTTCCATTGATCTCAGCCAGGTTTGATAAATTGGCCAGATAATTACTTGTGCAGTTTTAAGTAATCCACCATGACTCTAGAATTGAAAAGTTTAGTTAAGTTTAAACTTACTTTTACTTACTTTTACTCACTTTTACCATACTATATTTACTAACTTTTACTTATTTTGTATTTTTTCAGGTAGTCAATAATCAATAATGGATCCTAATATTGAAGTTGGAGAGAAAAGTGAGGGTGTTAAAAGGGGTTACTTTTGTGGTCAATGCAAGAACAAATATTCAAAGAAGCAAAACTGGGAGGAACATTTTAATTCCAAAAAAAAAATTTGTTACAATACAAGAGGTCCCAGAGTTTGGGCCCACAGCTTAGATATTGCAGTAAAGAAATACCAGGATGAAGTGCAGCAAAGAGATACGGCAAAGCAGTCATTTAGTTTGTTCACAAAATGTGCTAGTGCTAGACCTCAGAAAAATGAACCAACTTCATCAACTGCTAATCTAGAAAATGAAACTTTTTCACTAGATGTTTCAGACTGAAGAAAGTGCTTCTCCTCCACCTAAGAAACAAAAGGTAAGTGAGGAATCTGCGCATCAGACTAACAAAACTGCTTTAGAGGAATTTGAAAATTCCCAAATCCAGAAGACATTGAATGCAATTTTGCACCTAACAAAAGAAACTCACCAAGCTGTTGTGGTTAATAAAGAGAAGAGTCAAAATATGCCTTCAAGTTCAAGTGTTGCATCCAAATCTAATAAAGCAAAAAGCAACAAATTTGACATTTCCATAGCCCATTTAAGCAAGTGTAAATCAATACAAGAAATCCTGAACAATGATTTGATCAAATCTACATTCAAATTGGTGGAAAAGAAGGATCTAGGGCATGCTGATGATTCATTTTCAGTACCAAGTGATATAATGGAAAACATTGCAAATGGTGACACTAATATGCCTGATGTAGATATAGCTGTTGAGGATGAAGATGATGATAATAATCAAGAAGATATTGATGATGCTTCTGATAAAATGTTTACATTATATTGCATAGCTTGCACAGACCCCAAAGCATGTGCTTCAGACAAACATTCTAACATAAAAGGTTACTTCAATGTTAAAGATTTAACCTATGTATGCAAACAAGGAGAAAATCGAGAGAGATGGTTTAGAAATCTGAAAACCCACCTGAAGAGACATTTAATTAAACTTCAGCATCATCAAAGAGCTGCTGTTTATGAAGTGATGAAAACATCTTCTCGGAACACTACTAAACACATAGAAGACTTATGTGGCAACATCTTATACTACATAATGAAAACAAACACTGCATGGGCTCTATATCCAGTACTTCTAGCTGTATTACATACGTCAGGTTGTGAGGTTGGAAATTTGAATCATAGCACACATGCATGCGAGACAATTTGTGAGCTATTAATTAGATAATCAACTTAAAGAACAAACTGTAAAGTGGTTCTTAGAACAAACTTCAGTAACAATAACAGCTGACATTGGAACAATTTTGGGATTAAGCATGCTAGTTGTATTAGTTATGAGTGAAGAAGATAAGACTGTAAAACTTGCTGGGATAAATTTAGTACGCAGCAAATCAGGAGTTTATTTGGCCAATGAAATTTTTGATGTGTTGAAGTCTCCTAATCACTTGAAACTATCTGAAGAAGCAATTAAATCCAAGGTATCTGGAATGGTTGGAGATGGGGCTTTTTGTAAGGACAACGAGCCATTTAAAAACGAAATGAAAAAGTTGTTTGGAGCTTTTAGACTTTATTCAGAATCACTCTTCAAATCTGAGATCAGGCCTTGACTATACAAATATGGTTCTTGACAATATCATTGGTTTTAAGAGACCAAAACTCAAATCTGACACTCGCATGGTTAATTACGAATTTGATCAATTTGACAGATTTGTGGAAAATTGTGTGTTTTTTGATCATCCACAAGAGAAAGAAATTAGTGCCAAGTTCTATGTATTGATTTCCTATGTAACAAAGATTATGTTGCAAGTAGCTCAAAAAACCACAGTTAGTGCAGAATTTGTAGAAAATATATTTTATAAAGGAGGGAAAACTGTTATGTTAAGAGTGACTGAGTGATGGAAACAATTTCCAAATTAGCTAGTGGAGGAAATGCAAATGATGTAGTTTCTGAATTTAAGCACAATACCACAGGGCAGCAAAAGGAACTAACAGCTGAGGATTACATCCTAAATGAAGTTTACAAATACATCAAGAAACGTTCTGATTACTACCAGGTTGCTGAAGTTGCTAGACTATCCAGAACCAGATCTGAAAGTAGTTTTACAAAAGACTCAGTGATAAATTGGCTGACAGAATATATAGAACAGCTGTGGAAAGGAATCACAGAGAGATTAAAGCATTTTGATAAAGATGGATCAACTGCCTGGAGTGAAGCACCAGCTGAAGGGACATTCTCCATTCTTGAACACAAAGGATCCATTAAGCCATCTCATTTGACTAAGCTGTGCAGAATTGTGAAGGAGGGTCCAGCTCCAGGCACTAGATCTGCTGTAATGATCACACAGAAAGCCATTGATCAGTGGCCAAGTATACATGGCGGTAAATTCACAACAAATGCCTACATGCAAGGTCTAACATCATCCACTGTTGCTGCTGCAATGAATAAATAAACTTAAGGTGAGTTATAAACTGTACATTATTGTATTATTATGTTTAGCTAAAACAATTTGTAATTGGTATGTCGTCAATTCAAGAGTTTACTATCATTAACCTATCTAGTGGTGTAAGGGGGAAAAAAAGTAAATTCAGAGCTGTGCTCCAGTAAATTTTTTCAAATCTGGAGTCATGGACTCTTCCAGCATGAAAATGTGCACACCATTTTGCTACACTCTGCCAACTCATTACATCTTCCCCATAAACCTCCACCAGCTGGTGATGAATTTCTGCTGCACACATATTTCTTGCATTCAAAAATCAAATAACTGCATGCACCTTGTGCCTGGACCACTATTCCAGTTGAGCCACCACGTTCAACTGACTTGTATAATCAATGTATGGTAGATGGCAGCTGAATCAATGTGCAGTGTTGCCAACAATGATTAATGAAATTATACGTAGTGTAAACTTATTTTCTGACTGCTCCTCATATATACAACATTACACATCCAAACAGATAAAAGAAAGCATCTCTTTTTTCCTTAATGGTGCGTTTAGTGATCCTATAGTTTTATTTTTCACTATCGATGTTTTTGTATAAGTTAATCTTTTATTAGGGCCATATCTGAACTATTTTTGTACCACTTTATCATTAAAAATAACAATCACCTTTTAAATGCCAAATTTCCTTTATAAAGATCTTATTGAAAAACCTAACCAATTGACAACTCCCTAAATTTATAATAGTCACCCTTCAAAAAGCAAAGAACTAGATTATTATTGGCTAGATCCCTATTTAATTCTATCTTGAAAGATGATAAAATGGTCACTAAATTCCCTAATGACTTTCCTACTGTAAGTGCCTAATCATTGGGTACAAACCAAATCTAAGATTGCTCGATTCCCTAGTTGGTTTATCTACAAATTTCATCAGAAAACTATCATTACAGCACTCAATGTAGTAGTTATCTTCCCCTATTACTTCCTTCTAAAAAGTTCCAGTCTATAATGAGGCAGGTTGAAATCTCCCATAATTAATGTTCTAGCATTAAAACCTTTTTTATTTCCTAAACCAGTGCTGTCCAAGATGCAGCCAAGATGTTGCCTATAATCATACACAGTTGGTTAATACGACTTAGGAACCCACTGAATGTTGTTCTCCCTACTAGAAATGACAAAATAGAGAAGAAAATTCAGAAATTAAATTTGGCAAAATTCCATTCCGCGGGCCGCAAGTTGGACAGCACTGTCCTAAACCATACTACAGTATAGTCTCTATCTGCACATGTCCATTCCTAGAGGCATGTGGATACTTTATGTTCACTTAGAGCAGTGGTAGGCACACTTTTCAGTGTCAAGGGTGACTTTCAATCTAGAAATTTACCAATGGGATAATAATACTACTACTACTACTAATAAAGTTTTTATATATATATATAAAATTTAGAAATATCTTATAAAAGGGCAAAAATATGAAAAACAAGATTGTTAATTTGGAATTTAAGCAATAAAACTATTATACATTTATTAATTTTAACAAATTCAAATATCTAGGTTGCATCTGATCAGCCAGTAATTTATAATTTGGCGTGTAAATCAAGGGTGATTGAATACCCACCACCCCTGACTTAGAGAATGGTCATTTTCTGGTCATATTTCATAGTATTTTTATTGATTTATACCCTAACTAATATTGTATTTTAGTGTAGAATAAGGAGAAATAAAAGTTTGAATATAAAAAATATATAGTATAAAGTACAATATACAGTAGTACATAAATAAAAATAGCAAAATAATTATAGAAAATAGAAAACAATTGAGGCATTTGGAACCAAAGTGGCAAAGATGTCAAATCTATGTTTCAAGTAAAGCAAAGTTAACCACTTAACCAACTTATTTATTTCCTAGAAGATGGAAAAAAATGAACTATTTTTTTAATGTAATATTTTTACTGCCTTTATTGTGCCGAAGAGGAAAATAATATTTATTGACATTTTTTTTTATTTTGAAGAAGTTATAAACAAATAATTTTTCTTTAAAAAAATTTGCCCGAGTTAATATGTTCCTTTTGAAAAATGAAATAAAAATAATTTTTTACATTTTGGAATAAAATAACTCCTTTTAAAACAACTTCAAACTATATAAAAAGACGAGTAACAAAAAATTAGCATTATAATCTAAGAAAAATCATACTTTGAGTGGTAATCTCAAAAGCATGGAGCAACGCATAGGCCTACATCGCAATCTCTGCAATAATATCTTGATTCACAACAAATTTTTTTTCCATGTCCATTCTTTTTCCATGCACAAACTGCGCATGTCCTTGCTGAACTTTCTTTCTTTTCTGTTGCCAAAATAAAATCTGGAAAGTGACACTCTGAGAGTTGAAGTGGTGTTGCACTAGTGCCTGGTCAACCCCTTGACTTTGTAGAAGGTGCTCTGTATTTTGCAACCAACATGTCAATCAGCTCCATTCTGTAGTCTAAAGGCTTCTTGTTCTGTCCAGTTTGTTTGAATAGAATAAATGAATTCCACACTGCTAATTCTAAGAGATGAAAAACCAATTTGCAGTAATACTTCTTTCCTCATTTCCTCATGATGGGGTAGCTTGAAAGTGACTGATCAACCCAATTGACTCCTCCCATGGTATTATTATAATCCTTGACAATTTGAGAGACACGGACAACTTCTCGTCTTCATTCACATTCTATCATTTCTGAGGAATGAACAGTTGACAGAAGTGTGACATCCCTTTTATCTTTCCACGCCTGAATACAACACTTTCACCCCTTTTTAGTTTTTATTTGTGAACGCATCTCTTTCCTTGTCTGCTTTACAGTCCCATAAGTGTCTGTTCGATGTTGAAGCAATAAGTCAGCCAGCTGTGGCAGTGTAAAAATTGTCTGTAGTCAAGCTATGAGCTTTCCCAATAATGGATCCATCAGTGTCATAACAATTTGGGAAGATACTGGAAAATCTTTATAAGCCTGGTTCAGCAGAGTACCTTTTCCAGTATATATATGATTGAATAGAATACAGGGTGTGCCATAAGTCCGGCATCATAGGGGAAATTTATATTTTTCTATTTCTACAAACCATAATTCATATTTTTCTTATGCTCGTGATGCCAATATCCCGTCCACCATTCTGTTCAGTGATGAGGCTGTTTTTTATGGAAATGGTGAGGTAAATCGACAGAACACCCGCTACTGGTCTCAAAACAACCCTCAATGGTATACCTCTTCAAAGGAACAAGGTGCATCTCAGGTGATGGTTAGGGTGTCTCAAATATACGAATGGAGGATTTCGGGTCGGGGCGCCGCTTGCCCGTATTACACCTTTATAAAGGATTGTTATCACAAAATTTGACAGCTGTAGGAGGATTTTTAGGGGTCACTCAAGTTCGCCACTTCTGTTTCACTTATACAAGATTTTCTTCTCTTTCGCAGGTGATGGTTACTAGAGCAGGAAACCAGTTGTGGTTGCTGGACAAGGCCCCAATTGCAGCGATTGTTTGTCCACGACTTCCATCAAAGGAGCAATGCCGGCTCCTTTACTTCCACCACCACCAAGAGGGAAGGAAGACCAAATCGGAGAGCATTCGCCTGGTGGTGGAAACCATCTGGCCCATCTGGGAGGCCAACATACCAACTACCACCAAGAAGTACGCAGGGGAGAAGCTGGCGAAGTTGATCGATACCTACGACGCACTCAAGAAGAACAGGACAAAGCCGCAAGACGGTTAACGGTACAAGGAGGGGATGTTCAAGTCGGATTTGGAAGACGTGTTTGACGTGGCTCACTCCTCCGCGCTATCCTCCTCCAAGGTCCCTCAGGAGGACAAGGATTTTCTCACCTCTCAGAGGGAAGACAGGATGTCGTCAAGTCTTGCGGGGGTGGACCAGAAGACAGCGAAGAAGAAAGCTGTGAAGTGGAAGAGGGATCTTGCAGCCACGGCTAGGAAGAGTAAATGGGATGCTGGGGTGACACAGCTCATGGAGGTAGTGATCTTGGAGGTGGATGGTAGCAGCACTGAAATGAACACGGAAGACGAGGATGATGACGACAAGATGTACCAAGCACCCAGCACCAGCAAGGCCCAGACTCAAAAGAAAAGGCGAATGAATGCCCTCACGGACCCAAATCTCATCGCTGCTTGGGATCGCGACATGTCCGTGAGACAAGCAACGTCGTCCTTTGCAGCAGCAGCTCAGAGTTTGGGTCATGACCTGGATGACCTGGTAATCTCGCCAGCAAATGTTCATCGAACACGGAACAAGATCCGAAAGGAGATGGGAGAAGAGTTGACCCGAAAGTTCGAAGCTTCTGGTCCTTTAGTCTTGCACTGGGATGGGAAACTGTTGGAAGATATCGCCAAGGAGAAGAAGGAGGTTGACTGTTTTGCTGTTGTGGTGACGGGCGATGGAGTCGAGGAGCTTCTTGGTGTACCCGTTGCGGTGGACGGCACTGGAAAAGAACAGGCTGCAGCCATACTCCAGGAAGTCCAGGCTTTTGGCATTTTGGAGCAAATCATTGGACTGGGATTCGACACCACAGCTGTGAACGCTGGGATGATCCAAGGTGCTTGCGTTCGCATTGAGCAGGAGTTTGGCCATCCCATGTTGTGGTTGGCTTGCCGTCACCACGTCTTGGAGATCTTACTCAAGGATGTCTTCGTGCGATGTCTGGGGCCGTCCTCTTCCCCTGACATTCTCCTCTTCAAAAGATTTCAACAGCGGTGGGCCTCCATTGACAAAGGGTCATTCTTGTCCATTGGTGACGAAAGCAATCCCACAACAACTGACAACTGGGCAAATCAAGCGTCTTCCATGAAGAAATACCTGCAGCAGACGCTTTCCCACGGCACACATCCCCGAGAAGACTACCGTGAACTCCTCATCCTTTCCTACTGCTTCCTTGGCAGTCAGGTCCAGGGGGGATTTCGTCAGCCTGGGGCCTATCACCACGCCAGATGGATGGCCAAAGCCATCTATGCCCTCAAGATTTTCATGTTCCATCACCAACTGGACCTGACAGCCAGGGAAGGAGGAGGACTTCGGCAGCTGTGTTTGTTCATCTCCCTTGCGTATGTGAAGCAGTGGAATGAGGCAATGGTCTCGAATCGAGCTCCACTGAACGACCTAGAGTTCCTTTGCCTGCTCGAGGCCTACCCTGACAAGGAAGTCAGCCACACGGCATCCATGGCCTTGAAAAGGCACCTGTGGTACCTCTCAGAGGATCTCATGGGGCTTGGTTTCTTTGACGACTGCATTCCAAAGGACACGAAGCTAAAGATGGTCCAACGACTTCAATCCCCCGCCACGAAGAAAGGACTCAAGCGGATCGATCCGAAGAACTTCAATCCACAGCAATCCATCGAGCTCTTCGTCACCCGGAGAACAAAAGAAGTCTTCTTCCGCATGATCCTTCCAGAATCTGAGTCTCCCACCTTCCTCATGAAAGATCCAGAGGATTGGATCACGGTGCAAAAGAGGGTGAAAGCCCTGAAGGTGGTCAATGACGCTGCCGAGCGTGGTATAGCTTTGATGAAAAGATTCAATTCCACCATCACGCGTGATGAGAAGCAGAAGCAATTCATCCTCAAGGTGGTTCGGGCTCACCAGAAGTTGATCCCCGTCAAGACGAAGGAGAGCTTGAAGAGTAAAATCAAGTAGTGTAGGACAGATTGATGATGAAAACAATCCATTTATACGCGCTTATTTCAATTAATGAAAGGTGCATTTCATTTATTTTCATTTTTGTTCAGAAATAAAGAGAATAAGAGAATGATAGAAATTTCTTTTTTTTCCTAAATAGCTACAAGAAAGTGTTAAACTTGAGTGACCTCTAAATACTGTTCGATTCCCATCATTTTTCGATTTTTAGAACCTCTATGCCTATTGAAATCGGGGCAGCATTCGCGAGCAAGAGAAAATCGAAAAAGAAAAAATTTCTATGTATTAATGAGACACCCTAGTGATGGTATGGTGTGGCATTTGGAAGGATCACATCATAGGCCCCCTCTTTTTCGATGAACATGTCACTGGAGGCACCTACCTACGTATGCTCAAGGAAGAAGCATTTCCCAGTGTCTTGAATGAAGAAGGAAATTTCCCAACATGGTTCCAACAAGACGGTGCTCCTGCACATTACAGCACCCAAGTAAGGGAATACCTGTACCAACAATTCCCTGGTTATTGGATAGGATGTCGAGGGCCTGTGGAATGGCCAGCTAGAAGCCCGGATCTCACGCCACTAGATTTTTATCTATGGGGGCCACTTGAAAGCCCTGGTATACGCAGAGAAAATTAGGTGTGTTGAACATTTGCAGCAGCACACTATTAGGGCATGTAACACCATTACCCCTGACATCATTCACAGTGTGCTTGCTGACTGGATATCACGTCTGAATTTGTGTATTGAAAACAATGGAGGACATATTGAGCATGTTCTGTAAATAAAAACTTTTGTTTTGCCTTTTTATTATTTTTCCTATGATGCCAGACTTATGGGACACCCTGTAGAATAACCTTTATTAATAATAATAAAATAAATAATTTTTTTTCAATTTACAATGACATGAATAATTGTGAAGCTCAACTATTTATTTTATTTAATTTGGCCCTTAAGCTTTACTGGACTTATTAATTTATAACAACTAGCTGCTTATTTTTAATAATAATAAATAAATAAGTAAATAAGTATTATTAATAGTGAAAACATGTATTACAATATTAATGGACAATATTAAACAACATTAGTGGACATTAATCCTAAATTTTTGTTAGTATGCCATTATTAATCAGGATTTCAACTTGGTTTTAAACAAATTTACATTCACAATATTTTTTATATCAGCATGAAAGTCATTCCATAGTTTCAATTAAATGAAAATGGGTAGTTTTTGAGATGAAGACAATCTAAATTGAGGTATAACAAGCTTTGATCTATTTCTGGTCTGATACAAGTGGATTTCTTGATGAGTTACAAAATATCAATTTACCCATTGCAAATTAACCCTTTCATGCTGTAGGGGTGCAAATGAGACCATCAACTTTTATGAGATTTCAGTCATTCTGGAGATATAACAAGTTTCTTTTTTGGCATGAAAAGTAAATGAAAATCAGGCATGAAAGGGTTAATGATTTTGTTCTTACACTTGTAAATAAAAATAAAATGTGCCAGTTTGGTTATATCATTGAGCTTCAGTAGGTTTAGCTCTTTAAATAATGCACTAGAGTGATCAAGGAAATCAGCATCAGATAACCTTATTGCTCATTTTTGGATGACAAAGATACCATTTAATGCAGTTAGCGGAGTTTCACCAAACAAGGGTGCGGTATGTTATATAAGGAAGAACAAGAGTATGATAAAGAGTCAATAAAACTTGTTTAGGGACTACATTTCTAAGTTTAAACATTATAGCAATGCTCCTTGAAATCTTTTTCACGATATAATTTACATGATCACTCCACTGCAAATTCTTATCTAGCATTACACCAAGAAATTTTGTTAAAGTACACTCCTTTATGGCGATTTCATTAACATTAAGTTCATCAAGATATACATTTCTTTTATTAGTAAAAATCATGAAATTTGTTTTACTTGTATTTAGGAAGAGTTTATTGGTGGTCAACCATTTCATTACACTGATGAATTCTGAATGAAATATATTCTTAGCTGTATTAACATCTTTGCAAGAAAAAGAGAGTGTTGTATCATCTGCAAACATTATGAAGTTCAGTATATCAGATGAACATGGAAGGTCACTTATATATAATAAAAATAACAGTGGACTTTAGTTGAGCAAACCTTATTTACTGATACAAAGTGATAGGTATCTACTGGACAAATAACTTTTAAACTAATCACTGATTGCTCCTCTAAAGCCATAACAATATAATTTATTAAGTAGAATATTATGGTCTATTACATCAAACTCCTTACTGAAATCCATAAATATTGATATCATTATTTCTTTGTTCTCCTTGGCTATATTTACATTTTCTATAAGATTTAAAATAGCCATTTCCAGTTTTATTATTACGGAAGCCATATTGGTTTGGAGATAATAAATTGTAGGATTCTAAATATCGCTGCATTCTACTTTTTACAATTTTTTCAAAAACTTTGCTGAACACACCAGCTTGTGATTTGTTGCTAGTGTAGGATCAGCCCCTTTAAAAAGGGGTGTTATACAACTAGTTTTTAGCATTGATGGGAATTGTCAACCAAACATAGCCTGACTTAGATTCACACAGTATGTATAATTTTATGCCAAAGCGAGCTCTCTTCAAAGGGATGTACTGCACCCACCCAAGGCATCCATTATACAGCATAAGGCTCTCATCAATTATTACATCACTGTCCAAGGCATATAAAGATCTGAATTTGTTGCTAAGATTTCATAAACTGGATATATTTCATTCAGTTTGTTTCAGGTGGTTATCAGGATCATAATCTTCATTATCTGCAAAATGTAGATATCTTTGTGCAAAAGCTGAAATCTTTTGAGAGGCATGCACTGTCGGGGGGGGGGGAGTATCTATGATAGGCTTCTTTGTCCAGTATAGACAATAATTAGGCTTTGCAACTAGGCCTTGCAGCATTGTTATTGCTAAAAACATTCGTCTCATTTCTGTTTGTATCTGTCCAAGCACTGTTCCTGTGTTGAGCTGCATACCAATTTGTTTCTTTTACCATAGTATCTATCAGTTCATCATCAAAATATAAATTGAAAAAATCTAATGGATTTCCTTCAGAGGGAATGCTTGCATTTTCATTATTTACTGTGAAGGGAAATCTTGGAGGTGCTAATGTAGGCTGCAGCTCTTCTAGCCAAACATGACAACTCCTAAATTCTTCTGCATCATCTGAGTCATCCTCTGAAAAGCTTTCTGAACAACTAGAATTGCTGGATTCATCTTCTGAAGTGCTCAGATATATATTTTCACTATTGTCTAATAAACTTTCTTCATCACTATCATAATTCATTTTGAAACGACTAAAATTTCAAAGGACTAAAAATACCTTTTATGAAAAAAAATTGTCAGGACACAATGCCAGACATGCCTCCTTACTCAGATGACTGTACAGGACTAATGAGGTGAAATTAGATCCAATAATATTTAATATTTTTCATAAACCACGCCCAGAGGCAGGGCTAAGTGTCCAAACAACAAATGAGAATGAATAAATAGATAAATCAGTCAAATTTCCACAATACACGCAATTAAGAACGTGCCCAAATATACTTTGCTAAATTTTTTAGCATTTGCATACGAAGCCCCCAAGTATATTCGGGCAAATTCGTTAAGTGGTTAAAGTGGTTAAAGTGGTTTTCCCAGGCACCACATGTGGTCATACCCTATAAATAAAGTCAATTTCTGAGGTTAAAAAGATGATTGCTGTTGTTGTTGGTGGTTAGCCAATCAGCCCACCCTGATCAAGCAAGCCGGCAGCACGCGGGTAACCAATTGCCCTCTCCAGAGTGGACCAGAGGTTCAGCGCACTAGTGATGTTGTGTTGTGTTCTATGTTGTGCTAGAGTGGTACAGTGTCATAATGTGTTCAATTGTTTGTGATGTGTCCTGGCACAGGTGGCAGGTGTTGTCTGTGGAGTTGTCTAGTCAGTGTTTATATGTCCATAAGTTGGGGTGATGTCCCCATCGGAATCATGCTAAGTTAACTCGATCCAATCTGCTCAGGCTGGTTTCTGACCTGTCAATGGGTGGCAGCTTTGCACCTAGGACTGCATTCGGACTGAGTCGTGTCAGTGCTTTGTGGGTTAGGTATGTGTGTGTGTATGTTTTCTGTACTGTGTGATGTCTGTGGCGTGTGATATGGAATGGAGTATTTGGTTATAATGTGTCTCTGGTGTTACCTTAATGGTGCGAGGTGATGGTGCATGATTGTACATGTAGTGGCAAGGGTGTTGTGGGTTAGTTGTCACTGCTGCTATGAATTGTTCCCCTCATGTCTAAATGTTCCCTAACTTTCAGTATTTTTGTTTCTGTGTGCAGGTGTTCTATTGGTGTTGTTTGAGTGCATCCTGTAATGATACAAAGTGTATTGTTTTCTATTGTCTGTAAGGTGTTTATTGTGTGTGTTTGAGATAATGGGTGCCCAGCATGGGTTAGCATAGTCCATAATTGAGTGAATATATTGTTTGCATATGAGTGATGTTTCCTTCTGGTGTCCAAAGTTTGTGCCTGTTAGTACCCTAAGCATGTTAAGTCTTGACGTACATTTGTTTTCAATGTCCTGAATGTGGTTTGCAAAAGATAATGTGTTGTATGTGACCCCAAGTAGTTTGGTCCTGTGAGTATGTGGAATGTTGGTGTTATTTAGTGTAAGCTGTGGAGTTATCTGGTGTTCTTTCGTGTTGCTTGTTAGCAAGGTGATGGTTGATTTTGTGGGTGCTACTTTGAGTCTATTGTGTGTGAGCCAGTCTTGTACAATGCTGGGCAACCGCACACCAAATGGGAGGTTCGCACCCACACTTCCACACACCTCTGAGTTTTTGCACTTCCGCACAACCGCACCCACACCCTATTTACATATATAAAGTTTTATCGCAAGGAAATATATGTTTCCATTAATATATTAATACTTTTATAAACTTTTATTTAATATTTAATTATGAAAATAAAGTTTTAATTCAATAGTGTCATTTTTTTGTTATGAGATGTCAGAAAATTACTAGAATACAATATCATTTAATTTTATTTTATACTAATACTATATTACTTTATTCACAGCTACTCAAATACAAAAGATACAATACAATACAAAAGTAAAAAAGTGTATTTAGCTATGTGTGTGGACCAATCTGCACACCTTCCGCACCCACACCTCCTCACCTTTTTACCGAGGTGACCGCACACCGCACCTCCGCCCACCATTTCACACTTCCGCACAGTGTGGATGTGCGGAACTTGCCCAGCTCTGGTCTTGTATACTGTTTGTAGGTTATTTGTAGCGGTGTCAATGTTGTTGTGGGTGGATGTTAGTGTGATGTCATCTGCATATGATAAGGTAAGCTTGTTATCTATGGGTGTTGGAATGTCATGCATGTATAAGTTGAACAGTGTTGGTGAGAGAACAGAGCCTTGAGGGACCCTGTTCAGAAAAAGCTTGTTTTTGGATGACTTGCCATTAAATATGACATGCAAGTATCTTCCTAAAAAAAAAGAAAAAGATGAAGCCACCGTGTGTGTGCAGATTTACTCGATAGCTCATGGACCAAGGAGAGTTTAATGATATAGAAAACAGGTTTTCCCACCCATGGCAGCTTCACCTCTTTGGTTCCAAATGCCTCAATTATACAATTATAGAAAATTTACCAGTACATGACAGCTGTCATACCTCTCTCTTATGTATGTATTTGTCAAATTTGTGGATAGTCAAGCGTCAACCATATTGTCAACTTCCTGTGTTTGGTTTGGAGGTTTGTGAAGTGCACCTATCTGAATGTACTCTTTACTCAATACACAAATATCAACCCAATTGATTTTACCCTGTTGTCTAATTTAATACCATCATTCTGAACTGAAGTTAAATTATTCTTAATGTACAAGACAAACCACCCTCCTGCTTATCCCTTATCCAATAAATATTGTATTGTAAAAAATTTTCAGAGCTGAAAATATTTTATATCCTCTTGGGGAGGGGAAAACTAGGGTGCACAGCCCCCCAAAGGGGGTATACAATGTACTACAAAAGGGATGGGTGAAGGGTTACTCAATTCATAAAATGTTACTTATTTGAAATGAATTAGGAAAACTATTGACACTCGGAGGAACTAGGCTCTATAGCTACTTCTAATTTGAAAAGAAAGTTCTGGTGCTTACCACTAGTGGGGGGGGGGAGAGAGCACCACACACACACACACAATTAACTGGTAACCCACATACCAGGGTCTAGTCTAGGCCTAACATTAATATAAAATCTTATATAATTTTTAAATTCATGCTAGATATTTTTGTTTTTATAACATTTAGCAACTAATTTATTGGCTACCTATAGACCTATACTGCTCTAGATTTTTTTAAAATATAGAAAGCTAAAATAGTTAAGTCTAGGCCTTATGATATAGGGTCATTCCATGTCAAGTGGACCTGTGGTCCCCACCTCACCATGTCAGATTTTGTTCTAACTTTGCTCACAGATTCCTTTAAGCCTTAAAGGAAGTTCAGCAATGTTTTAGTTCCATATCTCTTGTGGTTCTGTCACTAGGGCTCCAAGAGCATGGGCTACTTTGTCCATCACATTGAGTGCCAAATTGTGTGCCATTTTTAGCTAGTCAGCATTCCACAGTAACAAATCCTTCTGCTCTGAAAATTTGCTCCTAGGGTCAAAATTTACTGTAGATTTCAAAACTCACATTACTAAAGCTCTAGGAAGTATAGATTTTCCATAAAATATCCCCAAAGTAGGCTTCAAATTACATTTTGATTCCTGGGAAGCCACTTTTAGAAAATTATAGCTCTGGATCTACTTGACTCTGTGAGCTTTTGTTAGAAACCAAGAAAGTACTGCCCATATGCTACAAAATGTTTCAATCCAGATAATAAAAAACTAGGCCCTAGTATTTCAGGACATGTTCTTTTCATTGGTTCTTGTTAGAGTATGGTGCGAGCTGTCCCACATGATCATTTTGAGCTTTAAAGATGGGACATTTTTGTCACAAATTAATTTTGGCCATTTTTGATACCTTATATCTCAGCAACTAGAACAGGTAGGAAGATCCAGATTGAAACATTTTGTAGCATATGGGCAGTACTTTCTTGGTTTCTAACAAAAGCTCACAGAGTCAAGTAGATCCAGAGCTATAATTTTCTAAAAGTGGCTTCCCAGGAATCAAAATGTAATTTGAAGCCTACTTTGGGGATATTTTATGGAAAATCTATACTTCCTAGAGCTTTAGTAATGTGAGTTTTGAAATCTACAGTAAATTTTGACCCTAGGAGCAAATTTTCAGAGCAGAAGGATTTGTTACTGTGGAATGCTGACTAGCTAAAAATGGCACAAATAATTCGGCATTCAATGTGATGGACAAAGTAGCCCATGCTCTTGGAGCCTTAGTGACGGAACCACAAGAGATATGGAACTAACACTTTGCAGAACTTCCTTTAAGGCTTAAAGGAATCTGTGAGCAAAGTTATAACAAAATCTGACATGGTGAGGTGGGGCACTTTTCCAAAATTGGTCCACTTGACACGGAATGACCCTATAGCCTACAAGCTAAAATTTTAAAATCCATTTTATGTATTTAAAATAGATTAAATATATAAAATAGATTTTGTGTGTGTATATATATATATATATATATATATATATATATATATTAGGGTGGTCCTTAAAATTCAAAGTTGGGAAGTTTCAGCTCCCACCCCCGGAAATCATTCGAATGGTTGAGAAAACTCTCTAGTTGAAGTTTTTATTAAATCGGACAACGTTTACCCCTCCCTCATCGACCTTGAACTTTTACCCCCGGAGTTGTTGCCGTTGTTGCCTGGTTAGCGATCCTGGGTCTGTAGGGTTCGCTTCCGAGAGTCCGGAAACTGGCAGTGGTGGCGAGCGACGATGACTTGCAGGAGGAACTGGAGTTGCTCCTCGTCGTGGGTCAGCATCCGGTTGTACTCTTGGACGAGGGCAACTCCTCACTCGGCATGGTCGTTGATTACGGCGAGCCCTCCCACACGTGCCGCCGCTGTCTTGAAGTCTTCCCGCTTCGGCCAGGTCTCCGGGTCGACCTCGAGGAAGCCGTCCTCCAGTCGAAGTTTCTCGAAGAAACCTCGTGTGTTGGACGACGCCAGGTCTTCCAACTGAAGCCCGGCGAGTACTCGGTTTGGCAGCGTGGGCCGCTTCGCCGGGGACTCCTCACCGACCCAGTCGTGGAGAGAGGCGATGATCTTCCTCTTCTGATCGACGGCGATCCCCGGATCGAACAGCACCAGCGCCACCAGCTCCTCCGACAGGTACCAGAGGTGGTTCTGGAACTTGGTCAGCGCCACCTTGGCCACTGCAAGGTTGATGTCAGAGTAGGCCAGCAGGTCCTTGAGGAGGGCGAAGTCATTTCGGGGGGCAGTTGCGGCGATCGGAGCCTCCGTCCACGCCTTGGCGTAGACCCGACAGACGAAGATGCAGATGCTCCAGAGGCCACTCTCCTCCCTCGCCGTGAGTTTGAACTGCTGTCGGAACATCCAGACCTTCAAGGCATAGATTGCCTTCGCCATCCAGCGGCGTGGTGAATCGGCCCGGGAGCTCGGAAACGCACTCCTCGCGGGGGGACGTGACCGACGAAGAGGAGGATGAGCTCGAGCAGCTCACGGTAATCGTCGCGCAGGTCCTTGCGCTCGACTATCGCCTTCTCAAACCACTCCGTGTCGACAGTGGTGAGCAGAGGAGCGACATCGGGGTGCGCAGCGCCGGACTCGTACTGGCTTCTGTCCAGGAAATCCCAGCACTCCTGAAAATGCTTGAAGAGGGTCACAACAGGACCGGACGTGGGGCCCATCACAGCCGTGAACGCCGCACCGAGGAGGAGCTCCAGCACATGATGGCAGCACGCGAGGTGTTGCTCAATGAGGACGCACGCTCCATTGTTACGGCCAGTGTTCGAGGCGGTGGTATCGAATGACAAGCCACTCACTTGCTCAGTGAGCTCCCACTCCTCCAACGCGTTGAGGACGGCCTTGGCCATCTCAGAGCCCGTTCCACTCGGCAGCTTCGGGACGCCCAGGAGCTGCACCGCGCCGTTACCAGAGACCAAGATGGGAAGCCGATCGACTTGCTCCTTGCTCGTCAAGTCCTGCATAAGCTTGCCGTCCCAGTGAACGACAAGATTGCCGGCCCTCAGCTCTTCCTTGAGCGCCACGTTGAGCCTGGAGCGGTGCCTGCGCCAGTGTCGGCGGATGGAGCTGTGGTTGATATTGAGCTCTGCGACGTCGTGCCCAAGCGACCAGGCAACCTCTGTCGGGACGTAGACAGCTCCTCGGTCGGTCACCACCTTCGTGCGATCCAGCGACGACGCCACAGCCGCCGAAACGATGTTCGTCGTGCCCCGCCTGGAGCGCTTCGGAGCCCGAGGGCTCCCTTCTTCTCCATGGTCGTCGCTCTCCGCTGCGCTTGCGGCACCACTGGAAGAGGACGAAGACCACTCGAGCTCCACTCGGGCCGTAGATGTCGTCGCTTCTTCCTCGGCTCGCTGCCTCCGTCGGTCTTCTTCCCCTTGGCGTTGAGATGAGCGGGCATCAACAGCGGCTAGCGTCGAGTCGACGGACCCCAGCTTGCCGCGCCGACGGGGTTCGCGCTGAGCGAGGAGGAACGCCTTGTCCTCCTCGTTCTTGAGCAGCTGCATGGCGTTAGCGGCAGCGACGTCGAACAGGTTCATCATCCGCTTGCTGAACTCGTCCTCCCGCTTCGCTTGAGCGCCAGCTCGCCCCTTGTTCCTCTTCACATCGTTGAACTCCTTGTGGAGCTTCTCAATCTTGGTGACGATGTGGTCCTTCCGGCGGAGGGGGATTCGCGCCTTGGACCACACCTCGGTGACGAGCTCGACGACCTGGTTGGCGGCCTCTCGAAGTGACTTCTCTGGACGTCGATCCTGTAGACCATCAGGGCCAAGACCTCTTTTTGCGAAGGAAGTTGCGACCCGGCGATCGATTCCTGCGGGGCAATCAGGTAGCGCAGCTTCGCTGCCATGATCCAGGTTATCTACTTAAAGGTTGAAGGAGTTATTCACTATTCAGTTTAAATTATAATCATTAGAATTTACAGTTTTACACACATTAGTTATCCAACCACTGACAGGTAGCTTGACTTATGGTTAAAGGAGTTATTCAGTTTAAATTATAATCATTAGAATTTACAGTTTTACACACATTAGTTATCCAACCACTGATGGGTAGCTTGACTTATGGTTAAAGGAGTTATTCAGTTTAAATTATAATCATTAGAATTTACAGTTTTACACACATTAGTTATCCAACCACTGAAAATCTGGAAAGAATGAAAAAAACAAACATTACAAATTATGTAACATTTACTTCAAAGTCAAAAAATTAGCTTAATGGTAATGCTCAATGAGGGAGGGGTAAACGTTGTCCGATTAAAAAAATAAATCACCTAGAGAGTTTTCTCGACCATTCAAACGATTTCCGCGGGTGGGACTGAAAAATGTTCAACTTGAAATTTCACCCCCTAAGCAAGGACCACCCTAATATATATATATATATATATATATATATATATATATATTATATATATATATATATATATATATATATATATATACACACACACACACACACAGAAAATTTCATTTTTACAACACACTAACTGATTAGTAAAATTCCAGATGCCAGATGCAATTCAGAGACAGAGTCCATAGGTTTAAGTTACTAACCTAACATAACCTAACAATTTAACAATCTTACTGAGTTGTTAGCTATGAACTGTCTCTAAACTGCATCTAGCATATAGAATTTTGCCAAATAATTTATTGAACCCAAACTGTATATTTATTTTCTATATTAATAAATTTTCTATTGCATAGCTATGGCAAAAAAAATTTGCTATATGCTAGTAATATAGTATTTTTGCAATACTAAATACACTAATATTTATTAATTCTAATACTTTTTATGCACACGTAACATTCTTAATTGCACCAAATTTATTATTTCTGTATTATATTTTTTATATAGAAATTGAAATGAATCTCAAATATTTTGTCTGAAGAGTGCTCACATTTTCCAATATCATATTCTGATGAGAATACAAACTAGGTTACTTACTACTTGGCCAACATAAAGGCCAAATCAAGAAGTTTGACAATTTTATCAGCCCTATTAAATCACATTTCAAGTGAAAATATTGGTTCCGTGCATCTGATAGTGATTTTTATATTATTATTATTATTTCACAATTATTTTTATAGTAGAGTAGTAGTGAATAATATTACAGTATCTGCAAAATTCTTATGACAATCCCAGTTTTGGCAAAAATTCTCACTTTTGCAAATTGCGAGTCTTGTGTAGCCAATTTAAAAAATTCTCAATTCAAAGGTGTGCAGTAACACTTTTTAGAAGAAAATTCTCTCACTAATTTCAGTAAATTAACCATAAAATAATAATAATGGTAAATATTCCACAGAACAGCACCCAAAATTACATACCAAATAATAATTTTCTGATGTACAGTATTGTTTTTTAACAGAATCTGCTATCCATGTTTTGTGCAATGGAGCAGGTTTTGAGATAAGCAATTTTTTTTTAGGAAATGCATTATCTTGAAAGCTGCTCAATTTCATGAAAAACAGATAGATTGTGTTAAAACACCTCAAAACAAATAAATATTTTCTAGTACCTATGTAATTTTAATTTTCTTTATTGTAACCAACCTATAAAATTATACTTTTTTACATACTTACTCTTAGTCAGTACCTATATGGCCTATTACAATAGAAAATATTTGAATCTTTTATAATTTGGCCTACTCTTTTCCACAGTTCAGACATAAGCGAGTTTTTAATATCACACTGTGATTCGCAAAAAAATCCAAAGCTTTATCTTCATCTAAGGCAACAAAACAAATTAAATCTTTAAAGTCTACTTCACAACCAGCACAGTTCATGGTCAGAGAAACAAAAAGAATTATTTGCTGCCAATACTTTCAGAGCTGCCAATTTTGATTAGATAACATATTAAATATTAATTTTTTCATCTTATTAATATTCATTTGAGCAAAATATAAAACATATTTTGGTTAATTCCTAGTTTGAGGGAATACTCTTAATATGCAACGTGTATGTATAAATATTATATCACTGGATAGGCAATGTTTATTTATGAACAGTATGAGGTGGAAATTTTATAATTTTGTGTATTTTATAAATAAAATAATATATTTTACATATTTTTGACACCCACCATCTATATCAGGAGCAAATCTAAGTTTTTAGGTTTCTGTTTCAAACTTAGCAGTAATGTAACATTTCATTCTTTGTGCTAAAATGTCATTTTTTACACTGTAATGGAAAAAAGGTGCATGTCTTTACATTTTAAAAAGTTTAAAATATAGAGTTTAACATTAATTCATATCAAGGTTGTAATTTTGGTATAATTAAATTTCATAATTTTAAGTTTATTGGAATTTTGTATTAATCATAAATTATTTTTAAATAATTTAGGTCAAAAAATGTTTGGGTTAGGTTCTTTTTCCACCTCAATATTCATAAATTATTTCCAATCCAATGATGTAACTTTTATGCATATCTACAGAAGCTAAGGCTAACAAAGACCCTAAGATCCACTCTAAGGTTAGCCCGAGAAATGGTATGTAATAAAAATTTGAAGGAAGTCTCTAAACTAGGAATTTACCCATATTTCCTTTCATTATTTTGGTAATTATTAGTTTTACTCCTAGGGTTGACTTTGATATGAGAATAGGTTTTTCTGGTATATTTTGGTATGTTTTATTTCAGGGTTTCGGAGCCGGTAAAAAAACTTCTGGCTCCAACTCCGGAGCAGAAATTTTTTACAGTCTGGCTCCAGCTCTTTTATAGTAAATTCTGTTAATTATAAAATAAATATCTAGATTTATATAACTAATTGTCCAATTTAGTAATGTTTTGCTGGTTTGCTTTAGTTTTTGAACTGGCAGAAGTACTGGGTCTTGAAAGCTCAAGCATTTGCTTCTTTTCTTCCATCATTTTTGATATTTCAGGATGTAATCGACTCAAGTGTCTTTTCAAATTATATGCTCTTGAGGAGACATCAGGCTTTTTGCTTTGAGGCTTGGTAATTTTAGTTCCACACGTTGAAATATTTCCCGAAGCATCAGAAACTTCACAAATACAAACATAGTATTTCTTATCTGAACTTTCAATAAAATACTTGAATATATCAGACTTCTTTATTGAATCTCTATCCATTATGAAGGGTCATAGACTGATAATTATAATTAAAGAATCAAGTACAAATTATAAAGAATCTGAAAAAAAAGAAATTTAGTAATACAAGATAATTGACCTAAAAATAAAAATAGTTCAATCCAAGTCAGAAGGACCAACCTTACTAGGTATGTATCTAGGTAGTTACCTACTTAGATAAATAGTTAGTACCTACCTAACTAAGGTCTCCACCGCCATAAAAAAATTTTTACCTATATAATTAAGTGTTGTTAAGACAAATCTTCCCAAATATTTAATGGTTAAAAAATGGAAATTTGCAGATTATTCCTGCAACTCCCACACCTCCATAAAATCCAAGAATCCTATGGTACCATTTTTTGTAATATATTACAAGAATTATAATTTGCAACTAAACCTATATTTAACAAATAACAATTTAGGTAGCAATATATTGCCCGGAGCCAGACCATGGAGCCGTATTTTCAAGGTTTCTGGCTCCAGCTCCGGCTCCAGGTAAGCAAAATTCACTGGCTCCAGCTCCGAAACCCTGTTTTATTTAAATCTGACCTTCATTTCTTGCGCAAATGAATTATTGAATGCCCAGTATTAAAAATAACCCTTGCCAACTGGTTATGTTATTGTGATATTTTTGTTAGTTAGGTTAAGTCATATTATTTTCATTAAAACTAACATAAATATCATAACCTAACCAATCATCAAGGGTGTACAATGGGCAATATCCTATTTTGGCATCCCAAATTATTCAATCAACCAAAAATGAATGGTACTAAAACACTTTCAAATTACTTTTTTTATATTAATTAGGTTAATTGACTACCTGGTTAGGTCAACTGTACACCCTTGATGATTGGTTAGGTTAAGTCTTGATATTTTCATTAGTTTAAACAAAAATATCACAACTTAACCTAACTAATCATCAAGGGCATACAGTTGACCTAACTAGGCATTCAATAATTCATTTGCACAAGAAATGAAGGGCAATATCCTATTTTGGCATCCCAAATTATTTAACATAAGAACATAAGAAATTTTGGATCAAATGTAGAATTCGGACCCCAGCCTTCTTTAGTTAGCTTTATAAGGTTAACTAACGAAAATATCATGACCTAACCTAACCAATTGTCAAGGGCGTACAGTTAACCTAACGATTGGTTAGGTTAGGTTATGATATTTTCGTTAGTTAACCTTATAAAGCTAACTAAAGAAGGCTGGGGTCCGAATTCTACATTTGATCCAAAATTTTCATAGTGGGCACACTAGGGGCCACTTCAGCACATCGAGGTGGCTCCACTATGTAAAAACTGCCTGTATATTGGCAATAACCAATTTTTACAAAACTAATTAAGTATCAATTTAAAACTAAAGATAGAATCGCTGGATCCAGAGGATCAAAGTCATAATAGGCTACTATCCACAAATATGTTACACACTATATCTATTTATAACTGACATGCAAATATATCAGATCCAAAGAATCCAGTCAATTTCATTATGGTACCCATCAATACCAGTACCGTGCCAACCAAAAATAAGTCACGGTCCATATCAATTGCGGACCAAGTCACAATTTACATCCATATACATTACAATATATATACTTAGGAGGAAAAGTGTAGGTGTGGCTGTAAAGACTGTACAGTAATGCAGAAATGCGAGTGCACCCATTTTGGGTCTCCCATTTAAAGGTGTTTATGGGGCAAGTGAAGATCATGAGTTTTTCAATACCTCACAGTACTATGGGGGGCACCAGTCGGCAGAGGAATCTCTTTAAATAGGGTGTGTAAGGACAGAGAGTATCCCCTAACCCAAGATGCTGCCTCCCTATATCCCACAACGCCTGTGTTGAGCTGTGGGATCTATCACCCAAATGCGCACAATATATATGAAATAAACTAGTACCATTCATGCAATAAAAATGGGCTTAAACACCATCACCAGATGTCCCTTGCAGACATCAAACTATCCAACCTTCTTTTGAAAGAATCAAGTGTATCTGAAGTCACCACTTCTTCTGTCAGACTGTTCCAAAACTTAATTACTCTGTTTATAAAACTATGTTTTCTTAAATTTATTCTACATCTTGGCTTAAATAATTTCATACTATGACCTCTAGTCTGGTTATTGTGATCTTTAATGAAGAGAGACTCAAAATCTATCTTATCTAACCCTTTTATCATTTTATACACCTCTATCATATCTAGTGATGTTAAAAAACATTTTTTTTTTTATGTCCATATTTTTTTTGTCATTTATTTTATTTATTTTTTTTTAATAATTAATATAGATATTGCCAATTTAATTATAAGGTATACTTTTGCAATGATATATATAAAAATAAATAAATAAATAAATAATAAAATAGGCCATATGGTACCAGTATAGAATGTCCTTTTCAGCCTATTTACAGAAAAAAACTGGCCTCTTTCTTGCACTGAAAGTCTTGTATCTTGAGATCCATTAAACTTGTGAGAACACTGGCTAGGAGCTGACTGCCCATTGTCCAACCTTTCCAGGACTCTCCCACTTAACTATCCTTTAGACCCGCGATGACATATTCCCCCCCCCCCCGAGACCATCCATATATATATACATACACATACACCCATATACATATATACCAATATATACATAAATACTTATATACACATATTTATATCTATTATATACCCCATACACACGCATACATCCAGAATTCCAGATATATATGCACGCATACTCACATATATACCTACACAAACTCATACACTTCTATTTCGCCCTTTCATTACCTCCGAGATCATTTAGCACATACAGTAATATCCATACAGCCAAAAGAAACCAATTAAGCACAGACAGAGCAGCAAAGCTAGTATTTATATCCCAAAATGCAAAATTCCAAGAAAGTGAAATAAAACATGGTGCTACATTGGCTTCATCAACATCCAAATCTGCAATAAGTACCAGTACCTATGATATTGAAACTATATGCTCTAATCAATCTAGTGATAATGATTCTTCAATGGAAATAGAATCAGATAATGAAAGTTAAACAGCATTAGGTTAATACAAAGGTTAAAGAAAGATGAATATATTTTTTTTTTCTATTTGGAATATATATACGTATATACACACACACACTGGTATTCTTGCCAATCACAATTATATATATTGTTTTATACCAGTATTATGTATTTTTTATTATGTATATTATACCAGTACCTGTGATATTGAAACTAGCATATATGCTCTACCCAATCTAGTGATGATTCTTCCATGGAAATGAAGGTTAAACAACATTAGGTTAACAAAAAGGTTCAAAAAAAGGTGAATATTTTTTTTTTCTATCTGGAATATATATACTGGTACTCTTGCCAATCACAATTATGTATATTGTTTGAAACGAGGAAGAATGTTTTATGTTCTAGTTAAAAAATATATATACATATAAAAAATGAGGGTTTGTTTTTCCTTTCTATTATATACTTTTTGCGTGATTCAGTTTTTCTAAAAGATGACTATATATACTAGGTATAACCATATAAGCATGGTAGTATAGTAAATTATAGGTAATACTAATATACTTATTAGATTAAAGGAAAAAAAAAAAAAAAAAACTATCTTCGTTTTAAACAAAAAAAACAACACAATAAAAAACAACTCGCATCACTAATCATATCACCCCTTAACCTCCTCCTTTTTAATGAGAACATGCTTAGATATGCCAGTCTTTCCTTATATGTCAATTGTCTTAGAGATGGGATCATTCTTGTTGCTCGTTTCTGTACTTTTCCCAGTTTTTCAATATCTTGTATCAAATAGGGACTATTAAATTGAATGCAGTATTCGAGGAGGGGTCTCACATATGAAATGTATAGTTGCTTTATAATATTGGGTGATTTGTATTCAATGTGTGTCTGCACGAGATTGAGTCTAGCATTTGCTTTATTTCTGATTACCATACAGTGATTTGAGGGTTTAAGTTCATTAGTCACAGTGACACCAAAGTCTTTCTCTTTATCATCATTTTTAATCCAAATTCCATTCATATTGTATTCAAATTCTGGGTTTTTTGGCCCAATATGCATAACCTTGCACTTATCAACATTAAATTTCATCTCCCACTTATCTGCCCAGGCTGTTACTCTAAGTCTTTTTGTATTGTCATTGCTCCTGCCACTGACTTAACATTATAGCCTAATTACAAAATAAACAAAGGTGTCCCAAATACAAGCAATTGGCAAATGTGTATATATATTTAGTTGCTTCTTGACATGTATGATAATGCAGTATCCAGGAGCCGCAATATGTTTGTTTTATTTAGTCAATATTGCAATCTTAGCTTTAAATAATAATGGCTGGTCATCCTACTGCTCCTACCTTCATGAATTCTTGTGGGGCTACATAATTAAAGAAAATGGCAAAAGCTATTTTAACAACTTCTTGGGTCTTATTCTACAAAAATATCATGTTTAAAAACTTGTCAGACTTGCATTTTATACTTTGCATATTTTAAATAATTATAACCACACCATTATCCTGAATAATAAATTTAACCATGGATTCTATACTTAGGCCCATTATTTTTGGTTAGTTGAATAACTTGGGATATTAAAATAGGATACTGCCAAATTAGGGTGTGTCAATTTGGGAAGTGAAAATTAATTTTTGCCAATTCCTTCACTGAGGGGTTTTAAAAATATGTTTTTGGATGTGAAGAATTCAAATCTGCTATTATTTTTGTGATTGCTCAACACTTAGCTTGGTAAATCTACGTTTGATTAAAAAGCACATAAATTGCTCTCAGAAAACAACATTTATTAATTTTAGCTTCTCAAAATGTCAGGTAATGCTATAAAAATTTTAGTTTCTCTGCATAAAACATATCCTAGTAATCATAAAACATATCCTTGTAATCATAAAACAACATTAGAAAGTAATGACATCAGTAAAAAAAAATATTTAAACAACAAGTTTCATCAAGTCTTGCTTTGATTCGTTCTTGGACATCAGCCGCCAACATGCTTCTTGGCCTCTGATATAGCCCTCACATTTCTCATGTGTATACACCCTGCCTGCTGCCTCTGACTTGTTTCACACACCTCTCTATTGACTGAGCATGACAGGGCCACTGTGGAACTTGCATAGGCTTGTCAAAGAACTTCTTTACTTCTGCTGTAGTCAGTTTACAAGTCAAAGGAGGTTCAAATACCCCGTCAGACTAGTCTGTCAGCTCCAACACGGAAGAAGCACTGGGGTTGATGGAAGGTATCTTCCTGGGATGTACAGAAAGATCTCCAAGTGTGTCATCATCTCCACCCCTCATGTCAACAATCTTTTGGACACCAGCTCTCCTCTCCTCACTGTCATCTGAGCACAAGTGTGTCTGGATTATCATTTCGCTGAATGCATACCATGCTGAGCGCTTGATGGTTGGCAAAACAGCATCCACTACAGCCTGCTTTTGCAGCCTAACTAGCCGCAGCTGAAACAAGATGTGGCATGGGCCTTCCACCCAAGTGTGTTTTACTTTGATGTTGAACCAACAGGGGTAGTACACACCAACAATGTATTCCACTATCAGTCTTAAGTTGTTGAGGGTTTTGCCTTTCAGGCCATGTTTTGAAACCCATATGCGACAAAGCCTGTTTGCTGTTGTCAACCACCTTGAATGGCTCACTGGACCAATTTCAAGAAGGGCCAGATCTGTGGGTAGTTCTCCTGTCCTTATGGCCTGTGTGATCCTATACCCGTACGCTTGATCAGTAGAGAGATCCTTTACGACATTGTCACTCAGTGAAGTAAGAGGCTCTCCAATTGAGTTTGGTGAATGAAGGATCAATTTCAAGTTCGGTTGCAGTGTCTAGCATCTTGCCAATGTTACCTGTCCACTTGTTGTTAGACAAGGTCTTCCCATCCAGTGCTGTGATCAAGTGTCGCAGGGGTAACTTGTTAGTGTGGAGGGCACAAACCAACCAGATCAGCTTACAGCAAAGCTTGACCTCTACCCAATGCATGGAACCACCCTCCCAGCCAGTGTTAACATTTGTAGAATCACCTCCAATGGCCTGCAGGCTTTTATCAATGCCCTTCTTCATGAAATCTACAAGATTATCAGCAATAACTTCAGCAGGTTTTTTTCTCGTTGAGTCTTTCTCAGGAGTGAAGTGGTAGAGATATCTTCCACCTGGCTCACTGCACACAGAATAATGCTCTTCTTTGATGATGCTGGGGAACTGATGATCTGAATTGTCTGCTTTCAGCATAACTTTAGTTGTATCTTGACGGCCGTCAAAGAAGATGCAGTCAATTTCACCCTTCTTACAAAGATCATCAAATTCCTGATCCAGGGATCTCATAACTTTTTCTTGGGCCCTCTTGACTTTATTGTGATCAACTACAAGTCTCTTGTCTTCTTCAGTGATCAAGCCAGCATCCATAAAGGCAGCAGTGGTGATGGCAGCTGTGGCACGCAGGCCAACACCATATCTGATGCTATGCATAGCAACATTAGGTATTTCTAATGTGTTGTACTCTGGCTTTTTATTGGAAGTTGAAGACGTGCTTGGTATTTCTAATGTCACTTCATAACTTCCATCCTTTCCATCTTGAGCATCAGCTATTTGTTCTTCATTTTCATCATCAGAGAAAATTATTTCATTTGATGGCATTGAAACATCCTGCTTACTTGTCTGCTTATATTCAGCAAGCCTTCTTCTTTCGTCTTCTTGCCGCTTCTGCTTTTTGACTTGTCTGTTGTGCTCAGGTTGATCTGGCAAGCCAATCTGATGTGGTCCAATAGAACCAGACTTCTCTCTCTGACCTTTAATGAAAGCAAGTTCCTTCACAGGGATCTTCATCTCCCTAGGGCATGTACAGTTAATGTGAGTTTCGTTTTTGCAACCAGCATCTGCAAGGCAGCCAAATTCAGAGCAGAGAACAATTTTATACTTGCAACTGAGGATGTCAAAAAGCTTGTCAAGTTTTGCAATGAAAGCCTCTTTGACATGTAGCTTTCCTCTCCCAAGAGATATGTTTTTGGCCTGCTCCCAGCTCTCTTGGATCTTGTTTAAGATTGTGACTCGTGAATTTACAATGGGGGCTACAAAAGAACTGTTTGCTCGTTCCCACTTTTCAAGCACTTTAGGGTAAATGTCCTTTGCAAGACTGGCTGCTGGGTAGTTTCTCACATCCTCACCACTTTGTTCTCTTAGCAGTAGCCCATATTTCAGAACGTCTCGCAGAGTTGGGAGTTCAGAGGGCAACAACTCTCTACCAGTTCCAATTAGGTTGCTCATGTGTGTGAATGTCCCCAGTCTTGTCCTCCTTTTAGAAGCTATTGTAGGTCAATTCCCACTGGTTAGGATGGTAGCACTGATGGACAAGTAATCTTCAGCACACTGATGAATATGTTTCAACCTGTGAAATAAGCAAAAACAGCAGTGCATTATATATACAGCATATATAATTATTAATATAATAATTATTATATAATTCCACAAAAAAGTCAAAAAAGTCACTATTTTTATGTAGCTTCTTACCAAGCAAAACTAAATTATATTAAATTAACAAAAATATCTTTAGAATTCCTAAGTCATGCTGCAACTTTTTAGCACCTCTCATATTTGGAATTTGAAAGTTGAAAAATTTGACACACCCTACTGCCAAATGAAGGTCAGATTTGAATAAAACACCAAAATACACCAGAAAAACCTATTCTCATATCAAAATCAACCCATAGGGGTAAAATGAATTACCACCTTTATTTTTAACAAGAATTCTGAATGGATCTATATTATTTTTCTAAGGTTTAGATGATGTGTTCTACAGAATAATAATAAAAATAATAGCACACTGAATATAGTAAATTTTTACCAAACTTTTTGGTATTATTATAGTATTACACCCGTCTAATATCCAGCAATTATTATATGTTCATTAAGTAGATTTTTTAATTCTAAGACACTTTCCTTCTATAGTATTTCCGTCGCAAATGCTTCGTTTTTGAGATATAAACATTTTTTTGGTGTGTATCTAGTGTGTTCGGGGTAATTTTTTACTATCACTCCGCTCTCTTCAATTCCTATAATTTATACATCAATGGATTCGTTATTACACCAGGAATGCGATTTGGATAGTCTCAAGTGAGGGAACTGGCCCAAAACTAAGTTAGGACAGGAAGTTTGTTTTGGGGTATAAGTGTGAAAAAATACTCTAAAATGCGGGTAATTCCTTCAGTAGAGACTATCTAGGGCACATTCACGATGTAAAAACGAATCCATTGATATATAAATTATGGAAATTGTAGAAACAGCCAACACGAGTGACCTAAAAGGTGTGTATTATATATATATATATAATATATATATATATATATATATATATATAATTATGCGGGTTGCTTCTACAGAGCTTCAATTTAATATTTAGGAGAAATCCAATGACAAGGAGAAATGTAAATGCCATGAAAAGTCTTCTTTATTGCGCAACGTTTCGAGCAATACGCTCATCTTCAGGCTGTTTAATAACAATGTGAAATTAAAATCAATATTGAATGAAAAACAAAACAGAAAATTTCTATAACCTATTCGTAAAGACAAATTTTAAAAGACTGAGAAAAGAGGGTTAAATTCTAAGTTATACAGATTTACATATAAAAATTAAGAAGTTATTTTTAAATACATGTAGTAAATGTGAAATTTCCGCATCATATTTATTAATAAAACGTCTTTAGGTAGCTTTTTCTCAGCGAAGGATCGAACCCCTGACTCGTTGCGTAGCGGTGTTGTATATTTATTTACCTGCCCCAGGTGTCTCCTTGGGAATTACATCGGCAGCACTGTTCGCTCTCTCAGGGCTAGATTTTATTCGCATATGGGAATAAGTGGCCGAACAGGTAAAATTTTAAAAACTAAGGAAGCCTCGAGTATTCGTGAACATAGCATTAAATGCAAAATTGATGTCACTTTAGACAATTTTAAAATTCTTGGTTGTAATACTTGTCCCAACTCACTAAGAATTTTAGAATCCCTTTCATTAAAGCATTGTCCCCTAGTCTGAATGTTGACTCATCGTCCGTCCCTCTCAATTTGCTATGATCCCTCCTCCTTCCCCAATTCCTTATAATCCCTCCTTCCCCTATCGCCCTCGCCATCCTTCGTGTTTCCCGTTCTTTGCCTCTGCTCAAATTAGTCGGCCTCGGATACTGCTGTGTAAGGTAGATAGCTCCATTGTTCCAGTGTACTATTGGTAATTTTTCCAGTGTATTAATTTCACATTTACTACATGTATTTAAAAATAACTTCTTAATTTTTATATGTAAATCTGTATAACTTAGAATTTAACCCTCTTTTCTCAGTCTTTTAAAATTTGTCTTTACGAATAGGTTATAGAAATTTTCTGTTTTGTTTTTCATTCAATATTGATTTTAATTTCACATTGTTATTAAACAGCCTGAAGATGAGCGTATTGCTCGAAACGTTGCGCAATAAAGAAGACTTTTCATGGCATTTACATTTCTCCTTGTCATTGGATTTCTCCTAAATATTATATATATATATATATACATTTATATATATGTAGTAAAACGAACACTATATATTCACTATATATATTATATATACCGTAAAACTATACTAACCTAACCTAACCTACCTAACCTAACCTACCTAACCTAACCTACCTAACCTACCTAACCTAACCTAATTTTAGGTACTACTCTTACCTGTATACTTATTACCACAAACAATACCTTCCTTGTTTTTCTTAGGGCATATAAATTCTTTTAGCAATACACCGTGTTCTACATAAAAATTAAATTCAGCCTCTTCATCATCAAAAAATTTGCATGAAGTTAAACACAGTGAATAATTACAACCATCGCAAACCGACGCCACCGTGACACTAGAATGGTATAAGTTCAGGTCAAACCACCCAATTTTGTTAGCGGTACCTTCCTAACCTTTGTGGGATCAGTCATTTTATCACTCACAAAAACATGATCCGCGATTTTATTACTCAAAAAAATAATTTCTTAACATTAATTTTATAGCTTTAATCGGCATTTGCCTTCATATTGTACTTAATAAAAGTTATTTAAAAAAATATAAAGTCTTATGGTAAACTTTATTTTCAGTTTCCAGAGACCGGACTGATAGTAAAAAATTACCGTGTTCGGTACATGTCTGCCCAATCACTGCACTCCATCCATTTTGAATTTGAATTACTTTCGTACCGGAATGGAACACTCATTCAGGAGTACATTAGGCCTGGCTCTGTGATTTATAGTGATTTCTGGGCTGCCTACAAGACTAAGTGATTTAGGTTAGGATAGGTTAGGTCAATTTTGAAGGTGAAATTTATGTTTTTCCTATGGTTTTTGATGTGTTTTAAACGAATCTGACCTTCAAAACCGTCGGAAATGACACTTCCGATTGCCAGCTGGGGGGAGGGGGGTTCTCAAAAACGAGTCATTTCCGACGGTTTTGAAGGTCAGATTCGTTCAAAGCACATCAAAAACCATAGGAAAAACAAATTTCACCTCCAAAGGGAGACGGGTATAATACTATAAACTTACCAACTTTTCAATTTGGAATTCCATTAAGCTGTAACCCCTTTAATTATGTTACACTTGGAAAACATGAAGCCAATAAGGCCTATCATGGTTATCCAAGTCATAAATGAACTGAAGCTATATTTTATAATCAAATTTAAATTGGGCCTAAGCATTCAAATTATAATTTTTGACACATTGTCCTAAACTTATCACCATGACTACGACTAGACTGCAACACAAGTCTTGGAAAGAGTAGTATTACTCACGTTACAATTCTTTCAAAGATTCTTATTGTGAAGCCGGGCCTAAACCTGCTACCCTAAGCCTAAGTCTAGGCTTGTTTTATCAAAGTAGTCCTAACAACTATTTTCAACTGTCTACGTTCATTCTTATATTTATGACATACCTATAGTTGATATAAAAGTTGAATTAAATGCATCCTCAGAAAATCTAAATAATACACAAGTTTTTCCAACACCGGAGTCTCCAATTAGAAGTAACTTAAATAGATAATCGTAAGTTTTCGCCATGATTTGATGAAGAAATTAGTATCCTTAAATGTTTTTCTTGTTGTTGACGTTTCTTCAAATCAAGATTGCAATGCAATACCAGCAACTGACATTTTTCAACGAATTGTTTTCTAGCAATGCGTAGAGTTAGTCACGTCCCATGATTGTAACTGGTTGAATTATTTACATCACGAATTTCAACAATATGTTTTCCTTAGTTTCTGAGAAAGACACAATGATCACAGTATAGTTATATACACAGTACTAGGCTTCCGGCATTATCAGCCGGCACGAAAATCTGTTTAAGTCAGTAAATAGCCACTCTGTCACTCGGCGACCATTCGTTCAAAGTAACGCTATGTAGTGGTCAGCTTTGTAACACCGCTTCCGTTGATCAGCGAAGTTAAGTGACATTGGGTCTGGGCAGTAATTAGATGGGAGACTGTACTCTGCGTTCAGATTATGTAGCAACCCGTGGTTCGTGATTTCAACTATGGAATAAGAGTCAGTAAAGTTACAGAACAGAATTGATTAATCAGATTGATTAACGAGGAAACTCTGAAGATATTCACAGTATATGAAGAAACTCTGAAGAAAGTTCGCATAAGTAAAGTACCTACCTGATTAGAGTGTAAATAACGAAAGAAAGATTACGAAAGAAATCTTTTATACTGTAACTTGAAGAGCCTAATCATTTTCATTAATCAGTAAAGTAACATAAATATCATCAACTGTTGCCGCAAAATAGAAGTCAACATCTTCCTTCCTTGACTAATCAATTTTAAAATTAGAAAGAGCCGTTTTGAGCAGAAAACTGAGATTTGTTTATAAAAAAACCTCTGAACAGGTAGCTAGAACAACCTGAAAAAAGTGTTAGGAGGAAGCTTCTAACAGTGGCTGCATCCTCCAGCGCGGGACACGTCAACGCGAAGAAGAGGCGACGTCAAACCAAAACATCAACGCGCTGGTGGCCAAACTTCCTCAAATCTCGGTGCAGCGGGCTGTCTACGGTTGGCCAGACTGGCAGTCGACGGCCTGTTGCGTGGCACGGTCAGAGTGCCGATCGGCTCCCGGGGCCGGACCTATTCTCAGCGTGCTATTTTTTCAATTACAGGGAGCAATTGCGTGCTCCCCGAACTACTCTTACTCTCTGGCGACATTAAGACTAATCCAGGCCCCACTACAACTTACACATGTCACCATACATAAAGACATAGACACAATAGCACCATGAGACACATACAGAAGTATAATATTAACATATTACAGTACAACGTAGATGGCCTCACAAACAAAATCATGCAGCTTAGGCAATTCGTACACAAACAAAACATTCACATAGCACTTATACAAGAAACAAAACTAAAACGCACACACAAAACACCCACCATCCCTGACTTCACGGTGATCCGTCAAGATCGTACTGGGGGTAACGGGGGTGGACTCATCACTTACATACGTAAAAGCATTAGCTACACTGATGCTACCCAAAACATTACAAACACAATCCAAGCAGATAACACGATAGAAATACAGGCAGTTAACATTAAAACACGCGCAAAACACAACACCACACCAATTAACATTTACATCCCACCAGATAGTTCACTTCAGGTGCCAGCCAATTACAATCCACAGTTACACAATCTGGCCTCTCTCACTACTGTCATCTTAGGAGGAGACTTCAACGCCAAAGACACTAGTTGGTACCTGCACAACCAAAGCAACACCAGAGGCGCCAACATAGCCACACAACTAAACAGCCTCTTCATTCTTAACAATACAGAAGAACATACACACATACCACATCAAGCAGGATACTCAAACTCCTCCCCAGACATAACGTTCTGTTCCCCCTCACTAGCAACACATACACAATGGAGAACAGAAAAACAACTGTCATCAGACCACCTGCCCATCATCATTACAACACATTCTACACTCTGCCCCAACAGCCTTAGGCACACTTACAGAAATTACAAGAAAGCTGATTGGGAACAGTTCAAAATACAGACTGAGGAACAATTCACCACATTAAATAGCACACCCATCATAAACATCAATACAATACTCAAGACATTTAATCAGATCATCAATAATGCAAACAAATACATACCGAAGGGCAACATTAGGAAATACAACCCAAATTACATTAGAGAAATAGCCCACCTTATAAGGCAACGTAACAACCTCAAATATAACACACAAACCCCACACACAGAAGCCATAAAACAGCAGATACAACAGCTCAACACAGAAATAAACAACAAACTCAAAGAAAAACAAACAGAAACATTCAGGGAATTCATAACAACATTAAACCACTCCACAGATACATCCAGGCTATACAAGACTATAAACGGCATTACCCACTCTAACAGCGGCATTCACACCTCACACGCGGCTATCTGTCGCAGCCAAAATAATATCCCAACATACACACAACAAGCTAACATTCTAGTTAATCACTACGCAAAGATAAGTCACTTAAACAGAGATAACAACCAGAAACATGCAGACAGACAAACAGCAAGACACAAGAAAACCTACAGACTCGACACAACCATTACACCCTTCAATACAGACCAGACCACCAAGATCATCAAAAACATTAAGAATTCGAAGGCTACTGGACCAGACAACATATCTAACATACACCTTAAACACTTGGACCCACAAGGAATACTACCTCTCACAAATATCAGCACATATTCATACCAACACTGTATTATTCCTGACATATGGAAACAAGGTAAAATTATTACACTACTCAAACCAAACAAAAGTCCAACAGAACCAGCTTCCTATAGACCCATTACTTTACTATGCACACCTTCCAAAGTAACAGAAAGACTAATCCTACAAATCACCAACCCACACATTCCACTATCGCCTACTCAACATGGATTCAGACCTCACCACTCAACCACGACATTACTCACTAACCTCACGCAGCACATCATGGATGGCATCAACTCCAGACGACCAGCTCAACGTACACTATTAGCAACAATAGACATTAGTAAAGCATTTGATGCTATCTCACGCTTCCCTCTCATAAACAAAATACTCAACACAAACCTGCACAATAACACTAAAAGGTGGCTGAGCAACTATCTTTCAGGAAGATACTCACATGTCACATTTAATGGCAAGTCATCTAAAAACAAGCTTTTTCCGAACGGGGTCCCTCAAGGCTCTGTTCTCTCACCAACACTCTTCAACTTATACATGCATGACATTCCAACACCCATAGATAACAAGCTTACATTATCATCATATGCAGATGACATCACTCTAACATCCACCCACAACAACATCGACACCGCTACAAATAACCTACAAACATACATAAACAGTATAGAAGACTGGCTCACACACAATAGACTCAAAGTAGCGCCCACAAAATCAACCATCACCTTGCTTACAAGCAACACAAAAGAACACCAGGTAATTCCACAACTTACACTAAACAACATCAACATTCCACACACTCACAGGACCAAAATACTTGGGGTCACATACAACACATCCTTATCTTTTGTAAACCACATTCAGGATATTAAAAACAAATGTACGTCAAGACTTAACACGCTTAGGGTACTAACAGGCACACACTTTGGACCCCAGCAGGAAACAACATCACTCATATACAAACAATATATTCGCTCAGTTATGGACTATGCTAGCCCATGCTGGGCACCCATTATCTCAAACACACACATAAACACCTTACAGACAATACAAAACAACGCACTTCGTATCATTACAGGATGCACTCAAACAACACCAATAGAACACCTGCACACAGAAACAAAAATACTGAAAGTTAGGGAACATTTAGACATGAGGGGAACACAATTCATGGCAGCAGCGACAACTAACCCACAACACCCTTGCCACTACATGTACAATCACGCACCGACACCTCGCACCATTAAGGTAACACCAGAGAGACATTATAACCAAATACTCCATTCCATACCACGCCCCACAGACATCACACAGTACAGAAAACACATACACACACACCTAATCCACAAAGCACTGACACAACTCGGTCCGAATGCGGTCCTAGGTGCGAAGCCGCCACCCATTAACGGGTCAGTGATCAGCCTGAGCAGATCGGATCGAGTTAACTTAGCACGATTCCGATGTGGACATCACCCCAAATTACTAACATATAAACACAGACTAGACAACTCCATAGACGACACCTGCCACCTGTGCCAGGACACACCACAAACAATTGAACACATTATGACAGACTGTACCGCTCTAGCACAACAACGAACACAACACAACATCACTAGTACGCTGAACCTCTGGTCCACTCCGAAGAGGGCGATCGGTTACCTGCGTGCCGCCGGCTTGCTCGATCAGGGTGTGCTGATCGGCTAAACAACAACAACAACCTGTGGTTCGGATCCCACGTAAAATTGTAGGTCTTTTCCGTCATATGACCTTAGATGTTGCGAAGGAGGTTAAACAACCCCATCATTACCCCGAAAATTGAGCTACCGCTACGTTTCTTATATACTATACAGTAAACCTTTAGTATTTCGGACACCGGTAGTCCGGACTCGTCTGTACCGCCGGCTGGTGAAGTGTTTAGTGTGAAAAATAAAAAAGCCAAAACGTATAGTGTATAAGAAATTACAGTAGTTAGCTCTATTCTGATACAGTATGTCCTCACAATCTTTCACTGCCTTCACATTCTGATATGTCTTCAGTATCTTTCACTGCTTTCACAGCATCCTGAGCTGCCTGTTACTTCTCAAGGTAAGAAAACAAATAAAAATAATGTACAGTACAGCGTACAGGGAGAGGCGGGGCCACCAGCTTGACCTACTTGTGAAGAGAGACCAACGCACGCAACTGCTACGAGGTTACGAGATATCACTGAATGTCAAGACCCAGTAATCCCGGCTCAATGTATTGTGTAATTTAGATTTTATATTTACTAAATTACTATTAATCATTTACAGGTGTAATATGCAGTACAAACACAGCAAACACTTTATTTCAGACTCAACAGGTACAAACATTATACAAGTGGTCCATAGAAGATTAAGAGATAGTTGTCTGGAGCACTGAATAAGTAGGCCAGTGAGTCACTGTGCATAATGAACATACAGTTGCCTACGCCAATGCTTCCAGATTTGAATTATAAAATATGAGGGGCTGTCAGAAAATAAGTTTACACGGTGTATAATAGGGTGTCCCGTTTTGTACGAATCTCAAAGTTATTAATGTCCAGCCCTCTCATATCGTGACAAATGATGATTTAAGTATGCTAACCAATTTTTAGACCGAAATAAGAAAATTTGACCCCCGAGCACTCGATTCAAAAATGTAAGGGTCAAATTTTTTTAAAATTTTAGTTTTTTCGATTTTATGCCTATAATTTCAATTTTAGACACTTATAAATGGTTCCATCTGATGCGTATTAAAAAAATGAATCATTTGATACCAAATTTATATAGGTTTGGCTTAAAAATTTTGTTTATATGATTTTTTTTATATTTTTAAGGCATTTTATTAAAATTTCTAGAGTATTTCTCTTGTTGCTTTCAAGTTCATTAAATAAATAAGGCAAATAAAAGAAAATTAATCGTTTTCCGTTTAATTATCAAACAAAAATGGTAAAAATAATAAAAATATCCCTCTTTTATGGACTAGAAAAACAAAAGCTTCCTCTACATAAGAAAAACAACAACTTTCTTTTCATAAAAAATGACTAAAACTTCAACTAGGACATTTTTGATTCCTTGCAGAAAGTAAAGATCAAATTTCGATACAAAAACATTGCGCCTCGGTGGTGTAGTGGTTAGCGTCGCTGACTACGAATCCATCGGCCCCGGGTTCGAGACCCGACGGCAGCCGGCGCGCAGCAAAACCCAGCTGTTCATCCTTCCACACAATAAAGAAAGTGGTTGGTAGGTAAATGGGTACCCTAGGTGGCCTAGTGGTTAAAACGCTGGGCTGCTGATGGGGCGTGGTTCGGATTCCACGTTAAACTGTAGGTCTAAGGTGGAGTGAAAAGCTTGACCTTCGTCAGAATGAACAATTCGGGCGGAAGCTAACCAAAGTTCAAAGGTTATATATATATACATTTATAAAATTAAAACAAGATGAAAAAAATATAAAACAAGTGCAATGAAAAAAAAGTACTAAACTCCATAAACCTAAAATCTTCCTTTTAAAATAAAGAACTAAGAATTTATTTTCGATTTTTCGAATGCGCGGCCTAATCTCTGACGTACTTGGTTAATGTTTTTTTCTTGAAATCAGGCACTTTTTGTCTATTGTCTTCAACCACCTGTGGCAGATATTGTTTTTGTTTTTCATCTCTAGTGATCGAATTAGCGTAATCTTCTATTAATTTAACACCTCGTTCGGCCGTGTCATTTACTACTTTTATATAGTGTACAAAATTACTCATTCTTTTGAAATCTTCATCATCTTTCCATTCGTTTGCAGATTTTCTAAGCCAGTTACCAGAATAATTGAATAAATTCAAGAAGAGCCATGAGTTTGGCCCAGCTAGATCCGGAAGTCTCGTGGAAGGGTTAAGTGTAGGAAATGTTAGTGGTCCTCGTCGGTTAGAAAATCCTCGCTTCTCAAATTTCGATATTGATTTAGCAATTTTGGTCTTCAATTCACCACTTAAATTTTCTGAAAATAAAGACAGCGGTACCATTTCTTCAGTAACATACCAGAGGTGGCGATCAAGGGCCTTAATAGCCTGGTTTGCTGCTTCTTCATCGATTTTCTTGTATGCTTGCAAGTCGTGATATAACTGCAGGTCATTTTCAGGTGCTTCAACTCCTTTTGTAGATGGCACCCAAACTTTGATATATATCATTACTAAAAATTTGCATACTCTTTCCAGCTTATTCACCATATTTTCAGTGTAATCTGCTTGATCACTAAAAGCAAACATTTTTATACAACACATGATTGTAGCCATATGCGAGGCTCCAGGATGAAGCCAACGAATTCCTTTTGGTGGAGTTTGATTCAAAATCTGTAGGCATAACTCAGCACTTTCTTTATAATCCCCGCGAAGTAATACATTGCTATCTTCATTTTGCAGGCTTTCATAAAGATATTTTGTTATATCTTCAATTTTATTCTTGGAGCGAAGAGAAATTTGGAGGCTCAAAATCGATTTTCACATTCTTAGATGTGTTCTCCCTAGTTTTTTTCCCTGCATTCCAAGAAGTTGTACTGGACAGGCTGACTGTTTCTAAATCTATATCACGGGCAGAAAGCATAGTAGCAGCAAAAGCTGTTCTTTGATTTAATGACAAGTTTAATATGTCAGCTATATTGCTAACTTTAGAAGACTTCATAATATTTTGACGCTTAGGACCTTTTTTCGCACTCGGAAGTTTAAATTCTGGATCATCTTGCTCCGATTCTGAAGACGAATTTTCTTGATAAACCATATTCATTTTAGATGTTCCAGGCATTGCTTTCCTTTGTGATTCTTTTAGTTCACGGTTTTTTATTTCTTGGATTCTTTCAGCTTTAGCTTTAGTCTTCTTTTCATATATTTTATCTAGACCTCCTAAGCACATTTCCCTTTCTCCTCTCTGATCTTCCAGAAATTTAACATCCCAAATTTTCGTTTCATTACTTCTTAGTGGATCTTTCATTATAATTTCTTCAGCGTTCTGAGAGCTGATGTCAAAAAGTTTTTTTAAAACCTGGTTAAATTCCTGAAGTTTATTGTTATAATTAGGACGTTCTGCAATTCGTGCAATAGTATCTCTCCTTTTAATTAAGTCCTTTAATAACTGTTTAGGTCTCGGATGACGCCCAACATCTTTAGAAGGTATACTGTCCAGGATCCGAAAACGTTTAACTTTTTCCAAAACTACTTTTGTTGCCTCCTCTACTGAGTTATTCCTCATGGAGTTTCTTTTTAGACTTAAAAAGTGACGAAGAACATCTCCATTTGATGGAAAAAGTGCCCCTCTGTGTGGTTCCAAATGAGGAAGGAGATCTCCAAGAGCAGAATCATCAGGTTCCTTATCTTTTCTTAACTTTCGTTCATTCGAAGTCATAGTTAATCATTAGGTAACTAGTTGACTAGCTAAAATCCTGAAAAAAATAAGAAAAAAAGTAAATAAAAACAAAATGTTTTAGACAAACCTATATAAATTTGGTATCAAATGATTCGTTTTTTTAATATGCATCGGATGAAACCATTTATAAGTGTCTAAAATTGAATTTATAGGCATAAAATCGAAAAAACTCAATTTTTTTTAAAAAATTTGACCCTAAAATTTTCGAATCGAGTGCTCGGGGGGTCATATTTTTTTATTTCGGCCTAAAAATTGGTTAGCATACTTAAATCATCATTTGTCACGATATGAGAGGGCTGGACATTGATAACTTTGAGATTCGTCCAAAACGGGACACCCTAGACTGTATAATTTCGTAACTAAAGGACCTACATTGATTATGTTTGTATTAGGTGAATTCGTTAATCATTGGGGGAGGGGAGGGGGGGATAATGGGGGAGAGGGTTAGCCTCCGCGTTGCATAAAGGGGGGGGAGAGGTAGAATGACCTCCCCCCAAAGGGGTAATCCAGTCTCGCCATAGGCGAGTTTGCGATAATCTGGACTTTTGCATAATTTGGCCCCCCCCTGCCAATTAGTCCGGAAAACCGAGGGATTGCTATATAATTTTAAAAAAATTATGCTAAGTAGCTTACATAATATCTAAATACGTAGGCCTATAATTATTACAAGCCACTAAGCTTGCATCAGTCTCCACAGTTTAGCCAGGCCTAGCTGTAACACAGTTTGAGAGCATAGATTTTATACACCTTAGTTTTGCCTCCGGCCGACTTGTTCATTCTGACAAAGGTCAAGCTTGTCACTCCACCTTAGACCTACAGTTTAACGTGGAATCTGAACCACGCCCCACCATGGGCGGTGAGAAATTACAAAGTTCTCGCTCGGATTCGATCTCCCGATCAGCAGCCCAGCATCTTAATCACTAGGGTACCCATTTATCTACCAACCAATTTTTATTGTGTAGAAGGATGAACAGCTGGGTTTTGCTGCGCGCCGCCTGCCGTCACCAGGTCTCGATCCGAGGCCGATGGATTCGTAGTCAGCGATGCTAACCACTACACCATCTTTAGCGCCCTTGCCCTTCCTATCTAAATCTTTAAATAAGGGCAAGGCGCTAAAACTCTGGTAGCTATTCCACGTGTATTATATGCTTCTCCTAAAATACTTTCTGCACCAATCATATTATTTTTTTCTTTGTAATCTATATATAGTCTCAGTCTTGTTATTAAGCAAACAAACAAACAAACACTTTATTTCAGACTCAACAGGTATAAACATTATACAAGAGGTCCGTAGAAGATTAAGAGATAGTTGTCTGGAGCACTGACTAAGTAGGCCAGTGAATCACTGTGTATAATGAACATACAATTGCCTACGCCAATGCTTCCAGATTTAAGATTTATAAAATATATCAAAAACCAGTCCACTAACCATGGCTTCTATTATCTTACTGACTGACTCACCAAGCCTAGTGATAAATCTAAATACAAAATTGCGAATGACATTGGCACAGTTAGGCACCTTATTGACTACAAACAGCATACTGACACTAGAAGGAGCACCATTTACAAATCTTGGAGTCCTTAATAAACTCGCTTTCTAGTCAGAGCATCTCTGCTTATCTCATCCTCATGATTTTTTATATACCTTAATGCATACTCGAACCTGGCATTAGCCCTCTGTTTTTGTTGTAATACAGGGCCTTGCCTTGGCTTCCCTTGTTCACACCACATTAAGCAATGATTTGTTGTAAAATGTTTCTAACATGTTTATGGAATGCAATGTTTAATGGAACTCAATTTTTATCACATTCTTATTTATGCATTACCAAATTTAACTCATTTCATTACCAGAATACCAAATAAATTTTTAAATACAAAATTGCTTTTTCATTACCAAATTTGCTCAGATTTCTTTATTAATAATACCAGATGGTAACCCTGGAGTCGAGAATTTTTGCGTTTTGCGCAACTGACATCCTCCTTACAAACATGCAGCTTTACTGTCATAGCATTTCAAAAAACGCGATATGATATTACCAAACAAAGCGTTGTTGCATTATATTTTATTTAGAGTGGTAAAATTCGGTACATTTTATTTGTCTGCCTTACTTTAAGCCTAAAAAACCCAGATTTCATGAAATTTTTAAAATTAAAACCAAGAAACCCAGGAAAGTGTTGAAAAACCCAGATCTGGGTGGAAAAACCTAACAATGGCAGCCCTGACTAAAACGTCAACAAACGTTCGCCTTTCGATGTAATTTTTATCAAATATTTAATTTTTCGTTTGTAAATTTTGTATTGCCAATAAAAATAAAAATTTATTTTATAGTGGAAATTAACATTAAGCTGTCGTAATAGTTCGAACATTTTTAAATTTTTTTCTTACTTTGGCGAATTTTTCATTTGGTTTGAAAACTTGTACTGGTATTTCAACTCTCCCGATGGCACCCCCCTCCTGGCTGTCACCGGGGCGGACCGCCCCCCTCACACCCCCCTTAGTACGCCACTGCTTGGCAACTAGGAGTGACGCAAGACTTCTCATCGCTGTCTTTATCAGTTTTATTTTTAAGTACCGACTTGGAGTTAACCCAACTTTGTTTATTCAAACTATTTTAGGTGGGATTGCCAGATTGTGTTAAAAGTCGCAAATTGGGCTAATGTTAAACTCTCACAGATATTTAATTTGGGCTACCTGCTACGTTTTGGGGTAATTTAAAATGTCAGAGGGCTATTTTTTAAGTGTACGCGCAACTTTTCTATAATAAATACCAAACAAAACAACAAACACCAAAACAAATGCGAAAAACTTCACTTTTTTCTACGTGAAGGTCAAAATATGAAAATAAAAACCCACTCTAATAGACAGAGTTTATTTCCACGACAGTTTCGACGCCCACTGGCATCCTCCTCGGGTGGATACAGAAACACGAATGAACCAAAACAAGAGGGAAAAACAGTCCAGGGACCGACCGTTAAGAAATTCGCACCTAGGTTAGATCCCATTCTCCCGACACCGGAAGAGCATTTTCATTAAGTACATTCGCGCAAATTTAAAACTATCTTCCTGTTCTAAACATACAGATTCTATTATTTTTATTTTTATTTTTACATAATTATTACATTTATTATTAAATTTATTACATTTAATATTGCATAATTATTTATTACAGAAATTATAAATTTATTATTACATTGGTTATTACAACTTAAAATCTTTCGTCAACGGTTTTACTCTTTCTAAGCCGGCAATGTAAGGCAAACTCACATATTGTTTTTGGTTAACTGAAGGTTCCCGAGGGGCATAAAAAGATTTTCTGGCTTTAAAATACGCCTTTCTGATAAACCACTCGGGGTATTTTAAATCCTTAAAAATGTTCCAAATCTTTGAATTTTCCGGGTCCAGCAAATGTGGGCTACAAATCCTGAGTGCTCTTAGAAACATGGAAGAAATAATTGAGCTTTTAACCCCTTCATCATGATATGAAAAATAATGAATGTACGAATTACAATGAGTAGGTTTTCTATAGACCGTGAAATTGGGCTTTCCGCTTTCGTTAATGACCAAAACATCTAGAAAAGGTAATTGTTTGTCGTTCTCCATCATATTTAAATTTAATAGAGGGAACAAGATTATTTAATGACTGAAAGAAAGTGTCAAAGTTGTTCCAGTGGTCAGGCCAAAATGAGAAAATATCATCTACATAACGAAACCAAATTAGATTCCTGGGACATATTGTTTGCAACAATTCCGACTCATAATATTCCATGTATAATGTACTCAGTATTGGGGATAAAGGGGACCCCATTCCCATACCAAAACGTTGCAAATAAAATTCTTCACCAAAGGAGAAGGCATTATTGGTGACACAGAGTTTTATCAGTTCTAAAAATACCACATTTGCTGGACCCGGAAAATTCAAAGATTTGGAACATTTTTAAGGATTTAAAATATCCCGAGTGGTTTATCAGAAAGGCGTATTTTAAAGCCAGAAAATCTTTTTATGCCCCTCGGGAACCTTCAGTTAACCAAAAACAATATGTGAGTTTGCCTTACATTGCCGGCTTAGAAAGAGTAAAACCGTTGACGAAAGATTTTAAGTTTGCTTTGGCGTTCAAATATTCGTCTACCGTGAAAAGTAAATTGGTTAGGAATAACGTTGCAAAAGAGGAACAAGCCTGTGTCTACAGCATTCCCTGTAAAAGTTGTGATTTAGTATACGTGGGAGAAACTGGAAGAAATATTGAAACCCGTATTAAAGAACACAAATATGCCTTCAGAAGTTGTAATACTAATAAATCACTGCAAAGCTGGGCACTTGCGGTTTTTTTTGCGGTACTGCGGTACTGCGGTACTACCGCACTACCAAACCGGTACCGCATAACGCAGTACCGCAAAGGATCGCTGAAAGTACAGCAGTACCGCTACCGCATTTTTTGCGGTACTGCGTTATGCGGTACCGGTTTGGTAGTGCGGTAGTACCGCAGTACCGCAGTACCGCAAAAAAACCGCAAGTGCCCAGCAGTAATAATGCCATTTTTTATCAAGCCAGCCAAAATAATCATGCTATAGATTGGGAATCAAGTAAGGTACTTTATAAATGTAATAATTATGTCAAAAGAAAAATAATAGAATCCGTGTGTATAGAAAAGGTAGATAATTTTAATTTGTGCGAAGGTACTTATAAGTTAGACCCTTTAATGAGATTCTTGGTCAAAAATCCCTTACGGAGTCGTGGAACGTGTTCGAACCTAAGTGTGAATTTCTTAAATGTCTCTGGATTGGATTGTTTCCTTACTCGCTTTTAGTAAATGTAATAATGGAAGTAATAAATGTGGAAATAAATATAAATGCAACAGATGTAATAATAAAGGTAATATTATAAATTTAATAATTAGGGTAAAGGTAATAATAATAAATGTTAAAAAAAAAAATGTAAATGCAATAATCAATGCAGTAATTATGTCAAAATATTAGAATCTGTATGTATAGAACAAGAAGAATTTGTGGGAATATACTTATAAGCGGACCCTGTAATAAAATGCCCTTCCAGTGTCGGGAGAACGGTATCTAACCTAGGTGCGAATTTCTCAATGGTCTCTGGATTATTTCCTAATCGACTTTTTTCATTCGTTTTTCGGTTTATAAGTTCTGTATAATAAACAACAATGTAATAACCAATGTAATAATAAATTTATAATTTCTGTAATAAATAATTATGCAATATTAAATGTAATAAAATTTAATAATAAATGTAATAATTATGTAAAAATAAAAAAATAAAAATAATAGAATCTGTATGTTTAGAACAGGAAGATAGTTTTAAATTTGCGCGAATGTACTTAATGAAAATGCTCTTCCGGTGTCGGGAGAATGGGATCTAACCTAGGTGCGAATTTCTTAACGGTCGGTCCCTGGACTGTTTTTCCCTCTTGTTTTGGTTCATTCGTGTTTCTGTATCCACCCGAGGAGGATGCCAGTGGGCGTCGAAACTGTCGTGGAAATAAACTCTGTCTATTAGAGTGGGTTTTTATTTTCAAACACCAAAACATCTTTATTGCGGATCATTCACAATCCATAGCCACTTAACCTAACATACAAGTACAATAAAAAATAAGGCCAATATAGCCACTTAACTTAACATACAAGTACAAAAATAAGGCTAGCATAGCCATTTAACCCAATATACAAATACAATCTTATTATAACACTTAACTTAATATGCATACACAATCTTTGCTACATTACAAAAATAAGGTGTTGTAAACCAGCAGTTGTCTGAACCAAGACTGCCATATAGGTGAGAGGTACACAGTATCTGAAGACAGGACATTGCACAATGACACATTAGAGCTGTTTTGGACTCTAGTAATGAAATTATATATATTCTTCCGGATTAACATTTGGTACAGTGGTAGGTAGGTTACGCGTAGTAAACATAAAACTGGCACTGCACCATTTTGGTTCTCTACATAGCATACGAAAAATATTATTACTGTATAAGCATCAAAGAGTTTATTAATAGCAGTTTCTGTATAGTTCCACCACAGATGGGATGCATACAATGCAGTATAGTAAGTTGTAAAAAGATAAGTTTTAACTGATTCCGAACACATACCAAATTTCCTTACTAGCATGTTACCCTGTTCATACAGCTTTTTACGTTGCCTCTCAATATCAAGTTCATCTCGCAGCTCGTGAGTAATTACCTGAACTAAGTATTTACATGTCTCTTTGACAGGTATTGTCTGACCATTCATTTCAAAAGACCCACATGTTATACATGTTATAATTTATAAGCGCCCTGATGACTGTTATAGTGATTTCATTCATTCAATATTTCCAAGCTGTGTATGACTCGTTTCCTTCCAACGGAAGTCACGCGCAGTGACGCAGACGGTTTCTTTGATTTCACTTGGGAAACACAATGCTCTCAGGTGACGTCAACCGCTTGCGTGATGGCGTAACCAGGTTCCGTTCCTTTGACTATATAAGAAGGTGGATCAGCGCCCTTACGGCAGATCCCTGAAGGAGGGTCTCCGGACCGTTAACGAGAATGCTTTTGAGAATTAGAAGATTGGGTATCAATTTGAAGTCTGACCGTTTATAGAGAAAGATCGGTAGTTTGGAATTGATTCATATAAGTCTGGGGACTCAGAACGGACGAGAGAGCGTCCGAGAAGGGGTTTCGACTTATTTCATATCTTACAATGAAGACAAAGTAACATTTTATCATTATGAAATTTGTATTATTTTTATTATTATTATTACTTCCCTCTTCTATATAAAAGAAACATTTGATTCATGCTAATCCATTCTATTTATCTCGCCTATATTCAAATTAAAGATCATGTAAGCCGTTGTGTTTATTTTCTACTCTTTGGACTTTGATAACTGGGATAAAAGAAAAACACGGGCCCACACAGTACTCCTCGATTGTGGAATACGAAGAGTAAACTATTTCTGCATCCAGGAGTGCTAAAGTAATAACCCTCTCTCTAGTAACATCCTGACCTTGCCCGAACCACAGAGAGAGCAGGTTATTTCACACATGATACATCCTAAGTATATATTTAGGTGCCCCTCGACACAAGAGTTTCTTGAAAAGTTTGTAATGGTTAACTCTATCAAATGCTTTTAATGCATCCAAAAAACAGGAATATACATTGCTATTTGCTACTTGACATCTTGTACTTTAGAACGGCTTCCTTTAGCATATAAATACACATGTCAGTAAGATGTTTCACTCTAAAGCCAAACTGATTGTCATAAGTCTGCAAGTAAGTACTTATCCTATTATAAATGACAATTATAAACCTCAAAATACATTTACTTTATTATTTTAGTAAACAATAAAAAATAATAAACACACGAAATCTATACATATATTACACTGGTCAACACTCAGTTTATTGCCAATCATATTAGCGTGATTTTGGGGTAACTTTGTGGTGCTGATTCCGAATATGACATCGGTTTTGCTAGATTGGCTCTAATTTATGAGATAATTGGTACCCCATTGAAACACGTAAAAATGCAAAAAATTTAATGTTCAGGCGGAGCCTACTTACAAATCGCATTGAAATTATCTCAAATCATACAAAAGTAAACACATGAAATACATAATGGCATTTTATTCGGTCTCACCATCTAGAATGTTCCGGTAGTTTCCCATATGTACGCGTTATGGTTACGTTTCCTATTAATTGAGGGTATTCATTATCTCAAGAACTAGAGCCAAATCGGAAAAACTACTTTCATTTTGGAATTCAGCAACCCCAAAATACCCTAAATTCGTACGAATTTCCTTGGCAACGAAAAAAATTTTTGTTGTTGTTGACCTGTGTTATTATTTTCATAAACGCAAGTACTTTATATACTTGTTTTTTCTCTCTTGCGAGGTATTGTTGGAAAACAATTTCTTTTATGCAGGAAAGTGGGTCCAAGGGCGAATGCCGCCACAAAAGCGCCCCCCTATAGAAGAAGAAGAGAGCCAAAATCAAGGTCCAGGGTTTTGGAGATTCCTAGATACTCTGCGCGAGTGAGGTGAGTGCTGAGGGGAACCTTCTTATATATTTTCTGAGAGTCAAGTGAGAGAGATACGAGTGTGTGAGGAATCTCAGCTTTAGGGGAATTATTTTGTTTTGGAGAGAGTAATTTTAACAAAGCTGGGCACTTGCGTTTTTTTTTGCGGTACTGCGGTACTGCGGTACTACCGCACTACCAAACAGGTACCGCATAACGCAGTACCGCAAAGGATCGCTGAAAGTACAGGCTGTACTTTCAGCAATCCTTTGCGGTACTGCGTTATGCGGTACCGGTTTGGTAGTGCGGTAGTACCGCAGTACCGCAGTACCGCAAAAAAAACCGCAAGTGCCCAGCTTTGAATTTTAAAAGTAGCTCACTAAAGGAAAAGATCTGTTTCTTTGATCTATACACTAAAAAATTTTTTGCAGCTAAAAATAATTTGTTATAGGCTACTATTTTAAGTAAAGAAGTGGCTCTAATAATTTTGTAGGTGTAGGCGGGGCATAAATTTGTTTTGCAGGTGTACTGAATTTGTAAGTTCAGCTGTAACTTATAGTTCGTGGCCCTCTGGCTGGTGAGTGGCACTGTCAAGGCTTTGTAATTCAGAAATAGTTTGTCTCTTCGGGTATTGTGGTACTTTCACGGCTTCATAATTAAGTTGGAATTAGCCTCCTTTTGTTTGTTAAGTGACAGACTTCCGTATTTACTGGGATGATTTACTGTGAATACATCTATAAATTAAGTGTCGAGAATTTTGGAAGTTTTAGTGAACTTTTTTCACCGAAAATTTATAATGGGTAAATGGATCAAATACTCAAAAACTACCCAGAAAAGTTAGTTAACAGGTCCTTTATTTTAGAGGTGGCTTCTAGAAGTAAAATATGATGCCAATAAGCTTTTACAGCCAAGTTTAAAACAAACATTCTTGAATAACGAATAGAGACTAAATTTCAATTACATTTTGCTGTAATTGTTGCTTGTCATTCGTGATTTCAATCCAGAGACCATTTAAATGCTCTATTAAAAATAAGAAATACCATTTAGTTCAAATTCTGAAGGAATACGATTGCACAGAAATTAATGGTTCTGCTTTTCTGAATGAACAAAATCATTGAGCTTATAAGTCAATAAAGTTTTAAGCCATTTACAAAATGCAATGTAATTATAATGGTGAGTTTCATTTTAGGTATAGCCTACCAAACACTGTATACATCTTACGTTTTTGCGTTATATATATATATATATATATACAGGGTGTCCCGTAAGTCTGGACCCATAGGGAAAAAATAATAAAATTACAAAATAGTCCAAAAATTTATTTATAATATATTTTTCATTATTTTTATTATTATTTTTATTTTTTATTATGATCTTACTCCGCTGGAGTTTTATTTGTGGGGCCACTTGAAAGCCAAAGTGTACGAGGTCAAACTTCAGAACATTTTCCACCTTAAAGCACGCATTGTGGAGGCGTGTCAAGAAATTTCTGCGACTGTGATTCAGAAAGTGCTGTCGCAGTGGAGATTGCGTCTTCAACTATGTGTGCGACACAACGGCGGACACTTTGAACAGATTATGTAATAAATTTTTGGACTATTTTGTAATTTTATTATTTTTCCCTATGGGTCCAGACTTACGGGACACCATATATATATATATATATAATATATATATATTAGATATAATTATATTATATATATATATATATATATATATATATATATATATATATATATATATATATTATATAATATATAATAATATATATATATATATAATTTATATTATATATATATATATATATAGATATAATATAATATATATATATTATATATATATAATAATATATATATATATATATATATATATATATATTAATATATATATATATATATATATATATATATATATATATATATATATATATATTATAATATATATATTATATATATATATATATATATATATATATATATAGTGTACATTTTAAAAAAGCTATAAAATCAACATTTGTCATTTAATTTTAGTAAAACTTGTACACAATAAAACGTATGTATTTATCTATATGCAAACAAGTTTTCAGACTAGAATATCAAATAATTCAAATTCTATCAACATTTAACGAAAGAGTATGATTTTCTACTTAACACGCAAAAATTATTAAACCTTTTTAATATTTTTTTATAAAAATAATTTTTAACATAAAATTTATCTGAAATTATTAAAAAAAATTGTTCGAAATGCTTTCCTTCCATGGGTCCAAATTCTCACTTAATCTGTAATTTGTGTAATCTGGAAACAACTGAAAAAGCTGCAATACGATGCAATTTCTGTCAAAAATTGCAAGATTTTATCTGCATGAATTGGGATGATAGGGAAGTAACTATTGTCTCGAATGCGAAACAGATCGTGGGGATCAATTTTCTGTGTGGCGCATGTACACAGACGGTAAACTCTTCGCGGTATTTAAAAAAAATGGAGATAGCAGACTCGAGTGTTACAAAAAAGAATGAAATAATGGGGACACAAGAGTCCGGAAATGTCCCAACGAAAAACCGGGTGGATGAGAGAGAGGACGAAATAACAAATAACAGTATAATAACGAATAACAATATAATAACGAATAACATTATAAACAATTTAATACGGAATGAAGACATAGATGAAAGAAAAGAAATAAGTAAAAGTTGCGAGGTAGTAAAACTGTCCACCGAGCGAAATGATAAAAAGATAATAAATAAAAACGTAGGAAATAATCAGCCAAAGAAAAATAATGATAATACCAAAATTAAGAACTTTGAAAATAATGAGAAAACAAGAAGTAGAACTGGAGAAAATAACATATGTAAATACTACTCAAACGGGAACTGCAGATATCGGGATGGGCAATACATCTATGTACATCCCACATTATGCAACACACATTACACAAGTGGATATTGCAAATTTGATAAGAAGTGCAAGTTCCACCATCTTACGGTCTGCAACACCTATGCAAGATATGGGAGGTGCAAATACGGAGAAAAATGCCGTTACCACCACCCTCAAAGGAACGCAACGGGTGAACAGGAAAAACGAACATCAAAGAAGGGTACTAATTTTTTAGACGTAGCCAACACAATTGGAAAACGAATCGGAACCACCTGTATGCGAAAACGATAGAGAAAAAATAAAAATAATCCTAGCCAACATTCAAGGCCTTAAATCAAATCATTCCCCGAACAGTTTTATACCTGAAAGGACTCATGCAAGAAGCCAGAACAGACTTTGCATGTCTCGTGGAAGCTCATCTAAAGGACTGCCATGCGAACTGTGAAACCTCTGAGTCTTGTGTTGACAAACAAGAAGTACAAATTGATAACTATAACATCCTCCGAGCCGACAGAACAGTGAGACGTAAAGGAGGATGTGCTATTTACACACGCGAAAGGCATATGGCAGAAATGACTATAAGTACCTCAAACAGCTACGTAGAATGTGCAGCAGCAAAAGCTGAAAAATTAAATATGGTACTAATTGTAATGTACAGAGTACAGACCCCCAAACACACCTACCTCATAATTTTCAGATTCCATTAAAGAGGTAAGAAACTGGGTAAAAGATCTATACTCTCCAACCCGAAATATTTTTCTCTGTGGTGATTTTAATTTCCCATTCATGAAATATAAAAGGATATGAAAAAATATATGCATACAGCAGGACAAGGGAGGCACACGGGAAGACCAGGAGCAGGTAAAAATGCTACTAGCTCTAGCTGATGAATTTATGTTAACGCAAGAAATAACAGAAAACACAAGAAAAAACAACTGCCTAGATTTGGTATTCACAAACACCAGCAACCTAATTGATGATTTAAAAATACCCCCAACTATAATATCGGACCACAACATCATTGAAATAACAATCAATATAAAAGCAACAGGAAAGGAAAGAACAAGAACAACAGAAAGAAGCAAATTCGAAATTTTTAATTTTCACTCCAAAGCTATAAACTGGGAAGATGTTGCATCCAGCATGGAAGCAATAGATTGGAAAACCATTTTCGAGGCCAAGATAATGGAAAAGATGCTGATGACTTTAGAGGAGAAGACGCTGGAAATTGTGAAAAGACATGTCCCAAAAATACAACAAAGAGGAAAGAAGCAGGTTCGAGAGACAAAAGAGGTCATTGTTCCGAAAGAGGAAAAGAGTGACTGCAAAACTAAGTAACTGTAAAGATAACATCAGGAAAATATTAAATGATAAACTGCAGAGTATCGGCGACGTCATACAGGAACTAATTGAAAAGCAAACAGAAAAAGACGACGACGACGCTAGAGAAGCGATAAAGGTTAACTCAAAGTACTTCTATAATTTTGCAAAAAGGAAGTCGAAAAACCATGCGACTATCGGACCTCTGAAAAACGAGAACAGTGAGGGACCAACAGAAGTATCTGAAATATTAAGAGCTCAGTACGAATTATCTTTCAGTATCCCCAAAACTGACAAATTGATATGCGATAGAAATGCGTTCTTTGAAGAAGAGCTACAATGGGCAAGTATAACGGACTTCGACTTTACGACAGATGATATTACACAAGCTATAGGGAAACTAAAAACACACTCAGCAGCAGGACCGGATAAATGAAATGCCACATTGATCAAAAACTACAAGAATGCAATCGCTGAGCCCCGATACTGGATATGGAGACGATCACTAGACACGGGAGAAATACCGGGCATCCTGAAGAGCGCGAACATAGTCCCAATATATAAAGGAGGAGATCGATCCGAGGCTAAAAACTATAGGCCAGTGTCGGTTACATCTCATCTCACTAAAATACTTGAAAGAATAGTTAGACAGAAAATCTATGACTTTTTGGAAACTCAGAAAAAATTAAATGATAACCAACATGGGTTTCGGTCAGGCAGATCTTGCTTATCACAACTAATGGAACACTACAACAACATTATTGATGCACTTGAAAGTAATGAAAACTATGATGTAATATACGGACTTTGCCAAAGCGTTCGACAAGTGTGACCATGGAATTATAATACATAAACTGAAATATATGGGAATAACAGGAAAAGTAGGGAAATGGATATATAATTTCCTTAGTGAGCGGCGGCAAGTCGTTACAGTACAAGAAGTATCTTCATCAGAATCAGGGGTCCTCAGCTCAGTACCACAAGGAACAGTATTAACTCCACTACTCTTCATAATCATGCTAACTGACATAGATGAGGACGTTACCAGAGACAGCACAGTAACATCCTTTGCGGATGACACAAAGATCAGTAGAAAATAAGAAACCCAGAAGATATAGGATCTCTACAAACCGATATAAACAGAATCTACAAGTGGACGGAAGACAACAATATGAAGTTTAACACCGAGAAATTTCAGCTATTACGGTATGGAAAAAGAGAAGACCTAAAATCCATGGAATATTATACCCCAAATGGACAGGAAATTCAGAGAAATTCTAAAGCAAAAGAGTGATGATGCGAAATTTGAAACACAAAATAAGATAGTAGTAAGCAGAGCAAAGAGAATAACTGGGCAGATATTGAGAACCTTTAAACGAAGGGATAGGAATGTAATGATTCCTCTACTGAAAACACTGATCATACCCAAATTGGAATACTGCTCGGTCCTAACATCCCCATATAAAAAAGAAGACATGAGACATCTGGAAGGGATTCAGAGAAGCTTCACAGCCAAGATCAAGGGGTGCAAAGGACTAAATTACTGGGAAAGGTTACGCGAATTAAACCTATATTCACTGGAAAGGAGAAGAGAGAGATACACCATTGTTTACACTTGGAAAATAATGGACAAACTAGTCTCTAATCTTACTCTGAACCCTGTAACTCCCCGAACAAGAGGCTGCAGGCTTCCCCCCAACATTGCCAAATCCCACCTCTGTGATGGTGCCGTTAGAGTATGGTGGGCAGGAACGGAGCAAGAGTGTCACGGGCCCCGGGGCAAAACTTATTTACGGGCCCCCTAACGAAATTTTTATTATACATTTATATTGCTTTTCTTTGCCTTATTTATTTAGCATATATTTAAGAATTATGATTACTACTTGTACGCATGGAGGCATAGAAGGCAAAACATTATGCAAAATATTGAGCTTTAAAAAGGATACCGTGAAATAAAAGTTTACTTACGACAACATCAGAACTTGACTTTTCTTGCCTTTCTTTCAGCAAATTCATTAATTAAATCCTCCAAGTTAATATTTCTAGCTTTCTTGTTTTCAATTGATATAACCACTTAATCTTTTTTCGTTCATAGAATTTCGAAGATAGTTCTTTATTAGTTTAAGTTTTGAAAACGATCTCTCTGCACTTGAAACTGTCACAGGAATTGTGAGGAACAATGTTATGGCAGTCACAACTTCGGGAAAACTTGAGCACAAAGTACTGTTGTCTTTAATTAAAAATGAATATAGCTCATGGATTGTCGTCATTTTTTCAATGTGTTTATAAGCACATTCGAAAAGAGAGTATATAATAATAGAAGCCATGGTTAGTGGACTGATATCCGATATATTTTATAGATCTCAAATCTGGAAGCATTTGCGAAGACAACTGTATGTTCATTATTCATAGTGTTCCATCGCCCTACATAGTCACTGCTCCAGACAACTCTCTCTTAACGTTGTTGTTGGTTGTTGTTGTATTGGGCTATTTTTTTCCAACTGGCGCTAAATTTTGCAAATAATCCTGCTACTTTTCATCATAATATCTGTCAATCATAAATTCGCAATCGACTGTTATCGACATATAGTTCGCAGTTCACACACACTTGTGGTTAGTGGCACACGTAATTGGCAGCTGTTGTACTGTCCTCTTTTTATATTAACTATGTTATTCATAAGTCTAAGTAAGCGATTCCTGCTCCAAGCAGTTACAAATATTTCCTATTTCTGCCTCATACTCCGCTGCTGCGCTTCCTGCTCCTATAACAAATCCTGAGATCTACTACACAGCGGTAAGTAGGCATATAGTGTGTATATTGTAGGTCTAAATTTTCATAATTATGCTTGTTTTATTGAAGAATTTTCGTACCAAGTAATTGAGTTAAGATACTTATATTAATAGACTCGTAATTTATAATGTTGTTTTAGTTAAGTCTACGTCTGTAGATATACTTATAAATTTATGGTAGTCCAAGGTGTACCGAAAACTATTTTTATTAATATGAGAAAAGCCTACGTAGCTTATATTTATTCAGACCATGCTTATAGAAAATTTCATACTCTTTTTGTGGAATTGAGGAAAAGCAGATGCCATAAATTTACAAAAATACCACAGCCATCAAAATTTTTAACTATGAATCCAGTCATAATTTACTAAGCCACGTTCGTGAGTTTAAAGTAAACATTTGTCTCGCCAGCTTAAAAATCTGTTCAACATCGTTTGTATTTAAGTTAATAATTACAGGTTATACAGGGCCGGATTAGCCTATTAGCATAAGTAGCAAATGCTACGGGCCCGCGCTTATGGGGGCCCCACACGTATAAGAAAAATTTGGGAGCTATTGAAGAATAGGGACCCCAGCCTTCTTTAGTTAGGCTTATAAGGCTAACTAACGAAAATATCACGACCTAACCTAACCAATCGTTAGGTTAACTGTGCGCCCTTGACGATTGGTTAGGTTAGGTCATGATATTTTCGTTAGTTAGCCTTATAAAGCTAACTAAAGAAGGCTGGGGTCCCTATTCTTCAATAGCTCCAAAATTTGTTTTAACGTATTTCAATAAAATTGTTAAAAATTAAAAAAAAATCAATATAAATTCACAAAAAGCTAAAAAAAAGTGTCATAAAATTCAGTCAGGGGAAAAAGGATTATGAAACAGTGCCTGATTAATGGAGGTTAATGGGTATGACCGAATAAAATAAATATTTTAATATAAATCCATGTTTCTCATTTACTACTAAAGTTTTAGAAAAATGAATAAAACTGTACCAGTCATAATAAAGTCTTAAAAATTTAAATTATGGGAAAGGACATATTTTTTGGCAGTAAAAATGCTACTGGACCCCACTGATGTTAAGGGCTCTAGGAAATTTCGCCGTAGGAAAATTCGCCGTAAACATTTTCGCCGTAAACATTTTCGCCGTAAACATTTTCGCCGTAAGACAAATTCGCCGTAAGGACATTTCGCCGTAAATTTTTTTAAAAATAATCGCTAAACTCTCTTCCTTCATCAAATTGGTTATGAGTTTCCAGATACTTGGATGCATGTTAGTAATAGAGCTTTGTATTGCATTGTGGAAGCCTTCTATACTGTTGTTCGTTCTCGGCATATTATTATGAGTTCTTTCGACAACATTCCACAATTCTATAGGAAATGTTGGCTCCATTCTTCGCCTTCGCGCGCCTCGGCCTCGTTCTCCTCCGATATAGTGAGTTTCAAAGTAAGATAAGGAATTTATTTAAGAAATTTATTTAACCAAACTATCATGAACTTAACCTAACCAATCGTCAATGCCGTACAGTATAAAGAATCTTAATTGTGGTAGACTGCTCGAAGCTAGGTAGACCGCACACTTAACCAGCACGGCTATTATAAGGGTTCAGTTAAACTTTTTTTTTAATTTTAATTTTATTTTATTTACGGCGAATTTTCCTTACGGCGGATTAGACTTACGGCGAAAATGTTTACGGCGAAAATGTTTACGGCGAATTTTCCGGTTACGCAAACATATCCCCTGACTCCGAAAAAATTGAATAATTATTACTAGTTCGAGAATTTCTTTTGCATCTGCTTCTGTAAGATGGCGTTTCGGAGGTCGTGAACGAAAACCCAATTCCATTGTGATTTATGGATAACTAAGTGACAATCGAGACACCCGTTTTCTTTGCACATACACAAATGACCAAGAGTAATAGGAAGTACTCGTTGTCAAAACAACCAGTTCTGCCAAAAATAAAGCCCCAAAAAATACATATACGTAGATCTACGTCTGTAGTACTACTACCGACGATCGTTAATGTAGGTCCTTACTACCGAAAGGGTTAAAAGGAAACCAATCGTACAAAAACTTGCTATTACAACCTTCTTTCAACCAATTATTAGTAAGACTCCTAGAGAAGGATAAGATTTCAGTTACCAAACGCAGTTCAGAGACAACTGAGGCTCTAATTACCAACCTAACCAAATTTATCATAACCTATTATGAATTGTCTCTGAACTGCGTCTGACATCTGGAATTTCGCCTCTTCATACTTCCACCTGAACTACGATATATGCTATAAAAGATCTACAGATCTACAGAAGCTTAGACTAACAAAGACCCTAAGATCCACTCTAAGGTTAGTCCGAGAGAAAGGAAAGAGTAGGGGGTTAAGAGAAGAGAATAAGGGGTTAAGTAAGTAGCAACACCTATCACTCGTGGGTTAACATTCATTCAGAAAAAGAGGAAAAAGACTCTCCATCATCATTCGCCGACCACTGCCGACAAGTTAGAAAATACTCGCTAACACAGTCATTCCTAGGAATTTGCGAGATAGTATCCGCGATATCGCTTACTTGCGATTAAATTTTAGCAAACTAAATATCACAATTCGAGATCGCCGCATTATTTTGTAAAATAACAGTTGATTGACATCAGGGAAGATACAAGTTTACGAACCGAATTTCAACAGAAAACTGTGCACAATTGGTGGATTGGATCAAAAAATGAGTACCCAGATTTAGTAAGCGCAGCGAACGATGCGCTCCTTCCATTTGGATCTACATATCTGTGTGAGGTGTCTTTTTCTGCTATGATAGGTATTAAAACCAAAATCGAAATAAACTTAACTTGGAACCGACCTTCGAATCGCTGTATCACAAAGTGTCAAACCAAGATTTTCAGAAATTATGAAGCACAGTCAGCCACATTGTTCTCATTAAATTATATTGGTAAGTATATCTTCACCCTATCGTATTTCTGTTATATACTATTAACTTACTAGTAAATAAGTAAATAATGAAAGGATATATATATATATATATATATATATATATATATATATATATATATATATATATATACACACAGGGGTTAGACAAAATAATATGAACACCCGCCGATTTCACCGGTTATCTTTACGGACTGCTCAGACACAAAGTAAACGGTCAAATGACTGACAAACCTATTTAAATGCGTAACAGAGAGTGTATACGTCATGTTATAACCCTCACGTTGTTTTTACAGATCTGAGTGAATTATGAATTAGCAGTTATGAAAGACCTGTGAGACTTCCAAAGAGTGCAAATTGTCGGAGCGCGGATGGCTGGTGCATCGGTGACGAAAACAGCTCAGATGTTCAATGTATCCAGAGGAACTGTCTCTATGGTCATGTCTGCATACCAAAACCATGGAAAGACAAGCACCGACAAATGCAATAGTGGACGCAAGAAGAAGCTGTGTGATTGAGACCGCCGGGTGCTAAAGCGCATTGTGACAAAGAACCATAAGACCACAGCTCCAAAAGTGACTGCAGAGCTTAACCAGCATCTTGCAAGCCCGGTATCGACCAGAACTGTACGTCGCGAGCTCTATGGAGCTGGATACCATGGGAGGGCTGCAATTGCCAAACCCTTCCTTTCGCACATCAACATTGAGCGGCGCAGAAAATGGTGTAATGACCATAAAAATTGGTCAATGGACCGATGGAAGAATGTAGTCTACTCCGACGAATCCTCCTTTACGCTATTTCCATGTTCCGGTCGAGTTTACGTCTGGAGACAGCCTAAAGATGCTTATGACCCCGACTGCCTGACTCCAACCGTTAAGCATGGAGGCGGATCTGTGATGGTTTGGGCAGCAATATCGTGGAATACTCTTGGCCCAGCTGTAGTACTACATGGTAGGGTTAACGCCCAGGTCTATCTGTCAATATTGGCTGACCAGGTCCATCCCATGGTCCAAACGCTGTTTCCCAATGGCGGCGCCGTCTTCCAGGATGATAATGCACCAATCCACACCGCTGGGGTCGTTAAAAACTGGTTTGAAGAGCATGTTAGTGAAGTAGAACGCTTGGATTGGCCTCCACAATCCCCGGATCTTAACATTATCGAGCATCTGTGGTGTCAGTTGGAGCAGCAGGTCAGAAGCCGATTCCCACCGCCGGCGTCTTGGGAGGAACTGGAGCAGGGTTTGCTCGAATAATGGCTCAGGATTCCTCTAGCCACTGTCCAAAAGCTGTATGAATCAATTCCCCGACGCATTGCAGCTGTTATTGCCGCTAAAGGAGGACCAACTCCATATTAAGAATAAAAACCGCCATTTATCAAGGTGTTCATATTATTTTGTCCAACCCCTGTATATATATACAGTGGTGGGCACGCGCAACAATTTTTGTAGCGCCGCAACCGCAACCGCAACTCTGCTGAAATAGTTGCGCCGCACGCGCAAGCGCAACCCTTTTCAAAAAGTTGCGCCGCAAGCGCAAGCGCAACCAAAAATGTTGCGCCGCAACTTTTTGCGGCGCAACTGCCCACCTTTGTATATATATATATATATATATTTTATATTTTCGCCTTTCTGTCTGTCCTTTATGAAAGCGCAAACCGTTTGATCTATAGCTACCAAATATGGAAAACTGATGTGTGGGTAGTTGGGAGGTAACGAAAATGGTTCACTGAGTAGGTAGGTAGTTAATCTAACAATTATTAAATTCCTTTTATGTCAATAACTGGGTGGATGAAACCAATTGGTTGCTCACCAGAGTTATTCTCCACACTAGTATTTATATACTGTGTGACAAGAGCGTGCTCGGTAATAGATATACATTACTGATCAACCAACTGAAAAAAAACCAAGAGGACGCTGGTGGAAAAAGCCCCGCGAAAAGGACCACAAGGGAGAATGAAAACAAGGAACGGGGCGACAAGACAGAATGAGAGAAGGGAGAAGAACAAACAACGGAAAAAGAGATCCACCAGCAAGTACGCTCTCAACAATTAAACAAAAGGGGAAAAGGGACTCTCTAATAACTAGCAGTAAGTGACTAATTGTGTTTTAACCCAGTTAGAAGTAAATGCCGTAAATTAAGCTGGGTCAGACAAATTAGGCCTACATTGTGGCCTAAGACCTAGCATCAACTCATAGCTTAACAAAGGTGAAGGTAGATTGCCCTAACCTAATTTGGTGAGGAATCCTACTGTGGACCTCAGTTTATCTGCCCGCTCTGGACCATTTCCGGACTCTCTAGGCTGACCCCTACAAGGCTAGACTTAATCTACTCTATAGTTAGACTGGAGATATAAGGGGTGGGTTAATTGTGGGCCAATTCATACAGAGCATTTTTCACACAAATTTGGCATGGGAACCTCTTATGGGATGAGGAATGTCAACACAGAGTCAGTCAGCCTGTCTGTTTGTATTACGGGCGGCAATGTGAAGCTCAAGATTTTCATGATTGTGTTCTTTTCTAGTTTTTTTGACCAAATAATTGAACCGACAGTAATTGGGAATTCAGTTATTTGGTCAGAGGGGTTTTGGGGGATATCTGATCAGATTCAGAAATCTTGACACAATGTGAAGCTCAAAATTTTCACGGCTGCGTTCTTTTCTGTAGTTTAGCCTGTCTGTTTGTGAAATTTATCCCAGGCAGTAATGGGGGAAGGGTGGGGATGGGGGTAAGTGAGGGAGAGGGGTGGGGGTAATGGTGAGGGGGTTAGCCCCCAAGTTGCATAAAGGGGGGGTGAGGTTTTTTTGGGGGATATCTTATGACCTAACCAGGCATTCAATTAACCTGGGCAATGCCGGGTACCTCACCTAGTCTATTATATATTTTTGCCTCTGTCTGTCTGTCTGTCCTTTATGCAAGCGCAAACCATTTGACCTAGAGCTACCAAATTTGGCATGGGAACCTCTTATGGGATGAAGAATGTCAACACAGAGTCGGTCAGCCTGTCTGTTTGTATTACAGGTGGCGGATCTTTCCTGTTTCATTAACTGTTTCCGATTTTTATGAAAACAACGTGATATGTAGTTTTTCACGCTGATTTAAAAATTATAAACCATTTCATTGAGAAATACTTAGGTTAGGTTAAGTTAAGTTAGGCTTATTAGCATTTGATGTTTTCTAGGACACTGTTTTTCTTTTGGTATTAAGTTATATTCTTGTGAAAAATTTACTGCATTTTCTTCTGTCTCAGTCTTCCTATATAATTCTATAAAATTAAATTTGTCAGTCATTGGAAAGTAAAAAGATGTTGAACTATAGTCTATGCTTGCAGTGGAAGAACAAAATAGATGCGCAACGCCACCATTTAAAAAATAGCCTAGCCTATGCTTGCAGTGATTACACCGTTCTAGTACTTTTTGTAGTATTCTATAATTTACTTTCATTTTGAAAAAACTTATTTTTAGACCTAACCCAAGTATTTCTCGATGAAATGGTTTATAATTTTGAAATCAGCGTGAAAAACTGTACATATCACGTTGTTTTCATAAAAATCGGAAACAGTTAATGAAACAGGAAAGACTCCGGGCAGCAATGTGAAGCTCAAAATTTTCATGACTGTGTTCCTTTCTATATTTTTATTGACCAAATAATTGAACCGACAGTAATTGGGGAGTCCAATTATTTGGGGGATATCTGATCAGATTCAGAAATCTTGACACAACGTGAAGCTCAAAATTTTCATGGCTGCGTTCTTTTCTGTAGTTTAGCCTGTCTGTTTTGAAATTTATCCTGGGCAGTAATGGTGGAACGGTGGGGGTGGGGTAATGGGGAAGGGGGTTAGCCCCCAAGTTGCATAAAGGGGGGTAAGGGGGTTTTGGGGGCATTCAGTTGACCTAACCGGGCATTCAATTAACCCGGGCAATGCCGGGTACCTCACCTAGTATATACATATATATATATATATAATCATGTTCATTAGGGGTGCATGTTGTTTATTTTTGCTGATTAAAGGGTGCGTGATCAAAAAAGTTTGGAGACCACTGCTCTACTCCATAGGGAGGTAGAGCCTACTCTGCTGGAAAGGGGTGAACGATGAAAAGAAATAAAATAAGAACGCTTACAAACCATGCAATACATTCTTAACTCAAAGCAACATATTCTTCCAGCTGTTGCAGACCAATCCTCCACTCCATAGGGAGGTAGAGGATGCAGCCCACTAGGCTGGAAAGGCGTGAAAGACGAAAAGAAGTAAAATAAGAATGCATTACAAACAGGGGCGGATTGGGTCACTGAAACCGGCCTGGGACCTCCAGTTGTACTGGCCCTGAAATTTGCCAAAAAATTATTTACCCTATTTATGCTCATCATATCTAGCCTATTCATTATTCAATTTTTTAAAATTTAATAACAGTAAAACAGATATCTTTTACATAATTGAATTTTTATTGTATGATGTATATGACTAATTGCAAAAAGGACAGACTGAAAGCTTGAAATACTCGTAGATGGTAGCATACGCAGTGGCGGATTTAGGGGGGGGCCGAGTAGGCCATGGCCTACGGCCCCGCGCCTGTGAGGGCCCCGCGCCCTCACATATAATTATAATGTTGGATTCCACTATAAATAATACAATTGATTAATGATTAGTGATAATTATGGTATCACTCTCTTTGCTGGCGGGAGTTTAGTTCTATTCAGGCCGCTGTGGAGTGCACATGTGAGTGTGTTTAGTGGTAAGTAATGGTAAAAGTCGTATCTCGAAAAAGTCGCCACTCAATAAATGGGGATGGGGGAGTTTTAGTCAGCTTTATAATAACATAAATAAGTTGAAAAATGTTAAATTAATGTAATTAATTTTTTTATATGAAACGTACTTAGGCTAGGTTAGGTCAGTTTAGCTTAGATTTCATAATAAATACATTTTATACATATTTAAGGAAAAAGTCGCCACTGGTGGGGGCTGGCGACTTTTCCCATAAAGCGACTTTTTCACCCGAACAACTGTTTAGTGTCTGTATTTAATTAATTAATTAAACTGTATTAATTAATACTAAACCGAGGGTCAAGTGTAAATAGTTTGTTTTTTGTTTTTATGTTTCAGGATAAGGCAGTGAGGCTGCACTGAGGCACAATGGAGAAATCAACAAGTCGTGATCGTGATCAAGGGAGGAAGTATAAAGCTGGCTCTGTTAAACGACAAGAAAAGGCAGACGTAAACCAAAGAGTAAAAAACTACCAAAAATAACTCAATGGTTGACATATCCAACAGTATCTGAATCTGCAAAATCACAAACTCAAACTGAATCCGGTCAAACTGAATCTGAATCAGTAGAGACACCAATTACGCCTGAAACAACTGGAGAAGCCACAACTAGTACTGAACCTAGTGTAGTTAGCGCAATTGAACCTGAACACAGTGACAGTGAGGAGACACAAGAGGAAGTGAAAGTTATGAATACCGGTACTGAACAAGGATTTGAAACGGATCTTGGATTATGGCCTAAAATAATTACTGAAAATGTGTGTGACTATTGGTTGAAAAAGGGAAGCGCAGAATGTCGACACTGTGATGGTGACTTCAAAGAGTCAGCTGTGAAAGAGCTAAACAGAACCCGTCATTGTACAAAGACATTATTCACTCGAACTCATTCATTATCTGGCCAAGAAATTAATCTTAAATGGCTCTGTTACTCTAAAACAACTGGTAAAGTGTATTGTTTTGCTTGCAAGCTTATGTCAAAGGTGGAAAGCTCATTCACAACTGACTTCAATGGTTGGAAGAACGCTAGGTATGTCATAGAATCTCACAGTAGGTCAGATCAGCACAGGAAAAGTATGGTCGAAATGATATATCGAAAGACTGCGGGTGCCCGTATTGACTCTAATCTAGTACAACAATATGAAAGTGAATGCGAGTACTGGCAAGCAGTATTGAGGAGGTGTGTAAATGTTTTAAAGCTACTTTGCGAACGCGGGCTAGCCATTCGAGGTAAAGATGAAGTAATTGGATCAGTACACAATGGAAACTATCTTGGGATTCTAGAGCTGCTGAGCACATACGACAGTTTCTTGGCAGCACATATCAAGAAACACGCAAACAAAGGTAGTGGTCATACTTCCTACTTGTCCCACGTCATTTCTGAGGAAATCATTGGAATAATGGCAGAAAAGGTTATGTCCTCAATAACAGATGAAGTAAAAACAGCAAAGTACTTCTCAATTTCTGTTGACTCCACACCTGATATTTCACACATGGATCAACTTAGTTTTACAATCCGCTATGTACTGCCTACTACAGGTCCAGTTGAAAGGTTTTTGCAGTTTATTCCCATGCTAAGCCACACTGGCAGAGATATTGCTACAACTGTTCTTGATTTTCTTAAAGAGAAGAACATTCCAGTTATCGACTGCCGAGGACAGTCCTATGACAATGCCAGCAACATGTCTGGTAAATATCTGGGGACCCAACAGATAATCAAGAATGAGTGTAGTGAAGCTGAGTACATACCATGTATGGCTCATTCCTTAAACTTGGTGGCTAAGTGTGCTGCAGAAAGCTGTCCTGCTGCAGTGTCATTGTTTGCTTTGGTACAAAATATGTACTCCTTTCTTGTTGCATCTACTTATCGTTGGAGGAGACACCGTGAGGTACTAGAGACTAATAAAGATAAGAAGTTGAAAGTTGATAAAATACTTTCAGACACTCGTTGGTCAGCACGAGCAGATGCTGTAGCTGCTCTTAGTAGAGCACACAAAGAAAACATCATTGTTCTGGAAGAGTTATTCTCAGATCAGAATCAGCCAGCTGAAACAAGAGCTGAAGCAAGTGGTCTTCTCAAAGGTTTGAAAAAACTTGAAACAGTGATTCTTCTTGAAGTTTGGGATACAGTATTGGAAAGGTTTCAGAGTAGCAGTCTCCAGCTGCAAAAATCTGGGCTCTCCCTCAACACAGCTGTCACACTGCTAGAGTCTCTTTTACAATTTGCTAAAGACCTGAGATCCCAGTTCGATGACTTTGAAGCAAAAGCTATGGCTAAGTGTGATCCCTGTGATGTGACGAGTAATGATGCATACTACGCCGACACGCAGCGTATTAGGAAGCGCAAGCGTCACCACGATGAACTAGACTCCGCGGAGGATGTTATGCTGACAGGGAGAGACAAGTTTAGAGTGACTGCATTCTTGCCCATCATTGACAAGCTCTGTGCTGCCCTACAACAACGCATTGCTGCTTACAGCGACCTTCGAGAGAAATTTGGGTTTTTATCAGAAATCTCAAACAAAACGAACACTGAGCTTAAAGCATCTGCTGAAAAGCTTGTGTCTTCATATCCTAAGGACTTGGAGGCTGGATTGGAGTCGGAGCTTTTGCAGTTTGCACACCTTATGAAATCCATTCCAAGAGATTCACCTGAAAGTGCTCCTTCATCAGGTGGTGCAAAGGCTGCAAAAAGTCCTGAACTAGAAATGTATGAGATAATTCACAGACATGACATGGTAGAAACATTTGCTAATGTTGAAATTGTATTACGACTCTATCTCTGCATGTTTGTCACAAACTGCACTGGGGAGCGCTCATTCTCCAAGATGAAACTAGTCAAGAATTATCTAAGAAACACCATGGGGCAGGACCGTTTGTCTTCACTCACCCTGTTGAGCATTGAGCATGAGAAATTAAGGGTGCTTGATTTTACTGATGTCATCAAACAGTTTGCAAGTAAGAAGGCTAGAAAAAAATCTTTTTTGACTGAGAAATAGTTAAGTGTACCGTACAAATTGCCTGCAATAAACAAAACCCACTCATTGCATCATTTGCATGTGAGTCAAGTGGTATTCTCTTTAGTTAATGGTGTATTATTATAGTTATTTTTGTTAATGGTGTATTATTATAGTTATTTTTTATTGTTAAGCTTCAAAAAAACAAATGTGTAATGTTCAACTATGAAATGGTCATTTGGCTAATTAATTATCAATAAATTGAATATTGTTTAAAAAGTAAATTTATTTTAACGCTTCGCTCGCCCATTGATTTGAGGGCCCCGTAAGGTCACCACTGGGGGATGGGGGTGTAAATCTTCATTTCAGTTAATTAAGCTAGCTTTGCGTAGTTTGGGGCCCCGCACTCCAACCGGCCTAGGGCCCCGCGCACCTTAAATCCGCCACTGCATACGGTACAGTATTTGTACAAGTACAACCACAAGTGCATTTAAGTATAATACTACGTTTGTATGTTGGTGTATAGAGAAACACGTAATCAAATTAAAGCAGAAAGTCCTAAAGTACACGAATCTCTATATGATCAACACAAGCACAGTTTTTTGCGCAATAAGGCACTTTTCTTAGCGACAGCATCAATTATTGTCACAGTCAAGGCGATGCAAAATCTCCTTTTCCACAGCCATGAGCAGAAAAGCTTCCAAATGAATGGCAGACAGTGCACTTCGAAGTCGATTTTTCACAAACTTAAGAGTCAAAAAGGTGCGTTCACAGGCAACTTGAGTTGTAGACAGTGTAAGCATGTAGCGGTAAGCGAGTCTAATAGCACTGTAAGTGTCTGTGAATAAACTGAATTTTTCAAGAGTATAAAACATGCGCACTGCACAGTTTTGGCAACACTTGCATACAACTTCCTTCGGCCCAGAGTCATACTCAAGTTCATCTTCTTTGTCCAGTGCCCCTGGAGCTTCTTTCTTTCGAGCCTTGTATTCCGTGGACAGTCCACTGAGTCCAGCTTTCAATCGATCCCAGCTGTTAGCCAAATGCACCAGTTCTTTCTGTAGTTGCTCTTTTGTAGCTCTTCTATCAATCGTTATAAGCTTTTCGTTGAGATTTTCCATGGCTTCAGCAGGCAGTCCTGACCTTATTTCACCAAAGTGATCTGGAGACAGGCAAGCCATGTCAGTGATGAGCAAACCATTGTTTTCAAACCGATTTTTGAAACTTTCTACAATGGTGTCCAGAATTTTGTTGTGGACAGTTCAAACTTTTTGTATCCATTAAGTATTGGCACATCTGCACTCAATTCTCCTGACATGCCCTTTCGTTTCCTCATTCACATAGCACTTATACAAGAAACAAAACTAAAACGCACACACAAAACACCCACCATCCCTGACTTCACGGCGATCCGTCAAGATCGTACTGGGGGTAACGGGGGTGGACTCATCACTTACATACGTAAAAGCATTAGCTACACTGATGCTACCCAAAACATTACAAACACAATCCAAGCAGATAACACGATAGAAATACAGGCAGTTAACATTAAGACACGCGCAAAACACAACACCACACTAATCAACATTTACATCCCACCAGATAGTTCACCTCAGGTGCCAGCCAATTACAATCCACAGTTACACAATCTTGCCTCTCTCACTAATGTCATCTTAGGAGGAGACTTCAACGCCAAAGACACTAGTTGGTACCTGCACAACCAAAACAACACCAGAGGCGCCAACATAGCCACACAACTAAACAGCCTCTTCATTCTTAACAATACAGAAGAACATACACACATACCACATCAAGCAGGATACTCAAACTCCTCCCCAGACATAACGTTCTGTTCCCCCTCACTAGCAACACATACACAATGGAGAACAGAAAAACAACTGTCATCAGACCACCTGCCCATCATCATTACAACACATTCTACACTCTGCCCCAACAGCCTTAGGCACACTTACAGAAATTACAAGAAAGCTGATTGGGAACAGTTCAAAATACAGACTGAGGAACAATTCACCACATTAAACAGCACACCCATCATAAACATCGATACAACACTCAAGTCATTTAATCAGATTATCAATAATGCAAACAAATACATACCCAAGGGCAACATTAGGAAATACAACCCAAATTACACTAGAGAAATAGCCCACCTCATAAGGCAACGTAACAACCTCAAACATAACACACAAACACCACACACAGAAGCCATAAAGCAGCAGATACAACAGCTCAACACAGAAATAAACAACAAACTCAAAGAAAAACAAACAGAAACATTCAGGGAATTCATAACAACACTAAACCACTCAACAGATACATACAGGCTATACAAGACTATAAACAGCATTACCCACTCTAACAGCGGCATTCACACCTCACACGCGGCTATCTGTCGCAGCCAAAATAATATCCTAACATACACACAACAAGCTAACATTCTAGTTAATCACTACGCAAAGATAAGTCACTTAAACAGAGACAACAACCAGAAACACGCAGACAAACAAACAGCCAGACACAAGAAAACCTACAGACTCGACACGACCATTACACCCTTCAATACAGACCAGACCACCAAGATCATCAAAAACATTAAAAATTCGAAGGCTACTGGACCAGACAACATATCTAACATACACCTTAAACACTTGGGCCCACAAGGAATACTAGCTCTCACAAATATCAGCACATATTCATACCAACACTGTATTATTCCTGACATATGGAAACAAGGTAAAATTATTACACTACTCAAACCAAACAAAAATCCAACAGAACCAGCTTCCTATAGACCCATTACTTTACTATGCACACCTTCCAAAGTAACAGAAAGACTAATCTTACAAATCACCAACCCACACATACCACTATCGCCTACTCAACATGGATTCAGACCTCACCACTCAACCACGACATTACTCACTAACCTGACGCAGCACATCATGGATGGCATCAACTCTAGAAGACCAGCTCAACGTACACTATTAGCAACAATAGACATTAGTAAAGCATTTGATGCTATCCCACGCTTCCCTCTCATAAACAAAATACTCAACACAAACATGCACAATAACACCAAAAGGTGGCTGAGCAACTATCTCTCAGGAAGATACTCACATGTCACATTTAATGGCAAGTCATCCAAAAACAAGCTTTTTCCGAACGGGGTCCCTCAAGGCTCTGTTCTCTCACCAACACTCTTCAACTTATACATGCATGACATTCCAACACCCATAGATAACAAGCTTACCTTATCATCATATGCAGATGATATCACTCTAACATCCACCCACAACAACATCGACACCGCTACAAATAACCTACAAACATACATAAACAGTATACAAGACTGGCTCACACAATAGACTCAAAGTAGCGCCCACAAAATCAACCATCACCTTGCTTACAAGCAACACAAAAGAACACCAGGTAATTCCACAACTTACACTAAACAACATCAACATTCCACACACTCACAGAACCAAAATACTAGGTGTCACATACAACACATCATTATCTTTTGCAAACCACATTCAGGACATTAAAAACAAATGTACGTCAAGACTTAACACGCTTAGGGTACTAACAGGCACAAACTTTGGACACCAGCAGGAAACAACATCACTCATCTACAAACAATATATTCGCTCAGTTATGGACTATGCTAGCCCATGCTGGGCACCCATTATCTCAAACACACACATAAAACACCTTACAAACAATACAAACAATACAAAACAAAGCACTTCGTATCATTACAGGATGCACTCAAACAACACCAATAGAACACCTGCACACAGAAACAAAAATACTAAAAGTTAGGGAACATTTAGACATGAGGGGAACACAATTCATGGCAGCAGCGACAACTAACCCACAACACCCTTGCCACTACATGTACAATCATGCTCCAACACCTCGCACCATTAAGGTAACACCAGAGAGACATTATAACCAAATACTCCATTCCATACCACGCCCCACAGACATCACACAGTACAGAAAACACATACACACACACCTAACCCACAAAGCACTGACACGACTCGGTCCGAATGCGGTCCTAGGTGCGAAGCCGCCGCCCATTAACAGGTCAGAGATCAGCCTGAGCAGATCGGATCGAGTTAACTTAGCACGATTCCGATGTGGACATCACCCCAACTTATGGACATATAAACACAGACTAGACAACTCCATAGACGACACCTGCCACCTGTGCCAAGACACACCACAAACAATTGAACACATTATGACGGACTGTACCGCTCTAGCACAACAACGAACACAACACAACATCACGAGTGCGCTGAACCTCTGGTCCACTCCGGAGAGGGCGATCGGTTACCTGCGTGCCGCCGGCTTGCTCGATCAGGGTGGGCTGATCGGCTAAACAACAACAACAACAACAACAACTGATACGAGTCTCTCCTGGACCTCGTTAACCATGTTATCGCCTGGATAACATGGTTAACAATTGTCTTTGATATCAGTGTGATGCTGCTACCCCGTCCTTTGTTACCTCTGTCATGTGCTTGTTTGCTCATTGTTATAATCCTATCGAGATGACTTTTCAAAACAACATCGTATCGGCTCAAAAGTATCAGAACCTTCAGAAAGTTTCTGTGATCAATCAAAGGATTGTTTAATGCATAAGCAGCTTCAGAATCTGGTGCAGAACCTCTGAAACTTAAGCCACACTTTCCTATAACCTTCACTATTTCAACAACACGTTCCATAATTTGTCTGTTTGTTTTAATTTCCTCATTTCTAAGCCTTTTCTGTGTAGAAAACAGTATATAACTGCCCTATATCCTGTTTATTTAGCTTTAAAAAATGTGCGTCAGCATATTTATGATGTGTGCTGCTGCATTCGTGTTCTTCAATTTGTTGATGAACATGGCGCCAATCTGTCATTCCAGTGATGAATTTCCCAGTCTCATTCGGTTTGGAGTACGCAAGACAGACTGTGCAGTGAAGTGCTTGACGTTTCATTGTATGATATCCAATTTTGTTTCGAACCATTTTCCCTTTTGAATATGACTTTGGAAATTTTCAGTACTTCTGGCTGAACTTGAATCGGATGGTTTTCAAAAAAGAAGCTTTCATTTTCGTGGGACTGAGCAGACAAATTAAACGTGCTTTTTGAAGTCAGTGGAGTGATGGTAGATTCTGATGGCTCTGAATGAGAAGTGTATCTTACTTTTTCGACTGGTTGAACGGCAGTGTCTATGTTGTGTACCAGTACATGTTGTGGTAGTCAGGTGTCATCCATTGCCACATCTGGTACTGGTACTGGTGCCTGATAGCCAATTTATCATTTTAGCACATTTCACAGCCTCTTCTTGTAGATGTTTTTGTTTGCGTTTTCTTTCTTTTTCGGCACCTCCAGGGGGCTTCTTACCCATTTTTCTTCTTATTTCTTATCCAGAAATAAATGCATGCCTTAATTCAAAATTACCTAAAATCAAGATACAAAAATGCATTAAATACATAATATATATACATAAAAACATTCTTATATACATCCACAGAAACATATGTGCAGTTGTACACATGTACATATACATACATATGCATACACATTTATATTCATTCACATACATAGCAATATATATATATACCTATGCAGAAAGGAAAACAAAAACGCGCGCTGCTATTGGGCCCTTAAGGACGAGAAATAATGAACTAACTGATGATCCAAAAGAGATATCTAATACATTGAGAGCTCAATATGAATCAGTTTTCAGTACCCCAAAAAGTGACAAAGCGATACCTGACATAAATGCATTCTTTGAAGAGGAATTGCAAGGAGAGTATATAACACTTTGATTTACCCCAGAAGATGTAGCGAGAGCTATAGGACAAATGAAACCACATTCAGCTGCAGGTCCGGACAATTGGAACGCATTATTGATTAAAAACTGTAAAAATGAAATAGCTACACCTTTATACTGGATATGGAGAAGATCCCTAGACACTGAGGAAATACCGAGCATCTTGAAAAGAGCAAACATTGTCCCTATATACAAAGGAAGGGACAGATCTCAAGCAAAGAACTATAGACCAGTGTCATTGACGTCCCACCTCACCAAAGTATTTGAAAGAATAGTTAGAGAAAATTTATGATTTCCTGGAGACACGGGAAAGATTCAATGAAAATCAGCACGGATTCCGATCAGGTAGATCATGCCTATCACAACTAATAGAACACTACAACAATATCCTAGATGCATTGGAAGGCAATGACAACTACGATGTTATATACACAGATTTTGCTAAAGCTTTCGACAAATGTGACCATGGTATAATAGCACATAAAATGAAATATATGGGAATAACAGGCAAAGTGGGAAAATGGATCTACAACTTCCTCAGAGAACGTCTGCAGGTCGTCAAAATTCAAGGTATATCATCATCAGAATCGGAAGTACGCAGCTCAGTACCATAAGGAACAGTACTGGCCCCACTCCTGTTCATTATCATGCTAACAGACATAGACAGTGGAGTAAACAGCAACAGTATAGTAACAGCCTTTGTAGATGATACAAAGATCAGCAGAAAAATCAGCGATGTACATGACGTGGAGGCCTTGCAGAGGGACACGAACAAAATATACAAATGGTCAGAAGACAACATGTCATTTAACGCTGAGAAATTTCAGCTCTTGAGATATGGTATAACAGAAGAACTTAAACAGACTGCATATTATGCTCCAGAGAGACAGGAAATTCAGAGAAGCACGAAAGCGATCGATCTCGGGATAATAATGACAGATGATGCAAAATTGAAACTCAAAATCAGGTAGCGATAAATAAAGCAAAAAGATTCGCCGGACAGGTACTAAGAACGTTCAAGAGAAGGGACAAGACAGTAATGATTCCCCTGCTAAAAACACTGATTATACCAAAACTTGAATACTGCACAGTTTTGACGTCTGCATATAAAAAGGAAGAAACTAATAAACTTTAAGAAACGCAGAGGCATTTCACAGCCAAGATTGATGACTGCAAAGAACTCAACTACTGAGAGAGACTACGTAAACTAAATCTGTACTCCTTGGAAAGAAGAAGAGAGGTACACCATAATCTACATACGGAAAATGATCGAAAAACTGGTACCAAACCTAAAACTAAACCCAATTATCATTCAAACAACACTGGAAAATAGGAAAGGCAGAATGTGTAGTGTTCCCAAATTAAGGGCATGACAAGGGACCTCCTCAACTCTGAAGGAAAATAGCTTAGTTGTCAGGGGGTCAAGACTTTTCAACCAGCTTCCAAAGGACCTCAAAAACGTAACGGGGATCAAAGTTGAAGTCTTCAAGAGAAGACTGGATGCTTGGCTCAGGATGGTACCAGATGAGCCGGGCGTACCTGGTTATGTACGATAGAAAGCAACTCGCTCCTCCACCAAGCCAGACCTAGAGGCGGGGCCACCAGGTTGACCTCCGTGTGAAGAGAGACCAACGCACGAAACAACATAAGGTAAGATATATATATATATATATAAAGAATGACGCATGTGTAGAAGAGCGTTCCCCACAAGATGAGGAGGGAGATTATAGGCCGGGCTGAAACTATAATTTTTGTTTGATTTTAATTTATCAGAGTGACTAACAGTTGGCTTTTGATATAAAAATAAGATTCCTGAAAAAAATAATTGGTGGCCACCAACGTGTGTCCGGCCACCCCCGTTTTTGTAAAAACATCTAATGCCGCACTAGCAAAATCAGGAAAATGGCAATATCTCTTCTTCTGAACATGCTAGAGAGATGGTTTGCATACCAAAATATGCAGAATTTGATTTAGAACAAATTATTGAGAGGTATTTTTTCATAAAACCTTTAGTTTTTGAGTTATTTTAGAAAAACTAATTTTTTGGGCCCATAGACCCCCTTTCAACTGAATGTCAACACAATAAAACATTCTCAAGCTGCAAATTGACATGTATTAGTGGTTTTCAATCAGCAATCAAAATCAATCAAAATCAGCCATTTTAAATTCATTGAAAATGCTTTTTGACATTCCAAAACGCCAAACATTAAATTATACAATTAACAAATTGTCATTTTGTCATATTTTATCATGATAAATAATAATCTAGAACTTAAAATATTTTTTACACACAAAATCTTTCATTAATTTACGTGATCTAATTTTGTTTCTAATAAGACCATCTCTACGCTCATGACCTACAACAGCCAAGGATGCTTCAGTGACAAGCTTGATGTGCCTTTCAACATTCTGACTGTGGCACTCGTGATCCAGTTTCAATGCGGTATTAATGATATCACGCAGTTCATCATTACTGAATTCTTTTAATACAGGTGGAACAGTTTCCCATTGGGACAGCAGACAGCTTGTGGTATGCAAAAGCTTTGAAATTGATGATTGGCTTTCTAAAGACCCTAACATTCTCATCTATAGCAGGATATTCATCAGTACCACCTTCATGATCCTCTTCATTCTCATCATCACTTTCAATTATTCCACCTGCAAAATCATTGCTACTACCAGATTCATCATCAAAATCCTCTATAACTCCCCTCAGACACAGAACTTTATTGACAGCACACCTCCTCACCTCTTCATCTTCATCAGCCAGCATTCCAACTAAAATATTTTCACCATGAGCAAAATAGCTGTTATTGTTTAATACGTCATAACAAATTTCTCTAATTTTCCTGTCAGGGAATTTATTTACTCTTTGGATCATATTGAATAGGTTTCTTGACCCATCACTTAGCCTCTTATTAGCCTTGATATTGAACCAACTGTGAAAGTATACTTTGATGATGAATTCTACTATGATTTTGAGGTTCTTACTGGGTCTTTTTTGTGAAACATAAAAGCGAAGAATTCTACAGGCTAAAGTGAGCCATCGAGAGTGATTTAGCAGGTCAACTTCTAAGAGTGTAAGGTCTTCATCCACTTCACCAGTAATAATTGCCCAGCAGATGCAGTATCCATAGTATTGGTCTGTTGATAAATTATTGACCACCTCATTTAGTAGAAGCACAAATGCAGGATAAGGTATAGATTTGAAGTCCACAACATTCCATTCTGACACATCCCCATTGAGCTGAGAACCAATAGGGCCAGAAAATTTGTCTGGACTTTTTGTTGTCCCATCTAAAGTTATGAAGATGTGTGTAAGTGGCAATTCATTTAGATGCAGAAGACAAATATCCCACTGAAGAGGTTGCCCTAAAAACATTTCCAAATATCTGATTGACCCATGCATATGTCCTGTGTTAGTATTTGTCCCATCTGCTTTAACTAAGTTTAATTTGGCCTCAAGTTCTGTCCCTTTAATGATCTCTCAGTACAGCATCTGTTTTATAGTCTTCGAAACACAAACACCTTTCAATAACTTGCTTCAATGTAGGCAATTTCCCTAAAGGAAACTGTTCTGCTGGCATAAAACGTACATCACCAAGTACTTTAGCAACTGTTTTCCTTGTAGAAGTCATACTTTATATTGCTAATGTTGAATTCAATGACAAATTGCAGTTGGAAACTTATAACAAAGGCACCTGAAAAAAAAAACAAGTTTTCAATTTATTACGTTTAAAAAAAGTTCATGAAGCAGCCCCACCCTCTATTCTTTAATCAAGCATAATGGATGCAAGATAACAAGGAAAAGTCATATCATGTGATCACTATGTCCATATCAACATCCTTTTAGGGCAATGTTAGTAATCAAAAAGCCAAATCATGCTTATTTTAGAATTTCTTTTGTCACTAAGGTCTGTCAAAAGGGGGTCTATGGGCCCCAAAAATTAGTTTTTCTAAAATAACTCAAAAAATAAAGGTTTTATGAAAAACTACCACTCTTAATAATTTGTTCTAAATCAAATTCTGCATCTTTTGGTATGCAAACCATCTCTCTAGCATGTTCAGAAGAAGAAATATTGCCATTTTCCTGATTTTGCTAGTGCGGCATTACGTAGATGTTTTTACATAAACGAGGGTGGCCGGACACACGTTGGTGGCCACCAATTATTGTTTTCAGGAATCTTATTTTTATATCAAAAGCCAACTGTTAATGACTCTGATTAATTCTATCTTGAGTTTCAGCCCGGCCTAACTGGAGAACGAACAAATGAAAAATGAGGTACCTCCCAGGAATCAAACCCGGGATCATCCGATTGCCGGTCAGATATGCTGTCCATTACACCAAGGACCTCGTCGTTCTTTACATTAATTATACTGTGTTGTTTGCAGTTTATACACACACACACACTTATTTATAAACAAACATACACACTTTTTTCGTTTTTTTTTAATAACACACACACACACCCACACACACACCCACACCATTCTATTGATAATGCACACATTTCCTTCATTTAGACTACACTCCAATACAAAAAATTTAGATATTTTTTTTTTCCTTTTGTATTTTTATAGTTTTTTTAATATTTTTATTTCATTTTTGAAGCAAAAACACAATATATATACATATATACATACACATTCAATATGCAATACACCATGCACACCACATCAACATATAAATTATACATACATATACACCAAAATAGATCAAAAGAATAGTCATTTCAAGTAATAAATTATCACTACAAAACATAAATATAGCAATATCTCATTTATTTAAACCGAGGAATGTATCTAAATTGTTTTTGAATGCATTTGAATTACTGCTCATAACTACTTCATTAGGTAATTTATTCCACATAGAAATAATTCCTTAACTAAAAAAATATTTCCTACTCAATAACATATTAGGTTTCAATTTGTACCTATGCCCACAAGTTAAAGCATTAGAATTCAAATCAAACATTCATATCAATCTTATCTGTACCTAGCACCAATATCTTAAACAATTGAATCATGTCACCTCTAATCAGGGCCGCATTTAGGGGGTAGCGCACCGGGCAAATGTCCAAGGCCCCGCGCCCGATGGGCCCCTCAAATTTCAATTGAAAAAAATTAAATGTCACGTATTTGCCATCTGCGACGAGTTTTACTTTTTCTGGCAGGCGGCATGGCATCAGGCATTCTAATATCCGCTTTGATGGTGTTTAATTTGTTGTTCTTGTTAGTGTTACTCATTTCTAATGTTGTTACTAACTTACTTCTTGTTGTGTCTGTTGCAGATTCATGATTTATGTTCTTATCGTTGACATTGTAATACGTACAACATGGAAACGAGTCGTGACCGGGATCGAAGGAGGAAATATAAACCTGGTAGTGAGAAGCATAAGGATAAGAAGCGCAGAGAAGAGTTTCTTGCGACAGTGCCGAAACTGACTGACTGGATTAAATCATCAGCAACTAAGTCAGCCCCTTCAGCAGGCCCACCAGCTGCCTCCGCTACTTCAGCAGCTGCATTTTCAGGAGACTCGTCTACGTCAACCCCTTCAGCAGGCCCACCAGTTGCCTCCGCTACATCAGCAGCTGCGTCTTCAGAAGACCCGTCTACGTCAGTGCATTCAGCAGGCCCACCAGCTTCAGGACATGCAATTAATGACATTGGTTTGTGGCTACAAGTGCTGACTGATGATTTTAGAGAGTTCGGATAGAGCGGGGAACATCAGATTGCCGAAATTATGACAGCGACTTCAGTAACTCTTCAACTACTGAAACTGGTACAACACGCCGATGTACGAAGACATTATTTGTTAAGAAACATAGCCTGACGAATGAGATGATTGAGGTGTTATGGCTGTGCTATTCTGAGTCCACAGGCTGTGTTTACTGTTTTGTCTGTAAATTAATGTCGAGGGCGGACAGCAAGTTCACAATCGGGTTCAATGACTGGAAGCATGGTAGACAATCAGTCGAAGCACACGGAAAATGTGAGCAACATATGGAGTCGATGAGATATTTGTTGCTTAGAAAGTCTGTCTCCAGTCGTGTTGATTCGAAATTGGTGAACCAGTTTGAAAAGGAGTGCAACTACTGGCAGGAAGTTTTGCGGTGCTGTGTCGACGTTATCAAGTATATCACGTCACAAGGACTAGCAATTCGTGGACACTACTCCTATTTCGGTTCACCAAACAATGGCAACTATTACAGAATTTTGGAACTTTTAAGTATGACAGTTTTCTAGCTGCACATATAAGCGAGCATGGCAACAAAGGTAACGGACACACCTCTTATCTCTCATTTCATTTGCGAGGAACTCATACTGTTGATGGCCGATAAAGTACTTCAGACAATTTTCCGAGAAATCCAGCAGTCAAAATACTACTCTCTATCCATCGACTCTACGCCTGATATTTCCCACACCGATCAACTGTGCTTCACTGTCCGATATGTGGTTGAGTCTATACAGTTCATACCTATGAACACACATACAGGGAAAGGAATCGCCGACGTGGTCCTCAACTTTCTGGAGACGCATGGCATTCGAATTGGAGACTGCAGAGGACAGTCTTATGATAACGCAAGCAATATAGCAGGGAAATACAATGGCGTAAAGAGCCACATCAAGTCAAAATCTCCGTATGCTGAGTTTGTGCCATGCCTGTGCCACTCACTAAATCTTGTGGGTAAATCAGCAGTGGACAGTTGCACAGCAGCCGTTGAATTGTTTATGCTCATTCAGAATGTCTACATGTTTCTTGTCTCCTCGACATACCAATGGTGTCGACATGTAGAGGTTCTCGATAGTAGTTCCCGTAGTGAGAAACTAAAGGTCGACAAAGGTCTCTCCAATAGTCGCTGGTCAGCCAGATCAGATGCCGTCCAATCTTTAACTGAAGGCTACGCCGAGAATATCGTGGTACTGGATGAGCTAGCAGCAGATACCAGCCAAACTGCGGAAGCCAGGATCGAAGCCAGGGGATTGTCTAAACAGCTTCAACAACTCGAAACAGCCATTTTATTGGTTTTATGGAACACTATTCTTGAACGATTTCAAAAAACAAATGCATCTCTGCAAAAATAAGGAATGTCGTTAGACTCAGCCACCCTCTTGCTGAAATCACTACTGCAATTTGTTGTAGATCTCTGATCAAGATTTGACGAATTTGAGGAACAGGGCATCGGAAAGTGTGGTCATTGAGTATACAAGGAATCGCCTCAATGCACAAAGAAGAGAGCGCGCCATCATGATGAAATCGGAGCTGCCAAAGATACGAACCTGACACCAAGAGATTCATTTTGGACCACTGCATTTCTACCGATAATTGATAAACTGTGTACCGCTCTGAACACTCTTCTAGAAGTGTACTCTGTCCTGCAGAAAAGATTTGAATTTTTTGTATTTCCTTCTAGTCCTGAACATCTAGTAGAATGCTATCCGGCTGATCTGGAGAAAGAGCTGGTAACAGAAGTTGTGCAGTTTGCTGCCCTAATGAAACTCACCGAAAGTGAAACAGAATCCCAGATGGAACGTGAAGACATGTGCAACAGATTTTATCGGCATATGAACACAAACGAACTGAAAGGAACATTCCCAAACGTGAAAATAGCAATGAGAATATACCTGTGTATATTTGTCACGAACTGTTCTGGTGAATGTTCATTCTCGAAACTCAAACTGATCAAAAATTACCTTTGCTCCACAACGGGCCAGGAGTGCCTTTCGTCCCTGGTGCTGTTGAGTATAGAGCATGAGGTGTTGCAGTTGGTAAGTTTCGAGGACACAATCACGCAATTTTCCAAACCAAAAGCCAGGAAGCGTCCTATGTAATATTCACTACAAATCTACACTCACTCTACAGTAAAGTAAGCTGTACAGTTTAGCTGTTTAAGTGCATTACAATAACTGTGTGGATGTTTATTAAATGCATTACAACTGTATGTGTACATAGTTAAGTTATAGTCTTTAATATCACATTAACAAGCCAAATGGCTTCCGCATGTGTGTTTTGTGTGTGTTAAAAAAATATATCTGTTATGTGCATTACAAAATATTGTCATTCATTAACACACTAAAATAATACCCTACATCCCGAGGAATAGTTTGCCCAAGGCCCCGCACGCTGTAAATGCACCCCCTGCCTCTAATATATCTGTTCTAATTTATACATACCAAGAGATGCCAATGTCTTCATAGCTTAGATTTTTTAAATTAGTTACCACTGTAGTTGCTCTACGTTGAACTTTTTCTAACTACTTAATGTCAGCTGACAAATGTAGTCTCCATGCTTGAACACAATACTCAAGATGAGGTCTAACATATGCATTATACAACCTACGAATAACAAATTTGTTTTATATTTGACATTACGATTTATGACACCTAACATTCTTGAGGCCTTATTCTTTGCTGCTATACATTGATTTTTCATTTTTGTGTCATTAGAGACAATAACACCCAAGTCCTTGATACAGGCAGTTTCTTCCAATTTAATGCTACCCATAAAATAATCTACTCTATCCTTCTGATTTCCAAAATGCATTACTTTACAGTTATCAATATTAAATTTCGTATTGCATTTCTTTGACCAGTTAATTAGTTCATTTAAATCAGATTGTAAAATATTATCTCTTACCATAATGTGCAATCAATGTGGTGAAAATATTATTAAAAAATAAAGAGAGTTTGGAATCTCTAGCAAAGTGCAATAAAAGAAGAGCAGCAGCATATCTCTCAATGATCTCTTGGTAGTTTCTTTTCAACTTTTGGCCATGTATGAAGTAAAATAAGAAACAGATTAGGGAGAGAGAGAGGAGAGATGCTAGTTAGGGTTGGGTTTTTGGTGGATTATGGGTTTTTAGTCATAGGTCCCCTTAGTTTAATTAATAACGTTGGTAGTTTAAGTGTGAAGATTTTCACTCTTTGAACAGATGCTATTTTAATCATTTATTTTTATATACATATGGCAGCCTATTTTATCATTGTTCACACGTTTCAGATTCAGTAGCTTATAGAACACATTTGAATAAAAAAAAGGCTTGCATAAAAAAAAACTTGAAATACCTAAATATCATTCAAGAGGTAGAAACAGAACTAATGAGAGAGAAAGGGCTTTTGGTGGGTTTTTGCACTTGGGTGTTTGGGTACCAATCCTGCTTACCAATGAAGTTCACTGCAAAAGTTGTTTTAATATAGGGCTTATACCCTCGCTACAATACAAGCTTCTTCATCAATTTATTTGAAATAAAGCTTAGTTAGGTTATATAAAAAAAAATAAAAAACTTGTCCTGTAAAACTTATTACCTAGTTAGTTAGTTGCCCTATAAAGAAGGGAAAGAGCAAGTTTATGCAATGTATGTGTGTGTAGACTTGGTTGTGACTGTTAGTTTTAAAAGTTATCCTGTTCATTGTATGTTTATTGAAGTGTGTTTGTTCATTCATTTCTAAATATAGTGTATGAATAACTAACTTACAGTAGCTATTTATTTTGTAGCAGTGAATGATGCATAGCTATATTTTAAAATGTCTTTACACCAGAACTATCATAACCACTGCTGTAATCCATTAAAAAAAGCAATTTTGAAAAGCTTGAGACAACTACCACTAGTTTATAACAAACTTCTTTTAAGTAGCTACCTTGAATGGAAAGTGTGTAGTAGTTAGGCTAACTGTTTAAATAAACTTAGTCAACTTGAGCCATGTAATTTATTCGACCACTCTTCCAGTGAAGTCTTCACTTTTATTACATCTCCAGATAAAGAAGAGTAGGCCTACTATTGAAGATATGGTAGTGATTGTGAACTTAATTTAAGATACAAAATCAATGCAAATCTTGGGGAGCTAGCCATTTCAGCAGTAAAATTCAATATTCCAACGTAGAGCATCATTGATAAACACTAGTTACAACTCCTGTAGATGAGTTTATTGAAAAACTTTCAGATGAGATACAGTACGATATTTCTCCTTAGGGCATACCTGTCATCAGAATATTGTAAAGAGTCAGTTAATATAAATATATAATAATAAATATATATATAAATAATATAATATAAAAATAAAACATTTGAGGCCAATGTATGTAGGCCAACAGATATGCCCATGTGAGTCATATGGCCCACGCATGTAGGCAATCGGATTCAAGAGGTTAAATGAGATCGTCTCCTGCACACTTTTACACACAAAGCAAGCAATATGATAAAATAATATCGGGAAAATAAGAAAAACAAAAAATATTTCAGTACAACTGGACGGTGATGACTGGCCCTAGATCAACCTGCCCATCTGCCCGAAGGCCCAATCCGCCCCTGATTACAAACCGTGCAACACATTCTTAACTCAAACACTATCATACCATGCAAACTACAGACATGCAAATAAGGAGAGAAGAAGAAAAAAGTATAAAGAATAATAAAAAGTGGGTTTACTCAAGAAGCTACAACTAAGTTCGTGTTAGTCTAATTTTTTTTTTTTTTTTCTGGCAATATCACACGCTGGCATGTCACAAGCTGGCATTAGACATCAACAGACTCATCCCCGATTACCACCCCCAGAGTTCCTGTTGCCAATTTTTTTTTTAGATTTTAAACAACGTTAATATTTTTAAAATTCCTATCTAGATGGTTTTTAAACACATTATCGCTGGTAGAGTTCACGATGGGTGCGGGAAGATTATCCCATTTATCAATTACCTTAAACATAAAGAAGTTTTTAGCGATAGTAATGAAACGTCTGCCACGCAACTTAAATCCGTTATTACGAGTATTGCTATTATCGAAAGGGAACAGTTTGTCAAAATTTACGTTATCGATGTTATTAACAATTTTGAAAACTTCAATAAGCTCCCCCCTTAACCTCTTAGTTTCAAGTGAATGCAAGTCTAACTCTTTAATTCTATCTTCATAAGGCTTGTTGCGCAATGACAGAATTAGATTTGTGGCACAACGCTGAACCCTTTCTAACCTATCAATATCCTCATGCAAATACGGGCACCAAAACTGAATGGCATATTCTAAATGAGGCCTGACTAGGGACTTGTAAAGGAGCAATGTAATATCCTTTGACTTAAATTAAAAATTACGCGCTATGAAGCCTAACATCCTATTAGCCCTACATGCAAAACTTTACATTTGTCTACGTTAAATTGCATCTGCCACTTATCTAGGGTGGCCATTTAAAAAGGAGGACACTGCGTATGTGGCCGTACGTTAACATATACATGGTGTTTCAGGAGGAAAGGTCAATACTTCGGGAGGTGATAGTATCAGTCATTGTGAGAAAAAAAGTTCATATGAACATTTGTCTAATTCTGAATGGTTACGGAGATAGAGCTGTTTGAATCTACAAATACAAAAGCATTGTTAATGGTAATCAAGAAAGAGAAACCAATTACTGTTTCTAACATTTAATGTTTAAACATTGGCATTTTGAATGGTATCAGATACAGAAATGACGAATTTGTTAGTTTACAATACGTTTTTGAAAATCCCACCATCAACCTCAATGCACTTTGCAACTCGTGTGCGAAGATCGCGTGTTGTTCGTCTGAGTTGATCTTGACGTTCCTCTATGTGGGCAGCATCATCCAAAATGCGTGGGAACAATTCATCTCGTGTATCCACCTTTCTTTTGTAAACTTGACTTTTCATCCACCCCCACAAACAATATCTAACGGAGAGAGGTCTGGAGACCTTGGTGGCCACTGAATGGGACCACCGCGGTGGGGGGAAGAGCTGCGCACGTATCTGATTCAAAGAGCTCTATCTCTGTAACCATTCAGAATTAGACATGTTCATATGAACTTTTTTTCTCACAATGACTGATACTATCACCTCCCGCAGTATTGACTTTTCCTCCTGAAACACCCTGTATATATTATATATATATATATATATATATATATCACACAAACTCAGAATGGTCCCCTGAGAAACTTATATGTTAAACACAGACTGTGCATGGAACAAGGAACTCTTCTGGGAAAATTAAATCGACTATAGTCCGAATAAGTAATGGTAAATGACAAATACCATAGTTTTTCTTTTTCATGATGCTAGCCCGACGTGGGCAATGGGTCTCTCGCAAAGAGGTCCCCTAAATATAGCTTCCCTCACCAGCTATCTGCAAAGCAGACAGGATCCAGCTTTGGGACATGGATCTAGGGTTTAAAGCAAGCCTAGTCCCACTACATTCAGAACCTCTATATAAGTAAAAGACTTGTTGCATTCACGTCGGATTGCAACGAGTCTTTTACTTATATAGAGGTTCTGAATGTAGTGGGACTAGGCTTGCTTTAAACCCTAGATCCATGTCCCAAAGCTGGATCCTGTCTGCTTTGCAGATAGCTGGTGAGGGAAGCTATATTTATGGGACCTCTTTGCGAGAGACCCGTTGCCCACATCGGGCTAGCATCATGAAAAAGAAAAACTATGGTATTTGTCATTTACCATTACTTATTCGGACTATAGTGGATTTAATTTTCCCAGAAGAGTTCCTTGTTCCATGCATGGTCTGTGTTTAACATATATATATATATATATATATATATATATGTTAGCGTACGGCCAGTGTATGCAGTGTCCTCCTTTTTGGAAATTTGGAAATGGCCACCCTAATGCAGAACTGTATCGAACGCCTTTTTAAAATCTAAATAAATAACGTCAGCCACTCTATGCCTATCGTATTTGCGAACTATTTCGTTATAAAATTCTAACAAATTAGTTAAACAAGATCTAGGGCATCGAAACCCATGCTGATTACTATTAATCAAATCTCGACTTTCTAAGTGATTGATGATACGATCCCTAGCTACAGATTCCAAAAGTTTACTGACAATTGACGTTAAGCTAATGGGGCTATAATTGCTAGCTACTGTGCGGCCGCCTTTTTAAAAAATGGGCGTGACGTTAGCTAATTTGAAGTCTTCAGGAATAATCCCCGTTTCAAGTGACTGATTAAAGATCTTCGTTAAGGGGCCTACAATAACGTCTTTCAAATCTTTCAAATGTCTGGTATAAAAAGTGTCAGGGCCTGGAGCCTTGCTAACTTTTAGCCTATCGATATAATGCGCAATCTTACCCTCGTAAACAGTTATTTCATCCAAAATAGTCTCTCTACTAAATGGAACGATATCGTCCACGTCGGGGACATTATTTACGTCTTCTACGGTAAAAACTGTCGCAAAAAAGTTATTGAAAAGACCCGCCATCGCCTGAGCATCAAAAGCCAAAGCGCCGTTAACATCCACTAGAGGGTCTATGTTATCTTTTATCGGCTTACGATTATTGACGTATTCAGAAAAGATAAGATCATACATAGCACAATAAAAAAACATTGAGATTAAAGGCATGGCAAGAGATCTAAACTTAGAGAAATAGAAATAGGCTATATGGTATATCTATTATCTCGTCAGTCGACAATTGTACAAAATTTCATATTCTTTTGAAATCAAATTGAAACCAAATATGAAACGTAATGTACTATATTTGGTGTCAGGAAAGCAGTTACAGTAGCTAGTTCCATTAACAGAGTATTATAGCTTATTGAATTAAAATAATATTGCGACTTTTTCAGGTATTCATAAACAATGAGTTCCATAAATCGGAAAGTGGTAAGCAGTTTCCCATCATCAATCCTTCCACTGGAGAAGTTATTACGATGATCGAGGAAGGAAACAAGGTATGGATGGAACCAGGAATTTAAGTATAAGTCATATGTTTTAAGTATTATGCTAAGAGTATGGTATGTGCGTAATACTCTTAGGTTATTTCAGATTCTGTACATTCTGAGCGTTATTAAGATTCAGGTGGATTTTGATCATATAAAACAGTTCTTTTAAGTTTTAATGTTGGGGTGGTGATGCAAGTGCAACTGTAACCAGGTTATTTTCAGAATAGATATCCGTCAGGGCATCCCTGCTAGGAAATTATCGGGCTGTCGAAGGTTATCCAACCTCTCATATTATTCAGGAGAGACCTATTAGCATCTATTAGCGAAAATACTTAAATTAATCCAAAATGGTGCAGACTCAGCATAAGCTGAAAACGGAAAATAAAAGTACTAGCAACATCTCTGGTTAATGTTTTTCTAGTCGTAGCAGAGGCCCATTTCATTTTCCTTTAGTTCTAAGCTCAGATAAGACCTTTTTAAATTCAGGTCAAAGCCTCTTCAATGCACGAGTCAAGTTCCTCATGACTCTTACCGAGCAATATGTTTACTCGCTTGATTTTCAAAATTAAAATATCATTTGTCTTGTATCTTTTTTTTATCACTTTATAAGTATGTTTACAGTAGATACGAAGGAAATTTTACGTTAATAATGAAGATTTCAACATTTTTTTTCGAATCTTTTGTTTATGCAGTAATGCTAAGAAATTAGATTTGACAAGCTCCTTATGAGGTGAAATTAGATTGCATAGTTTATCATTAATTTTGAAATTCTGTGAATCATGTACAGCCTATAAATACCAAAATTTTCATAATACAGTACTGGAAAGTATCGATTCTTCAGAAATTAAAGTTTAATAACTAAGGAGGATCAACGCTTATGCGAATATTATAAATTTGTCTATTGGATGTTTCAAACTCACTATCTTCTCGATTTGAATAGAAATTCAGACCTTAATATTAAATTAATAAAATTTTAAGAAAACTATTGAGGGTAGGAAAGTGTGGAAAACTAATTTGTTAGACTACATCGATCAACTACCATACAAACTATGCGGGATTTTCCTTTCAAGAGTACGAGATATGAATTCTTATTAAGGAAAAGAATGGCCTACAGTGGGAAGAGAATGGGTGCTCTGTGAACTCTGAAGTACTAATTTTTCTTCAGATTTCATGTTAGGTCTATCTTCTAACAGAAATTTATGAAATTTGGAGTAATTATGAACGTTTAATAGCAACGCACATTTCTTTTTGAGCCTCAAAACCTTTCATCTGATTAGTTTAACTGTGTCCTTACATGGCAATAATATAATGGGTACTCTAATTCCAAGGTGTAACTGTATAAACTCATTATACGAAATAGTCAGCCTGTAATTACACTGATCGACCAAATTGCAATTTAAGATATAATTTTTAACTTAAGTAGAATATTGGATTGAAGGTTTGCCTATTTTAAGGACGTGTTGACCTATGAACTGCCTGCTAATAGGACTTTGATGTTTATTTTAGGCCGATGTTGAAAAAGTCGTTAAAGCAGCGAGGCAGGCATTTGCCTTGAATTCAGAATGGCGACAGATGGATGGTTCTATGAGAGGAAGACTTCTCAATCGGTTGGCAGATTTGATCAAACGAGATCAGGTTTATTTAGCGGTCAGGAATTGGTGTATTTGCTGCTACTACTACCACCACTAATGTTTAAGCTTCCCTATTATGAGTTAAGACTTAAAGCATTGTAGTCAGTTTGCATTATATCGAAGGTTTTGTTGTAGAATTTTTTATTAAAATTACTTTTCGTTTCTGTTAGTCTCTCGAAACTTTGGATAATGGAAAGCCCTATTCGAACTCTTTCGCTGCGGATCTTGAGTTAACAATAAAACATCTTCGCTATTTCGTTGGATGGGCAGATAAATTCTCAGGATCGACAATCCAAGTAGATGGTCCTCATCTTGCTTACACGCGTCTTGAACCTGTGGGAGTTTGTGGACAAATTATTCCTTGGAATTTCCCTTTAGTTATGCAAGCAATGAAGCTTGGACCTGCTCTAGCAACAGGTACAGCGAAACTTTTAAAAATTAAATTGCGTAACGCTAATAATAAAGTCAGGGTATAGTTGTAGGGTAAGAACACAAAGAAAGCAGGCTACCCGCTTGCAGGTCACCAGCGCCAGCGAGCGTTATGAATGTGATCATGCTATCGAGCGCAGCCGCACACAGTAGAAGCATGTTCAAACTTGTCAGCGCTGGTTGCCCGCGCTGACAAGTTTACCGGAATGAACAAAACATTCTTTTCTCGCTTGCCCGCGCGTGTAGCACTATCGAGCAAAAGAAAATCTTCGTCAGACGACGAGCTAGACCACAACTCGCAGATAAACCTGCGTCTTCTGTGTCCGCCTACCAGCGCTGACTGCCGGCGCTGGAAACCGGCAAGTGGGTAGTCTGCTTTCTTTGTGTTCTTACCCTGAAATAATAAGAGAATAAAGGTAAGAACACAAAGAAAGCAGGCTACCCGCTTGCCGGTTTCCAGCGCCGGCAGTCAGCGCTGGTAGGCGGACACAGAAGACGCAGGTTTATCTGCGAGTTGTGGTCTAGCTCTCGTCTGACGAAGATTTTCTTTTCTTTTGCCTCAACAACACGTCTACACGCGCAGGCAAGCGAGAAAATGTTTTGTTCATTCCTGTAAACTTGTCAGCGCGGCAACCAGCGACGACAAGTTTGAACATGCTTCTACTGTGTGCGGCTGCGCTCGATAGCATGGTCACATTCATAACTCTTGTCAGTAACCCGCAAGCGGGTAGCCTGCTTTCTTTGTGTTCTTAGCCTTTTAGGTATGAAAATGTTTTGTTACTTTCAGAGAAGTCTCCGCCCACGGAGGCAGGGTCTTTACATCTCTCACTTGGACAATGTCGAAGCCAATGTCACTAAACCCTAGAAAGTGTAGAACAAAGCGTGTTCATTACGAATCAAATTTGCAGTTCTTTCAACATTCAAGTTTCTCTCCTCTAAGATAGAAGCAAATTTACTAGTATCCGAGTTCTAATAACGTATCTCTACTTCGTCTTTAAAACTACTCACTAAACCGTTCCAGCTCGGAGTCCTTGAGAGAAGAGATTTGCTTTTGTCCAAGTCCTTAGTGAATACCGACGCTGCTAAACCATACACGCTATCATTTGGTCTTTCAATAACTTCATTTATAGTTTAATTTGAAAATCTGTTGAACTGGTCCAAAAATCTGTGAAGTGATTTATACCGTTAACAATTTAAAAGCCTATAAGCGATTTAATTCAGAAAAATAGAAAAAAAAATAGATCTCCATTACGAATTACACTTCAAGCTACGTCGTAGCCAATATCGTAACAACGGATCAGCGAAGTTAAGTGACATTGGGTCTGGATAGTAATCGGATGGGAGACTGTCCTCGGTGTCTAGATTATGTAGCGACCCGTGGTTCGGATCCCACGTAAAGCTGTAGGTCCCCTCCGTTGTATGACCTTAGATGTTGCGAAGACGGTTAAACAACCCCATCATTACATTTACATATCTTACTAATGTATTGAGCACGTTGAGTAAGCGATTATGAATTGTCCAATCAGGGACCAGATTTAATTTTCAACAGAGGCTGATCAATCAGGAGGAGAATATTTTCACACCTGAAATCAAATACTATTTGGTTAGGATATACAGTGGCGGTCCTAGCTTACATGACGCCCTGGGCGAACCTCGCCTTCAGCGCCCCCCCCCCCCTGTTCGCCAACACACACACATTCGAATCCCCCCAAAATAAAGGACATACATAACTCTTTCACAAAATAACTTTTTATTGGACTAATTGTTGGAACTTCAGAACCAAAACAAAGACTCAAATTTCTGAATTTTACAAATCCTTCATCACGTAAATAGAATAACTCACTTAAGAGAATGTAATTATGATACTATGAACAGGAAAATACAAATTAAATTGCACAACTGCCATAAATAAACTAGAGAATCAAATTTCTAAATTGTACAAATGCTCTATCACATAAATAGAATAAGACACTTAAGAGAGGGTAATTATTATGCTACACTTTGAACAAGAAACAAAATAAATTGCACCACAGCACAACTGCCATCTAAAGCCTGACTCTTCTTACCTTCCTTGATGCAAAGTCATGAATTAAATCATCATATGAAATCTGCTCAGCAATTGTATGATTTATACTGATGATGGCCAGACCGGTAAGGCGTTCCTGTGACATAGTTGACCTCAGGTAGGATTTGATGAGCTTCAGCTTTGAAAAGCTCCTCTCTGCTTCAGCAACAGTGACTGGAAGAGTAAGACCAATTCTGAGAGCAGTCCACAAATTTGGATATATTTCAGAGAGCTCCCTTTCATGGATAAATGTCAGCAGTTCAAGCAAGGATATGGTCTTTGATGGCAAGTCAGGCAAGTTCTTCAGCTCCTGTGCAAGCTCTCTGCCATCCAAGTCAGATTGTCCCTTAAAGTGTAGTGTAGTACTAAGGTTCACACATTGTTCTGTCAGCTCCTCAAATGTGAGATTTTGGAAATGTGTCAGCACTCCAAACTCAAAGCATCAATCAAGGGCTCATCAGATGCTTCATAGGAGAAGTGCCGCTTTGTGGACCTCAGCCGTTTTTGTTTTAACACAGCCTCCACATTCATTTGTTCACAGATATCTGTGGCTGCCATTTGTGCAGCCACAAAACCTGTTGCCCTGTAATTGCGGAGACCTCTCTCTGTTTTTTTAGGAGATTTACTGCAACATCAACGTGCATGCTAGGAGACTGCATCTGCTTGCTCACATGCTGAATTTGGCACAACAGGTCATGCCACACCACTGAACAAATGGCGAAGCGGTATGACCCAACCTTCTCTGACAGAGATTGAGCCTCGACCTTTATTACAGAGTCTTTGGTGTGGTCCCTCACCTCGATCAGTGCATCTCTCACTGCAGCTGCCTGATATCTCAGGGGCTCCACACTCTTGATCTTGCTTTCCCACCTTGTATCAGACCACATCTTCAATGTGATGTTCACATGTTTTTTCAAAATGGCCCATCGTTGTGTGGAGGCTGAAAACAAGTTGTAAAGCTTCTGCAAGATGCCAAAGTAACTTGTGGCATCAATAGATCCCTTAGCAGCATCGGCCACAAGCAAATTCAGAGAATGAGCCCCACATGGAACAAACAGAGCTCTGGGATTAATTTCTAGGAGCCTGGATTGAACACCCTTGTTTTTCCCCCTCATGTTGGCCCCGTTGTCGTATGATTGTCCTCTACAGTCCATGAAAGGAACTTTTAGCTCCTCCAGTCTCTTCAGAATCAGAGATGCCAAATGTTGACCAGTGGACTCCTCTGCCTCCAAAAACCCCATGAAATGTTCCTTTATATGGGGCTTCCCCTCCAGTGACACAACCCGAATCACAACTGACAACTGTTCAGTGTGGCTGATATCTGGAGTGCAATCTAGAATTATTGAAAAAAACTTTGATTGTTTGATGTCGCTCACCATTGCTGAAATGGTCTTGCTGCTCGACAAATCAATGAGTTCGTTTTGTATGTGGTGGCCGAGGTAGCTGGTGTGACTGGAGGTCCCTTTTTGGACACGGTTAATGTGCTCTTGCATTATAGGATCAAATTGTGCCATCAGTTCAACTTCTTTCAGAAAATTGCCATTTGATGGTGAGAACAATTTTTCTGTATGTCCCCTTAGTGCCAAATTCCTAACTGCCAGAGAATGCACAATAGCAGTGAGACGTGTCAGCACCGCTCTCCATCTCAACTTCTCAGCCTCCAGAAGTGCCATCTCCTGCTTGTCAATGGTCTCCCCCTTTCTCATCCTCACTGCCAGTTCTTTCCAGATTTTCATAGAATTTAGGTGTTCTGAACTGTTGTCATGTGATGTGAGCAATGAGCTTGCATGCTTCCAGTCCGAGAGTCCCAAACTTGTTAAATTTATTTTCCTCTTGGAAAATAATGTACAACAGAAACAGAAAAGGCTGTTGTTTTTTAAGGAATAGACCAACCAACTTCTGATTATATTTTCCCCACTAACCAATGACTTCCTGAAGTATTGATGGTGGAAACTTCTTCCGTCACTGTCGTTTCTAGGGAATACAAAGTCAGATGGTACTTGACTTGGTCCCCTGGAAACCAGTTGTGTCCGAATTCTCTCAGTCAGAACTGAAGGCCAGTTAGCAGGGTCGGTGGACAGAGATTCATCCTCAGGAGGCGATTCTGCTCCAGGCCTTTCTAATAGAAAGAACAAGAGCATTACTCATTAGTATACACACCTAAGTTAGATAACACATTATTCACAGCACTTTGTTATGGTGGTGGTGGTATGGAATTATGGTGGTGAAACACCACACATACCCAGTAACCCAGACCCAGTGATAATAACATTATAATTTATAACTGTTTGCAAAATGCTTTGCAGGGATGCACACACATACACATACACACACACGCACACACTCACAGACATATGTGCACACAAACTCACCTGAAGAGTCCTGCCGGGGAGAAGTAGAAGCAAATGGGTCTTCATCCTCAGGATCAGACTGCATTTGTGGAGACATATGTGAGGCTGAGGAGGTAGATGGCTCCTCAGCCTCAATAATGGCAGAAGTAGACGGCTTCTCATCCTGGCTAGTGGCAGAGGGTGTTCCAAAATATTTCAAAAGTGCCCCTGCAAATAGTAAAATAGAACATAACAGACCAATGCATGAATAGGCTAGTACAATTAATTTAACATGTTATTAAGCACAATTTATTAAACTTTTAGAATAGGAAACAAATGAATAATACAACCTACTTGGTTAATGGCTAATTATATACATAATAGTACACTTCAAATGACTCAGAAAGCTATATCACAAAATAGCAGTGCAATATAGCAGTGAAAAGTAGATGACATAGCTCTATACCTTTATCTTTTGCTCGTTTCTCCTCTTCTTCTTTCCTCTTTTTTCTAAACTGAGCACCTGATAGCTTTGACCTCTTCTTATCCATTTGCGGTTATTTGACAGACCTTAGTGGCTTAGTGTGAAGATTCGTTCTGTAATAAATAATATACATTTCACTATTTAACCAAACCCAGAAAAATAACATTACATATGTTAAAGTATGGGCCTTTATTCCCAATAATATTAATCTGGAAGCATTTTGCATTGTTTAGGTCTTTTATGGGAAGGTTTATGGAAAATGCAATAGATGGTTTTTTATTAATAAAAATATATTTATTGATCTTTTATTATTTATTTTATTTTATTTTTTATTTTTATTTATTTCTTTATTTATTTATTCTTATTTTTATTTTTTTTGCAGGCGCTCATGCCGCCCCTCCACAAATGCCGCCCTGTGCGGCTGCCCATATTGCCCATATGAGGAACCGCCACTGAGGATATAGTAGGCTATATACAGAAGTTATGCAGATATTTGAACTTTACAATGCTGCTTGTTTCTAGGTAATACCATTGTCATGAAGTTAGCTGAACAAACTCCTTTGACCGGACTTTACATTGCCAAATTGGTAGCGGAAGCCGGATTTCCTGCCGGTGTTGTCAATATCATTCCCCGTTTCGGACCCACAGCTGGTGCTGCTATAGCAAGTCACATGAACGTCGATACAGTAGCGTTTACGGGATCAACGGAAGTAGGTTTGAAGAGGCCAAAAGCTTTACACTTTAAGGATGATATATACTATATATTAGAGTTGTGAAAAAAAAATGAAAATGAAAAATATATTTCTCATGATATTTGCCCATATTTTACTACCACTAACGATGTTGTAAATTAAAAACTGGATCGATTCGTGCATATTTAGAGGTGGCGCAACTCGAAGCCTTAATATCATTATACTGTTTGGGGGTGGCAAATTATTTCAAACTTGTGCTATCCTTAAATATTAATGGATTTAGCTCAAAATCCCGTTTGAGGTCTGATCGTTTTTCATATAAGGAATGAGAAAATGCATCAGCACCTCTTATTTGCGCATTTTCATTTTTTACCATATATGTGTGGCTCACCCTTATATACGTACGCGCGCGCGCGCGCGCGCACACACATATACATATATATATATATTTCTTTCTCTAATTCCCCTCCGATTCGTACCTATAGAAAGCGGTACATATCTCGGCGAGGCAGTGGGTGGGTGGTGTTACTGTGTTGGGGGTGGTAGACTAGGGGGGTGAGTAAGGGTCAGTTGTTGGATAGTGGGTAGGAGGGGTATGGTCTTAGATGCAATGGAGCAGGTGGGAGTGAGTGAGGAAGAAGAAAATCGCTTCTGTTGAAAAGTGGGGGCCTTCGGCGAGTATGGATCGTAAACGGTCGGGTATGGGATTTTCGGCCGAGAGAGGGAAACACCTGCGACGAAGAGCGGACATCTTTGGGCATTCCACCAGGTGGTGTATGACAGTGATAGGGGCATGGCAGGTAGGGCAAAGCGGGGCTGGCGATTTCGCCATAAGGTGTCCGTGGGTGATGCGGGTGTGGCCTATGCAGAGGCGGGCTAGGATTACTTCTTTATGGCGGGACCGGTGGAATGAGGAGGCCCAGTATCCTATTCGTGGCTTGATCATGTGGAGTTTATTTTGTGTGGCCTGGTCCCATTCCCGCTGCCATATGGAGCGGAAGTGGAAGTGGGAGCGGAGAGTCGGGAAGAAGTCGGAGAAGGGGAGGGTCGGGAGGAGGCCGGCAGTGAGCAGGCCGTCTTTGCCGTGCGGTCCGCCGCCTCGTTACCCTGAATGCCGACATGAGCCGGGACCCAGCAGAAGACGACTGTCTTGTATTGGAAGGCCATTAGAAAGTGGAAGGTTTGCTGGATGGTACAGACGAGCGGGTGAGGAGGGTTAAATCTTTCTAGGGAGAGAAGTGCGCTTTGGGAATCTGAATAAATGACGAAGGAGCTGGTAGAGTGGGTGCGCATAATGTCGAGGGCCTCCGTAATCGCGAAAAGTTCCGCCGAAAAAACGGAGGCCACACCAGCTTCCGAGCGGGAACCATCTGTATAAATGACGACTGCGTCCGGGTGTTGGATTGCGTGTTCGCGGAAGAGTAACCTGTATACCGTGGCGCTTGTGGTATTCTTCGGTAGGGCACACAGATCCCTGCAAAACTTGATAGGGGTGAGGAGCCAGGGGGGGTAGGTGCTGTATGAAATGGGGATAATTGAGGGGGCGGGCATGTTGAAAAGATCAAGGAAAGAGCGGACCACTTCAGTAAAGTGCCAGCTCCGTCCCTGAGGTGGTAGTTCAGAAACCGCAGTGCCCAGAAACGAATAAGGTAGCCTCTGTGCACGGAGATATGTCCTCATGAGGAGTAGACCCCGTCGGAGGGCGAGAGGGAGATAATCGCAATCCACGTGGAGGCTGGGGAGGAACGGAAAGCACCGGTGGCGAGGCGGAGGCCTCTATTAAGTACCGGGTCCAAGATACGGAGGCGGGCGTTGGAGGCTGAACCGTAAACTGCACTACCATAGTCCAGCTTCGACTGTACCATGGAAGTGTAAAGGCGAAGAGAGCGTCGATCTGCACCCCATGTGGTGTGGGAGAGGTGATCCAGGAGAACGATGGGGCGTCGAAGGGATTGCTTTAGGTGCTTGAGATGGGGAACCCACTTGAGCCGTCGGTCTAGGGTCATGCCCAGAAAACGCGTGGAGGGTACCACCTCAAAAGGACTGCCGTATAATGTGACAGAGGGAAGAGGAAGGGTTGTGGGTCTTCTACTGAAGAGCATACACTTGGACTTAGGAATGGAGAGGCAGAAACCCACCGACGTCGCCCACTTTTCCACCCGGTAGATGGCGAGCTGTATTTGCCGTTAAGCGACGGACGGTTCCCGCCCTGCGAAGTAGATCGCAAGGTCATCCGCGAGGATGGAAGAACGGATGGTGGATGGAAGGCATTTTGAGACCGTATTCATCACAACGGAGAAGCAGAGAACACTGAGGATGCTTCCCTGTGGGACCCCGTCCTCCTGCACGAAGGTGTCAGAGACGACTGAGCCCACCCGGACTTTAAAGGTTCGGGAGGAAAGGAAGCCCCTAATGAAGGTCGGCATGGCTCCGACGAGGACTAGATGTTGGAGCTGACTGAGGATCATTGCTCGACGGGTAGTGTCATAGGCCTTCTGAATGTCGAAAAAAATTGACAGTACGAACTGTCCATTGTCGAAGGCATCCTGTATATCTCGGCTGAGGAGCAGGAGAGGATCAGTGGTGGAGCGGAATTGTCTGAAACCGGACTGGGTAGCCGGGAAGGAATTGCTATTTTCAAGGACGAACGATAATCGCGTAGCGACCATTTTTGTCGAGGATTTTGCAGGCACAACACGTCAGGGCAATTGGTCTGTGGCGTGCAGGGAATCTTTGCCGGGTTTGGGGATAGGAATGACGTGGGCCTCCTTCCACCTGGAGGGGAAGGCGCCCTCTATCTATATGCGATTGTATAGGTCTAGCAGGAAAATCTGTAAGGAAGTGTGGATGTGCTGGATCATGCCGTACTGTACACCGTCCGGACAGGGACAAGGGGATCGTCCAGAGGCCAGTGCCGCCTGTAGTTCACGCATGGTAAACAATCGGTTGTAGGTGCTGTCTATGGACGGTGGAGAGGGGCTATCGTCAGGGTCGGGTACGGAATCAGCTGCAGAGGAAGAAACGGCGGCGAAGGTAGAAGTGAGGTGGTTTGCCACCGACTTGGGCTCGCATAGGAATCCGTCGTTAGTCCGGAGGACTAGGGGTCGGGAGGGGACATGTCGCCTCTCGACACCCCGTACCTTCTTCCAGATGGTATCCGAAGGTGTGGTGGCGGTGATGCCGGACACAAAGGCACGCCAACAGGCTCGGCGCGCTGTCTTCATTGTGCGGCGGGCAATGGCCCTGGCCCGCTGCATCTCCGTGCGATGGATGGGGAGTCGGGTCCGGTAGAAGCGCCGGTGTAGGTGCTAGGAAGTTGGAGTGTGAAGGGAGATCTGGAGTTCGCGAAGGCGAAGGATGGGTCAGGAGCATGGCTGGCTATCTACCGTTCACCAGGGAAGGAATCGGTCGGCCTGTCGATCCCCGCGGAGGTTGCGGGGTCGAGTCGGCCGAGCGAGACCGGAGGCGTGGATCACGGCAGACAGAGGAACGTCGTGGGCTGAGAGGGTCAGAAGTGTTTTGGCGGGCTTCTGTGGTCGGGCCAGGAGGGGGCACCCTACCTCCCAAAGTGGCGCCTCCCCGCCTGTCCTGGGTCTCACGGCGGACCCTAGGTGGCGATAGTGGGTACCAGAAGGACCGGGCGGGTGGGAGGGAGGGCGTACTCAGGGTGGCTGACAAGGAGGGGGCCGGGGATGTTGGGGGGGTAGGTACTGTAGGGGTGGAAGGAGGTGAACCAGTGGTCTCGTGGAGGGGTGGAGAAAATGACACCAGGGGGCAAGGGCAGATCCATGAGACTCGTGGGCGCGGCCAAGCTCACCTCGGTCACACCGTGTAGCTGCGCCAGGGCCGCATTCATTGTATCCTCGGGGGAGAGGATATTGTTCAAATTGGATCTCGTCGTAGGGGGTGGGTCATGGATTTCAGCAACTATTGTCAGAGTCTGTGGGGGTAGAGTGGTGGGACTTCTGCGGTGAGGAGAGATGGACATACATTATTGACGTAGTGGGCGGTGTGAGGGTCCGAGCCGTCTTCTTGGTTCTAGGGGAAGAGGGAGAGACACGTTGAAAGGCCGGAGGGTCTGGCGACTCGCTCCGGCGTCTCCGCCTCGACGGCTTGCTCCGGGCGGTAGGTTCGGGCGTGTGCAGAGTACTGGGAAGGTAGGGTTTGAGGTGGATGGGGCCTGGGTGTCCTGGTCCCAGACTCCTGGGGGGTTCGTGGCAGGTGAGGTACGGGAAGAGGAGGGATGGTGGGGGGACAGGAGACCGTCGGGTCCTGCGAGGACTTTCTTTGGGGGGGACAGGGAGCAGTGGCCGAGAGGGGTTTCGGCGGCAGGCCAGGGCGGCGTGCCGAGATGATAGAGCCGAGAGCAGCGGCATAAGACACCCCCGGCCTCACCTCCCGACTCCGCACCCTGTCTTGTGCCTCACGGGGGCTAAGGAAATCCGTTACTTGCAGGCCTCGGACCTTTTCGAACTTGAAGAAAAGGCATTCGCGGGATGAAGAGGGGTGTGCGCCTTCACAGTTGGAGCATTTGGGTGTGTTGGGGCACCTGTCAGGGTGAACGAGTTGTCCACAGTGAACACACAGTTGATGCGGCTGCCGACAAACGGAACTAACGTGTCCAAACTTGTTGCATTTAAAGCAACGGGTCGGGTCTGGGATGTATGGGCGGACAGAAAACTCGCATGACGCGCGGTCTCCCATACCCCATACAATGCGGTCGGGGGGGGGGGATTAAGGTATTGAAAGTAAGGAGCAGACTTGGGGTGGGGGAGGGGGTGCCTCCCTGTCGGGATGTGAAGCGATAAATCTTAGTGACTCCTTCGGGTGCGAGGTCCTGCAGGAGCTCGTTCACTGCGATCGACAATATGCGGGTGGCGTAAATAGTGCCCTGACTCTGGTTCAGGCGAGGGTGTTGGGAAACGGACACCGAGCATCCAAGGCCTCAGTGACGGAGAGTAGGGCCTTTGTCTCTGCGGCTGAGCGTGATTTTACGAGGAGGGAGCCATCCCTCTGTGGGCGTACGTCATAGCGGCTAGAGTTGCTTTGGGTTCGGATCGCCTGGAACGTCCGTTCAGAGTTGGTCGGAAGGGACCCAGATGTAGGCCGGATCACCAGGAATTTGTGGATACTTGGAAGGGAGAGGGAGGCTGTAGAGTCGAAGTGGACTGGGATATTCAACGGTCGATAGGATGGCCGTGAATGCCGGCTCCCCCGTCCGCCGCGGGGCTCTCTCCGTGGGGAGGTGGGCTGACGGCGGGTGAGGGGGGCATATGGGGAGAGCAAGAAGCCGGGTTTTGGGGGCAAGTCCTGGGTGGAACTTGACTTGCCCGAAGGCGGCTGAGGTGGGCTGGGGCGAGACCCCTGCTCCAGAGAGTGTAGGTCCAAAGGCATATTCGAGGGACGGACTGGGGTCGGCAACGGAAAAGGAGAGTACAAGCGTTCCGCTTCCACAGGGGGGTCAACCCCATCAGGTTGCGGTCTTCCAGTGGTAGAGGACTCGAGGGCCTGGTTGCCCACCACCCGAGTGTTGAGAGGAGTAGTAGTCGTAAGCCGAGGGGGTAGAAGTATCCATAGCGAACAAAAAGAGAACTTCATCCCCCGTGCGCATCCAGCCACCACCGACTCCAACAAGGGAAAGGCGAATCGTGGGCACACTTGGTCCCACCGCCAATAGATGTCACGCAGGGGAGATACACGCGTACCCAGTCCCTGTGCCTGAAAGGCGGCCACTCTCATCCAACGCGCGGTGAAAGGTGGCAGGGACAGGGCTTGGGTTTGGTTGAAAAGCAACAAGGGTGCAGGGCAACCACCTCCCACACCCAAGGGCCTAGGAAGGGGTCAAAATCAAGGTCCAAAAAACAACGCCAAAAAGGAGAGAGAAGCCAAAAAGAATGGGTGAAAGGAGAAAGAAAAAAAATAGAAACAGGAGATCAGCCGGGTCCCCAGACGGGTTCAATGGTCCACGAGGGCAGAGAAAGCCCTTACACCGAAGAAAGGTGCATTCCCACATTCGCCACAGAGGGACGCGCCCTATCGTTCCGGACAAAGCAAAGGGATATATATACACATGCGCTTCAGGTGGTGGTGTGGTTAGCATCGCTGACTACGAATCCATCGAACCCGGGATCGAGGCCCGGTGACGTCAGGCAGCGCGCAGCAAAACCCAGATGTTCATCCTTCTACACAATAAAAAAATTGGTTGGTAGATAAATGAACACCCTGGGTAGCCTAGTGGTTAAGACGCTGTCCTGCTGATCGGGAGGTCGTGAGATCGAGTCCGGGCGAGGACTGGAATTTCTGACCGCCTGTGGTGGAACGTGGTTCGGATCCCAGGTTAAACTGTTGGTCTAAGATGGAGTAACAAGCTTGACCTTCGTCAGAATGAACATTTTGGTAGGAAACAAAAACCAAAGTTAAACAAGATGTATCCAATGTTCGATATTCGGCCAAATAGTTTGTTTTTAACCGAATACCGACGAATATTTGATAATTCGGGTAAAATAACGTGATTTAGGAAATGGAAGTTAAAATAAAATTTTTTACTTCAAAGGATAATTATCATGTGAAGACAAGGAGAATCGGAGAAAAAGTCATTAGTTAATTTTTCACATCGACTAAGAAGCTTTACAACACACTGAATTAGAGTCCACTGATGATTATTGAAGGTTGCTACAGTATGTCATCATAGTCCGAGGCGTATGCGACAACCGCAGTTTTTTGTTGAAGTCGTTGTAGCATATAGAATGTAGAGTTCCAATGGGTAATAACATCTCTTATAAGTTTGTTTTTGGGTAAATTATGTTGCTTCTGGAATTCCTTAAGTCTGTCAAAGGCTGGAAATGAATAATTGAAATGCAACAGATTGGGCGCGCAATTGCACATATCTGTGAAACAGACTTCTGGCTAAGAAAGGCTTCATCAACTGCGAGTGCTAAAGTATGATTCGCACGAGCAACAGGAGTAATTTTGAGAACGCTAACCGCTTTAGTAATATTACAGCCATTGTCATGCGCAACTGCATGCGCACGATCGCTCTTTATTGACCATTCTTGCAATAAAGAAGTCAATGCAGTTGAAAAATTTTCATGAGTATGGGAATCTGGCAGATTTTTGGTGACTAAAACACTGTTTTTGCTCACATTTACTACTAATTCTGTGCTGTCAAACTGATAAAGGCTTCAGTTTTTTGTGGTGACGTTTAATAACCCAAATAAAGCTAATATTCGGTATTCGGCCGAATAGTTTTGCACCAAATATTCGGTATTCGGTGAATTTTAGTATTCGGTATATCCCTAATACTCGTGTGTATATATATATATATATATATATATATATATAATATATATTATATATACTCGTGTGTGTGTGTATATATATATATATATATATATATATATATACACACATACCGGGTGTCCGAGAATTATCTGTACAACTTTTGGCTGTTATTAAAAGTCAACCATGAAGTGTAGAAATTCCAGTGTTGTCCCATTTTACAGAGAATCTCTAAGTTTTTTCTGATACCAAGTTTTGACAAGTTTTTTAGAAATTCCAGTGTGTCTGAACATTATCTGTACAATTTCATCTTTTAATAAAATTCTTGATAACACACGTAAAATTCTTAAAGAAGATTATTTAGAATCTGTATTTTCAAAAGTTTCTTTTATTAAAGTAACGTTGTTACAAACATTCGATATGTGCACCATTAGTGATTCGCAAAACATCCAATCGATACTCCAAATGTTGCCATGTACGCTGCAGCATATCCACATCAATTCGCTCAATAGCAGCTGTGATTCTTGCTTTTAAATCATCAATGTCTGTCACCCGCGTACATTTCTAAAAAACTTGTCAAAACGTGGTATCAGAAAAAACTTAGAGATTCTCTGTAAAATGGGACAACACTGGAATTTCTACACTTCATGGTTGACTTTTAATAACAGCCAAAAATTGTGCAGATAATTCTCGGACATCCTGTATATTAAATGTTACACACAGACCATGCATGGAACAAGGAACTCCTCTGGAAAAATTAAATCCAATTTCGTCTGAATAAATAATAGTAAATGACAAATACTAAAGTTTTTCTTTTTCGTGATTGAAGCCCAACGTGAGCAACGGGTCATGACCGGGTCATGACTTAACTTTCCCAGAGAGTTCCTTGTTCCATGCGCAGACTGTGTAACATTAAAGTTTCTCAGGTGACCATTCTGAGTTGTATCGTGTGTATATATATATATATATATATATATATATATGGGTGAGCCACATATATATATATATACAGTATATATATGGTAAAAAAATTAAAATGCACAAATAAGAGCTCCTGAGGCATTTTCTTATTCCTTATATGGAATAAAACGTCAGAATGGATTTTGAGCTAAATCCATTAATATTTAAGGGTGGCGCAAGTTTGAAGAAATTTAGGAGCTATTGAAGAATGGGGACCCCAGCCTTCTTTAGTTAGGTTTATAAGGCTAACTAACGAAAATATCACGAGCTAACCTAACCAATCGTTAGGTTAATTAACTGTACGCCCTTGACGATTGGTTAGGTTAGGTCATGATATTTTCGTTAGTTAGCCTTATAAAGCTAACTAAAGAAGGCTGGGGTCCCTATTCTTCAATAGCTCCCAAATTGTATAATGATACTAAGGCTTCGAGTTGCGCCACCTCTACATATGCACGAATCGATCTAGTCTTTTATTTCCAACATCGTTAGTGGTTGTGAAATATGGGCAAATGTCATGAGAAATATATTTTTCATTTTCATTTCTTTTGGACCACCCTACTGTATATACGAACTAGTTACACATGGAATCTGTGTAACTAGGGATTTCATGAAATCCCTAAAATATTCAGATTTCATGTAAGGTTAAGTCGTGATATTTTTGTTAAACCTACGGGAAAATTATTGAATGCCTGGTTAGGTCAACTGTACGCCCTTGACGATTGGTTAGGTTAAGTCGTGATATTTTCGTTAAAACTAAAATATTACGACTTAACCTTACATGAAATCCCTGAACATTTTAGGGATTTCATGAAACCCCTAGTTATACAGAGTCCCTGTAACACACACACACACACACTTGAAATTTGAAACTCCACCGAGAGGCATCTCACTTTTTATTTATTTTTTATAATGTAATAATTGAATGAAACTAGCACTTCCATACTTCTGGGACGTAACTCAACACAATACCTTTTCCCCGTGTGTGGGATGTACCAGTAAACTAGATTACAGCTGGGACAATACGATCTGACGCTAGGTCACATTATGAATGGCAATATAGCTCAATATTGTAATTGGTGTATGTATATTGCTGCCTATGGTCAAATATGTTCCTTTGTAATGTCCAGAACTCTGCTACTTTAGACGGAGATTCTTTCTCATTCTTGTGGGAGGGACGCGCAGTCGCTTCGACTTCAATATTAAAGGAACAAACCACTAACCCTTTTCGCAATATCTTCCACTTCGAAATTCTGTCCTTATACTGGAGATTTGATTAACTCTTTGACGACCAGAGGACATATTTGTCCCACGGAAATAATAATATAAATTGTACAATGATGCAACGTTTCTACAAATACATCTACATATTTATACAGGTATCGTTTAGTTGTCGGAAAATTAACCCAAAAATGGGTCATTTGTGACTATAGTTACTAATATCTAATTGTAAATAACAATAAAACTTAAACGTTTAAGTTCAAAGAAACGTATACTGGTCGTCAGAGTGTTAATAGCGTTTACAGGTAGCCACTGGTTATCAACTTACCACAATACTTATGATCTTTGGCAAGAAGTGATGCAGATGTTGAAATGCCACAAATATTGCAGTGAATCAATAAACTACTATATTTAAAAATGTGTAATTAGTTTTTAACAAGGTTGTAACTTTTTAATAGATTGGGCATTTGATTCAACAAGCGGCGGGCGCAAGCAACTTAAAGAGTTACACTGGGCTCTTTCCTCCCAACCCCAAACATAGTCTTCAAAGATGCAGATTTAGCGAACGCTGTTGAACAATCTCACTTCGGACTTTTCTTTAATCAGGTAACGCATAGGCGTCTTTTGAGATGCATTTAAACTTATTTAAATGGTAGGCTCCAATTTAGTTCTTTGTGCATTCTGTTCTTTGGAAAAATTGCCAAAATTAATATTTCTTCGCATCCTTTTAGGGTCAATGTTGTTGCGCAGGTTCAAGAATCTTCGTTGAGGATTCTGTTTACAATGAATTTGTTGAACGTAGCGTCGAAAGGGCAAAGAAAAGGACAGTCGGAGACCCAATTTAAATAATGAACAAGGTCCACAGGTAAAAAGTTGGGTACTTCTATATATGTATGCATGTATTATACCCTATAAACATTGTTGTACGACATCGTCAAGACTTTTAACGACACACACAACATACATTATTGCGGATATAATGAAATAATTGTAGTACGATGTCTTAGTTTTGTTTATAGGCAGTAGCGCAGGCAAGGGGGGGGCCTAGGGGACAGATGGGCTTCTGAATCTGCCCTTGACAAATGTGTGTGTGTGTGTGTGTGTGTGTGTGTGTGGGCTTGGGCCCCCGCTTTATAAAATCCCGGCTGCGCTCCTGTTTATAGTTTATGTACATATAATCCCAGATTGAAAATTAGGTTCAAATAGCTAGAATAATAATGCTACTTATCAACAGGAAAAGTGAGTATATTTTTACCGGGATGGCTTCCTCTTACCCTTACAACCATCCGATCCACCCAGATTTAGTCATCTCGGCAAACTACAAGACTACCTTAGGATTGATCCTGAAATTTTGCCGCATGAACTAGCGGTGGAGAGTAGACTCCAAAAGAATAGATTCTTACGGTGTCATATTTTGGAACCGATTCTATCGACAGCACCGATAAGAATCGACTGCAGTCTCGAGTCGATTCCAGATTAAAGACTATTCTTTTTTTTCTCTTGTCACTAATCATAAGTAGGTTTATTACAATGTAAACTAATTTATTTTTATACGACTAATTAATTATTCGTCTAGAATCAAGTGCCTAAAGTTAGTTGAACTGACTTAAGTCACTTAATTCGTCATTCGTCAGTGCCACGTGGTGACTGCATTGTGGGTCGTGACTCTGGCGGCTGGCCCGACTCTCCGAGGCTCAGAAACATACTCACGGAGTCTGACTCAAGACTGTTTCCATTTGCATTTGTTGAGAACATAATTTTTAGGATACTAAGCAGAATTCAAAAGCAGGTGTTTCAAATAAGGTGAAGATGTATTTAGCGCTTCAGAACTTGAAGAGGAAAATGTACCCTCTTCAGTTTTGGAGATCAGAAGGTGCTAAATTTCCTCATCTAAATAAGCTATCATACAAATATCTTTGTATGCCAACAACTTCGGTACCAAGTGAAAGCGAAAGCGTATTACTCAAGGCCAAACAAGTCAATATGAATCTTTATTACAATTTATAATATTCATAGTCGGATTGTGATTAAAAGTTCTCCGAAATCATTTTTTTTAAGCTAGTCGGGAGTCTGAATCGAATGCGAGTCCAGGCCTTCTTTATTTCTGATCTTTTTTCATGACATGTCATGACGATTTTTCAGAATTTTCCAGGACCATGGGAACTCTGATTTTAATTTGGCTAAATTAACCGACAACTTAAAAAAACCTTAAACCTAAAACGAATAATTTTATTACTGTAACTACTTCATTCTCACATTTTCCACTCCTTACTCATATGTCATTCACTCCCATTCCAGAGGAGAAATTTGTTGGTTTTTCTCATTTAAATATCAATTACGGAAACGTAATATTGCTTTAAAATTTATTTAAGATTGACGAAACACAGCAAAGAAAGATCTTGAATTTGATCCATTCTGGAAAGAAGGAAAGAGCAAAGTTGCTTTGCGGAGGTACGAAAGTTGGAGACAAAGGCTACTTCGTTGCTCCAACAGTCTTTGTTGACGTCCAAGACAACATGCGAATTGCCAGAGAGGAAGTGAGTTATCGGCTTGTATACTTCATAGATTCATTGACCATTTTTTAATAACTTAACATTAAAAGTTCTTCAACCACGTACTTTAAGTTTAAATAATTTTTGTATTATTACCTGCTATTTTCGAATTAGATCGAAGAAAAGTTTTTGCTGCTGTATTTTCGATAGTGAAACACTTTACTGTGGTTCCGAATAAGACGTGTTACATAATATACGAGTAGTACAAAACGCTCGAAGTAATGATGGAATTGTTTAACCCTTTAAGCGCGGTCATCGCTGAATTGCGACCACAAGCACACCTTTTTTTCTGACGATCCTGGAATGTGCATAACGCGCAATAAACGGCTAAATCATTTACATATTTCGAAAGTTCAGACATTACGCTACAACTTTCATATACATAAAAAGTTTCTAAAAACAATAATTAAGGCACTAATGGTCTTAATTACGTCAAAATGAGGGAAATCGGAAAAATATTTCGGCGCCTGAAGGGTTAAGCACCTTCCCAAGGACACAAGACGGAGGGGGACCTAAAGCTTTACGTGGGATCCGAACCACGGGTCGCTACATAATCAGAACGTAGCAGACGGTCTACCATCCAAATCCAATGTCGCTTTTAAAAGTTCGTTGATAAACGAGAAACGGTGTTACATTAGCTACGACGTAACTTCATCATCTATTTTTTCAATTTTCCTGAATTAAATCGCTTTTAAGTCTTTAATTTGTTAACTGTGTCAATCACTTCACAGATTTTTGGACCAATTCAACAGATTTTTCAAATTTAAAACTATAAATGAAGTTATTGAGAGAGCAAATGATAGCGTGTATGGTTTAGCAGCGGCAGTATTCACTAAGGACTTGGACAAAGCAAATCTCTTCGCTCAAGGACTCCAGTTGGAACGGTCTGGTGAGAAGTTTTAAAGACTTGAAGTAGAGATACGTTATTAGAACTCGGATATTAGTAAACTTGGTTCTATCTTAGAGGAACCTGAATGTTGAAAGAATACCAAATGGGACTGGGAATGAACACGCTTTATTCTACACTTTCCAGGTTTAGTGTTTCTTCATGGTACTCTTAAATTATATTTTTAGTAAATAATTGTGTATCTAATGATTGCGTTATACTCTTAGGGAAGATTTTTACAAATCTCAACTTTCCACGAAACTCAAATCACCACCACCACCACCACCACCACCACCACAACCATAATTTTCCCTTGATAGTTTTGTTTTCTTGGTCTGGTAAACGGGTAATGAAGCACTGTGGGGTAAAACTCGTTTAATAATGTTATCGGCGGAAGTCGCAAAGTAGTAGTCTCAGTGCTCGATACGTTCTTGCTGCTTAACTAAATTATAACGCTTGCAGGATCAACTGCTATGATGTTATCTATCCCCAAACGCCTTTTGGAGGCTACAAGATATCCGGGCTGAGTAGAGAGAACTCTGAATACGCCCTCAGGAATTACCTCGAGGTCAAGTCAGTCATCATCAAACTGCCCACCAAGAACTCGTAAATTTGAATCATACGTTCAACGTCGAGAAGGCGCTTAGACTTGATCGAACGACCAACTTGTGTCCACTTCCGAAACTCTGTTGTCTTCCAAAATGTAATTAGTATTAAAATTTAATTATAGCTTTATATTTATAAATGTCTTCTGTGATGTATTTTTCCCCCTTCTTTAATTTACCGCCGATTCGTACCTAGGGAAAGTGGTACATATCTCGGAGAGACAGTGGGTGGGTAGTGTCACTGAGTTGGGGAGGGTAGAGTAGGGGAGTGAGTAAGGTTGTTGTTGGATAGGGGGTAGGAGGGGTATGGTCTTAGATACGATAAAGCAGATGGGAATGAGTGAAGAAAAGGAAAATCGCTTCCACTGAAAAGTGGGGGCCTTCGGCGAGTATGGAAATTCTGGACAAGAGAGGGAAACACCTGCGATGAAGAGCGGACAGGCTTGGGCATTCGACCAGGAATGTACGACAGTGATAAGGGTATGGCACGTAGGGCACAGAGCAGGGCTGGCGATTTAGCCACAAGGAGACCATGTGTAATGCGCGCGTGTCCTTGGCGGAGACGGGCTAAAATCACTTCTTTATGGCAGGACCGGTGGAATGAGGTCCAGTATCTTAATAGCGGTTTGATCTTGCGGAATTTGTTGTATGTGGCCTGGTCCCATTCCCGTTGCCAGATGGAGCGGGAGTGGGAGAGGAGAGTCGGGAAGAAGTCGGAGAAAGGGAGGGGCCGTGGGGAGGCCGGCAGTAAGCAGGCGGTCTTTGCCATGCGGTTCGCCGCCTCGTTATCCTGGATGTCGACATGTGCCGGGACCCAGCAGAAGGCGATTGTCGTGTTGGAAGGTTGTTAAAAAGTGGAAGGTTTTGCTGGATGGAACAGACGAGCAGGAGGGGGGGTTAAATTTTAAATCTCGAAGGAGAGAAGTGCGCTTTGGGAATCTGAATAAATGACAAAGGAGCTGGCAGAGTGGGTGCGGACAATGTCGAGGGCCTCCGTAATCGCGAAGAGTTCTACTGAGAAAACGGAGGCCTCGCGGGGCAGGCTGACGCCTCAAGAAAGCAGCTGGGCAAGTATCACCGCTGAGGTGGCCGTCCCAGCCTCCGAGCGGGAACCATCTGTATAAATGGGGACTGTGTCCGGGTGTTGGGTTGCGTGTTCTCGGAAGAGTGACCTGTATACCGTAGCGATCGTAGTAGTCGTTGGTAGGGCACACAGGTCCCTGCAAAACTTGATAGGGGTGAGGAGCCAGGGAGGGTAGATGCTGTAGGAGATGGGGATAACCGAGGGGGAGGGCATGTTGGAAAGGTCAAGGAAAGAGCGGACAGCTTCAATAAAGTGCCAGCTTCGTCCCTGAGGTGGGAGTACAGAAATCGCCGCGCATAGAAACGAAGAGGGTAGTCTCTGTGCACGGAGGTATGTCCTCATAAGGAGCAGACCCCGTCGGAGGGCGAGAGGGAGGTAAATGCAATCCACTTGGAGGCTGGGGAAAAGCGGAAGGCACCGGTGGCGAGGCGGAGGCCCCTATTAAGTACTAGGTCCAAGATACGGAGGAAGGCGTTGGAGGCTGAACCGTATACTACACTACCATAGTCCAGCTTCGACTGCACCATGGAATTGTAAAGGCGAAGGATAGAGCGTCGGTCTGCTCCCCACGTGGTGTGGGAGAGGTGATCTAGGAGAGCGCGGGGACGTTGGAGGGATTGCTTCAGGTGTTTGAGATGGGGAACCCAGTTGAACCGTCGGTCCAGTCATGCCCAGAAATCGCGTGGAGGGTACCACCTCAAGAGGATTGCCGTATAACGTGACAGAGGGGACAGGAAGGGTTGAGGGTTTTCTTCTGCTGAAGAGCATACACTTGGTCTTGTGGGTGGAGAGGCGGAACCCCACCGACGTCGCCCACCTTTCTACCCGGTAGATGGCGAGCTGAATTTGCCGTTGAACGACGGACGGCTCCCGCCCTGCGAAGTAGATCGCAAGGTCATCCGCGTAGATGGAAGAACGGATGGTGGGTGGAAGGCATTTTGAGACTGTGTTCATAACTATGGAAAAGTATAGAACACTGAGGATACTTCGCTGCGGGACCCCATCCTCCTGCACGAAGGTGTCAGAGGATTGAGCCTACCCGAACTTTAAAGGTTCGGGAGGAGAGGAAGCCCCTATGAAGGTCGGCAGGGCTCCGACGAAACCCAGATTTTGGAGCTGACTAATGATTATTGTCCGACAGGCGGTGTCGTAGGACTTCTGTATGTCAGAAAAAAAAAAAAAATTGATAGGACGAATTGTCCACTGTCAAAGGTATTCTATGTCTCGGCTGAGGAGCGAAATTGTCTGAAGCCGGACTAGGTAGCCGGGAAGGAATCACTATTTTCATTTTTCAAGTTAGGAAGGATAGTCGCGTAGCGACCACTTTTTCGAAGACTTTGCAGGCACAACACGTTAGGGCGATAGGGTTTGTAGTTTGTGGGATCGAGATTACGTGGGCTTTCCTCCACCACGAATGGTGAACAACCGATTGTAGGTGCTGTCTAGGGACGGTGAAGAGGAGCTACTGTTAGGGGCGGGTATTATAAGGGAAGGAAGAAACGGCGGCGAAGGTAGAAGCTAGGTGGTTTGTCACCGATTTGGGCTCGTATAGAAGTCCGTTGTTAGTACGGAGGAACCGGGGTCGGGAGGGGACATGTCGCCTCTCGACACCTCGTACTTTCTTCCAGATGGTAGCCGAAGGTGTGGTGGTGGTGACGCCGGACACAAAGGCACGCCAAGAAGCTCGGCGCGCTTTCTTCATTGTATGGCGGGCGATGGCCCTGGCCCGCTGCATCTCCGTACGATGGATGGGGAGTCGCGTACGGTTGAAGCGTCGAGTAGCCTTCTTCTTGGCGCGTATGGCCTCCGTACACTCTGGGGTCCACCAAGGTACCCGTTGGGTGCCAGGGTAGGCAGAGGATCGTGGGATGTTAGTGCACGCAGCCGCTACAACGATTGACTCGAAGTATGCGATGTACTCGTCGGAGGATGGGAAGTGGGCATTCGTAAGGGTTGTATATGTATCGTCGTGGAAGCGGGACCAGTTAATTTTGGCAGTAATCCATTTTTCCGGTACCCGAACGGTCTAGTCGGGCCAATTTAGCTTGAGTTGAACAGGGAAATGGTCACTTCCATAGTCTTCTTGAAGGACTTGCCATGTGAAATCTAGGAGGGCATCGGTCGAGACGAAGAACAAGTCTATACAGGATGGAGTGCAGCTGGTGGCATGGTAGAATGTAGGAGCGCCATCATTGAGGTACTCGAAGGAGAGCTCGGTCATGATAGTAATCAGGGTCGGGGCCATATAGGTGGTGTGTGTATCTCCCCACAAGGGATGGCGACTATTGAAATCGCCCAGTAATAGAAAGGGCCTGAGGAGTTATACCACCTTCACCAGGTCATCGTGGGAGACTTGATTGTGAGGAGGGAGGTATATTAAGCAGACAGTGTACTGTCTATCAGCCCCCCTTCGAGTGCAGGTAGGAGACGGGATGGTGATATAGGAATATCCAGTAGGGCAGGGCGTGGGCCTTGTCCTCAGGATTAGCTCCTGGAGACAGACACACTGGACGGGAAGTGGCAATCAAGGAATTAAGACCTTCGTAGTTCGCGAATATTCCTCTGCATTCCTATTGTAGTTTTCGAGGGCGTCCATTATTCGATGATGGGGGATGGGTAAAGGTGTAGGTGCTAGGGGGTTGGGGTGAAGGGAGATCTGGGGTTCGCGAAGGCGAAGGATGGGTCAGGAGCATGGCTGGCTGATCTGCCGTTCACCAGAGAAAGAATCGGTCGGCCAGTCGACCTCATCCGCTGGTTCCTCATGGGGGGGAGAATGTTATTCAGATTGGATCTCGTCATGGGAGGCGGGTCATGTAACTCGGCTACTATTGTCAAAGTCTGTGGCGGTAGATTGGAGGGACTTCTGCGGTGAAGTAGAGGAAGTGGGGGTGTGTGAGGGTCCAAGTCGTCGTCTTAGATCTGGGGAAAGAGGGAGAGGCATGTTGAAAGGCCGGAGAGTCTGGCGACTCGCTCCGGCGTCTCCGCCTCGTCGGCTTGCTCCGGGCGTTAGGTTCGGGTGTGTGCAGAGAGTGCTTGGAGGGCAGGGTTCGAGGTGGACGGGGGCTGGGTGTCCTGGTCCCAGATTCCTGGGGAATCTGTGGCAGGTGAGGTGCGTGAAGAGGGATGGTGGGGGAGAGGTCGTCGTTGGGTCCAGCGAGGACTCCCTTTGGGAGGGATGGGGAGCAGAAGTCGAGGGGGATTTGAGCGGCAGACCAGGGCGGCGTAAGATACCCCCAGCCTCACCTCCCGACTCCGCACCCTGTCTCGCGCCTCTCTGAGGACAAGGAAGTCCGCTACCTACAGGTCTCGGACCTCCTCCTCGAACTTGAAGGCATTAGCTGGATAAAGAGGGGTGTGCGCCTTCGCAATTGGGTGTGTTGGGGCACTTGTCTGGGTGAGCAATTTGTTCGCAACGAAAACACAGTTGGTGCGGTTGTCGGCAAACTGAGCTGACGTGTCCGAACTTGTTGCATTTAAAGCAACGGGTCGGGTCTGGGATATATGGGCGGACAGTGAACTCGCGTGACGTGCGGTCTCCCATATTGCATACAATACGGTCGGGAAGGACTAAGGTATTGAAGGTAAGAAGTAGGCGCCGGGTGGGGAAAGGGGGTGCCACCCTTTCGGGATGTAAAGCGATGAATCTTAGTGACACCCTGGGGTGCGAGGTCCTAGAGGAGCTCGTTCACTGTGATCGATAATAGGCGGGTGACGTAAATAGTGCCCTGACTAGTTCAGGCGAGGGAAGACAGACACCGAGCATCCAAGGACCTCAGTGAGGGAGAGGAGGCTTTCGTCTCTGCGGCTGAACGTGATTTTATGAGGAGGGAGCCATCCCTCTGTGGTCGCACATCATAGCGGCTGGAGTTGGTACGGGCTCGGATCGCCTGAAACGTCCGTTCAGAGTTGGTAGGAAGAGACCCAGAGGTAGGCCGGATCACTAGGAATTTGTGGATACTTGGAAGGGATAGGGAGGCGGCTGTAGAATTGAAGTGGACTGGGATATCCAACGGGTCGATAGGATGGACGTGAATGCCGACTTCCCCGTCCGGCGCAAGGCTCTCTCCGTTGGGAGGCAGGCCGACGACGGGTGAGGGGGGGATACGGGGAGAGCAAGAAGCCGGATTTTGGAGGAAAGTCTTAGGTGGAACTTAACTTGTCCGAAGGCGGCCGAGGTGGGCTTGGGCGGGACCCCAGCTCCAGAGGGTGCATGTCCAAAGGCATGTTCAAGGTAGAGGCTGGGGTCGGTAACGGAAGAGGAGAGTGCAAGTGTTCCGCTGCCAGAGGGGCGACCTCCTCAAGAGGTGGTCTTCCAGTGGTAGAGGACTCGGGGGGCCTAGTTGCCCACCACCCGAGTTCTAGGACAAGTAGTAATGGTTTCCATATATTATTACTGTTGTAGAACACGGACCAAGGGGAAGCGAGAAACTGCCTACCGGTGAGAAAGGGAGGCCGAGCACAGACCGCAGGGGGCTGGGTACCTCGTCGGTTTAAAAACGGGGCCGGCCCCGCGATGCGAAAGTTTACCCCCAAACGGCGCAAAGACCCCATCCCCCCCAGCCTGGACACCCAACCATTCAACACCCCGGAGGACAGCACTGGAGACCCGTAGTGGGAGCCAAAGACTTCAGTGGCTCTTAGCCCGGTCTCCCCAGTAGCCTGTCCGGCATGGGTGACCCTTGCGGGGGCTAAGCCCCCGCCGACGTAGCCCACTGGGTCAACACGGGAGCCCACCCACCACAACAAGGTGGTGGCTACAGGCGGGGGATGGGGGGGGTCTGTGATATATGAGTAAAGTAATGAGGTTAATAGAGAAAATAAATAAATAATTTGCTCATGCAAACGAAACTAATTTGTATGCGTAAATCTAATATCAAAATGTAAATAAAAATGATAGAAAGAAAAAAATTTAAGGTCGATTTAATGTTACGCGAAAATTAAATTTGTTTTTAAACTTAGGGTTGAAATTGAACAGAGTTATATCGGAGAAAGAGCGTAAATCACACTCGCGTTATCAGAAAACGAATGGCTGGTTGACACAGTTGGAGTTCAATGATTGGCCAAAGTTGTTTTGGTTTACCCTTTGGTTTCGCCTGAGGAAAATCCTCGAGATTTTAAATTTTAATTTAAAAATTTCTTTTAAGGCGGAGCATAAGTAACGAAATTGAGAATAAAAGCAGCGCAGTTTAGGAGCTAAAACGATAAACATCGAAAATAAGTGTCGCGTTAACGAAACCAAAATTGTACATTTGTCTCCCCTAAATTCTTAAAGTAAAGAATAAACGCGAAAGAAATTCGTGTGTGGCTCGATAAAATAGAGAAAGCTTTAGTCTCCCGTAACCTAATAAAAAAAGTAACGTAAACTGAAGAAAACGAAATTAGCTTTGTTACTTTCTTGCAAAGTATAAAATATATATGGTTTTCTCTTATAATAGCATGAATGTGTTATACAAAATTTTGGTTATAGGATTTAATATTGCCCAGAACGGAATGTTACCACTGTCAAAAAGACAAGTAGATAAAAATTGTAACTAAATTATTCTAGCAATTCTATTTTAATTGTTTTGTATTAATCATAAATTTACAAAATCTTAAAGTAAAGAATCAGTGTCTCAAATGTAATTTCTTTAACAAATTCAGTGATGTCAAATTATATATATATATATATATATTTTTTTTTTGTTTCAAAGCATGACCGTTCATGGCCACCAAAAGAAAGGTGGATAACAGAGCGAACACAGGACGAAGACTATGGAACAGCTAAAGGAAATGAACAATAGACGGGAAAAAACATACGGAAAAATCATAGCGGAGTTACAGCCGGTAAAGAAGTCAGGAACGTCAAATTATATATATATATATATATATAATATATATATATATATATATATATATATATATATAATATATATATATATATATATATATATATATATATATATATATAAATTATTTCACGAAGGTAACACGTTATTAAGAAATATCTACTAATTTCTATTTAATATTTGCAAATACAAAAAAAAAAAAGGCTAAAATGTCTTCTGTAGTCACTTCATGAAACACAACAAACGTCCTATGCAGATCTCAGTCAATATATTATAAACAAATATTAAAAAAAAATTATTACTATAGTAATTTAAAATATTAATTCCTAATGAAGTACAAGGTGCTACGTAAGTCAGTGTACTTACACTGGTTTATGTACTCTCTGTACTGCACTAGTTACAGTCCCATGACATTATTCCATAATCCGATTGGAGCTTGCAATAATATTAATACAAAGGAAGGGACTTCTTTAATTATAACTTTTCAAACCGATAAAAAAAAAAACGAAGCATGCAACTCTGATATGTCAATGTATTTCCTTTTCAATCCATAATTATTATTATAGAAATAACCCTCAACAGGAAAGCCATTGTTAAAAACACAAAATTGTGCACCAGTGTTAGGTTAGATATCTGAACTGCAATTTTTGACGATGAAAGAACTTAAGCGGTTTGCTCTTACTCCAATTTCACGTACAATTGCAACATTTAAATTACTATGAGACACGAGGCAAGTTCTCAATCAGTAATAACGATGGAAGGAATGTTCAAATGAAGATTCAGCTGAACCCTAGAGTATAATTTCGTTCTTAAAACTTCTTGGAAGATCTTTGTGTGGAAGAACGATGGAATTTAAAACGATAACTTCGGACGGGACACTCACGTTGCATCCTTAAATAAAAGACAAAATTAGGATAAATGAATACTTAAAAAGTTACTACATAATGACAATAATATATTGTAATACTCAAAGATTAAAATTGTACTTAGGAACGTATATCTAACTACAAGATTAGTACTTTCAGATGTTAATCTATCCTACTCCCAAAGACAATCTAATGGACCAAAAAGTACTGTACTTCAAGTTTGAGTAGAGTTTCTTACTGTAACATTCTTAAAGCCAAAACGAAAGTGAAGAGAGGATTTTTTTGTCCTGCACAAAATTATTTGCTTCGAGAGTGGAACCAAACTGTCGGCATTGACCCTTTTCCTCTGTTACTTTCATACGTCCAAACCGTAACATACCATTTAGGCATTAAACTAATAAGAAGATATATACATACAAATAACCTTTCATATTCGAGGTCGTGCGCTAGTTCTGCGTCGATCTCTCACACGTTACAATTACTTAATAATAATTCAAACATTGTTAGGCCTAGATTTAACCATATTTGGGAAAATGGGGTGGTAAAAACTATAATAGTGTACACTCTACACAAACCTAAATTGAAACATACAATACATTTACATTTTTTATGTTAACATTGTGCACTTATTATATGGTTAAAAGAAAACTTTCATATGAAATAGACTTTATAAACTTAATTTTAATTAAAAAAAACTATTCATAAAGTGGAACAAAATGCAGATACTTGAAGTAGCATTAATTCTTTGGCTATCTTTACTCTGGTAGGAGAAATTTAGGACACTTTTTAAGTTCAGAGATGAGGTTTACATGTTGTGACTCAATAATTCTCCCTTCCAAACTATTACTTTCATGATTAATAATGAAATTTAATCTCTCTCAATAATTTAGTTTAGTTTCGTCCATTAACTTGGTACAGTAAAAGAACAGTTTAAAAATTTAAGACGAAATTTCACCAAAACAAATCCAAGATGATTTAACTCGATTCTAAACTGTTCAAAGCCTACAACAACTGGACAAAAGACTAGTTCAACTTAGATGTGGTACAACTAGATAATGCAAATGATCTTGCGTACATATAACCCCACTGGTTTGCATTTACATTTAATTTAATTCGTAAGAATGTTCAAGCAAACGTGTTGAAAATAAACTTACTCCAAATAACCTATGATAATCTTAGATCTTTTAAAATTAATAATATATATATATATATATATATATATAAAATACAGAACTGCTGAAAAATATGTCGTCAAATGCTGAGCATATATATATTACTTATTGGTTTATATATTTTTTAGCAGTCTTCAAGCTTTAGCGTTGGAGACTTGGTTCATTTAATGTTATAATTTTATACCAGAGCAGATTTGAAACTCTTCAAAATACAGTAATGTTATTAACAAAATAGATCTGCTAATAAATGGAGCGCGTTTCCCGTAGATAACATCTCGCGCAAATATATACGTACTGGATAAAGCCTTTTTAACTAAGGTTTTAGTTGCGAACAACCACACGCAACATTCTATCCTCAACACAGAGCTAAATTTAGTTCAACAGTTAACGAAACATTATTGAAGGTAAAAGCTAACAACAGTTATAAAAAACCTAACTTTGTCCGCAATCAGCAATTGTTAGTAACGGGGAATTGGCATATAGGTTAAAAGTACTTTATAAATTCATTCTGTGACCATTAGAACAATAATGAACTACCCAAAAATAAAAGCTTAAAAAGCAACATAACCCCGCTAATGACTAATCCACAACCCAAATACTACTGAAGCCGTAGAAACAAAAAATAAAATTTCTCATCCACTTTCTGAAGCCTTGAGTGAACTAAGACGAAATCCATCAGTCCACGCAGATAAGAATTTTGGCTTGTATTATTACATGTATTGGATAAATATGTAAATATGCCATAAATATTTAAATACGTATTATAAACTCAATTATGCCAGAAGAACTAGGTATACCAATCATACTGAGGCACAAAAAATTCTTGTCTGATACGCGAGTAACTCACGGAATTTTTTTATTATCGCGCGTGTGGACTTAACGAATTGACTTAGCGACAGAATTGGACGTCGTACCACTTATGTAGCAATTCGACTAAACCATTAATTCCCCTTTAAATTGTTCAGCCACTGCTCTTTTCCTAACGTACAATCTTTTGCAAAGTTATTAAAACAAATAAAAGAAAGCCTCCCTAAACAGTTCATCAAATCATACTAATTAAAAAAGTAAACTCTAAAAGGCATCATAAATCTATATAGAAAATTAGTTTCACAAAAAATGTAAATTATACAAGGAGAAATCGGACAATTACAATAAACACAATTCACATAACGCTGAAAACTTATTCAATGAAAAGAGAAAACCGCAACGAACGTGGGGACTTGACAATGCTTAGAAGGATTGTGATTACACGCAGTTTCCAAGCATTATTTAATGAAATTAAATTAATTTTGTACACAACCAATAACAAAAATAAAAAAACTGTCCCGAAACTCCATGTTTCAAAACGATATTTATCGATAAGAAACAATGTTTCATTGAAGACTCTTTAAATCGACTGTATTTGCAACCTCATAATGAGGGAAAAATGTGAAAAACTAACTCTCGCACGCGCACCAAATAAAAAGTATATTATATATACAGGGTGTTTCATAACATGTGGGACGCACTTTCAGGATGGATTCAGGACCTCAAAACAATGAAAAAAGTCTATGTAAACATATTCCTGAAATCGCTTTGTTTCCGAGTTACAGCCCGTTTTGTGTTCCAGCAATTCTTTCCGCAAACTGTTTACAAACACTGCTTGCCGACAATATTTGCGAGTGTGTACGAGGCTTATTTCATGTATGGCCTTGCCGATTGTAATGTTTCGCACACTCTATGACATATTCCAATATCGTTGGATGTAGAGACATCAGTCAGTCAGAGGTGCATCGCGGTGTTTCACTGTTCGTATTCGTAACTCTTACCGTGAATACGTGCAGTTCAGTGAAATAAAAATCTTAAGTTTTTGTGCTATTCAGTGATAGTGTGCAATTGAAGTGAGAATAGAGGCTTATTCAAACAGAGAAATGGCAGACATGCATCTCATATATGGACTTGAGTGTAATGCGGCCGCAGCAAGACGTCTGTATGCGAAAGGTTTCCGAATCGCCGTCTGCCAGATAAGAAGACCTTTCAGAGAATAAATGAGTGTCTTGGTGATAAGGATCATTCAACAAGCGAGTAGACCAATCAGCGACAGAACTGTTGAGTTGGAGGGGCGGGTCCTGAATCGCGTGGAGTAACATCCTGGTGTCAGCACCCGAAGGATAGCAGCAGCAGAGGGTGTAAGATACACAACTGAGAGGAGAATTTTACGGGAACAGCAGCTTTACCCATATCACATTCAGAGAGTACAAGGCCTTACTGAAGCTGATTTCTCACCATGAAAGGCTTTTTGTACTTGGTTCCTTTAACAGTGTACTCGCAATTCTCTTTTTCTATCCTCCATGTTGTTTTCTGGTGAGGCTGCCTTCACAAGAAATGGCGTGATCAATTTTCACAACACTCATCACTGGGCCGAAGAGAATCCGCATGCCATCATCCAGTCAAGGCACCAACAATAATTTAGTATCAATGTATGGGCAGGACTTATTGCCGACAACTTAATCGGTCCTTTTGTTTTGCCTGGAAGATTAACAGGAGAATCGTATTCCAATTTTTTAAGGAATGATTTAAGCGATTTACTAGATGAAGTTCCTCTTGGTGTCCGACGTCGTATCTGGTTTATGCATGACGGCGCTCGGCCTATCCCTGATAAATGGATAGGCCGTGGAGGACCCACTGCGTGGCCTGCTCACTCCCCGGACCTGAATCCACTCGATTTTTACCTGTGGGGTCATCTGAAATCCATCGTTCACGTGACACCCATTGACAACGTTGAAATGCTTCGCCAACGTGTAGAACAAGGACGCCAGAAAATCCGAGCAATACCTGGAATGTTTGAACGCGTCAGGCAGTCTATGACGAGGCGTTTCAGACGTGTATTCAACCGCAAAGCGGTCATTTTGAGCACTTCCTTTAAAGGTAAGACGGATACTTGCTGGAACACACAACGGGCTGCAACTCGGAAAAAAGCGATTTCGGGAATATGTTTATATAAACTTTTTTCACTGTTTTCAGGTCTTAAATCCATCCCGGAAGTGCGTCCCACATTTTTTTTAATTCTTGCGTACAATACAGTTAAGCTAAAGCGACGAGCTACTTTCCTCGAGTTAAATACAAGGGAGAAGTGAAGTGAATAGGATGCTACTGACAAATAGAGACAAATTAAAATTAAATCTTTACCATAACACCTATCAAAGAACAATCATGTTCTTTGTGCTTTCTGACAGTTCTTTAAAGGGCATGATAATCGCATTGAAAACAATAACTTCGTCGGGGACCTTCACGTCATTGCCTGACAAATGAACGAAATCAAAGAGAGAAAAAAAAATACACTTGAGACACGCTTGAATAAGATTAAAACGTGTAGAAATCATGCTACGCTTGGCACTCGCTACTTAACATCAATTACAGCAAAATGAAGTACCAAAAGACAAGCAAAAACTGAAGTGTGAAAAAGAAGATAAAGTTTTTGTGACAAATACGAAATGAAATGGAAAAGAAATCACGGATTTTCTTTTCCATCCTTATTGACCTATTTTCAGTGCACCTAATTTTTATAACATCTTTTCAAGTGATAAAGATAAACAAGAGGCTAAGATTATACAGTACATTCCTTAATTAAGCGGAAATGACTAATGAAAAGAGCTTTAGATTTCTCTTCTATCTCATACATAAACGCCAATTAATTTATCTTAAAAGCAACTAGCTCAGCTAAAGTGATTCTCTCAGGGGTTCACAACCACCCCCTTCCGTGTGGGGGGGATAAGGGGGGTGGGTTCCGGATGTTACCCGTGATTAAACTTTCATACCCGACCACACTTTGTGTTTAAGCGCAGAATTAAGCGTTAAAAAGAAAAAAGACTGACCAAGAATCGTGATAGAAGGGTTAAGTTTTCCTTCTTGATTAAACAAAGGAACATTGTCCATCTTGGCGAAAGGCTTGTTAGGGTTCGGATCACAAGGGGTTCCCTCCAGTCTGGTCCAACTGCCCACAGTGGAGTTCCATCCCACCACTCTGAAATGACCAAATTCGCTTAGTTGCGCTTTATAAATCATGATAACTCCTTGAAAATTTAGAAGACCATTTTGGACTTTACCGATATTTTGGTTTGTTTACTTACGAATATAAGATGCAACTGTGTTCCTGAATTGTTGCATTACCCAAAATAATCGACTCTCTTATCCTGACTCCAGCACCAATTACTGCGTTCTTCCCCACACTTACATTGGGTCCGAGCTAGAGAGAGAATAATGAACTGGATCAGCCAAATAATACATCATCATAAGGAAACAAAATTTGGCACAAACAACACTATCAGTACGGGATAACGAATATTGAAAACACAAATTTATTGTTATGAAAAATACTAGGACATGGTAAAAGCATAAAATAACCAAACGTACCAGTAAAATAAGGACTAACGACCATTTAGATATTCTAGTGACCAATAAAACCTAGTTTGAATGAATTAATTTATTTGCCCATATTTGGATCATAAATGACATTTAGAAAAGAAAAAAGAAGGCATTACAGTAGGAACTGGGAGCTAGTAGGTCGTGTGTGGTTAATGCGATTAAAGCGCATTTATATGCTATATTAATGCGAAGGAGTTTAATGGAGCATTGACAAGCACCGCAAATAGCGGCCTCATTTGAAATCTGAACAAGCCTGTGTGTGTGTGTGTGTGCATGTGCATGGGGGTGGTGTTCTGATTGGTGTGATCAGTAAGGGAGCTGACTCTAAAACCACACAATGCAGGTTGAGTCTGACTAGCCCAGAATTTCCCACTTTATTGCCTTTCCACATTCCATCTTACTGAAATTATGATCATTGCACTTCAAAAAATATTTATAAGTGATATTTGATCACTTAAAAAAGAAAAAAAAGGTGAAAACCTGTTCAAGTGATTTTTAATTTATATTCGAAAAATTATTCTAAGTCAGAAACGTCATTTTACAAGTTACCCAAAGATGAAACCCACTTCAAGAGAACTTACCACGGCTGATGAATCAACGATAGCCGAAGGGTGAATATAAACATCTCCGTTAATGGTTGGTTTGTCCGCACCATTCGTTGCTAATCGTTCCTTGTGGTCTTTTCCATAAAGCTGAAGGTAATGACGGTTGGCGTAAATGGCCGACCCAGCGGTCTTTATCTGAGACCACCACCTTCAACGTATAAACAATGGGACATGGTGACATACATAAAATTCATAAGCTTCCTAAATAACATTCCCTCCACTCCCCCGATAAAAAAACAACAACCTGGAACTAACGAAGTTATTAAATTTGACGAAAGCTTTCGCGGTTGCGCGTTTTAGTATTCAATTTAGAAAAGTTGTTTCAGAATCTTATACTTTTAAATAATAAATAGATTCTTTTTATTTTTAAATAAAATTTTGAACCACCAAGAATTTTAATTGGACCCAATCTAGATATCCAAATAAATTGATGTCGCAAGTTTTAACTTTCTTCTTCTTTTGTAATGAAGTTATTTCCATAAACTGTTTTTCCATTTGGGCAAAACAGTAAAAGATATAATGAAAAGCAATGGATCATGACGCTTCCTAATTAAGGCATCTATCAGAGGAAGATTTATTAGAATTCAACTGCAAATCAGAAAGTGTCTGACGATTTTCTTCTTCATTTGAGGGGAAACTAATTTTCACTAGTCATCCATTCACGCTTTAGTAATGAAGTTACACTGAATAAAATATTTATTAACATTAAATCACTGAAGAAATTTTATTATTACTTAAGTTAAATGATATCTTAAAAGAAAATGAATTAACCTATGAAAGTGTCGTTCATTGGTGCATTTACCAGCAATTCTGAGTCTCAAAACCACCTAAAACTTTTTTTTTTTTAAATTATGAAAACCAGAAGAAAATGTTGAAATATTTTTCCAAGAACCTTATGAAGATTTGCTACCAAAAATGTGTGCACATTCATGAAAAAAAAAAAATCAAGACGGGTTCTCCAAACCAACCCATACATTACAATTACGTTAACTCTAATGAGGCTTTTTAGAATTCACAATTAACAATGTGGTCCCCAACATTAAACTTTCAAAAAATGCAGAAAAAAATTACTAGTAGTTTAAAAAAAAAAAAAAAAATCATCTTTAAACTCCAAAATAATTAAAAACAAAAAAAAAAAAAGCTTTCAAAATATGCAATAATTAGAGTGGTACATTTCAGATCCAACATACGAATATATTTCGTAAAAGTTTACAAAAACAGCGAAGAAAAAAATGTTTTAAAGTAATTCAGTTCGAGCCAATAATAATAATATTTTAAAAATAATAATAATAATAATAACGGTAAATTTATTAAATTTTTCCACGTTTAAAGATTTAAGGAAACCCAATAACACTTAGTTGCATCATCTCTAGCTGTCACTTTTCATTATATGACCCTCAAATACGTATAAAAAGCATTGAACTTAAAAAAATTTTAAAATCCTTATTTAGCTTCTTTTTGGTTTTGAATTCATGGCAGATGTACAGTATTGTCACACCACTATATATTCAGAGGTACAGAAGAAATCTGACTGGGTACACTAATAATCTTACAAAAATAGAATTACCTATCTGTTGTGTATATGTGGGCTCTTCCAGTTCCAGCAAGAGGCATGAGAAGGTCTTGCTCCAACTGAATGACCTCCGAGACCTCATAATCTTCACTGTAATTTATAATGATTAGTTTAAAAGTTATCTGTCCAATAGATATCAGTCGTAGCATTAAAAATGTCTGTTCAATTAAACTAGATGTAAAACATGGTGTACCTCAGAGGCTCAGAGCTGAGTCTTAGGTCAACTGTTATTTTTATCATATATAAATGATCTTCCACGCACTTCTGATATACTTAACTTCAGAATTTTTTCAGATGATACAACTGTGTCCTTTTGTAATGATGTTAACGAAGTGAAAGTCATATTTGAAAAAGAATTCACCAATGTGGTGAACTGGCTGAACTCAAATAAACTTTCTACATACCTACATAAATATAGCAAAATCTCATTTTCCAACGAATTAGGGTGAAACAGCAGCAATAACATGGATGTAAATAATGTCCATCTACTTTCTTCTCACCCTTCCTCTCCTCCTCCTATTTTCGCACTCTTATGCTTTCTTTTCACAACTCTGAACTCTTCCATTCTTTCAACATGTCCAAACCATCTTAACACACTTTCCTCAAGTTTCACTTCCCGAGACTTCAGACCACCACAAATTTCCAAACCACAATTTCTCATACTATCAATCTGACGCACACCACACATACTTAAAGTTATCTATCTCAACTGCCTTCACTCTTGACTTTCTTTTATGCCATGCTCATGTTTCACATCCATACAAAAAGTGTTGGTACACTAACACGCCTTCAAAAAACATCTCACTGCATCTCTAACCAGTTTTCACTTTCAGACACCTTTCTTCCTTGATTCACTCTACCATTACCTTCATCCGCACTTGTACCTTTTGTGTTCAATGCACATCCCAGATACTTAAAGGACTCTACCACCACTTGCATTTCACCATTCACTATTATGTGACAGTCTGAATTTCCCTCACTTTCCACAATCAATAACTTACTTGTTAAAACGTCTTGTGTAGCTTACACACTCCAAGCAAACAACACAGCATCATCCACATACAAAAATTCGACAGGCTCCAACTATTTCCACCACATACCAAATTCATTCATCTTTCTAGCAGTTGCACTTTCACCTCTCTCATGACTATTCATAAACAGATTGAACACTGAACAGCCACAGACACATCACACATCATTGACACACATGAACACTTATATCAAACCATTCACTCATTCCTTCATTTACTCTCAGTAGATGTCTGTAATAGTATGTTAACATGTTAACAATGCAAACAAAGGTATACAAACAGATTTACCTGAAAAAATCTTGCCTTGAGCTATGAATTTCAGAAATGTGATGGAATACTTGTGGAGAGCAGATATAAACTCCACAATTTATAAGTGTTGAAATAAACGTAGATGGTTTTTCAACATAATGAAGAATTTGGTGTGTATTTTTATCTTCAACTGAAATAAAAATACGCTAGTGTAAAAGTGATTTAGGGTTTACTTAATTCCAAATACTTTACAAAAATTTTTGATGATGACAATGACAAACTGTCAACCACTAGAAGCGACATAAGGCCTACACCTTTCGTGACTACACAGTGATATCAACGTAATAATATGTGGAGCAGTTTACCGATTGATCCATAGCAAATGGACTGTTGCCTAGTTGCCTCCGTTCCCATCACAGTGATGAGGGAGGATCGAGGGAGATTCTGATGAAAATCCAGCATCTCTTGCAATGGAAATTCCCCACAAACATCACCATTCAGAATAAAGAAAGCGTCTGGGTTCCCCGCCCTTATTTGATCTCGAAAATGGTAAATTCCTCCAGCAGTTCCCAAGGGAGCATACTCCTGAAGATACCTTTATAAGTAATAAGCATAATGTATAAATATTACAAAATGTCTTTGCTGCAGAAGGCTTAAAATAATGATTGTTTTAAGAATGCAATATAGTAATCAAGTTTTATTCAGCATATGACTTATTAATTTCAACCTGTAAGAGGCCCAGTTATGGCTCAAGATACATCTGTCAATCGCAGTCTGATAGAAATCAATATATGTATTGATAACAGGTCATTAGCTAGTTTAAATTAAATGAACACCTCTCGTACCTCTATATTTAAAACATGAGTCTCCCTTTGAGTCGGTTTAAACTACTAAATAGGACACTTTTTTCTGATGGGGTCATTTAACCTCCTTTATAGGACCTAGTTACTTTACTGAATTATTCAAAAGCTGAATAGGTTCCAAAAGTTGATTATAGTTATATAATGTATTGAGTGAGTTCCAAAATGTGAAGTTTGTAAACTTTCCTGATTTAAAATAAAAATTAATTAATTTCTAGCAAAATATTATACAGTTAGGATCTAGCTAAACAGACTTTGCTATCTAAATGAATCACACTTATGACTAGGGATGTACTGATTCATGAAATTGCTGATTGCCGATGCATCAGCCAATTATATAAATCTTATCAAGCTAAATGCAATATAACCATAATTTTCAATAACTCAAGAGGCCCTAAAACAAACTTCTTTTTAGTTGGAAATGCATAATTCATTGTTTGTTAATATATTTGACAAATATTCTCAATGAAAGTTTATTTAGAATAAATTTAATCATGGAATAAATTAATATTTACAATGGTATTCTATCAGTATGCCAATTTTAATTACCATAATCAAACAGAGCCAGCATGCCTTCTTTTAAAAGATGTTTGGAAATATTTAGGTTCTTTAGCACGTATGTATGTACGTGTGTAACATCCAGAGGTGACAAACTGACAAAGCATCAAGAACTTTCACAACTACCAATATACAAAACCACATGAAACAAAAACATCCTCACAAGAAGAGTTGAAGATATTTTAAGCAAAAACATGTATACAAGAAAGATATTATCCAGTGACAGTATGTCACAGCAAACAAAGTTAATTAAGCTCTTCTAATACAGGTTAGGAGGAAATTGTAGACATCAAGCAACCAGGGAAGTACTCTGGTGGGGACATTAGGCAGGAGAGAGGAAATGCTGGAACTCCCATTTCTCCTGTTACTGTTCTCTCTAGCTGATCTTTTCTGTGTCTCATCTACCCTTTGAGTAGTCTAGCATGCTTTTAAACACACACTTTTCTCTCTATTCTTCATTACACATACAGTACATGCATTTTACACACTATGCAATGTTTACAATATAAATATATATACAGGGTGTACATAAAGTCAGGATCTATTTTTGTGAAGCACTTGGAAATTATATGGAATTCAATCATAAAATGATAAAGTGGTAACATTTATTAAATAATTAAGAGTAGGATTCGACGTGACGCCCATCAGTATCCCTGCACAGCTCAAATCATTCCGCAGCATTTCTAAACACATTCTGGAGCATTTGTGGGGTTATGTTATCTGCAGCAGTTCGTATATGTATACGTAAGTTTTCAAGACTCGTAATCTTCATCTGATAGACGTGCGATTTGTTAAAGCTCCATGCAAAGAAATCTAAAGGGGTTAAATCTGGTGATCTCGCTGGCCAAGGTCTGTTGCTTCCGCGTCCGATCCAGCGATTTGGAAAACGTCCATTTAGATAATCCTGAACAATTTTGGCATAGTGACAAGGAGCACCATCATGTTGATAGACGACGGTACTAACAATCCTATCCCCATCATCTATCAACATGATGGTGCTCCTTGTCACTATGCCAAAATTGTTCAGGATTATCTAAATGGACGTTTTCCAAATCGCTGGATCGGACGCAGAAGCAACAGACCTTGGCCAGCGAGATCACCAGATTTAACCCCTTTAGATTTCTTTGCATGGGGCTTTAACAAATCGCACGTCTATCAGATGAAGATTACGAGTCTTGAAAACTTACGTACATGTATACGAACTGCTGTGGAACGATTTGAGCTGTGCAGGGATACTGATGGGCATCACGTCGAATCCTACTCTTAATTATTTAATAAATGTTACCACTTTATCATTTTATGATAAAATTCCATATAATTTCCAAGTGCTTCACAAAAATAGATCCTGACTTTATGTACACCCTGTATATAAAGAAATAAAATGGCATTGTGGATCTCAAACCTTGATTTTAGTTCTCTTATTCTTATATAGGAGGGGCAAAATGCGGGTGCTCACCCTTGCCCCTTCCTTACTACATAAAAAAAAAGGTATATGATGTAGCAGAACTGCACTTCTTTTAAAAGCAGCATTTAATAAGAAACTAGGGGACACAAATGACCATAGGGCTTCAAATTACCATAAAGTGGAGAAATTATTGCAGTGGCCATGCAATCATTTCACAGTGTACAGATTTAGGATTTAATGTGTTGATGGAATTAGCATGTCCTAACTAAAATTCCTAGTTGGAATTATTTCTAAGATGGTAATACCAGAAATGTACAGTACATTCCTTAGCAAAGTTCAAAATCTTGTTATGGAGGCTTCACATCCATCATTAACAAGTGATATCTAGTCAGTGATGGGCATCGATACATGAAAATTGCTAAAGCGATACCGATACATCGATACATGAAGAACGTCTTAGGCGATACCGATACGCCAATACTTTCTAGATGTCTTAAGCGATACCGATACATGTATCACCGGTACATTTTTATAATTATTCATTTAATATGTAGGCATTAGATATTATTGTTTATACTAGTAATTTGTATGCACTGTAAGTAAAATCAATGACATTTTAATGGGTTTTATAGATGTAAATAAAAACAATTGCTTTATTTAATGAAAGTATGTTTTAATTTTGTAGGATACATGAATGACTGAAAATATTACACTAACAATTAAAAGTAATTACTATTACCCTTCAAAAATACCAGCTGGCTAAACATCTGGTCAGACAGTCTATTCCTTTTTGGAGCATGAATGTGACCAGCCAAACTAAACAACCATTCTACAGGAGCAGAGGATGGTAGTGGTGTGTTATACTTCAGGAAGACCCGTAGAATTCCTGGGTACTGCCTCAGAGATTGGAGAGAATGACTTCCATCACCCAGATACTGTAAAACTTCCATCTCAGTGGAATCTTGGGTTGCAGACACATTAGTGGAAGCAGACTCATAACAGAAGAAATCATCTGCACTTCCGTCAGATGCAGCATCACTTAGTTGTTGCTGGGGGGTCTGCTCGCTGAGGAATCGCTGCGTTACAAGTATGAACCTGTTTAAACTCAGCACCGAGTGGGCGTGGCCAATAGTGTTGCAACACCAATGAGTGTTTCTATATTATGGTTAATTAATCTCAATAACACAAGTACAAACGTGTTTAAACATTGCGCCATACTGTGTGACGTGACCAGTAGAGTAGTACTGTCATTAAATAAATATTTAATAATATTATTATTTATGTATATTCATAAATATAACTCAGTAGTGTCATATTATAACATCTATTTAAATATTTAAAAATTCTTATTAATGTATCGAAGTATCGATTTTTTTCGATAAATTTAAGAAAATTGACCTTAGCGATACCGATAAGTCGATACTTTTGTCAAGTAGCTAAAGCGATACCGATGCTAAAGCGATACCGATACAAAAGTATCGATCGATACGTATCGGCGATACATGTATCTAGATACTGCCCATCACTGTATACAGTAGACTGTGAATACAGTCAATACGAGTATATGTCTGTTTTGAATTGATAGAAGTTTTAACAGCAAAGAGCAGTCCTTACACAGTTACCCCATTCTATGAAGCTCACAATGAACATAATTGAACAAATACAAAAAGCTTTATAAGAGTTCAGTATTCCTGCTAGTAAACTTTTAATAGCAATAAACAATGGAATAAATATGGTAGGAAATGTATGACCTGGAAACTTTATTGCTTTGTTCATACCCTACAACTGTGCAGTGGGCATTATGGGTGACTCAGTCAGTTTCTTAAGGAAGGTTTGTGAAGGATAATATTTCCACAATATCCTATTTTGGCATCTCAAATTATTCAACCAACCAAAAATAAATGGCACTCCAACACTTTCAAATTACTTGTTTATGTTAATTAGGTTAATTGACTGGCCAATTAGGTCAACTGTATGCCCTTGACAATTGGTTAGGTTAAGTCTTGATATTTTCGTTAGTTTAAACGAAACTATACTAATGACTTAACCTAACCAATTGTCAAGGGTATATAGTCAACCTAACTGTAGAGTTGCACCGATGTATCGGTATCGGCCACTTTTCACGAAGTATCGGTATCGGCCGATACTGTTCTGAAAACCGATACCGATACCGATACTTTGAATTACTGTTTTTTGAAGAAATTATCTTATTTTATATAAAATTAAATTTTTTTATTATTATACAGTAATATCTTATTTAGTTGTTTAATATATATTTTATCAAAATTAGCAATGTTTACATTTACTAACAAAACAAAAAATCATAAAATGTAACTATAGGCCCCTATACAAGATTACAAATATTCAATACAGTAATACAGTATCATATAAATATACAATTTCAAATTACAGTAATAGTTTTCAGTAAAAATGAAAGTTTTGTAAAGTTGTTCATAGATGGCACCACGCGGCATGCATAATCATAATAAACCATTCCGTTGCTTGAATGCTTGAATCTCGTGTGTAAAGTTATTGATAATACACTACCATTATATGCATTCATTGGTTTAGAACTTTATATAATAAGATTATATATATATTTTCTTTTTCTTAATTTAATTTCAAATATATATATTGATAAAATAAAAAATATTTCTGGTAAATAAATTTACAATTCTTATGTATTAATAATGGTATAGGGCCCAAGTAAGCTAGACCAGCCTACAGTGATAGCAGTACTTTTACTGTATGTACCCCAATATACCAGTGTATGATAATATAGTTTACAGTAATAAGTTATAAAATTATCATCTTTGTATTGATTTAATTTAAAATATTTTTATACAACATTAAATTTACATCTCCTAACTTTATTAGTAATGGCTTTAGGGCCAAGGCCCTAAGTTGGGATTGGGAAAGGCATTTTAAGTTAATTGAGATATTATATCATTTACTTGAACTTTTATTAATAATCAATTTTAAAACTATTAATTAAAAAGTATCGGTATCGGCCAAAATATTGGTATCGGTGCAACTCTACCTAACTGGTTGGTTGAATAATTTGGGATACCAAAATAGGATATCGCCTAATATTTCTACCTGTAGGAGTATCGTATCCCACTTTTAATCATTCACCATAGATATGACAAAACTATCTATTTTGCAAAATCAGCTTCAGAGGCGTATTCAGAGGTGTGCTTAGGGGGGGGATTCCAACATGATGGCTAAACAGTCATTCTACCACAAAAACTGGATAAAAATAAGCACTTTCATTTGGTGATCATCCATACATGTGTAAAGTTCATTCAGTTTTGTCAAGTGGTTAAAAAATTAAAGTATAGACACAAAAGTGAGACACAGACAGACAGATGGATGGATGGACAATGCAATCCAGTCAGGCCCCTCCAAATTTTTTTGTTTGGAGACATAACTATGTCCACCTCAACATTCTTGGACCCAAGAATCATAAACTAATTCATGGAAGTAGACCAAGAATTTGTGAACTGTATCATTGATAAAGCAAAAAATCTGAAACCCATTCAAAATGCAAGTAGTTCCAAATCAGCTACTTCAACAGAAGGTGGAAACAATTAAGAAAAAAAGGAGAGAGAATTGATTTGAAAATATAAGTTTACTGTTCAGGAAATACTGCATGCATTTAGCTGTGGAAGCTCAGCCTGCCCCAGAAAAAGAAGGCACGTATAACAAGATCTGTAAACTCAATACAAAGCTCCACTGAAAAATTAAAAACATCTTTGTAAAAAGAATTTGATAATTATATAGTCTGTTTCTAGAGAGATCATAACCCATTGTTATGATGGAAAATAAAGATTTTAAGTGAATTAGCTTTAAAACCTCTCTCAGCCTCCCCCTCATCCATGGAAAGTGAGACTTTTCACTACAGAGGGAAACATCTGACAAGCCAACAAGAATAAACACTGCCCAAATAATGAAGTGAAATTAATGTTCCTTCATTATAATTTAATTGTGTTTAAATATTAGCCCTTAAGTAGGCTTAATCATAAGATTTAAACTTTATTTTCCAGAAGGGATATACGAAAAACTATATGAAATTCATAGCTACAGTTCCTGAGGGTTAGAGTTTAACATATTAACATTTATTTCTAGTTTGTTTAATTATTATATATACATATATATTTAGTGACTTAAGCAGAAATAAATTATCAAAAACATGTGAATAATTTGCAATAAATATAAAGTTGTTAAACTTTTTTTTTTTTTTTTTATATACAGGGACTACCTTAGCTACAGAATATGAACAATTTTGCTCATAATTAGATGTTTTTGACTCAGACTGGAAGTTTGCTGATTAAGTGAACCTACTGTAAGTATAATACTGAAGGGATATATCCCCTATTCTATAATTACATAATCATTTTTTTGCAATTTTGGCCAAAGTAAAATGATAAAATGATTCCTAAAAATTTATCTTATAATCAGCACTGATTACTTACTCAAAATGTCAATTACTAATTATTTACCTATGAATTGGTACAACCTTACTTATGACCAATGAGCAAAGCTGTTTTAGCCTAGGCTAACAACAGAATGTGATTCAAAACAGGTTTAAAATAAGTAGTGTAGTTTATTAAGCGGTAGTCTTCCTCACCTTATCCTTATATTGTATGTTGCAATCATATCAGCTACAAATGTAGTTAGTTGATTAGCGGGAAAATATCCAAGTAAGAGGACCTCTTTTAAGTCTGGAACTTTGGCACATGCTTCAATATGGTGCTGAACCATTGGTAAACCAGCTACTGAGAATAAAGGTTTAGGCACATCTAATGAAAGTGGTCGGAAACGTGTCCCTGAAAGAAATGGAAAATGTACTGTAAACCGATGTTGGGGTTTGTTTTTGAGCTCATTAAAGCCCATAGCTTAAGGACCAAATTAAATAAAATAAATAGCCCAATTCCATAATTATTTATTTTGATAAAATTATTTTCACAACAAAAAATGTAAAATTGTATTTACCTATTTTATAAGCATTAGTCATTCATTCATTCATTAGAAAAATAGGTGAACTTATTAACTTTCATGAAACACACAACCAGCTATTGTTACCTAACATATATATGGATTACATGACATTTTCTGCTGCTAGGTGTTTATACAGCCCAACTAATGAGCTAATATAGGTATAACTTTACAAGTGAAACTGGCATACTGATACATGTGCATTCCAGGACAAGTCATGCAATGGTAGGAACCATCCCATATTGAATTTCCTTGAAATTTTATATTCAAGCTCTTTTTATTACTAAGCATAGTGTAAATTGGTACTTAGAAGTACTCCTAAACAAAATTTTCTAAGTTATGAAAACTAATATAATAACAAATATACAAGTAGTATGAATAGGCTTATTAGCTATATCTGAAATTCACAATATGTAGCTATAGGTTTAGGCCAACTATGCAATGACAATCAACTATAAATTTCAGTGAAATTTTTTGGTTAAAAATCGACACTTCAGGTTCAAGGCCTAGGACTTGAATTTAAAATGTAGGTTATTATACTTATCGATACGTGTGTAAGAAAAAAAACTCTTGAAAATATTATTTAGCATTAACCAAAAGTTTAATTTGGTTGAAGCTGGTGGACAATAAACTGTGTTGTGAAAATGTTACTGTATGGTACAGCCTATGTGAAAGGACAAGACTATATAGATATATAATATTTAAAGAGAATAGAAATTGACTTTAGTAGTAGTCTAAAAGTTTTAAGATTTAGACCTAGGTCTAACCCAAATGGAACTAAAGTCTATACAAAGATCGAAGTGGCACTGCAAGGTGTAATGTGGTGATCTAGATCTAGTCTATAATAAATGGAATTAGCCATTTAGTTTGATCAGTTTCAATCAAGTTAAGCTAGCTGCCTTTTTGGGCTATGTCATGGCCAGTGTCATAATATTACTTCTTGGAAATTAATGAAGTTAAGCAACATTGGGTCTGGGTAGTAATTGGATGGGAGACTGTCCTCTGCACCCAGATTATGTGGTTCAGGTCACACATAAAGCTGTAGGTCCCTTTTGTTATATGACCTTAGATGTTACGAAGGTTAAACAATCCCATTACATTACATTACATTTTATCCGCTTTCCAGTAATATGGCAAGTACTGATTTTTCTTACCTTTCTGAGGGCCTCCTATTAATATTACTGCTTTCAACATTATTTAGTTCTCACACAGTTTCTTGCTAAATCTGAGTAAATAAGTGTATTACTACTTGCTAAATTTTAAACTAAGCTTATTCTATAAAATATTAAACCTGAAAAATAGAAGTAAATTAGTACCGTACAGTGCTTTCTTATTAGGTGAAATGTATAACACTATACTAAGTACTGTAGGTCTTTTATAGCTAGCTAGATATAGTTAATTCTAGAAGTGTCTGATGATACCTAAGTGTAAAATTGCAGAGAATAGTGCTATGAAAATGTCTACAAATGACCATTGTGCAAAGCCTGAGGGATCCAGCATATGGCCTACAGAGATGATAAATCTAATCTTCTGGAGATTATACTAGAAAGCCATTGAGAGATGAGCTAACAAAGTTTGAGTAAGTCTAATATTACACTAAAATACTTTCAACAACTAGAGAAATTAGATTATTATTATAACTACATTATAGTTTACTCCTGACCACCTCAGTGAATAAAAATTACTAACTTACTATAATGGTTTTCATTTAATGCAAAATTATAGTAAAAATAAAAATAAAAGGAAAATTAAAATTTAGAAATTAACCAAGCTTATGAAAAACTTGAATACATATCCCCCTTCTGTTTTCAGGCATGGGGTCAAATACATTTAAAAATATTTAAATACAAATACTTTTACAAGTACAAATACAAGAATACCTCAAAATTTGTCATCAATCTATTGCTACCTACAGTTTTGCAATCCGTCATCCATATTCACAGATTCGTTGTTTTTTTAAAAATGTTAAAAAACTACCAAAATTGATGAAATTCAACTGCTTACCAATGTAATATATATTATATTTTGCCAAAAAATGAGTAGAATTCGATTAATTAATCTGTTTAACAAAATAATACAGTAAAATGTTTTCTCATTGAAACATTATAATCTACCTCAAATTTCGTTGTGTTATTCCAGAATGAATTAACAATGAATTTCTAGGTATTCCTGTACTTTAAATTTTGCGAAATGCAAATACCAGTCACTGTTCAAGTAAGAACTGACTAAATTTCACAAAGCAACCTAAATGTAAACTCTGCTCCAGGGTAACCAATAGTCCAACACACAATTATGTACTGTATAATATATTGCCATGGATAAGGGTCTTGTAGATAACCTACAAAGCTATAATACCTATCAATATTTTTATTTTTAAATGTTCAACAATGAAAGCTAGGACAAAATGTTATAGGAATTTGTATAACTATTTGTAAGTATTTTTAAAGTATTTGGAAATTTTAAATACTTTTCAAAATATTTCAAATACAAATACTTTTGATTGGAAATCTCAAAATACAAATACTCCCCAAAGGTATTTTAAAATACCTTCAAATACAAATAAATGCAAGAGTATTTGACCCTATCCCTGTCTATTTTCATACAAATCTGAGTTTAAATTCCACATCAATGATACATCTCTTGTAAAAATAAAAAGTACCGTATATGCTTCAAAATTCACACACTTCACTCTTGATAATGAATAATAATAAAAAAAGAAGTTTAAATTAAAAAATACATGGTTCCCAAGTCCTAAAGTAGTTTGCATGACAACTATGCAATGAATAATCTTTCAGTTAATGCAACTAAAATGCTGTCAAGGCAGGTTTATTAACCAAACACATGGCTACATTACAATTATAGTACAAGCACAATAATAAAGCTTCCAAATGATGCAACAGACAATCTGACCCTTAAATTATAAATACCAGTATTCACTGTCTGTATAAAATTTGCTTAAGTTGTGGAAAAGTGTCTTCAATTAAAAAAAAAAAAATTCACTGTGGTATAAATCATAATAGCTTTCTGAATTCTGTTTAGTTTTGAGACGTATGAGGAGAAATGATACAGATGTTCAAAATGTTTTCAGGTTTGGACAATTTAGATGTCCCTAACTTTTTCTCACTAGATACTGATGGGATAACTCGTGGGCATAAGAAAATTAGAAAACAGACTTGTAGACTTGATCCCTGAAAATACTTTTTCAGTCACAGTAGTAGATTTTTGGAATGACTTGCCATATGATGAGGTAAACAGTAGCTCATTAGTTGATTTTAAGAAAAATTTGGACACTTTCATGAATGAAAGAGGTAGTTTGTAGATTGTATATAGTGTATATTCTTTGCTTCAGTTATATAGGTTATTATGATGGTAGTAAATAGTTGCATATTAATTAGCTGACTTGAGTTTGATATCTTGCAAGATTCTTTTTGTTATTAAGAAATGTAGCTCATGACTTAGATTACCTTGATAGGCGGACATTGGAATAATGCACACCATACCTTGATAGGCGGACATTGGAATAATGCACACCATACCTTGATAGGCGGACATTGGAATAATGCACACCATCTCCACACACATTTTTATTCTTAAAAAAAATAAAAAAAATAAAAAATATAAAAAATAGGCATACAGTTTACCTAACCAGGCTTTCAATGTTATTCCAGTGTCCCCCACTGAAGGCCTGATTAGGTCAACTGTACGCCCTTGACAAATGGTTAGGTTAAGTTGTGTTATTTTCACTAGTTTTAATGAAAATATCATGACTTAACGTAACCAATTGTCAAGGGCATACAGTTGACCTAACTGTGCATTCAATTAACCTTTGTGGTGTCCAATGCCAAAAACATTTTATTTTTTCATAACTTCTTGGATTTAAAGATTTCAGTATATGCTGATTTTAAATCTGTTAAGAAATATTTTTTAGAAAAAATGTATTTCTTAACAGATTTAAAATCAGCATATGCTGAAACCTATAAATCCAAGTAATTATGGAAAAATAAAATGTTTTTGGAGATATTAATAGTGTGTTATTCTGATGTCCGCCAATACTGGTAATGTCTGCCAATACCAAGACAAAGGTAATGAAAATTGCAAGAAGGAAAGGAGCACAAATGAACCTAATGATAGGAAATTACACCTTAGAAGAAGCTGAGCAGTTTAAATATCTGGGAAGTTTATTAACCAATAATGGAGATTGCAATAAGGAAGTAAGATCTAGAATTGGTATGGGTATGGTAGCTTTTGAGACAGAAAAGACTACTTAGAGGTAAACTCAACTTGAAGCTGAAGCAAAGGTTAGTAAAAAGCTTGATATGGAGTGTGGTACCAGTAGGGTACTATATGGAGCAGAAACATGGACACTGAAAATAACTGAAAAGAAACTCCTGGAAAATTTTGAACTGTGGATTTGGAGAAGAATGCTAAAGATAAGCTGGAGGGAACACCAAAGTAATGAAGAAGTACTGCAACAGGTGAGGGAGGAAAGAAGACTCATCAAGGTGGTAAGAGAAAGACAGAAGAAATGGATCGGACATGTGTTGAGAGGAGAAGGATCATTGAATGAGATGATAGAGGGTAGGGTTAATATTTGTTTTTTGACCCAGTCACACCCAGCTATAACAGCAATATATATTGAATAACCAATCAAAACTGAATAAGAAAATATATATATTATCTTGAGCAAATTTGTATAAAATGTACTTTTTTATAAAAAAATATTTTCTACTTTCTAATAAATATGTATATAAATTTCGGTTAATTTGTTTATTTTGGCTACCTTTTTTGGTATATTTGGTGATTCTGGCTACTTCTTCATAATTCAATTTGTCCTGTTTTACAAGTAAATCATTTTTAGCAATTTTTCGTCTGTTCAGTTTGGTTTTTTTGTGACTAGAAGTATGACGTGTCAGTTATGCATATTTGATTTTTAAGACGGGATCCGCCATATTGCCCTCAATGAAGACAAGAGTTTAGACCTTTTTTTCAATCACAGAATAATTAAGACATCCGTGACCTGCCCTAAATGCAATAGTGCTTGCATTTTAACAAAAGACCAGAAGGTCTTTAAGTGCCATAAAAAAATCTTAAAAATAACCGTGTGACATTTCAGTTTAAGGGCACGCGAAATTTAGCGGACTACCCATGCAAGGTTGGCAGATGTTATTACATTATCATTTGTATAATTTAGGTTTCGGGGGTATGGGGGCGGAGCCCCCGTAAAGATCACGCATCACAAATTGATCAGTCCTAATGTTTTGCGGACAGTTCAGTACGTTACACCAGTTAGGTCAACTGTACGCCCTTGATGATTGGTTAGGTTAAGTCATGATATTTTCGTTTAAATTCATTAGTTTAAATGAAAATGACGAGTGCAAACTTTTCTGGTTAATTTTGAGGTGTTTTGTATGAAACTGCCATCCGTTTCCTGTGCAAATGCGTAGTTTTCAAGATGACGATATCTCGAAAACTACGCATTTGCACAGGAAACGGATGGCAGATTCATGCAGAACACCTCAAAATTGACCAGAAACGTTTGCTCTCATTATAAAAAGAGACTGGGTCAAAAAACGAATAATTACCGAGGGTAGATATGAAGGTAGAAGGCTGAGGGGAAGGAAAAGGAAAGCAATGCTAGATGATTTGAAGGCAGGCAGGAGCTACCATAAGATGAAAAGGATAGCTCAGGATAGAACACTTTGGTGGGACACATGAGTTGGACCTGCCTGATAGCCAGAACATGATAGATGGATATATACAATAGCTATAACTAACACACATTTTTGGTAAAAGTTGCTTAAAATTAATCAAAACCTATGTGAAAATTAGTGAATACCTGGTTAGGTCAACTGTATGCCCTTGACAATTGGTTAGGTTAAGTTGTGATATTTTCATTAAAACTAACGAAAATATCATGACTTAACAAATTTAACACATTTAATAAATGTTAAACTTGTTAATTTAAAAAAAAAAAAATTTCAAACTGTATTGTAAAGGATTGCTAAGGGTAGTATCATGGAAATTACCGATTCATTAGCCAAGTCTCATTATATTATTAATACAGTACTGGCAAACATCAGAATAACACACCATCTCCAAAAACATTTTATTTTTCAGTATTTTTTTTACAAGAGTACATACAGGCTTTTGAGGAATTTGGGAATTTTAGGTTAGGTTAGGTTAGGTTAGGTTATATATTAAAACTATGTTTTTCCAATTGTTTTTGATGTTGTTTGAACAAAATTAACCTTCATTCAAACTGTATCAAAAACCATCAGAAAAACATAGTTTTGATTTACAAAGCCTGTAATGTACACTTGAAAAAATTTACATATTTTTCCATAACTTCCTGGATTTATAGGTTTCAGCATATGCTGATTTTAAATGTTAAGAAATAAATTTTTTAGAAAAAAAAAATGGGTATACAGTTGACCTAACTGGGCCTTCAATGTTATTCCAATGTCCACCATTGAAGGCCCGGTTAGGTTAAGTTATTATTGCCATTAGTTTTAACAAAAATATCATAACTTAATCTAACCAATTGTCAAGGTCATACAGTTAACCTAACTGGGCATTCAATTAACCTTTGTGGTATCCAACGCCAGAAACATTTTATTTTTCCATAACTTCTTGGATTTAGAGGTTTCAGCATATGCTGATTTTAAATCTTTTTAAATCTGTTAAGAAATAAATTTTTCCTGAAAAATATTTCTCAGACTTAAAATCAGCATACGCTGAAACCTATAAATCCAAGAAGTTATAGAAAATAAAATGTTTTTGGAGATCGTGTGCGTTATTCCAATGTCCGCCAAAGTTATTAAAAGTAGAGTCTGTAGTGTATAAAAATGTGATTTATAATAATGAAGTTTGACTAGCCTGCCTGTATTTGGTAAAATTAGAGCATTTGACCCTACTCCATTATGAAGTTGAAAATATGTTTTTCCTGTTTTTTGATGTGTTTTGAACGATTTTGACCTTCATTTCTATCGGAAAACAATAGTTTTTAAGATATCCCCCCTTATCCAATGATAATGGGGGACCCCCAGTGGGAACCGGGGTTTTGGGTGGGAGGAAAACACAAAAACTATTGATTTCCAATAGAAATGAAGGTCAAAACCATTCAAAAACCATCAGAAAAACATTTTCACCAAACCTAACCTAACTCGCGGAACAAATAGCCACTACACTCTGAAGCCATGACTACACTGATTTCAAATCATGCAGCATCATCACTGATGCGATATGGGGCTGTGATTGGTTAACATGAACAAAGAACTAATGCGCATGACTGTGATGTCATGCGCATGCCTACTGGCGATGAGTAACCAACATACAAGAGCTCTCTGAGAAAGCTCATAACAAACATTCCAACTTAGAAAAAATCTAGGGCCTCCCCAGAAATTATTGCAACTTTCTCGGAAACTATTCATTTGCGAAAAAAGTATTATAGAAGAAAAGGGTCTTAAAATTGTCTAAACTATCGGAAAAATATCTTTTTAATTATCAAAATGAGTAGGGTCAAATGCTCTAATAATACCCTATACTTATTACTTTAATATTTCTGCATGTATTTTCTAGATATTCTATTAATTTGGGTTAATATTTACTATAACACCACCTGCACCCCAAGTAAAATCAAATATTTCAGGTAGTACATCATAATTTACTAAGAAAAATGGTGTATGTCTTTATTTGGGGAAATTCATATTTATGAAGATATTGGCTTCTGAAATTTTAATTAACGATATCAATTTGACGTGACATCACATCAAATGCGCGTTTATAATAACAACATTCATTTGTTTTGATTTTCATCTAGTGTAGTGATTGACACCATTTTCCTTTAAATAAATTTAGATATGGCATGTGAAGGCTATAATGTACTTTTTTCATAAAATATTTTTCTTGATTGGGCTATTTTTTCGCTACTCTATGACTTAATTAGTTGGTTAGGTTTTGTTCTAGCTTTTTTTTTTTTTTCAAATTGGATTCAGTTTAGTGGTGTTTGTGATAGAATTATGACGTGCCATTCATGTGATTTTGACTTTGAGAACTTCATTCGTCATGTGCCCTAGATGAAGACAAAGGATTGAATGATTTATCAATTACGGCATTATTCTCTCATTTTAGAGCCCATTCAAACTTAATATTTTTAGTCAGATATACCTGTAAAGCAGTTCAAATGCTTTACAATGACGGTATTTTTATGCTCGGGAACTTAATAATAATAATTTATATAATTTAGGTCTCAGGGGTAGAGCCCCCATAAAGATCACACATCACAAATTGATTGGTCCTAATGTTTTGCAGTAAGGTTAGGTTAGGTTAGGTTGGGTTGTTTTTTTGCAAAATACATTTTTTAGTACCTAGTTTTTCGTGTGTTTTGTTCCGATTTGCTATTTATTTGTTGTGGAAATGACCCATGCTTATGCCCAAAATCCCCTATATTTACTTAGTAAACTTCAATGTCTCGTAACTTTTAATTGGGTCATTTCCACAACAAATGAATAGCAGAGCTGAACAGAACACACCAAAAACTACTAAAAAATATTTTGGTTAATATTCGTTTTTTGACCCAGTCACACCCAGCTATAACAGCAATATATATTGAATAACCAATCAAAACTGAATAAGAAAATATACTGGGTGATCCAGATAAATGGGACCCATAAAAAAAAGCCAAATATTCTTAATATTTAATTCCTTTCATAAAAACTATATATCATTCGAAAGAGTAGAGTTACAAGTTTATTATGAAATATTTATTTTTTGAAAATGACTCCTTTCAAATGTGCTCCATTAGTTGCCAAGCATTCCAGTGTTCTCGCTTGTAAGTTCTGCATCACTTTTGCAAGTGTGCGCGGTGGTATGGCCTGTATCTCATTTGTGATGGCGGCCTTCAATTCTTGCAAGGTCGTTGGGTTATTTCTATAGACCCTACTCTTTAAATATCCCCCGAGATAATAATCTAAGGGAGAAAAATCCGGAGACCTTGCGGGCCATTCAATGTCTCCAAATCTTGAGATTAACTCACCTGGAAACATTTGACGCAAAACTGCCATGCAGTTCCTCATGGCATGGCACTATGGCAGGTAGCTGTCTTGTTGGAACTAGTGGTTTTCTAGACAAAGATCTCTTAATTTAGGAATAAGGAAATTGGTCAATATTTTTTCGTAGCAATCACCATTTACAGTGACTGTGTTTCCGGTGGAATCCTCGAAAAAGTACGGCCCTATGATTTGAGATGCAGTAAGACCACACCAAACAGTTACACACTGACTATGCAACGGGACTTCGGTAATATTCAATGGATTTTCTGTTGCCCAGAAATGACAATTTTGTTTGTTTACAGTTCCATTCAAGTGAAAATGGGCTTCGTCTGACATAATCAAAGTTGCTAGAAAATTGGTGGTGTCATTTACCTTCTGTTGGATCCATTGACAGAATTGTCGTCTTCGTGCAAAATCTCCATCGTTTAGTTGTTGCACTGTTTGAATTTTATATGGAAAGAGCATTAAATTTTGCTTGAATATACGGTGTGTTGTTCCATATCCAACTCCTAACAGCTGAGAAGCATGTCTGATGCTTATGTTAGGATTATCCTATACAATTTCATGAGTTCTGTTAATGATCTCGTCTATCCTTGCTGTGCGCACTCTTCCAGTTGGTTTTCTTTTTCCAATGCTGCCAGTTAGGGAAAAATTTCTGACACACCGACGGATTACTTTCTTAGAAGGTGATTTTGACATCTGAAAATTTGTCTTGAAAGATCTTTGAGCTGAAACTACACTTCTTCCATACTCATAATATTGCTCAGTTATGAAACGTAGCTGTTCCACAGTCCATGCAGTCATCTTGAACGGTTAGTTTTAACTAACACTTTTATTTTGTTTTGTATCTTATCTTGTCTTGTATTGTCAAAACCTATACAATCCTGTACAAACTTGTAACTATCCTCTTTCGAATGATACATATGATTTTATAAAAGGACTTATACTTTAAGAGTTACAGGGGTTTCTTTTGGGTCCCATTTCTCTGGATCACCCTATATATTATCTTGTGCAAATTTGTATAAAATGTACTTTTTTATAAAAAAAAATATTTTCTACTTTCTAATATGAATGTATATAAATTTTGGTTAGTTTGTTTATTTTGGCTACCTTTTTTGGCTATTTTTGGCTATTTTTTCTTGATTTTACCTACTTCTTTCTGTTACTTGTTAGTGTGGTGATTTTCATTCTAGTATCATGACGTGTCAATCTTGTGAACTTGATTTTGAAGACGTGATCCGCCATATTGCCCTCGATGAAAACAAGAGTTTAGACCTTTTGGTAAATGTACAGTATTATACCCATCTCCCTTTCGAGGTGAAATCTATGTTTTTCCTATGGTTTTTGATGTGTTTTGAACGAATCTGACCTTCAAAACCGTCGGAAATGACTCGTTTTTGAGATAACCCCCCCTCCCCCTAACTGGCAATTGAAAATGAGTCATTTCCGACAGTTTTGAAGGTCAGATTCGTTTAAAACACATCAAAAACTATAGGAAAAACAAATTTTACCTTCAAAATTGACCTAACCTAACCTAAATCACTTATAGTCTTGTAGGCAGCCCAGGAATCACTATAAATCACAGAGCCAGGCCTAATGTACTTCTGAATGAGTGGAATGAGTATTCCATTCTGGTACGAAAGTAATTCAAATTCGAAATAGATGGAGCGCCATGATTGGGCAGACATGTAACGAACACACAAACAAATGTACGAACACACACTAGATACACACCAAAAAAATATTTATATCTCGAAAACGAAGTATTTGCGACGGAAATGCTATAGAAGGAAAGTGTCTTAGAATTAAAAAATCTATTTAATGAACATATAATAATTGCTGGATGTTAGACGGGTATAATAGTAGAATAATACCAACCTTTTTTTCAATCACGGAATAATTAAGACATCCGTGACCTGCCCTAAATACAATAGTGCTTGTATTTTAAAAAAAGACCAGAAGGTCTTTAGATGCTATAAAAAAAATCCTAAAAATAAACGTGTCACTTCAGTTTAAGGGCAGGCGAAATTTAGCAGACTACCCATGCAAGGTTGGCACATGTTATTACATTATCATTTGCATAATTTAGGTCTCAGGGGTACGGGGGCAAAGATCACGCATCACAAATTGATCGGTCCTAATGTTTTGTGGACAGTTCAGTACATGACACCGGTTAGATCAACTGTACGCCCTAGATGATTGGTTAGGTTAAGTCATGATATTTTCATTTAAATTCGTTAGTTTAAACAAAAATGACGAGTGCAGACTTTTCTCGTTAATTTTGAGGTGTTTTGTACGAAACTGCCATCCATTTCCTGGGCAAATGCGGTTTTCAAGATAACGATATCTCAAAAACTACGCATTTGCACAGGAAACGGATGGCAGATCCGTGCAGAGCACCTCAAAATTGACCAGAAAAGTTTGCTCTCATTATAAAAAGAGACTGAGTCAAAAAACGAATAATTACCAATATTTTTTGCAAAAAAATTGGTGGTGGTTATAGTAAACATTTACCTTAATTTGGGATGTAAATACCACTATTAAAAGTTTAAGGTAATTCATGCTACCAAAAATCGAAGTTTTTGAAAGTTGAATTTGAGGGTAGTGTAATAGAAACTATAAACTTGTCTAAATTTTATTACTTTTTTAGTACCTTTTAAATATTTCTGTATTATTTATTTAAATAAATATATTTTGTTAATTTGTTTTAAATTACGTTAAAAAGTTTAAAATATATAACTACAAATATTTCAAAATGGAAGTTGTTGAAAGTTTAGTTTCATCAAGGATGCAGTTGGGGAATAAGCCCTTTAACTACCAAAAGGTCGATTGGTTTGTCATGACTTTGTGAATTTAATTTCTCCACTGAATTTACATCCGAATCTCTTTTTTTTTCACAATTACGTTATTAAACTATTTTTATTACGACAATTACCATATTCTCTATTGCTAAACAAGTAACGCTATGCCGAATCTGTAAACCTGAGGCCTACGAATAATCTTCTTTGAAATAATATAGTACGACTCAAATAGGGGTTTGGATCCTAAATAAAGCAGTAGGTCTCGTGCATCATATGACCTTAGATATTGCGAAGGGGGTCAACCCCATTGAACAAACGATTCCGCATACCCATTGCTAACTTGCCAAGAACCTTCTTTTGAGTACACGCATAGCCTATACGTGAGTAGAGTTAGATAATGTTTCTTTTTATCTTCTCCTGCTAAGGTATATTACCGTACGACTTAGCAGATTGGCCATAAATCAAAGCTAACCTATATCTAGTCAGGCCACGCTTGTACAAATGTTATAGTCTTTTGTAAAATCGAGAAAAAACCAGTGAAATTATAAATTTACAAAACTACCACAGCCATCAAAATTTTGAGTTTCAGATCCAAAGTCAATGGGACCAAATCTGTGAAGCTGCACTCCAAATCTAAGTGTCGCGTGAGCTTAAAGTAAGTGACAGGGTCTCACTGGTTTAAAAATTTCTGTTCAAAATCGTTTGTATGAAATTATTTAGCTACATATTATAATGCGAGCGTGGACCGACTATACATAGGCATCGTACATTCATATATAGTACCGGATTTCAGGTGTACAAATATTTTCCTTCCTCTGATTGGTCAACCTTTGGAAGGAATGATACATGGCTCTTGATTGGACAATTCATAATCTGTAAACCACTTTTCTGTGAAAGTGACAAATTTTTTCGGAGATGATTCTCCAACTATTCTGTAATAATAAATGTTTAAAATTACAGCGTTTTCACAATATATTTTCTGGCCTTAAAATTATTTAAAAAACACACTTACAAAGAAATACTAATAAAGGAAATTGGCTGTTTATTACCCTTGAGGGAATACATATTTACTGTATAATCATGGTACTATATGTGTTGGTCTGCCAATAAACCTAAACCTTTTCATATAATCCAGAATATTGTTTTGGAAACATGTTTTATTTTTGACAAAGGAGAATGCGACATAAATGTAAAAATTAAGTTTTCAGAACATTCCAGATATTTTTTTTGACACAATAGTCAAACAATAAAATGTAATAAAAATTTTAAGAAAATTTTAAACGAGTTAGAGTTTAACATTTACAATTAGCTCACGAATCACTTAAATTTTAAATGCAGCTTCACCACAGACTTTACTTGAAGCTCACGAACCACTTGAATTTCAAGTTTAAATTGTCACATTTTTACCTATCATGGCTTCCGAAACGTAGCTAAAAATTTTGATGGTTACATTCTTTTCTAAATTTATTCACCAACTTGATTTTCTTTATTCCACGAAAGTGTATGAAACTTTGTAGAAGCGTAATAGGACTTGGTTTATTTGTAGACTTTAATGATAGGGAAGGCCACCAGTCCACGCTTCTATAAATTTTTATATTCTTCTAATAGCCAGAAAAGCCAGCAGTTCAACAAATTCACAAAAAAAAACAACCATAAAAATTTTGAGTTTCACATCCTAAGACTTCTTCTTCTACAGCATTATTAGTCCCGCACTTACGCGGGGTCGCTGCTGCGGATCCTCCTTCTCCACTCTTGTCTATCCTGTACCAGCTCGACATCCAGCTCCCGCTCCCTCAGGTCGTCCCGAACACTGTCCATCCATCTTCTCCGAGGTCTTCCTCTTCTTCTCCTACCCGGCGGTTCCATATCTAACATCTTGTTTCCTATGTATCCACCGTCCTTCCTCTTCACGTGTCCGAACCATCGTAGTCTTGCCTCGTGCACTTTTTCAGATATGCGTCCAACCTTTAATGATCCCAGTATTAACTCATTCCTCACTCTATCCCATCTAGTCACTCCACACGACCAGCGTAACATTCTCATCTCCGCCACCTCTAGCTTGTTTTCCAACGCCTTCGTCATGGGTACTATCTCCAATCCATACATTATTGCTGGTCTCACCACACTCTTGTACACTCTTCCTTTCAGTCGTGTTGGCACTCTTTTATCACACAATACTCCCGTCATCTTCCGCCAGTTGTTCCACCCTGCTTGTACCCTTCTGCTTATCTCCACATCCATATATCCGTCTTTCTGTACGACGGAGCCCAGGTAGTTAAAGTGCCGTGCTTCCGACACCCGTTCACCTTGTAGGGTCACCTGCACAGCTTCGCCGCCACAACATATATACTCCGTTTTCGTTCTGCTCTCCCGCATACCTCTGTCTTCCAGTGCTCATCTCCACTCCTCCAACCTTTCCTGCACGGCCCCTCCTCTCTCTGCACAGAGGGCAATATCGTCGGCAAACATCATGCTCCAGGGGAGACCCAACCTGACCCGCTCCGTCAGTACATCCATCACCACGGCGAACAGAAGGGGGCTGATGGCTGATCCTTGATGCACCCCCATCTCCGCCGTGAAGCCCTCTGTTACTCCCACTGCACACCTCACCACTGTGCTGCAGCCAACATACATATCTTGGACCACCTTTACATACTTCTCCGTCACCCCTTTTTCCCTCATACACTGCCACACCTCTTGCCTGGGCACTCGATCGTAGGTCTTCTCCAGATCAATGAACACACAATGCAGCTCCTTCTGTCCTTCCCGGTACCACTCCATCGACTGCTTAAGAGCGAAAATGGCATCCACATCCTAAGACCAATGGGCCAAAATCTTGAAATTTAAGGGCTTCGTGTTTTAGCATAATATAATATATATATATATATATATATATATATATAATATACATATATATATATATGATGAATAAAACCACGAGGATGTCATTAGACGAAAGCGCTTGAGCACCATTCTGTGTTTCCTTTCCTTCGTGGTTTTATTCATCATAAATATTTTTCACGTGTTACTTTCGTGAAATAATTTTCATATATATATATATATATATATATATATATATATATATATATATATATATATATATATATATATATATATATATATATATATATATATATATTTTTTTTTTTTTTTTTTTGAGACACCCACTCTGAAAAAAGAAATATATGCTAAAAACACCCAGGGATCTCAGATCTCACCAAGTTTCATGAAAATCGCTCCCGCCGTTTGGACCTGAAAAGGAGACAGACAGACAGACGGACATACAGTGAATTATGGTATGATGATGATGGTGATCTACAGATCTACAGATCTACAGAAGCTAAGGCTAACAAAGACCCTAAGATCCACTCTAAGGTTAGCCCGAGATAAAGGAAAGAGGAGGGGGTTAAAAGAGGAGAATAAGGGGTTAAGTAAGTACTAAGTAGCAAAACCTATCATTCTTAGGTTAAAATTCATTCAGAAAAAGAGAAAGAAAGACTCCCCATCATCATCCGCCGGCCACTGCCGACAAGTCGGAAAACTAGTCGAAGAGAATAGGAAAGGGGTGAAAGATGAAAAGAACTAAAATAAGAACGCTTACAAACCATGCAAACACAGTTTTAACTCACTGTCATACCATGCAAACTACAGACATGCAAGTAAAGAGAGGATAAGAAAAGGAAAAAAAAAGTAGGTAGAGTATAACAAAAAGTGGGTTAGTTTACGCTACGAACTACATCTACGTTCGTGTTAGTCTAATTTTTTTTTTAATAATACTTTTATTGCTGGTATCACACGCTGGCATATCACAAGCTGACATTACTCGTCAACAGATTCATCCTCGACCACCACCACCAGAGCTCCTGTTGCTAATTGTTTTTTTATATTTTTAACAACGTTAATATTTTTAAAATGCCTATCTAAACGGTTCTTAAACATATTAACGCTGGTAGAGTTAACGACTGACGCGGGAAGATTATTCCATTTATCAATTACTTTAAACGTAAAGAAGTTTGATGATGATGATTTTGATGATGATGATAATTAATTTATATAATTACGTAATATTTAACATGCTTAAATTTAAATGAATTTAATTTTATTGCTGAAATAGTACGTATAACAATATGCAACATTAACGACAATCAAATTGTAGTTGCATAAAGAGACTGTAAATATCAAGTCATTGTACATAATTCCAACGAAATAGTAACGGACAAGCGGTAGCTCGCTATCGCCCTCCGGGCAGGTAGCAGTATATGTCACAGTATATGTAGCAGTATATGTCACAGCTACCTGTATATTCTGATACGGTTTAAAATTGAATGGATAATAATAAATTTTTTTCACTTTTTCATGTATTTTTTTTATTGGTTGTAGATTTAAAATTATATTATATGAGGCCCTCATAGGAAGAAGTGGCTAAGCGACAAAAGTGAAAAAACACCATTACCCCCATTACCCCCTCCCCCATTTTCCCACTCCCCCAATTACCCCACTTCCATCCTCACTCCTCCATTGCCCCCACACACAAAAGTAAAAAACGCCATTACCCCCATTACCCCCACCCCTCTCCCCATTACCCCCACTCCTACTCCCCCAATTACTGCTACCTGCCCCGAGGGCGGGTAGCAGTATATGTCACACATGAAAATCTTAAGATTCAGAAATCTTAACACAATGTGAAGCTCAAAATTTTCACGGCTGTGTTCTTTTCTGTAGTTTTATCGCGGTGCTGGGGCCTTCGGACCCAGTAATTGTGACCTAGGACCGGGAAACTTGACAGAGCACATCGGCAGCTCATGGGCTATCAGTTGGTGGTGGCTGCAGAATTTTCCGATGTGCCGTTTAGTCTGTGCACGGTTCCGAAGAAAGCGGACAGACAGACATACACACAGACACATTTTAGCTCAATAGTATATAGGATTTAAGTTGTAAAAATACTTTCTTTCCTCTCAGTGCCAGTCTTTGGCATTTAGGGGCCCAAGGTAGGGGTATGGTTGGGGACCTTGTTTTTCAGGCATTCCGTATAGCCTACCGTAAGTGCCATTCACCCTACTAGGGGGGGAGAGGGGTCTTAGGCACATTCCCATCTTCTAATTTCAGAAACTGGAAATTGAGAGTCTACGAACTTCAAATATTAATTTTATTCAGGTATTTTTATGGTTATTAATTTTGTTAGATACGAACCAAAAAAGTACCATCCAACTCAATGTCATTCCCTTTTCATTCCTCGTCCAGGAGTGGGAAAGCCAAGAGTGAGAATATCAAAGGTGATATTTTCAAATCGGTCTATTTCCAATTCATGCCATTCTCATTCTCATCCACGGCTTTCCCACTTTAGTCCAGGTTAGGTTAACTTAGGTTAGGTTAGGTTAGGTTAAATTAAGTTAGGTTAGGAAATATTAGCCATTCTCATTTGGTGACTTTACCGTGATTGGGAATGGAGTGACATTGTTTCTCAAATCAAGGAACTCTTTTCTCAAATGTGGATTTTTCACTTTGTGCATTTTCATTTGCGGACCACGGTTGGAAATGGGAATGACAGTGAATGGGAAGTATTCATCAAAGATATAACTGAGAAATGTGAATCAGGCAAGTGTGAATCTGTAGGTATTAATTTAAATATCACTTTCAAAATTTTGCCTTTGATGTTTTTGAAGAGGCAAACACTTCAGTAATTCTTGATCAGACCATTCAAGCGATCCTGAGACATTCTTGAACGTAAATAGTTCATTATTAATTTCAAGCAAAAAAAACCTTCTCTCTCCTGATGCAACAGTTACAGGCAATGTCACTATTAGGCGCAATGCAATACTAAGATTTGGATACAGCTCTAACAAGGCTTTCACCATAAATGTGGTATAATTCACCATATCAAATAGTGAGTTAGATACCTTAGCTGGTAAAGTATTTACAGTAATTGAATTGCTAAACAAAGACCATCACCATTTTCAGTAACATTTTTTCACAGCAACCATTAGCTAAGAGTATTTGAATCTATAATTTTTTTCATATCCATTGTACCGAAAAGGAAACCGAACAAACTAAAATGTTGTTCAAAGTAAGAAAATCTCTCCTCAGTTCTTGATGCAGATGTATTAATCAATGACAGAAAAACTCTTTTCTGAATCTTTCTTCAGGACTCTCATCAACTCCAACACCATTTAAACTTTCATATTCAAACGTATGTTTCTTCTTTTGGTTCCCTTTTTTCCCAACAAATTTGACTTCAATCCCCATTTTATCTACAATTACTCTCACATACACACGAGCTGAAGCAAAGCCATTTTCTCGATAAACCCCCAAGAATTTATGCACAGTTGTGATTTCATTTTTAATAGTCTCTGTACAGGGCCGGATTAACCATTAAGCAAAATAAGCCCGTGCTTAGGGCATCAAGGGAAGGGGGGCACCACAGAAATTTTCCATTGTCGGATTTACCATGGATTTATTATACTATTATAATCGCGGCTTATAGCCTATAAGCTGTTGAAAACTGAATTATATATATTCATATATAGTATTTATTTTTTTTCATTGTTTGAATTTGTAGTGAACAACAACCCTTTTGAGAGAATAAATATATTTCGTTGTAATCACACACTTTACGCTTTGCGTTATTATTTTGTTTATATCAAATCTTTGAGCGCCATATTAAAAATACATATAGATTAAATATTTTCGTGTGCTATAGGAAGTTATTCTGAACGTGTGATTTGTGCATATAATATTAAATATATATTTTACATAATCATTTGGTATTGTTTTACAGAAAGATTTTGGTTTATAGAATTGTAATATAAATTAATATTAAAATAAAAGAAACTATAAACTCTCTATATTGCTGTTGTATCAAGTGATGTTTATCACGGCCATTATAATAATAAGATATACTGACCTAAGTTAATTAGCGTTGAAGAAGTTTATCTGTTGCTCTCTCTTCTTCTCTAGGGTAAGTCTATGAAGTGTACTTTATTTGTATATATAACAATATTTTATCATACACGTATCTTTATTTTATAATTTATTTATCTATTGTCATAACAGTATAAAAGAATTTAGATTGTAATAACCAGAGTGAATAATTTGTAATGTATATATAACATCAAACGTAGTTAGGACAATTTAGGCCCTAAGCAAATGTTCATATTTCCTATAATTAAATATTGTGTTTTAAATAAATAAATAAATGTAAATATAAAATGTGGCTCGTTAATAGTGAAATGTTAATATTGATATTTTTATAGATTGCGTATTATTAATTCTAATGTTAAGTATTTTTATTTTATAGGTTTCGGTTCCTTCTTTTGGTTCCTTCTTTCGATTTGATTTGTATTCAACATTTCGAGTTGATATTTCGGTTGAGTTATATTTAATTGCCACTTATATTAAATTGCCACTTTGGTTGTGTACGGTTCCCATTTTGTCTTTCTGAGAATAAAAGAACAAAGCCAAGATTGTGATATGTGTAACTGTGTTGATTGCCACATAATATACAAATAAAATATTTTTTATTTCTGTATTTTACAGACACCAAGAACCAAGATGAAACGTGTTCAGTTAAGTGGTGCACAAAAGCGAAAACTATCAAAAGAGAAACAAGAGAAGACTTTGGATTTAGAGTCCAAGACTGCAAAGCTGACTGATTTCTTCACACAAGTTCCACTGATCTCACTTTGCCTGTAAATTCTCTTGATACCTCTACTGCAAATGTTGATTCAAGTTGCTTTACAAGACATTCTGGGGTTGAAATAATTGCTGAAAATGAAAGTTTAGTGGACCATGGTGATGGTGGTGAATTGAATCAGTCTGCAGAAGATGAAGTAAATATAGCAAAAGATCCAGGGTTGTGGCTTGATTTCTCTGCTGATGATGTGGCTTATTGGATTGCTTGTGGACCCAGTGACTGTCAACACCACAATGGGCCATTTGACAAGTCTTACCGGCATTTCAGTAGTGGCAAACCAGCAAGATACTGTTCACAAAAACTTTTCGTTGGGACAAAAGCCAATGGTGAGAAATACAAGAGAGAGTGGTTATTGTATTCACCATCAACAGGATCAGTTTACTGTTATGTTTGTAAACTGTTTGCTCCTAAAAATGTCTCACATTTTGTTATAAGAGAAGGGTTCAGTGACTGGCGAAATACTATTGTAATTGATCATCATGAAAAAGCACTACTCACCGAGACTCTATGCTAACATACTTAACTCGCAGACAAGGTGCGGGGTTGGGACAACAGTTGGAAAAACAAATTCAGGAAGAGTGTGATTACTGGGAACATGTCTTGAGGCGTGTCATAGCTGTTATTTGTACGTTAGCTGAACGTGGCTTGTCTTTTCGAGGAACAGAAGAAAGATTTGGATCATTGCAGAATGGGAATTTTTTAGGGCTGCTTGAGCTCATAAGCCGGTTTGATCCATTTTTAGCAGGTCACATTTTGAAATATGGAAATTCTGGCAAAGGAAATCCTTCTTACCTGTCCAAAACCACCTGTGAGGAACTCATTCAACTAATGGCTCAAAAGGTCCACGCACTCATTGTTGACGAAGTAAAATCTTCTGGTTATTTTAGTTTGTCAGTTGATTCAACACCAGATCTATCACATATCGATCAGTTAAGTGTTGTACTTAGGTACTTAAAAGATGGACAGCCTATTGAACGCTTTTTAACCTTTCTGAAAATGAAAAGCCATACTGGTGAGGAAATGGCAAATCAGGTGTTGTAGTACTTACGTGAAGTTTGTAAGCTAAACTTTTCAAAATGTAGGGGTCAATCTTACGACAACGCTGCCAACATGTCTGGGCGTTATAAGGGATGCAGCAAAAAATTTTAGAAACAAACAAGTTTGCTATATATGTGCCCTGTGCAGCCCATTCACTAAATCTGGTAGGCCGAAGTGCTGTTGACTGCTGTCAAGAGGCGGTTAATTTCTTCTCTACAGTGCAGTTGCTCTATACCTTTTTTTTAGCCTCAACCAGCAGGTGGGAAATTCTTAAAGGTTGTATTGGAAATGAAAGTGTCTTAAAATCCCTCTCTGATACCAGATGGGAGGCACATGCTATGGCAACAGCAGCAATTTTGAAATCTTTCCTTAAAATTTTAGAAGCGTTAGAATGTATAGCTGAAGACCAGTCACAAAAGGGAGACACTAGAAGAGAAGCAAATAATATTGCAAATAAGATGCAAGAGCTAGAATTCGTTTTTATGTTGAATTTTTGGGATGAGATTTTGCAAAATTTTCATAGAGTAAGCAAAGTTCTACAGAATAAGGATGTGAACTTAAAAACATGTGCAGATCTGTATGGATCATTAGCTGACCAACTGTGCACTTCACGAGATGAATTTGAAAGATATGAAGCAGCTACAAAGGAAATGCTACCAGATGTTGATTACAAGGCAGCTCAAACTCGCAAACGTATCAGAAAGAAGGTACCCAATGACGGAGATGCACCAGAAGTATATCTGAATGCCAGAGATAAATTTCTTATCACCACCTTTTACACAATTGTTGACAAACTTGAAACTGAGATGAGAAGAAGAGGAGAGATATACAAAGAAATAGCAGAGAGATTTTCTTTTCTAAGTGATGTGCCACATAATGTCACCACTTCATCATCTACTGAAATTGAAAGGTATTCTCAAGGTTGTAAAAAGATGATTGATGCTTACCCAGAGGACTTGAACACTAATTTCTCTGCTGAGCTTCAGCAGTTTCACTCATATGTGTGCCATAAGTTCAGTGCAAAAAAAAATGTAAAAACAAGATTCAGTCATGCTGAACTTTATAAAATAATTGTAGAAGACAATACTGAGTGTGCCTTCCCAAATGTAGAAATTGCCTTTCGTATATTTTTAACATTAATGGTCACAAATTGCTCAGCTGAGCGTTCATTTTCTCAGTTGAAGTATTAAAAATACCAACAGAACAACTATGCAACAAGGCAGGCTGGATGCCTTATCTCTACTAAGTATAGAAGCAGATGTGTTACGTAAGATTAGTTTTGAGGATCTGATCAAAGACTTTGCAATTAAAAAAAGTAGGAGAAAACTTTTCAAATATAAATGAAGTGGAAGTATACAAAAATAAACATTATTTTCCATCTTACTGTAAGTTTTGTTTCATTTCAAAAAATAAAATTTTATTTTATGGTTTATTTTTGTTTATATTTTGAATTACATATATATGGGGCACCAAAATCTTTTAAGTGCTTAGGGCCTCTAAAGGTCTTAATCCGGCCCTGTCTCTGTATCTACCTTCGGGCTCTGCAACAGTTTGCTGACACGATTCACTTGAAACAAAACATCATATCCTACAACAATAGAGAGTTACATAATTAAAGTTAGAGTTGCAGGATAACAAAGACCCTAAGATCCACTCTAGGCTAGCCCGAGAAGAAAGTAGAAAAGTTAGAAATAGCAATGAAAAAAGAATACTGAAAACTCATAATTTTATTACATATAATTTTGTTAAAATTTTGTTAAATTAGGAATTTTGTAACATTACAATCCAAAAATCTCCAGACAACACAGCCTACACAGGTACAGTCCCCTGCAATAGAATAGACGCGCTCCACCCCTGTATAGACCTCTCCAAGATGTGACAGCAACGCAGTCCCTCTTTCTTCCCCACCCTCACTCCCTCCCCCTCTCGTCCTCCCCCTCTCCTTTCGCTATTCCCACCCCTCTCTCTCTCTCTCTCTCTCTGTTCCCTCCTCCTGCTTCCTTGTTATTTTCTTTCGATTTACTTTCATTCTTATTTTCCTTCCCCTTCACCTCATACTAGTACATGACCCTTCTCTTCCCCCCCTGCTCCCTGATTATTACTTCCTCCCATGTCTCTCATTCCTTCCACCCTATCAACTACTTATGTCATTTGTGTTTTTGCTTCTTTCCTTTATACCTTCCCCTCCTTATCCATTCCCTCTTTTACATAATAACTGACTCACTCATCCAATCACGCATTTAATTTTTAATAAAACTTCCTCTATAAATACTCAAAAATATATTAACAGCTTCGGAAAATGTTCGTGTATATCAATAATCTAGTTTCTCTTTTAAATAATACCCCCAAAACGACGATATTACGAGATCAAACCGTCTACATGGAATCGCACAATAGCTGAAATTAATCAGCATAGTGTAGAGCAGTGGTTCCCAAACCCGGGGTCGCGACCCCAAATGGGGTCGCAAGCCTCATCACAAAGGGTCGCAGGGAGCCAATGTGGTCGATGGGGTCGCAAGTGTCTTTGCAATGACAATGAGGCAAGGGTGAATTTTGATATCTATGATGACGAAGAAAAGTTCTGGATTACTTTAGCAGAGAGACATTCGACTGTTAAAAATCGAGCTATCAAAGTTCTGGTACAATTTGGAACCACCTATATCTGTGAGGCAGCTTTCTCGTCAATGGTATTTATGAAAAATGAGTACCGTAACCGTATTTCAAACATCAACTTAGAAAATTGTATGCTATGTTCCTTAACCTCATATACCCCCAGATACAAAAAATTAATCAAATCATAATGTACACATGTCAGATATGAAATATGCCACTGTTATAGCATATCAGACATATGATAGAGTAGGAACTTAGAATATTGATTGATATGTTGTTTTATATTACATATTAAACATGAGAGAGTTGTAAATAGTTTCTGACAATGTTTACTTTTACACTCTTGAGTTATGTAATACATTTCCTTATTTGTTTTTACAGTTAAATAAATACGTATAAAAATATGTCTCTATTTATTTTAAGATTCTTTCTCACTAGATAAAATTATATATATATATATATATTATAATATATATATTATATATATACTTGTTCTTCGTAATGACTTGGGGTCGCACTGGATAGGCAACAGCACTAGAAGGGGTCGCACTGGAAAATGCTTGGGAACCCCTGGTGTAGAGGAATACTGTACAACAATTATTTGTAAATGTTAATATCAAATCACAATATACCTCGTTAACCTCGTTTAGGTCCGTGTGTTGGTCTCTCTTCACACGAAGGTCAAGCTGGTGGCTCCGCCTCTAGGCCTGACTTGGTGGAGGAGCGAGTTGCTCTCTTGCGCTCTCCACCGCACATAGCCAGGTACACCCAGCTCATCTGGTACCGTTCTGAGCCAGGCATCTAGTCTTCTCTTGAAGACTTCAACTTTGACCCCCGTAACGTTTCTGAAGTCCTTTGGAAGCTGGTTAAAAAGTCTTGGCCCCCTGACAACCAAGCTATTTTCCTTCAGTGTTGAGGAGGTCCCTTGTCGGGCCTTTAATTTGGGAACACTACACAGTCTGCCTTTCCTATTTTCCAGTGTTGTTTGGATGGTAATTGGGTTTAATTTGAGGTTTGGTACCAGTTTTTCGATCATTTTCCATATGTAGATTATGGTGTACCTCTCTCTTCTTCTTTCCAGGGAGTACAGATTTAGTTTACGTAGTCTTTCCCAGTAGTTGAGTTCTTTGCAGCCATCAATCTTTGCTGTGAACTGTCTCTGCGTTTTTTCTAGTTTATTAATTTCTTCCTTTTTATATGGGGACGTCAAACTGAGCAGTATTCAAGTTTTGGTATGATTAGTGTTCTCAGCAGGAGAATCATTACTGTCTTGTCCCTCCTTTTGAACGTTCTTAGTACCTGTCCCGCGACTCTTTTTGCTTTGTTTATCGTTATCTGATTTTGTGTCTAGAATTTTGCATCATCGGTCATTATTACCCCCAAGTCGACTGCTTTCGTGGTTCTCTGAATTTCCTGTCTATCTAGAGCATATGTAGTCTGTTTAAGTTCCTCATTTCTACCATATCTCAAGAGCTGAAAGCTCTCAGTGTTAAAAGTCATATTGTTGTCTTTTGACCATTTGTATATTTTGTTTGTGTCCCTTGGCAAGGCCTCCACTTCATTTGCATTGCTGATTTTTCTGCTGATCTTTGTATCGTCCGCAAAGGATGTTACTGTACTGTTGCTGTTTACTCCACTGTCTATGTCTGTCAGGGCCGCCGAGAGCTGCCACGGGCCCCGGGGAAGGATTGGTATATGGGCCACCCCTGTTTACTCAGTATTTTATTATGAATGTTTTTTGTGTACATAACAAGCAAACTGATTATATGTCTAAGTCACTATTCAAAACATACAGTATGAATAAACAACTCAGAAGAAAATGACCATTTTATTTTCGAATCAATTACAGCCATCCCCCGGTTAACGACCTACTCGTTTATCGACCACCCGCGGATACAACCGCGACCGATCGTACCGATTTTTGGAAATCATACAATGTTTTGCATTGTATAAAAAACATTGCAACTGCTTGGGAGGATGTTACTGCGAAGTGTATGAAAGGCATTTGGAAGAAGTGCCTAAAACGATCTGTGGGTAATTTCGAAGGCTTCGATAAGTTTGAAAATGTCAATGAAATTAATAGAAAAATAGTGTTACTCGCCAATACCCTCAATTTAGGAGTAGAAGTGGAAGATGTGGAAAACTTAGTGGAATACCAAGAAGGAGAGCTGACAAACGAAGAGCTGATAGAGTTGGAAGAACAACAGCATTTGGAGGAAGAAGAAAGAAAAGAAGAAAAAGAAGAAGCACCAAAGCCGTAAAACAAGGCTTTCGTTTACCGACCATTTCGTTTACCGACCTGGTCGTCGGAACGGAACCCGGTCGTTAAACGGGGGATGGCTGTATATTAATTGTATCACCATACAATTTACAAATGCAGTACCAGTCCATGCAGGCAAGACATTTGTTTACTGCAAGATTTTCATAATTAGAAGTGTACTTTCTTTACCTTCTCTCTAGCAAAGTGGTAAATGATTCTGATGAAATTTAAAGTACGGGCTAACTGGCTTTCAATTACAATGGTTCCCAGATCTGTCAGTCGGTCTTGGGCATTGGTGGACCGTAGATAATAATATTTTATCTCTTTCAGTTTGACTATTGTATTACAACATGGGGTAGCTCAAAGAAATATTTAAAACATTCTTTAGAAGTCATCCATACAAAGTACCTGCGAACCCTCTCAAATAATAATAAAAAAGTCACACTTCTCCATTGTTTAAGGATCTAAATATTTTAAAAGTCACTGACTTTAGTAAATTCAGTTTTTTTTCAAACAAAAATCTTTATTCAGAAAAAGAATACAAGTAACAGATGTTTTGCAATATTTTGCAATATTTTTTTGGAGTTTAGATATTTGATATGGTATTAATATATTTATAGTATTCTAATCTGACTATGCCGTTGGAATCATGGAAGCGTTTTAGGCAAAATTAACTGGATTAAGTTTATTTATTATATAAGAGAAGTGAAAAAGTGCTTAATAAAATTAACATATTTTAGATAATTAATTATAAAATGGGAACTTAATTACTATGGGAATAATGGCAGTAGTGAAATATACATCAGTTGGCGTTAATGAAGTACTTCTTTATTGCTGCCAATGTGTTCAAAATTATAATAAAAAAAATGAACGTACATCACCCATTCGAAGAGCAATCACCCCCATTAAATACATTATTATTATTATTATCATTATAACACTAGACTCTCCAGAGATTTTATACATAAACCAAACTATACAAGAGAAACTGCAGGAAATACATTCTCTTTCAAAGGAGCAGATATATGGAATGCAATTCCCACAGATATCAGATAGGCTTCATCATTACTTATATTTCGTAAATCACTATAAAGAAGTGATTTACAAATAATTAATTATTTCAAATATGGCTCCCAAAAAATCATATCTGATCTCAATTCCCTTTAATTTTCCCTCTTTCACTGAACACTTTTAATTTCATATCACCCGGATATCGTGGAGAAAAGTTTCCCTATGATGTTACCACGTCAGATATCTAAACTGTACATAAAAAATATTGTAAGACTATAATTATAAACTGTATTGGTTTTTTAATAAAGTTTTTAAATTTTGAATTATTATTATTATTATTATTATTACCTCAATTTTGTTTTATATGCACCACAGTGCATAGGAGGAGATTGTAGGCAACAGTAGTATAGCCGAAAAAGGGGAGAGTGCAAGAATGTTGCAAAGGGGGGTGGGGTTGTTGCAAAGGGGGTGGGGTTGTTGCAAAAGGGGAGAGTGCAAGAATGCTGCAGGTTATTATGTAATGTTGCAAAGGGGAGGGGTTGTTGCAAAGGGGGATGGGGGGGGGAACTTGGAGGCGGCGTTATCCCCCAAGAGAGAGAGGAGGAGAGAAAGGAGGAGAGGTGTTCACCTGGCAGGAGCCAAGTGCACATTAACACTTCAGCCGAGTTGGCGTTGTTTTATAGGCTCCTAATCAGCCAGTTGGCGTAAATGGCTTGAGTTGCCAGATACCGCGATACCATTGTATACATTATTATAGGCTCTTAATCAGCCAGTTGGCGTAAATGGCCTGAGTTGCCAGATACCGCGATACCATTGTAGACATTATTATAGACTCCTAATCAGCCAGTTGGCTGTAAATGGTTGTCAGATACCTCTTTTTAGCAGTATTATTGTATACATTATTATTATATACGCTTAATCAGCCAGTTGGCTGTAAATGAGTTGCCAGATAGAGCCATGTATTCATTTAATCGAAGACAGAGTTGCCAGATACCATTGTATACACTATTATAGACTCCTAATCAGCCAGTTGGCTTAGAAGGCTTAAATATTGTCAGATACCGCAATACCGTTGTATGCATTATTATATTTCGAATACCGGTAGTAGAAGGCATAACAATAAACAACATTGCATCATTCTGTTTATTATAAATATATAGAAAATAAATATACATTTGAGGAATATGCATAGTACAGGAAATATATACACACACAATTATGGATATATATAAAATAAAATATACATTTCAAATAAATATACACTTAAATAGAAATATGTACATAACAGTACAGGAGAAATATCACGCAAAATATATATATAAACACAAATCAATAGAAATATGCGTATAATCAGTACAGGGGAAATGTCAAGCAAAATATAAATACAATTCACTTTTTTTTCAAAATACTAAACTCGGTCTTAATCGAGTTTACAATTACATCATTATTGCTCTGCATTACGCAGTATATGCGGCTTAATAATATTTCACCGCTTAAAGTATAGGGAAACCTGTACTCGATATGAAGGGCTTTCATATCGTTCAGTACTATTTTTGTTCCCACTTTACAACCGGTTGGTAAGTCATCTTTAAACACGTCTAGAATACAATCAAAAGCACGCACAAAGAGTTCATCGTTAGCTACATTATTAAACACAAGTTTATAAGAACGCTTTTCCAATCGAGGGTTTATTTCTACCGACTCGAGCTTTTCAATTGTGAACTCACTCAACATAGCGGCAATTGAAATAATCTTCTAAATCGTTACGACAACTTCGCGTTATATAAAGAAATAGTTCTTCAGGGTGAACGGTGTAGGTGAGCTCAGCCTTGTACCGATCAATTGCTTTGTACCAAAGTTCATGGTATTTCAAAGAGTCTAAACTTTTTAAATAAACATCCAGCACTAGACCATTCTCACCAGTCCTACACTCGGTAAACCCATCGAGCAGAGCGGTGTATGCGTATTCAAGTACTGTATCAAAATAAAGCATGTCCGTAACACGCGCGTCTAATATAGGTTTCAGCTTACGGAATCCGACGATTTCAAACATTCTGTCGAGGATGAAACGGTTTCGCGTAGGAATAAGAGCGTTATTATCAGAAGCATTCTTCCACATCAACCGTATATCAATGCACGGCCGATCGTTATTTATACACAACGTACATACAACGGCGTATGAGGGTGCGTCACTAATCTGCTCTCTTCTGTACCTACGTTAGCAGGTATTTTATAACGATCTTCACTCCACTTCTCAACTATCACAAAGATTCTATTCATCTCCTCGATACTTAAATAAACCCGTTTGTTTGTCGGTCTACATTCCGTTTCCAGTACATAGCTAATGGTACCGGAATTACGCCTGAACACGCGCAACGATTTCGTCACGGACACATCGTACGAGGCGTTGAGAATGCTGCTCAAAGGAAGTTCCATCGTATTCGAAGAGCGCACGTCCACTCGGCTCAAGCTCTGAGATAACTATAAGCCGTGTGAGGCACGCAGGTAGGCAGGAATGGTTCGACGGGCGGCTGACTCGATGATACGTGAATGGGCTTGTTCCGCGAGTCGAATTGTTGTACCGGTACAAGAATATCACTACCAGCCTACGCACCAGACATTTTGGATAAGAACTAGGAACATTTTATGTTTTACTAAATATCTCCACACTCCGGCGCACTATTTGAGAGGAACATATGTTCATATTTTTCCTTTCTGCCCATCAAACGATACTCGTCTCTAAACTCTGTTAAAAATTCACGCAGGGCACTAGCCACAACCTCACTACGAACCTCATCATGATATACGTTAATATAGTGATAAAAATACTTAAGATTGTCCATGATCACGAGATTCACATTTCCAGTCGTAGGGTATGAGTAATCGACATGGTGTAGCATGACGTAATACCGCTTGTCACACCACCCATCAGCAAGACTCATTATCCATACCTGCTGCTTCTCTTCTGCACGCGTTGTTTCTTTTACTTCACGGTGTATGTGAGACTTTATAAAGTTTAGCTCTGCAGTATACTTCAGCACATCGTCTGTGCAACGAAAGCCTTCAACGGTCTCACCAGAACATCCGTAGAGTATTTGTACATCTTGGAACTTCGCACAATCCAATGTGTTTTTAAAAGAGGCATAGGAGGGTGAATAGGAAGTTTTTCGGTATCCACCACATCCTGGCACTTTACTGAATACCATTTCGTAAACGTTGTACAAGCAATATTAAAGGTAGCCATTTGAATACACGTCTGATCTGAATACACGTCTGATCTCTCGGGCTTACTGCGGTCGACTGACCACGCAGGGACTCCCAGATAGTAGCATGACTCACGGTCTTACAGTGGGCGGAGCTTAGAACTTTCACCTGCACACACACACACACACACACACACACACACACACACACACACACAAAGGAGAAAGTGAAACGCTATTTGAAACATGATTTATTTAATAAACGAGATATTCAAGTTATATATATTTACAAATACGATTTAATAAACAAGATAGTCAAGTTATATATATATAATATATATATATATATATATATATATATATATATATATTTACAAATAGATACGATTATATACAAGACGTGTGAGTTAGAAGCATCATTGGTATCCAAAGGGTACGGTATCATAGGTACCAGGTAACTGGTAACGTTTCCTATAGGTGTTACGGCACACCATCGTACCCCTAAGTTCCTTCACGCCCCCAGCTTCTGCGCCCGAAAATTGTGGGTGCCTACAATTAGTTGGGGAGGTTGTTCATCCAAACATACTAGATCCTTCAACGACTCAAAGTTAACAACCTCCCGATTCGCATGGTTGAGCGTAATACCCTTTGCCTTCACGATATATTTCATTTCCTCCCCCACCCTGACCCGTACCCCATAAGTCTTAGGTCCTGTTGAGGCAAAAGAGTCGGCGTATGCGTTGTCCCATACTCATCCTTGATCTCATCAGTGAGCTCGCCGAGGAACTCCCCAATAGTGGGCATGTATTCACCCTCCCTCTCTGTGAATATCACGCTATCTGTATCGGCATACAATACTCTCCGCCCAAGAGAATGCAATAGACCCCAAAGTTTTATACGGGCGTAGGCTGTTGTGAAGCTGGCCACAGGTATGTTTAACCCTTGAGGTATCTGTGGCAAATTCAGTGTTGTTGTACTTTATTACGTAAGTATTACCTACATTTACGATCTCCATGACCTCTTTATCGGGGGCATTGGCATAATCCCAGACATCGCTATAACTTTGTGCCAAATGAATGCTCCCTCTGCCGGTATTCTGCGCAAATTTTCCCCATAGACTGTTTAGACACAACTTTGCACTAAAGCGCTTGCCAGGATTATTTACAATTTGGACACGATCAAGTTGTATACCTTCGCGGTCGCGGTAACGTTGAATATAGGCCGACTTTTCATCTTCGGTATCAACTCCTCGCGGATACCCTGATGCCTCAACCTTATCCTTCAAAAAGGTGTTTATAATGGTGTGAAAAGGTTGGGTAGCTTCTGAAACCTCCACACCTCATGTATCTTCAGTATTCTATAACCATGGCGCACGGCTAGGGCCAACTCAGGACTTGTATATACGCCTCTGATCTTACGCTGGTGGGGTATATGGTTACATTCACCGTTATCCTCTTCCGCGCACTTCACGCACAGGGGAAACATGAGCTTGTCGTCGATAACGACAGGTAAGATCGGCATCCATAAATTGCGTGGGGGTGTACGTCTACGAAAGAGATCCCAAAGTAACGATCATTCAAATTTTTTGAAAATTCATTGATGGATGGTAGGCTAGGCCCCACCAGTTTCTCAGGAGCGCCCACGGGGTACGGATTGCTCTTCATCACGTATGGGTATAAAGAACAGAAATCGTAGTAATGGAGCTTCACGCCCTCCGTAGGTGGGAAGTATAGTCTGAAAGGATTTGTACGTCCTCCAAACAAGCTATCACCACATTGAGAGGATCCAGCACCATTGAACGCTTGATCGCTTTTATTTCCTCACGGTACACCTCGTCTGTCTCCATCCGTGCATCATATTCATGCTCCCACAAGACTTTGTGAGTGAACTGTGATCCTATAAGTTGATCGCGGGTGCGGGTCGATGCAAGACAGTCGGCAGGAGACCTACCGTGGATCTCCGGTGACTCCGCACTCAGGACGGGGGCATCCATGACACCAGCAACCGTTAAAGGAGTACACAGTCTTCACACCAGTGACACGGTTTTCACTTAACCCATCAACCCAAAAAACACGTCCATTAATCTTAATGGGTACTTCACCCGTGTTGCGGGCGTGCTTTATGTATACACCTGTCTGTTGCTGTAGGTGTATGAGCCAGTAAATAGCCTTGTGCCCGTAACTGCGGGGATTGTTTCGGTGAATAATGGCTAAGGTGTCTTTCGGCATGAAGTTATTCTTGAACACCGTAAAACATAATGATGCGATGGTGGTTGCGACTTGCAGTGGATCGCATTTGAAACGGGCTATGTACATCCTTCTAAAGGCCTGGAAACATACTCTAAGCACGCGCACATCATTCACGCAATAACGCTCACATTCATCAGCTATAGTATAAGGGTTACTTTCATTAAAACTGCCGTAGTATCGATCAAAGTCTTCACGTTCATCCATGCAGTCAAAATAATGTTTGGGGGGTGTGGGCCTACGTAGTTTAAAGTCTCGCTGGTGAGGAAAGTGTATGGGAAGTATCCTTTGGAAACTTCAGCTGCTACTCCCATCACCTTGGGTAGCTTTGCTAATTACAAGGTGTGAATAATAAAGTATCTTTAAATTGTACATTGCCTCTTATCTGCATCTGTATTAATTTGTTGCCTCTTTTCAATGGATCACCTGTAAATATCTCAGAGGATTCGTGTTCAAGCAACTCCTTATAAAGGAACTGCGTGTCAAACTTTGCCCCGTTATGGGCGAGAATATACACAGTCATTTTTTTGAACTTGTCGGCTAACTTGACAATATAGGACACAAATAGTTTCACAGGACTATCGCTGACATTCGTTTTAAAAACGTTTGTCCGTTTACCACATTTGGGGCACTCGTCACATTCGATATCCATACACTCATCACAGATAGTCTGGCTCACAAGTAAATGTGGAATTACCTCTTTGGTTTCAGCGTTCGTATATGTTTCTATATCGTAGTATACAGTTATACAAGGGTTATTTTTAGGCTTAGCATCTTTCATATAACATACATGCTTTACTCCATCCGCCTTATATTCCTCCTGGCATGTAGGACAGTGAATTACGTCACACTTGTGCTTAAATTTTCCCCAATTATCCATTGTGTGAAACATACCACATTCACAGATTCTCATTTTCCTGCACGTGCCAATTGATTTATGGAAATCAAAACAGCTATTATTGAAAAATGTGCGTCTACACACATCACAGTCTCTCTTCTCAGCTTCAACTACACGGCTTTCACATTTGGTGCTTTTACACTGCTCACATACCATGTGACATTCTTTACAATGTCTCACTATATCATCCGCAAACTCGAGGCATCCCTTACACAAATCATGATGTCTCCCATATTTTCGACTTTTGTCATAACTCGCGTAAAGCCACCTTATATTACGGATGGGGAGATACGTTGTCCCTGACAATCCTAAAATAAGTAGGGACCTTGTACGATCTCTCACACAGCTTTTAAAAACATACACAGTCCTACGACGATCATCCAACCCAAACACAACTATGCGGACATTCATTTCCTGTTCTACCCTTCTCAGCTCTTCAGGACCCATATTACAGTCAAATTCAAGTTCACAGTCTACAGCTAGTTTACGGGCATGCTCCACGACTGTAGGCAACCAAATTTTTGAGTCGTGTATTTTGTACAGTAAACATACGTGCTAAGAGTACTGCTATAAAGCCGCAACCACGATCGACGTTTATATGCCGTCTATAAATAGCTTGAGAATTGAAGTTAAGAGTATACGGTATGGCACTATGACCCGCAACACGGTATACATGGTCAATATTTACCGTGAAGTTGTCCATATTGAAAGCTATACTACTTTGGGCGGCTTGCATTATACGCCCTAATATATATTCTACATCTTCAGCCGCCAAACGTCTAAATGGCACTATCACCCAATAATCGTCTACATCACCGTCATCTGACCCGAATCCAAAGGACAGACTCGTCCTGACTTCACGCTCGTCACGATTCTGAAGAGCAAACTCTATAATATGCTCTACAACCCGGCGTAGTCCGCGCTCAATTCCACTGCTATACATGACTCTAGGGTCGACCCTGACTCTATACCGATTTCTAGTCAAGGCTGGGGTGGGGGCTGCGGATCGCACCAAATCCAGCGTTATACCATCCTCAACAGAACGGGGGGCGGAATTAGTGGATATATTAGCGGAAGGTGCTGCTGATGGGGGCCCTGTTGCGTAGGAGGTTGATGGTTGGGGCTCTATTATTGTAGACTTAACAGAACGGGGGGCGGCGGATGAATAAGGGGATATATTAGGTGCTGCTGGGGGTGTTGTTGCGTAAGAGGTTGAGGGTTGGGGATCTATTACCGCTGCAACAGACGCGTATTTCGGTCGCTTTATACCTGACGTGGGTATCTCATACCTCCGCTTTGGACGTGTTACCGGTATCGCTGGTGAGGGTTCAGGGGAGGAGATCACAACTACACTGTCGTCGAGGTCATCCGTAATGATGGGCTGCTCTACCTCATCGTCATTCACGGTTCTGTGGGAGAAGAAATATAAGGATCAGCACTCAAAATTTGTAATATTTTGTAAATGACTCACTTAGGAGTGTGACGTGTTAGAAATGGACTCTGTAGAAAAATTCAGATTCACGAGCCCATCCACATGTATTATATCTGGACCTACAGGATGTGGTAAAACTGTGTTTATGCTTAAAATCATTAAAGAAAAGGGGGAGATGTTCTCGAAATTTGTGCATAAAGTTATATGGTGCTATTCGACGTATCAATCAGTGTTCAACGAGTACCAAGATGATATTTTGTTCCACAAAGGCGTATATGACGTTAATTCGTTAAAGGGAAATTAACATACAATCATTGTAATTGACGATCTCATGTTGGAGATGGATAAAACGTTTGCCGAGACATTTACAGTATTCTCCCACCATCTTAACATAAGCGTGTTCTTCATCAATCAGAATCTATTTTTCAAAAATAGATACATGCGCGATGTGTCGTTAAATACGCAATATCTAGTCTTATTCGCGCAACTTAGAGATGTATCACAAATTGGGGTATTAGCCAATCAAATGTTCCGAATCAGCGTAAGGAGTTTTTGGAAGTTTATAAAGAAGCTACAAGCACGCGTTACGGATATTTGCTTTGCGACCTTCATCCGCGAAACACGTTTAGAGTGTGCTTCTGCGAACGAATATATTTCCAAACGAGCCTGAAACGGTGTATATTCCAGAATGACAAAGAGACTAAAAGAAATACCGTGAATATAAAAAATCTATCATCGACTGCCCCGGGCAATGCAGCAGATGTTTATTAAAAATATCGATGCCGACTTTTTAAAATGCATCTGTGAAATCTGTCTTAACGTTAAAATTGCAATGTATCAATGAAAACCCATCAGGAAGGCTCGCCTACGCCGCTACAAGAACATAATACGTGCACTCGCTCGTAAAAAGCCAAACTGTAGCGAAGAAAAAACGAATTATTGTACAAACAGGAGGGTCATTTCTCCCCATCTTATTTCAGTTTTGGGTCCTTTACTGACTAGATTAATATAATGAGAAGAAGTGGTTAGTGATTCCCACGAGGTGTACGCCTCACTGCAAAGAGACACGGATCTAGATCCCCGTAAAAGCAGACTTAAAAGAATGGAAAAGCGAATTGTTAGCCCTATTAAACAGTGAAAAAACACCTGATGAGAAAAAGAATCTATACCAAGAAGCTCATGGAAGATTTCTTCACGAGTACGAAAATTATAAGAGCCCTACAGAGATTCCTGTGGTTATTAGGCACAGCACGGGGGACGATGGCGACATAGGACCTGTACCCGACGACACAGCTGACCAACCAAAAAGATTAGCCACACACATATCGAACATGTATTAAAAAATACCCTCCCACTTACATTGAGGAGTAAAGGCTTAAGTCTTTATAATCTATTGAATGAGAATCCCGCCATACAATGGACCGATACAGGGGAGATCATTGTGGAAGGATCAAAGGTACAGGTATCGAATATCGTAGACATTGTCCATGATCTGGTGAGAAAGTGGGATAGGCCATCACCATCAGGATGGAAGCATATTAAAGCAAGACTACAACAAATAAATGTCCCTAAAAACGTTGATAGGAAATCTGAACAGTGTTAAAAGACTTGGAACATGCAACGCCTGTGACACAATTGAAGGCGCCGTCACCCCCGGCGGTAACAACCTTTGAAGAGGAGCAAGAAGAGGTTAAACCAACCCTACCCACGTTGCCTCTAAAAATACGCAAATGGCTAACGTATTAACTAACGCTATTATGACATTTCTACCCCATCCTCTTACGGCGGCGTAGATAGACTGTACAGAAGTGTTACGGAGTAGGAAAAAAAGATGTTGAAAGATTTTTGAGGGAGCAGGACGCTTATACGCTTCATAAGCCTGTGAGAAAAAGGTTAAAACAGCCAAGACAACGGCTTCCTCGATTGATTCTATTTGGCAAGCAGATTTAACAGACATGCAAAGATATTCTGTGTATAACGATGGTTACCGCTACATTCTATTCATAATAGACGTATTCTCTAGATATCTGTGGCTAGTTCCTCTGAAAAATAAATCACTGAAAATCACCTGAAACAGTTGCTAAAGCCACCAAAACGCTAATGTTAAAAGAAAACAGGGTTCCTGGCTATTTTTGTACGGATATGGGAAGGAGTTTATAGGCCGTGCTTTTCAGAATATGTTGACAGAGTTTAATATCAGCTATTACACAACCAATTCTATACATAAGGCTTCTTAGCTGAAAGAGTTCAGGCACCATAAAGGAAGCATGCACCGTTATTTTACACATAAAAACACATACAGATTTCTAGACATTCTGGAATCATTGGCATCATCCTACAACCGCTCACACCATCGCACGATTGGGGCAACACCTAACGAAGTTTTAGAAAGAGGTACGCTCCGAGAAGAGATGGATCACCACCACCACCACACACCACACTCTGCGCGCTTCAAAATCAATGATTATGTAAGGCTGTCGCGTTCGGGGAATAAATTCGCAAAGGGTTTTGAGCAAGGATGGACACGCGAGATTTTTAAAGTTAGGGCTGTGAGACCTAAAGGTGAGATAATGATGTATTACATTGAAGATTTGAATGGGGAAGAAATCTCAGGAGGCTTTTACCGCGAGGAATTGCAGAAAGTTGCGTTTAATTTAGAAGAAAATGTGTTTAAAATTGAGGAAATTTTAGGAAGCAAAGGTTCAGGAAGGAGAAAAATGTACCTGGTGAAATGGCTAGGGTACCCAGAAAGCTTCAACACCTATATAAAAGCTGATGCAATAATGAAGCTTAAATAGTATGCAACATGGCTCCTAACCATTTCTACGTCACACTCCCGTCCTCCTCGTCCCTGTCTGTACACCCTAACAACACGCTAGCCAACTTTGTAACAGAACTCCATGGGCACATTGAATTGGGTCGTGATTCGTTGAGGTGGGGATATGCGAAATTCAGCTGGACACCGTCTTTTTAAATATTGAACATAAAGAAACCGTTTTTACGATTCTTAGAGACATTGACGAGTGTGAAAAATGGGGAGACGTACAGGTCCATGGCGGAGGGAATGATTATTCACTGACGCGAAAATAGCTACTGTTACTCCCAACTGAAAAATATCCCTTTTATATGCACAATCGTCAAGCTCCGCCCCAAAAGACCAGATGTTCGTCGTGATTGGCTGCCGATGTAGCTGGGTGGAGCTATGACGTGTACCATTCCGCTATAACGGGTACGGACGAGTAATTGCATCTTTATATTTTCACTAATAGATTTAATGCTCTTATTCTCCTTTGAAAATTATTTGGTGATTCGTATAGAACGTTTGATATTGATTCCAAATATGGTTCAGAGGTTTTCTATCACCCATAGTTTTCGAGAAAATAATATTTCCATTTACTCAGTTTCCCGCATCATTAGTCACTAATGTAATCGAGAGGGTATAAAGAAATATATCATAATTATATTTTAAAAATAACATTCGGTTTCAACGTTAAACTGTGGGTCTAAGGTCCGCCCGAATTGTTCATTCTGACGAAGGTTAAGCTTTCCACTCCACCTTAGACCTACAGTTTAACTCCGAACCATCAACAGCCTAGCGTCTTAACCACTAGGACACGTAGGGTACCCATTTATCTGCCAACCACTTTCTTTTATTATGTGGAATGACCACCTTAGACCTACAGTTTAACTCCGAACCACGTCCCATCAACAGCCCAGCGTCTTAACCACTAGGACACATAGGGTACCCATTTATCTGCCAACCACTTTCTTTTATTATGTGGAATGACCACCTTAGACCTACAGTTTAACGTGGAACCATCAACAGCCCCAGCGTCTTAACCACTAGGACACGTAGGGTACCCATTTATCTGCCAACCACTTTCTTTATATGTGTAATGACCACCTTAGACCTACAGTTTAACGTGGAACCATCAACAGCCCAGCGTCTTAACCACTAGGACACGTAGGGTACCCATTTATCTGCCAACCACTTTCTTTTATTATGTGTAATGACCACCTTAGACCTACAGTTTAACGTGGAACCATCAACAGCCCAGCGTCTTAACCACTAGGACACGTAGGGTACCCATTTATCTGCCAACCACTTTCTTTTATTATGTGGAATGAATGACCACCTTAGACCTACATTTTAACGTGGAACCATCAACAGCCCCAGCGTCTTAACCACTAGGACACGTAGGGTACCCATTTATCTGCCAACCACTTTCTTTTATTATGTAGTAATGACCACCTTAGACCTACAGTTTAACGTGGAACCATCAACAGCCAGCGTCTTAACCACTAGGACACGTAGGGTACCCATTTATCTGCCAACCACTTTCTTTTATTATGTGGAATGACCACCTTAGACCTACAGTTTAACGTGGAACCATCAACAGCCAGCGTCTTAACCACTAGGACACATAGGGTACCATTTATCTGCCAACCACTTTCTTTTATTATGTGGAATGACCACCTTAGACCTACAGTTTAACGTGGAACCATCAACAGCCCAGCGTCTTAACCACTAGGACACATAGGGTACCCATTTATCTGCCAACCACTTTCTTTTATTATGTGGAATGACCACCTTAGACCTACAGTTTAACTCCGAACCACGTCCCATCAACAGCCCAGCGTCTTAACCACTAGGACACATAGGGTACCCATTTATCTGCCAACCACTTTCTTTTATTATGTGGAATGACCACCTTAGACCTACAGTTTAACGTGGAACCATCAACAGCCCCAGCGTCTTAACCACTAGGACACGTAGGGTACCCATTTATCTGCCAACCACTTTCTTTTATTATGTGTAATGACCACCTTAGACCTACAGTTTAACGTGGAACCATCAACAGCCCAGCGTCTTAACCACTAGGACACGTAGGGTACCCATTTATCTGCCAACCACTTTCTTTTATTATGTGGAATGACCACCTTAGACCTACATTTTAACGTGGAACCATCAACAGCCCAGCGTCTTAACCACTAGGACACGTAGGGTACCCATTTATCTGCCAACCACTTTCTTTTATTATGTGTAATGACCACCTTAGACCTACAGTTTAACGTGGAACCATCAACAGCCCAGCGTCTTAACCACTAGGACACGTAGGGTACCCATTTATCTGCCAACCACTTTCTTTTATTATGTGGAATGACCACCTTAGACCTACAGTTTAACGTGGAACCATCAACAGCCCAGCGTCTTAACCACTAGGACACATAGGGTACCCATTTATCTGCCAACCACTTTCTTTTATTATGTGGAATGACCACCTTAGACCTACAGTTTAACGTGGAACCATCAACAGCCCCAGCGTCTTAACCACTAGGACACGTAGGGTACCCATTTATCTGCAACCACTTTCTTTTATTATGTGGAATGACCACCTTAGACCTACAGTTTAACGTGGAACCATCAACAGCCCCAGCGTCTTAACCACTAGGACACGTAGGGTACCCGTTTATCTGCCAACCACTTTCTTTTATTATGTGGAATGATGAACAGCTGGGCTTTGCTGATCTCTTACATATAAAACCCATTCACTAAGAACATTGGCTTTCCTTTCTCACTAGAAACAAACTCTGCCATAAGTAGAATTTAATTGGATTCATCTACACTATATATATATATATATATATATATATATATATATAATATATATATATATATCATTATATTTCTATATGACACCATACAAATTACGCGTAAATATTTGCATTGTAGAAGTAATAACAATGACAATATTAATATCTGAAGTCAGTGGTGGTTTCTGCTCGAATAGCTTGTAGAAGGATAATCCCTCGACCCGAAAAAGGTCTCTAGGGACACGATTCGAACTGATTTAGCTTCTGCCTTTCATCGCGCGTGTGTGTGTGTGTGTGTGTGCATGAGTTGTTACTCGTTTATTTTATATATATATGTATATATATATATATATATATATATATATTGGGGGGAAGATCTCTCACCCATCAGGTGTTCTTCGACCCGACCCCGTTTCATTGTAGAAATAATAATAATAATAATAATGATAATAAGAATTGATGTGCAAGGTGTTTGCAGTTAAGATGTAGTTTGTGTGTAAAAAGTTATTTATTAATAAGTAGAATTTAATTGGCTTTATCTACACTATATATATATATATATATATGTATGTATCATAAGCTGTTTAAAGACTGTATAATTATAGTAAACGAAATAAACTAGTTAACCGTAAAATTAATTATTTTCTATTATGACGTTTTCGAAGGTAAACTATGTTATTTGTTTCTTTAAGTTCAATGAAGTTAATGTTAAATTTGCTTCTAAACTAAAATTAAATGTTATAAAATAAATAATATATATATATATATATATATATATATATATATATATATATATATACCTAACATAAGAAAAAATGTGTATATATATATATAGCATAATAATATATATATAGCAATCCGATCATTGCAAAAAAAAACTGGAAAGGTATGCAATTAATAAAGGTGTATTTAAACAGAATTTAATTGGAATAACTGCCGTCGTATATGTGTTACACAATGGATGATTAATGGGACACATGGCGCTATCTGGCAACTGAACACATTGCGCTATCTGGCAACTCAGCCAGAATAGAGGCTTATAAAAGACCGCGAAGTTGGTGAAAGACTCATTCCCAGCTCGGCTCCAGCCGAGCAAGGACCTCTGGTCCTTCTCTTTCTGGCCCTTTGGTAAACCCCTTAGTGGCCTCTTAGGTTAGGAAAACGAAAATAATATGCCTTGCTATCAATGGCAACTACTCTCTCTCTCTCTCCTTCAGGTATCTCCCTCCTTCAGGTATCTCCCTCCTTCAGGTATCTCCCTCCTTCAGGTATCTCTCTCTCTCTCTCCTGCATGTGTATCTACTGCATGTGTACCTCCTGCATGTGTGCGTATGTGTGTGTACCTCCTGCATGTGTGCGTATGTGTGTGTACCTCCTGCATGTGTACCTCTCCTCTCTCCTTCAGGCGTCTCTCCCTCCTACAGGCGTCTCTCTCTTCTTCAGGTCTCTCTCTCCTTCAGTTGTCTCTCTCTCTCTCTCCTTCAGGCGTCTCTCTCACCTTGGCTCAGCCAACAGGCTGATTCAGCCAACTGGCTGATTCTGGCTGATTAGGAGCCTATAAAACAACGCCTACTCGGCTGAAGTCTTAATGTGCACTTGGCTCCTGCCAGGTGAACACCTCTCCTCCTTTCTCTCCTCCTTTCTCTCTGGCCCTTTGGGGGGAATAGCTTGGGGGAGGCCCCCAAGTTGCATGCCCCTTGCAACCTAGGTTGGTGCATGACCCTTGCAACCTAGGTTGGCAACAAAGGCCAGTACTCTTTTTTTCTTTTTTTTCCTTTTTTTATTTTTTGCAACCCCCACCCCCTTGCAACAACCCCACCCCCTTTGCAACATTACATAATAACCTGCAACATTCTTGCACTCTCCCCTTTTGAGGCTATACTACTGGCAACAATCGACCGGGAAGAACAGTACTCTGGGGGGACGATAGGCAGAAGACAGGGGAGTGCTGGAACGCCCTTTTCTTCTGTCACTGTTATTTTTTTTATTTTATTTTACTGGGTTCAGAATCCCAGCTGAGCCGTGAACGGCCAAGCTCTGAAGGGCCAGTTTAACCTACAGCCCAAGTTAAGCTAGACTAAAACTTTCGGACTTGGAGGTCCTATTAGGTCCTACCTTAGGGTTGCTGACTCGATGTGGGCCTACCTTAGGCCTCAGTTGCATAAAATTAAGATAAAAAACAAAAGGGGCACTATTTATGGTCTTCCTTCTAAACCTTGCAACAACAACACAACCTGCACCATTGCACGATGCAACAATCTTGTATCTAAACAACCAAACTGAATTGCAAGAGAGCTCTCTATAAGACCACGCCCTGTAAGTGCCGCATTCAACAAACGAGTAGGAAGGACGCGCAGCGCCCCAAAAAAATGATGCCACAAGAGTGCCCAAACAATGATGCCCCAAAAGCCCAAAAATGCTAGCTCTAAATTAAGTGAATTTTTCACTAACCTTACAATTATGAGATGGATATATATACACACCTTAACTTAATATATACAAGCAATGCTGCATCAATCAGCTTAGTCATCATGTCGCCTTGGGACAACAATGGCTCTTCCTCTTCTAGATTTTCTAACAGTCACTATCCTTTTCAGTTGATCTCTTTCCGTATCTCATTTACCCTGTGAGCAGTCCAGCATGCTCTCAAACACACACTTCTCCCTTTATTCTTTACTACACATATATATATGCATTCTACACACTACAAAATCCTTTCAAAATGTATAAAAAAAATGAATAAATAAAATGTCATCGTGGGGCTCAGAGACCTTGATTTTGGTTCTCTCCTTATATAGGCGGAGGCGGGGCCGTCTTTACGGGAACTCGGTGTTGCCCCCCCTCCACCCGCCTCCTTCCATAAAAAAATAGTAAATTTTTTACGTTGTTTAATCAACATCTTTACATGTTTATAACCGCTAATATTTTAAGCAATAAACAGTATATACACACCAAGTCGAAAATTAACGTAAATGCGAGTAAACATCTGTGTTTTGGTAATGATTATTTCGCCTTTAGTGTGCACTTACAACAGATTGTCCAAAGAATCGTTAATTTTGAGCGCACGTTTATGCTGCTCTGGAGTCAAAAATGAAACATTGTAGTACACCGCATTCAAAACTGTTTTGTTCACCACCACTGCAGAAAAAGTTTGAAAGGAAAACGAGAAAATAAAATTAAGTTTTTTTTACATACTATATAATGTTCTGATTATCACGAAAGAATCTCTTTAGATATTCGGCTTTCCAAATGTTTGTCATTCACAAACACAGGATAAAAGGTAAACAAAGTGTACAGGGTGTTCTGTTTAAATTGAAGCATCGGGAGTAATTAATAATGTCTTTTTTTCCCAGATTTATGAGGATAAATGTAATAAAGGTAAATAAAAGTTAAATGGAACCATAAGGAGTAATAAAGATTGGAAAGGATATTGAAACCTTTATTATCTTCAGTACCTTACCTTACCTTTATTACCGTCACCTTTATTACCTTATTATTACCTTTATTACGTTTATCCTCACAAATCTGAAAAAAAAGAGAGTATTAATACTCCCTATGGTTCCATTTAAATGGAACACCCTGTAGATTGTGTAAACAATCATCAATTAAATATCTTTTTTCAAGTTTTCTACCATAAAAAAATTATATTATATATATATGCACCTCGGTGGTGTAGTGGTTAGCTTCGCTGACTATGAATCCATCGGCCCCGGGTTCGAGACCCGGTGACGGCAGCCAGCGCCTAGCAAAACCTTGTTCATCCTTCCACACACTAAAGAATGTGGTTGGTAGATAAATGGATACCTTGGGTAGCCTAGTGGTTAAGATGCTGGGCTGGTGCCAGGGCGTGGTTCGGATTCCACGTTAAATCTAGCGACGAAATATATTAACTAATATATATATTAACTAATATATAGACCTATTAATATACTCGTATATGTAAAAATGAACAATTCTAACATTCATTTTTTGCATATAAAATCCAAACTCGCGTGACACTTTAACTGTATATAAAATGCAAGTTTGGAAATTTTTAAAATTTTCTTTCTATTTTGTTTTTGCTAAGTAATTGATGAACTATTTCTTTTTTAAATTAACTAATAATTTTTTAGATTAAGCTTAATCATGTAATCGTGTTAAATTCTGCCCTGTTAATTTTTTGTATACATTCTCTCTTAGTTGTAAAAGATGAAGTCATAACTTGCCAAAACTCTAAATTAACACTTAATTTGAAATTTTAAGCACTTAATTTTGGCTCATATGCATGTTTAATTTTACTCTATAATAAAATGCATATTTCAATTTCCATTTTTAGTTAACTCAGCAAATCATGATAACATCAAATCTGTCAATATGATGTTTAAAAGAAAATATGACTTCATCTTCAAATACAGAAATCCCCCGCGTTAATGACCTTCACATTAGCGGAAACTTCACTTGGACGGACTAAATCGCTGCCTGGTCGTTAACATTCAGTTTAACGTAATACAGGTCGTTAAAGTGAAGATTTCCGCTAAAAAAGTCTGTTAGCATCACCGAACTTCACTGGTGAATACATAAAAATAAATATTTACATGTGCATGTGTTCATAAGTAGGTAAGTCTATGTATGCATTTTCATGTTATATGTTGAATGTGGAGATTCGAGGGCTATACATACATGTGTAACTGTACTGAAGTATTTTGGTTACGGAAAACCCCCACTTTAACGTCCCGTAGTCCGGTAAAATGGGGGTCGTCCGTACTTCACTTTAACGTTCCCTGGTACGTTAAAGTGGGGCTTTTCCGTACTTCACTTTAGCGGAAATTTCACTTTAGCGACCACACGCTCCCCCCAAAGTGTACGTTAATGTGAGGGTCTACTGTATCTTGCTTATCTGCCAATATGCTATTACAGCCAAATTTACTTTTATCTTCAAATACTGTATTTTGCAAAAAAATTCAGCCTATTGAGAATAAAAAACAAAACAGATCAACCTTAAATAATGATGTCATCAAATTACACAGGCCTGCGAATGAGAACTTTGTAAGAGTTGTTTTCTTACTAATAACTGATTTTATATAATTCAACTACGCTCATTTCAAATAAGGTGTCCATTTTTTCTATCACGTAAGGATTTTCTGCAAGCTGGAAGGGAAAAAACAAGAACATAAATATTATTTATTTCAATTTACATTAGGTACCTATTTCACTTTGTTATACTAATTACAAATGTAAACAACTTTAAAAAGAAGGAAGACTATTAATGTCAATTACATATTCATCTTTATCTGTCCTGAGTTTTCTTGCGAGATCTATGCCTTTTAGTCTCGAATGTACGCGCTGTTCCTTTTATGTAATAATTCTGGAGTATCCCGTTTCAACATCCAGCAGTAATCAGCCATCATGCTGATGTCCCACCTTCCCTGATATCTCTTCTCCATTTCTTTGATGTCTTGGTGAAACCGTTCTCCTTGTTCTTCGCTGAGTGCACCGAGATTCTCAGGGAAGTAATCCAAATGTGAATGTAAGAAATGTAATTTTAAACTCATATTACAACCCAACTCTTTGAACTTATTTCGTATGTTGTTCACAATGTTTTGGTAATTTGGGTCCTTGCTGTTCCCCAAAACTTTGCGGATAACATCCTTAAAAGCAATCCACGCTTCATTTTCAAGATTGCTCATTGTTCTTTCAAAGTGTTCATCCAAAGTCAGTTTTCTTATCTGGGGACCAACGAAAATTCCTTCTTTCAATTTTGCTTCCGAAAGAATTGGGAATTTATTATTTACCACACAGATACTTAAAACAATCTCCAGCTTCGTCCAAGGCCTTAACAAATTCCTTCATGCAGCCCAATTTTATGTGAAGCGGAGGTAAAAGTACTTTCTTCGTGTTAATCAAACTTTCACGTTGAATGTTTTTAGAACCAGGTGTCAGGTTGACTCTGCGTGGCCATTCCATTTTTATCCAGTGCTGAGTTCTTGCTCGGTTATCCCATTCACACAAAAAACATGGAAACTTCGTATAACCTGGTTGTTGACCTAACAACATACAAATCACTTTTAAGTCTCCACAAAGTAGCCAACCGTGTTCGTTGTATTTAACCTTAACTAGAAGAAGCTCAAGATTTTCGTACGTTTCCTTCAAGTGAACCGAATGAGCCACAGGAACGGATGCATACAAGTTACCATTGTGAAGGAGGACGCCTTTTAGACTTCCTTTGGAGGAATCAATGAAAAGTCTCTACTCATTTGGGTCATAGACTGCAGCGCCTAGCTTAAGTATTAGTTCCGAAACATTGTTGCAATATACCAGTTAATTTTCTTGAGAAAAATATTGGCTGAATTCTTCTTCTCGATTTCTGTACCAGTTAAATGACGTCCCGTGAGAAAGCAAGTTCTTTGCACGAAGTTTGGATCGCAAAATCTCTGAAGAATCCTTCGGGAGACACAAATCTCTTATCAAATCACTAAGTTCACTTTGTGTTAACAATTGGGGTTCACCAGATGTTTAGGTTTGAAAACAATCAATATCATCTTTTCTATCATCATCAGACACCGAATCAGATGAAGTTATATCAAGAGTATTTGGTTTAGAAGGTACAGGTATATTAGGTCCATGAGCAACAGGTCTTTAGCAGACTAAAAGTTTGGATAAGAAATTTCCTTTTTATTTTTAGTATTGTAGCCTTGCACGTTACATGAACAAAAATAACAGTCATTGCTGTGATTTCTAGGCTCATGCCAGACCATTGGAATCTCAAAGGTAAAGAATCCTTTTTACCTTTACTCCACAGTCTAAGTTGTTCAACACAAACAATGCAAACTTTATGTGGAGCCCATGATTTGTCTTGATCCCCAAATTTCATTCCGAAGTACGCATAGTATGCTTTTTTGACGGTCTGTAATATCTCGCCTTTGTTTTTTCACAGTAAATTTTCCACAAATATAACAGAAAATGTTTGGACTATTTACACACCCTCTGGTTGCCATAGCGACAAATAAACAAATTTCAAAAGATAAATATAGTCACCGCGCACCTTTGAATAATAAAGAACTATAACCTCGCACGCACTAGACAGACTGACTCATCTCGTGGCTCGTCAATCACTTATATTCTAGTGGTGCGTTTCTCGAATGTTCTAGAAGACGCTATGACGTCACTTCTGATCTGGAAGCATTTATAGGCAGTGGTTTTTAATAAAAATTTAATTGAGTCAGTTTTAATGAAAATTACTTACATATGTAATATGAAATATGACATTTTATGAAAAATCTGTACGTGATGGCGAAAAATGAATATTATTTTCGGAATCAGCGTGCAAAAATTACTATCTTATAAGTGATAAAATATTTCGGACAACAAAACCATCGCAGGTCTGTATTATTGTTTGAGAGACAAAATTTCTCAGGACACCCTTTACTGGATTGGATATAATAATCAAATATCCGTTTTCATATGATTTTTAATTTTCGCGAGAAATATATATATATATATATGATGAATAAAACCACGAAGGAAAAAGAAACACAAAGGGGTGCTCAAGCGCTTTCGTCTAATGAATCCTCAGGAACACTGGAGTGAAAGGACAGATCAAGGCAATATATAGGTTACAAAAATAAACATACATACATACATATTCACATATATATACATATATATATATATATATATATATATACATCTATACATATATATAGTAAGCATAGAAAAAAATTGTGGAGGAGCCAACATTTATATGGTCACAGAAGAATAAAGAAATAAAAATAAATATAAATATAAATTGAGAAAAAATTAATTACAAAATAGTGCCTTAGTGATATATATGTCACAGCCTAAATAATCATAAAGAAATAAACAGGCAAATAAAAAAAAACCATAAATATACATACATACATATATATATATATATATATATATATAAAGACACTTTTAGCACTTTGGCCGACCTTCAATATAAATTCAAATGGCTTTTTTATGGAACAGGTCACAAAAGAATAAAGAAATAAAAATAAATATAAATATTGTAAGTGGAGTCTACCAATTCAAGCTCAAGAGGGAAGTTTTACATCGATTTAATAGATGCTGCCAAATTGATATATATGTCAAAAAATAAAGAAATAAACCAAAAAAAAAAAAAAAAAAAAAAAAATTAATTATTAAAAAATAAAAAATAATAATAATAAATTGAAAGATAAATTTTAAGAGAGGCACACCAATTTATAAGGGAACAATTACCACATATGCATATTATAGTCACAAACGAATAAAAAAGTACAAGTAAATATAAATTGGAAAACAAAATGATGCCTAGATGATATATAAAGAACAATAAAATATATATACAACATATATACGGTATATATACGAAATATAAACGCAATATATACAGAATATATATATATATATATATATATATGCATAAGGGAAAAAAAAATTACCAAATTTGTTTTATAATTATTGTCTGAGAAAACGGTAGGTCGCAAAAGAATAAAGAAATAAAATAAATATAATTGAAAAATTACAAATAATACACGTACACATGTATACCCACATAACCAAATATATATATACATATACACACATATATACAAAAACACACACACACACACACACACACACACATATATTATATATATATACAGCTTGACCTTCACGAAATGAGAAATCATCCCGCAGAACCTTTGTGAGTGTGTAAGGTAAGGTAAGGTACATACACAAATACATATATATATATATATAATATATATATTATATATATATATATAATAGTATATAATATATTTAACTGCATACATACATACACATACATACATATACACACATACATACATACATATACACACATATACATACAAAACACATTTAACTGCAATGACCACACACATACTCACATACACATACATACATACACATACACGCATACAGCAAAAAATTGAAAAATAAAATTGTAAGGGAAACAACAGACAAAAACAAATTTTTTACCAAAGATTTAACAACCTGCCCTTTTTGTTTAAATCCCATTCTGAGGAATTCAGAGCAACGGGATCAAGTTGAACACAGACCTTATACTCATGTTAAGGTTATTTGTAACCTATATATTGCCTTGATCTGTCCTTTCACTCCGTGTTCCTGAGGATGTCATTAGACGAAAGCGCTTGAGCACCCCTTTGTGTTTCTTTTTTCCTCGTGGTTTTATTCATCATAAATACTTTTCAGCGTGTCACTTTCGTGAAATAATTTTTCTATATTATTATATATATAATATATATAATATATATATCTATATATAATGTGTGTGTGTGTGTGTGTGTGAATTTCACAATTAAACACGTGAAATGAATGAAAGAAGCCTTTCGTGTATTCAGAAAGTACACGTCGTCAGGGAATGAAGGAGGGAGAAGGCGAGATACAAAAATATATACAACGGGACAGAAAACAAAAAGATTAGCACATGATTAACAGGAGTTGATTAGAGGCAAAAGGTATATAACTGTAGCAGTATATATATATACAGTATCGTGCAAAAGTATGAGACCACTGTCAATCTGATAACTATTAGATAATTAATCTGTCGTATGAAAATTGGTTTTGATACTAAAATACACATTAATTAGAACCTCTGGTTCATATTAACGTATAACTAAGTTATTACTTAAATATATAAAGTTGTATTAGCTGGATGACCCTCTAGTCTGCATAAATTGAACTTGAGGGTTGATTTATTATATTACTTATAACGCATGTTTATAAGATCTAGCGAACTATTGATGATGGATCTGCAGTAAATGCTCCTAAGCTATTGTTATATCAGTATTTACAAATAAAAGTATTGACATATTCACTTAAATTTTGAAAAACAAATTTATCCAAAACGTTTCTCATTATAATCCTAATTCATGCTGTTTTTTTTCTTTCACAGGCTTAAGAAATGATGAACAGTACAATTTCTAATGAGATTAGATATAAAATAATACATTTGCATGGTGAGGGATTGAATCAAAGAAAAATAAGTGAATCTACAGGTGTTTCCAAAACTGGTGTAAAAACAATCTTGGCTCGTCAGAGATCAAATGGGACCCCCAGTTGATCGTCCTAGATTAGGGAGGCCTTCTAAACTTTCTCCATCTGATCTACAATATTTAAAGATTACCTCCCTTCGAGACAGACGCAAATCCAGCACTTCACTTGCAGCAGATCTCGAAAAAACAACAGGTGTCTCAGTTGATCCCTCTACTGTACGAAGGAAGCTTAACTCAGTAGGTCTTAAAGGACGTGTTGCAGCAAATAAGCCACTTTTAAGGAATGGAAATAAAGAGAAGAGAAGAAAATATGCTTTGGAACACGTTAATATGAACCAGAGGTTCTAGTTAATGTGTATTTTAGTATCAAAACCAATTTTCATACGACAGATTATCTAATAGTTATCAGAGTGACAATGGTCTCATACTTTTGCACGGTCGAAAATGGGAAATTATTTTATTTCATAAAAAGTACACTATGTGAGAAGTTTCATTTTATCATCTTAACAAAATATTAAAATATCAAGCATGTGCTATCCCTGCTACCCCTAGCACATAACCCCCCCCTCTTTTTTACCCTCATATTTGCATATATTTAAATGGGAAAAATGTTATTTCTTAAAAAGTACACTATGTGAGAAGGTTTTTTTTTATCACTTTAACAAAATATTAAAAAATCAAGCATGTGCTGCCCTACAACCCCTATCACATGCCTCTCCTCCCTTTTTTACCTTCATATTTGCATATGTTTAATGTTGTTATATGTTACATGATAAGTTGTTTGTTCAATGCTTGATATTTTTATGTTTCAGATAAACAGAAATAATTTTTCAGATAAATAGAAATAATTTGCATTTGCTTTAATTATAATTTGAATTATCATAAATTATAAATTACATATAATTTGATTTTACTTCTGAATATAAACTATGATTACTAGAAGCAAGTCCTCAAATGCAGCCTTTGGATATCCTACGGAATTCCCAGCAGCCATGACTCCTTCAAAAGCAGATGTTGTGAGACACTACCTTTTTGTGCGCCGTCGTGAAAAAGCTAAACCAAAAGGATCAGCAACTGTTAATGATTGTTACAGGGTTGTTGTAAAAGATATTGAAGACATTTGGATGAAAGTTTCTTTTCCTACGATTAACACCAAAGGTATCTACCTTAAAGTCACTCGACTAATAGAAGAAGCCTCAAAATTGAACACGGTGCCGTTACATCGAAGAAATGAAAGTTTTGCCTTAAAAGTAGCTCAGTATGATGAAATGTTTGATATAGCTTCTTGTGAATGCTATGATAAGGGAATTGATAGGAAATCTTGCGGGTGTAAGGATAAAATACCAATGGCAGAATGGGAGTCTTTTGTGGGTCAAAAACAAAGAAAAAATCAGTTAGGACCAATTGATCGCATAGCTAGTTCAACAAAGAAGAGCTCTTTAGCAAGAGCCCAAGAAGCACAGAACCGTCAACTAAAAGCACAAGAAGAAATGACTGAAGCCACCAATGTTTTACCATCGAAATTTATAGAAAATACAGAAGAAGACATGGATGTAGATTCAGAGAGTCAGGATGTAGATTATGAGGCCGATTTAGAATTGACTGAGAATATTCAGAACAAGCACTCCTATAAAAACCCAGCATTAAGAGCAGATCGTTATCGTGTAAGTTGTAGAGCTGCAGCTGCAATAGTCAATGCAGCTTTAAAAGATATGGGGATCCTCAACCACACCAACATGCTTGACAGAAAGAAATTAGAAAGAGAAAGAAATCGCATGGTGAACAAATACTTTTGGTCTAAATCCGAAAATCTGAAGATGGAGTGCCTTGGATTTGATGGAAGGAAAGATAACACATTAACTAAAAGTGGAAAGATAAAAGAAGAACACTATGTTATTGTGAAAGAACCTGGAGGCATCTATGTAGACCATGTCACACCAGATAATGGAACTGCTCGCTGCATAGCAGAAGAGTTGATAACTATTATTACAGACTCGAACAGCACAGATACTATCAAAGCTTTACTGTGTGATGTTACTCCTGTAAATACAGGAAAAATTGGTGGAGCCATAAAACTGGTTGAAATTCATCTTAACAGACTAGTGCAGTGGTTGGTGTGCCTCTTGCATTTGAATGAGCTGCCTTTTATGCACGTCTACAAAGCCATTGATGGTAAAACAACAGGTTCAAATACCTTTGTGGGTTCAAATGGGAATAAACTGAAAACAGATTTAACAAAATTGGAGGCAGTCAAATATATAAGGGAAACATTAAAGAAATTCCAGCAAATGTTGTGAGGGAACTAAGCAGTGATCAAAGATATCTCTATGATATGTGTCTGGCAGTGCAAGCTGGAGACACTTCTCAAGATCTGTCCACTCGATCCCCAGGTACCCTTCACCATGCTCGCTGGCTAATTCTAGCCAACAGGGTCCTTCGATTATATATTTCAACGCCAAATCCTGATAAAAGCCTTCAAGATATAGTCAAGATTATTATGCAGTTCTATGCTCCAGGGTGGTTTTGGATAAAATCTCATCCTAATGCAACTGATGGTGCATATAACTTTTGACATTTAATGTGCTTGCTTCGAAATTTAGATGAACAACATAGATCAATCATAGAACCAGTATTAAGGAATAACGCCTACTTTGCCCACCCAGAAAATATATTCATATCAATGGTAACTGACAAGAGATTAGAAATTAGGGAGCAAGCTATTCAGAAAATCATCCTTTCAAGAACAGGATTTTCAGGTACCAGAAATATTGAGTTGCCTCGAACCCTCAATTTCCAATCTACTGACTACACCGAGATGATCGATTGGCAAAAAGAGATCATTACTCCTCCACCGCTGCTAAACAATTTTAGCGACGATGAGCTGCTACAGGCTTGATGGAAGCCACTGGAGATAGCTTCTTTTCCATGCCACAGTCAAAGTGTGGAAAGGGCAGTGAACCTAGTAATAAAGGCATGTCAGGAAAGAATAGGATATGACAACCGTCAAAAGTTTATCGTAAACTCATTACAGTAGAATCAAGGCGAAAACTGCCCAAGTTTGAATGGAAGGCCCAATGGAATGAATAAGAAACATATGAAATAAAATTTCCTAATGATATTGAAAATTTCTCCCCTTTTGATGTAATAAGGAACAATGAAATAGCGAATTGAATTTTAACACATTTATTATGCCTCTAATTTTTTCTTCTGAATATATTGTTGTACTTAATTAATTTTCCTAATACTGTACATTATTAAATAAAATATTATACGTTAATAAAGATTTATGTGATCAAAAACCTGAATGTAGAGTAAGTCTCGTATAAATAGAATATTCTTCAATATAGGTCAAAAAGTGAAAAATTGTGCCAGGGGTAGGAGGCTTTAAACAGCGAAAATAATTTATGAGGCGGTTCCTGTGTTCCATTGAAACCCGTCACAATATGTACATACCTTTTCAATATAAAATTTCGACCCGGCCTAATGATTCACGGAAATTTCATCGCCTCAATTTCATCGCCAGAAATCTCATCGCTAGAAATTTTATCGCCGGGTAATTACATCGTAAAGAATTTTAATCGCTAGGAATTTTGATCGCAAGGAAAATACATCGCCACACCATAGAAATATATATTATTTTAGTTAATGTATAATATTTTATTTGAAGGAAAAAAAGTAAATAGCATTTATTTTTATTTGCATTCAGTTATATTAATAAATAAAAAATAAGATATAAAAAGTAAATAGCAATTATTTTTATTTACATTTTTATATTAATAATATATAAAATTTTTTGTTACTTATTATTAATCATTACTATTAGTAAACGAATAAAAATAACGAATAATGGAAACATAAAAATAAGAAAAATTAATTAAATGCAGAACTTGTAAAATTTAGAAACCAAAATTGTGAGCAATACCTCGTAAATAATCGAGTACTTCGCGATTTTCATAATCATTTACGATGCGCTGGATTCTTGCTGCAACATCTCTATACAGGGTGTCTCAAAAGTCACTATCTATTTTGAAAAATAATGGGAATTACGAAAAACTGGTTTAAGACATGAAAAATATATTTATTTCAAAGTAAGTGCCACAAAGAATTAGTGCTATTTATTTATCTGTCTCCACATGGCGACCATCAGTGTCTCTACAGAGCTCAAAGCGATAAGTTGTTTCCCGGAACACACTTTCCAGCATTTGAGGTGTTATTTTCTGAACTGCATCGGTAATACGATTTCGAAGTTCGGCTACATCACTAATTCTTCTACCAATGTACACCTTAGACTTAATGAAACCCCAGGCGAAAAAATCTAATGGTGTTAATCTGGTGAACGTGCTGCCCATGGTTGTGTTCCTCCACGACCAATCCAGCGACCGGGGAAGCGTCTGTCAAGATAATCACGTACAATTATTGCATAATGGCACGGTGCTCCATCCTGCTGAAAACTACTGTGTCAAGAATGCCATCTGTAAGAAGTTGAGGTTCGAGGAATTGTTCAAGCATGTCAAGATAATAAACCAATTAACTTTTTTTAAATACACAAATTTGCACCAGAAGTACATATCTTTATGCCAGCATAGCATTTTTTAAAAAAACATCTAATGTCACCGAAATAGATAGTGACTTTTGAGACACCCTGTATTTCTTCTTAGAAGGAGGAATTTCTGCACCGGCGACATATTGTTCTATTTTTCCTTCGTTTCTGCTTTGTTCGTCTTTTATGGTTTTTAGGAATTTCCATATCATTGGATGAGAAGCCCCAATTAATTCGCTGAATGCTCGGTGCCATCCTTCGCATGAGTTATTTGTTTTAGGAGCACCTTGTAGGGCTGTATCAAAGCAGTTCCATAATGCATGGGCAAAGCGAGGAGGAGGAGGAGGAGGTCGGCGAATTAAACGACGATCAGAACGGCCAATCCACGTATCTTCCATATAATCTAAAACTGGCTGAGCTTCCTCTGGAAAATTATTATTATTATCACACAAATCTTCAAAACAACGAACTACGTCATTAAGTGGCACGAATGCGATGGCTGGGATCATGCGCATTTTCAACGCAAATTCTGCATCATTTTCATACAATTGCTGCAGTCCGTTTGTCTGAAGATTTCGAAAAATACATTGGGAGAAATGAAAAACGCAACCTTTTTGTTGACAGTCTGGAAAGGCGCACTAAAGGCAGTGATCGCTGCAAGCTCAAAATTTGTCATAATCGTCGTAGGTGACAAGTTTGGTTCCAAATTTTTTAGTTCCACTAAAAGTCTGCTGTAAGTATTTTCATTTCTTCGAGTCAATAACGCATAAACAACAGGAATAATATCACCATTTATGACTCCATGTATTGTATAGAGTTGTTCGAATAAAGGTGGAACAGTCTTAAAAGTTCCATCTGCATACCAACATCTTGAATTAGACAATAACTGTAGATTTCGCTGAGTAGAAAATATCAAGATTCTATTTGGGCCATCGTTGCTGTCGAACAAAAGAAAAGGTTCATTTGAATGTGTCACTCGGTACTCAGGAGGAATGTTCAAATCATTTAAAGTCGCTGGATTGGGAGGCACTTGTCCCGCTTGATTTCGAGTGTTTCGGATTGTCTTCTTTAAAGATTCTGTAGGGGCATCTGGCCGACGACTGCTCGAGATAACCCAATGTAGGCTTGTGTTACAATACAATGAGTCCCATCTTGAGTCGTGCGAGCTTTCTCTTTCACTGCATTGAGAACCTTGGTTACTTCAACACGAGCACTATTGCCTGCATGATTGTGTTCTCCAACTCGTTTGGTAATTGAGCAATTTTCTGAATGAAGGCGTGCCCGACAACGCTTTTTGTAAAATTGATCGCATTTCCAAAATACTTTTTGTCCACTTGCCTTCTCTCTAACAAATAGATGACCATTATCAATCAGTTTCCGCTGATTCCTTGTGCTTGAAACATAGTTGAGGGGCATATTGAATGTACTGCCTTTTCTTATATATATAACACAACCACGCACCGACAATACCAAGTCTATAATGATTAAATTCATATTATAATTTCAAATAATATAGACTTCAAAATCTTAAAGGTCTATTTTAATGACTACAGGGGCGGGGCTTTTATGCGGGCAGGACAAATGGGCTAAAACCAACCAATGATTAAATTCTATTATAATTTCAAATAATATAGACTCCAAAATCTTAAAGGTCTATTTTAATGACTACAGGGGTGGGGCTTTTATGCGGGCATGACAAATGGGCTAAATCTAACCATTTTAATCTGGTAACCTTTCTCCCATCTTAGCTTCTTAAAACAGTCACCTGCATTTACGTCAAAAAAGGGCCAAAATGAGACAATCATAATCTTATAATTATCAGTCCCATGATCATTTAAAGCTTCGTATGTATAACTTATATACAGGGCGTCCCAAAAAAATGTATACACACTTTAACAGCTGATAGCTCAATTGATGTTTCTTTCTTTCCAAGTTAAACCCATTAGAATTAATAATGGCAGTCAGACTAAGCTTTGAACAAAGGAAATTCATTCTAAATGCTACTGGAAGTGTGAAAACGCAGTTGAAGTGCAAAGACAGTTTAGGAGGGAGTTTCAAACAGATCCACCAACGCGACTTACCATCACTCGAATTAGAGATAAGTTTGAAGCCGATGGAACTGTTCAGAATGTCCACAAGAAGCGTTCCGGAAGACCACGGACATCGACAAGCCCCACAAAGCAAGAAAGAGTACTGGAAACGTATCACCAAAGTCCAAGAAAATCTGTGCGGCAAGCGAGTCGTGAGGTAGGAATTTTAGAATCGTCTGTCCAACGCATTTTGAAGCGCTGTCAATGGAAAAGTTACATTCCAAGAGTAGTCCATGCTATTAATGAAGATGATCCGGACCGAAGAGTGGAGTATTGCGAGTGGTACTTGGCACGATGTGGATGTGGATTGGACGAAGGGGTTTCGTAGAATACCCTCCGCGTTCACCAGACCTCACACCACTAGACTTTTTTTATGGGGATACTTAAAAGACAAAGTCTACGTTATAAAACCTGCAACAGTCGCTGAATTGAGAGCAGCCATTGAACGAGAATGCACACAAATACCAAACGAAATGTTTCGTGATGTTTGCGATTCCATTGCTTCGCGTTATCAGCAGTGCCTGGACCAGAACGGACGTCAGTTTGAAAACAGGCGTTGACAAAACAATTAAATAATGTCTGTAGATTCTATTACATTTTGAAAATGAAATGTATTTTAATAAACACTGCCTTTATAATTATTTAAAGTGTGTATACATTTTTTTGGGACGCCCTGTATATGTTTACACTTAACAATAACAATAATTTTTATTTGTATAAACAAATTTGCATAACAAAAATTAAGAACATAAAATTATTAAGAAAAATTAATTCAATGCAAATCTTGTTAATATATATATATATATATCTATATATATTATATTTAGGACATTTTTTTTTAATTTTTAAAATTATTTTCTATTGTGCGGCGATGTATTTTCCTAGCGATGAAAATTCTTGGCGATGAAATTTCCCGGCGATGAAATTTCCCGGCGATGAAATTGTCGCGATGAAATTTGCGGCGATGAAATTGCGGCGATGAAATTTCCGGACACGATTCTGAAGCATATCAGAATACGATGCACTTGTTACTGTAGTTCCACGATCTAGATAATGTTCAAGGTTATCATTATCATTATTCGTATTCTGACATGCTTCGGAATGAGTTAAAGCAAGCAATTCGCACAAAACGGAGAGGGAGATTGTCGGAAGGTGTTATTCTGTTACACGACAATGCGCGCCCTCATACCGCTGCACAGACTAGAAAATGCCTTCAAGAACTTAAATTTGAAGTTCTCGACCATCCAGCCTACAGTCCAGACCTGGCACTTTCGGATTTTTACCTGTTTGGACCACTAAAAGACGCTTTGAGAGGTCAGCGATTCCAAGGCGATGATAACCTGAAGGAGGCGGTGCATGACTGGCTACGCACACAGCCAAAAACATTCTTTTGTGATGGCATTAGGAAGCTTGTAGATCGCTGAACTAAGTGTATTGAGAAACAGGGAGACTATGTTGAGAAATGATGTGTTTATAATCTATCAGATGTGAAAATAAAATTGTGAAAATAAAAAGTGCGGATACTTATTGAATTACCCTCGTATAAATGTTCGTGTTTAAATAAAAAGTTTGAAGTGAACAGCTTCTTAGTGATGTTTTTCCTGTGATTGAGCTGTTAAAACGAGTGTATTTGTACTGTATTTGTAATGCAAAAATCCTGATTTTCACACAAAAAAATATCTGAGAACGGAACCTTTTATTTCCCATAGGTTACATTCCTTGAACATCGTTGTTTTGAATATCGTCGCCTTTTCCAGGAACGCATTAGCGACGATGTTCGAGGTATTGCTGTACACTGTACGAGTGTACAGTATCCGTCAACTTACATCAAGTATGCTACTAACGCGAGTGAGATAGAGAATTTTAACATAAATGCAAACCAAATAATATTCATAATAATTTTAAAATTAATACAATATTTAAAAATACTTTAAAATAGTATATGTATACATCTAAACATAAAGAAACTCAAAATTGCTTCAGTTATATTCTTAATAAAGGAAAAGAGGCCATTCCAGAGCACTAAATTTAAAGAACTATCAACGCCAGTAAATATATTCATATAACAGTAGTGCCAACAGGATTTTCTGACAGGGGGGGGGGGCACTTACCCTACGTTATCATCTGGATGTGTATATATATATATATATTGGTAATTTATAGAGGATATTTAAGATAACACCTTACTGTATAAGTATTTATACTGTTATAAGTCAAACAAAAGCAATGAAAGCACACTAACACATAGATATCAATTTGATATCAAAGAAATGTAAAGAATTGTAAAATGTAAATATGAAGTTGTTTCACCAGTGTAAAAATTTTCGAGAGAAAAAAATAAAAAATTTTGTACGTAAATAATTTAATGTCCCTTACTTTATTTGACCTATAATTGCAAAAATGTGTAAATTTTAGAGTCAAACAAGACTGTATATATGTACATTCAACGGTATAAATATTATTAGATGGAATAATTATCGTACATTTTCGGTAAATTTTCCGTGTTATTTTATAATTTTGGTAGATTCTTATATTCTATCAAAGAATTTCTGATTTTTCGTATCAACTCGTAATTTTGGTAAAAATCCAAAAATTTTGTCGATAATAATAACCGATTTTATTTCTGGGCATTTCATGTATATATCTTCTTTATAGAAAAAAGTTTCGTACGAGTATATATAATAGCAATATTTATAAACATATTATGAACGACGGGGGGGGCACGTGTCCAAGTGCCCCCCCTGCGGGCGCTACTGTCATAAAACACCACAAAAACAGTTATTTGTATGAATTTTATTCACGCTACTGTTCAGTTAAAACCATAAAGCCATTATTTATTGATGTTAATTCACAGAAATACTTTTAAAATAAATAAATTATCTCATTCAAATTGAAATTTTTAAATTTAAATCTTCGATGCTAAAACTCAACGTATACTTATTTCATTCATTTTAAGTATAAACTGTATTAACCCTATATAATCTAAAAAGATTAATAAATCTCTAGTTTTATTTAGTTCCGACGATGGTCGCATTGTAAATGAACGAAACGTCAGCTGATTCGGAATATTATAGCAATGAAAGAATATTAATCCTTTAATGCCGACCGTTGTCTTATAGCAACATGAACTTGACAATCGATTTTGAGCTTACGATCTGAATTTTGAGCCTTACGACCCGAATATTAGAGGTTATTTTGGCTTCAACAGGAAAAAAATTTAAATAAACATCTTATAACTCAGGAATGAAAGAGTTAAACCTCCCGATTCCATTGCAACATCATATGATTTTTCAAATGACCTACGGTCAGACTCGCTCTCTTTGGCGACAATAAATCCTTGTACGAAGAGAAAAGCACTCAACTTCTACGGACACAATTGGAGCAAACTTAAACGTGCATACAGTTTTGGGCCACGTTGAAAATTGATAAGTAATTTTCCTTCCAAAACCTGAGCATACTTTGTGAGAACTTCAAAATCAGGTTTTTTTTCCCAAAACTTCTCGCAACTTATCTTTGTATGGTGTACAGGATATACTATTCTTAACGTTTTCTACTACTTGTATTGCATCCATTAAGTAAAATGAAGCATACAAGATGAAACATACAAATGAAACATACAAGAAATATTTGGAATTAAATACAACCATGAGTATTTGGATACTATACACAATATGTTTATTATGAATTTTTAATTTCGTGCTGGATGTTAGTCTATGGGAATTAAAGGGTTAAAAAGTACTAAAAGTTCACAAAAATCTGTTTAAGTTGAAAAGTTCAAAAAGTTCATTATGATGGCTAAAAGTTAAAAAAAAAAAATCATAAAAAAGTTTATGAACTTTTTTGAGGGCTCTAGTTATGACGATGGTGTATTTGATGGGAGATCGTTACTCTTTGAGTGGGTAATATATGTTGATTTTTATTGGTAACTCTGAACATATTGACAGCAACAGTGAATTTGTATAAGTTTGTATAGTTTTAAAACATTGTGGAAGTATAACTTTGTCTGTTGTCATTATTCGAGAAAGTTCGCAGACATTTTTTATGAATTACTCCCAAAGGATGTTTTATAGATTCCTTTGAGTTATCCTATGTTGCAGTGCAGTATAATAAATGTGGATGGATGAAGTTATAATATAGGAATAAGGAGTGCGTTCTGAGGAGGGGTCCTTTTTTTAGTTTAAATAATATGAAGAGAAATCTTAACATTTTGAATTTGATATGTTGTACAGTACATGACTTTTGAAATTTAGTTTTACGTCTAAATCATTTCTGCTTTCGCCGAATTGTTCATTCTGATGACGGTCAAGTTTGTCGCCCCACCTTAGTCCATATTATCCGAAGGAGTTTCAAAGTCATGACAAAGTTGAATCTTTGTATTATTAATAAAAATGTGTACTTATATAATGCCACACCACAAAATTATATTAGTCATCTTAATTATAAATATACTTTTTTAATGAGACTACGCATAGTCTTTGGGCTTAAATAGGGTAAAAAGAAGAAAGAAATTATCAAGTTTATTACCTTCTTGTACATTCTTATCAAAATTTTCGTGATAATGGAAAAATGTACACACTTGAAAGCTGATATAATAAATAAAATTAAATAAAATTAAAGTGGTGCAATATTTCATCACATGTAATTTCAATTAAATAATTCAAAATGGGAACAACTTATATGTTTATATTATAAAATTAATATCTCTACACGTTAGTAATGGAGAAAAGTGAACTTGTGTAAGGAATATGATGCAAAACTAACAAAATTTATCAAATATATAGTTTGTTTATATATCTGACTACAAATGCAGTTATTGGGATAATTTGGGTTAGACCCACAGATTAACGTGGAATCCGAACCATGATCCGTTAGGAAAGTCCGCAACTACAAAGTCCTCGCACAGACTCGATCTTACGATCTCCTGATCAGCTCCCCAGTCTCTTAACCAATAGGATACCCAGGGTACCCATTATCTACCAAACAATATTTTGTATGGAAGGATGAACAGCTGGAGGAGCCGAGTGTTGCTTGCGCTCGCAGTGAATCGAACGTGGGTCCCGAGGATTCGTAGTCAGTGATGCTAAACATTGTACCACCTAGGAACATTACACTGTGTATATATATTAGCAGAGCCCCTCAAAACATTTGAGGTCAAATTAATATCTTTATTGCAACATTACTTTTTTAAATACAGAATTTCTAGTTATTCTTTCATCAAAGACTTCAACAGAATCTAAATTTCACACTCTAGAAAAGGCTACATAAAGCTGTCCATGTGTTAAAAGAGGCTTCGGAATATAAATACAAAACATCTGCGGTCATATTAGTATCTCTATCAAGGCAGCCTGAGAGTAATGCAGCAGAATTATCAAAACCCTACGGCAAATGTAAAAAAATTTGGAAAGCCGGATCTATTTATTACGTTTACTTGCTATCCAAGATGGACTGAAACCGATGAAAGCACTGAAGCTTACGAAAGACCAAAACATAGGGCAGATATTGTTGAGAAGATTGAACGTTCATGCAAATATTACCACCAGGAAATGAAAATATGCAAAAATAGAAGCTGATACAAAATTTCAATAATAATAATAATAATAATAATAATAATAATAATAATAATAATACCCATATTTTATTAGGACGATGTTCAGCCTATTCATTACATGAATGTGAACCCAAAATATCCTACTTTTGTGTGAGACAAACACATATTAAAATTAATCTTATTGGCTACTAAAGCTTGCATATGAAGTTTTCTTTGAAACAAGTTCACTATTTTCCTCTTCCTCAACAAGACAGAAAAATGTTTTGTCGGCAAGAAATTTTTTCATGAAAAATGCAAACAGAAACGATCAACATAAAGAAAACAGAAAGGTGAATCCCGAGAACTATCTGTGAGGACCAGCGGAAACCAATAGTTTCACATAAAATTCCAGACAGAACTTCCTACGAAGCCACCAAAAGCAAACGAAGATGACCAAATACTCGAGACAATGGCGTTGGTACTGATATCATTAGGGAGTCCCATGGTAAGAGCTTCCTTATTAAGTACAGCAAATGCAGCCACTAGCTCAGCGCTCATTCCGACATGAATCAGAACAACAGCGATTATGCAGATCGGAATTGTTAACTTGAAAAAAAGAAAAGGCGCCGGACCAATCAGTAAGTACCCCAAACAAACAACAAGGGTTCCTATCAAGCACACGTGTTTTGGGGACAGTAATTTGTCGGAAAGTCTTCCCCAAATAGGAGCCGACAGTGTATAAGTGATTCCACTGACTGTGAATAGAAGTCCTACCTGCACCGGCCTTAACATAAGAAAACGAATATGAGGTTCAAAGTTTGTTTCCAAAAATCCCATGCTAAGAGTCGCTGCAGAAGTAGTTGCTGATGCTACAATAACTGGAAATTGCCTCAGAAGGCTAAAGGCCACTTTACAAGAAGGCGTAATGTTTGATTCTTCTTTGGCACAGGTAAAAAAAGAAAGCAAATAAACTCATTACAGTTAAAAGGCTTCCTAGTAATGCAAACGGAAATAAAAATCCTCCTACTTCATAAAGAGCACCTCCTATAAACGGACCGAAAATGAGTCCAACACCGAAGAAGGTCTCGATTAGCGCAAATGAGGAACCTACATCATCAGGAAATTCATTTGCAATAATTCCGCCTGATGCAGTAAGAAAAGCTGCGTATCCTGCGCCGTCGACAATTCTGAGTGTAAAGGACATTGCAATAAAAGTGGTAACCTCGTTGATATACTCTAACAATCCAAAAAGAAGGTTTGCAGTTCCAAGAGTGAAAATACTAATGTTTAAGACGGATTCAGCTCCAAGGTAAGTGAGGAAGGTTCCGCAGACGGGGCTGAGTAGGAATATAACCAAAAAATACACACCAAATACGAACCCATATTGCGAGGACGAAGCGCCTTTTTCTTCCGCTTCTTTTGGATAAAACGGAGCTTGAATGGAATTGCATAGACCAACACCAAATTCGGCTACGCAAATGATTATTAGTGTTACGTACTGTCGTCTTGTATATTTAGACATTATTATAGATAATTATAAATAATTAAAAAACCATTAACAAAAGCAAGTAAGGGTGTATATTTTTTTAAATTGCAAAATAATATATATGTTCTTCTGCTCCCAACAATTCAATTGGACAATGGAGGCTCGTATATCATACAGAACTTCCCAAGTATACAGGTTTTGTACAGAAGATTCACCGAGATTTCATATGCTTCTGAAAATAGAGAAATTTGAAAAGACGAATAATTTTGAAGTATTACTTTTTTATTGGTCTGAGATGAAAAGTGTTGAGAGTTATATTTCCTAATTGTGAATCAGGGGGTATATTTTTGGTAAAAATCCATATTCTTTTACAGACCTTGGCCGAATTTCATTAGAATCACCAATCAAAAGTTAAAATTTTTATATTCCTTTGGGTAACTGACTTATTATTAAGAAATAAAACGGTAAAGTAAAGCAATTCATCTTTTAAGAACCCATATTTCATAATTATACTCAAGTTTTAGTGCTTTGTTAAGTACTGAAACTGGAGTAGGATAAGAAATTCATATCTTGCTGAAAATCAGATCTGTTGATTCAAGGTGGTAACCCTCCAGATATAAATCCTATAGAAAATTTATAGGAATTAATAAAAAACAAAAATAAATGAAAATAAAAATAAATGAAACAGATCTGATATCAAGCCTAATTCATGTTTTGCATCATGATTTGAAGGTGTGACATCATTGACTCAAGTATATCGAGAGTATGTTTAAATTAAAACTAAATGACAAGCGACAAAATTTACGTCTGTTCTCTAAGATGTATAAAATTTCATACAATTGTTAATGTTGCTGCCACTGATTGTGTCGCGAAATTTCTCTACAGCTTTCTTACTTTTATTTCACACAATATACATCAGTATACAGAATAGACACAGTTACGGCGACATTACACAAAAGCGTGTCGTACACCAAAACAAGTAGATTAATTCTAACGGTTAATTCACCACCAGTTAACTTTCACGGGAGTTCTTATGTACATAAAATGTCTTAGTGTGCAGTGTGCACGTGTACTGCAGGTCATATTTCCTTCTGCTTCCTTGGTGCAGAGGAAATATGACCTGCACACGTGCACACTGAGACATTTTATGTACATAAGAACTTCCGTGAAAGTTAACTGATGATGAGTTAACCGTTAGAATTAATCTATTTGTTTTGGTGTACGACACGGTTGTGTAATGTAATCTTAACTGTGTTCTTTCTCCTAAGTCTTAGACATCATAGGCACTGAAAGAGAGCGAAACACTTAATTAAGTGGATCACAATACTATGGATTTCAAAGTAACAAAATGAAAAATATTTATTTGAATAAGCAAACGTCAAAAGGGTTGTAAAATTGAAATACTCTAATTTCAAAACTTAGGGTGTTTATATTTTGCACCCAAAAACATCTAACACATTGTATACTGCACTGCAGTATATACTATCTTAGGGGTCGAGAGCTTTTAACAGCTTGAGAGCCACATTGGGTTATATAAAAAATTATTAGGAATAAAGATTCGCAGGTATAAATGCAAATTTTTTATTTTATAATAATAATAATAATAATAATAATAATAATAATAATAATAATGCACACTTATGGGCTAGCAATAAATATATATAATTATTAAAATATTATAGGGAACTTATCTGTCTTGTATTAATGATAATAAAAAATAAACAATACTAATAATAATGATATTAGCAATAATATTAACATGAGAACCAAACATACTTTACTGTATCATTCATACGTGTCTCATTTCATATTTTTTTAACTATTATTAATTATAATCTAACCTAACCATTGCCAGGCTTCGCTATCACACTGCCTCTCTACCTCACAACCTCTTTACACCACTACCTTTACGTGTACGTGCTGACGTGCTGAGGCATGCATTCTAGAAGTAGGAATGAATTTCGGATATTTACTTTAATGAAGCAAATGTAAAAATGTAAAAAACTCTTTCGGAGTTTCATTTTTCTGTCGCGTGCTACAGCTCGAAACCTACTGGTTTCTCGACCTGTTTATATGGTCTGTTTTCTTTACTTTTGTCTCAAGAATGCACCCTGGGATTTATGAAACACATTTGTGCATCACCCTGTATATAATAAAAGTAACATTGGACCCAGAACTGAGCCCTATAGCACACCATGTTTGACAAGCGCTTTAGTTGAGCAAACCTTATTTTACTGATACAAAATGATATCTATTGGACAAAAAACTTTTAAACCAATCACTGATTGCTCTTCTAAAGCCGTAACAATATAATGTATTAAGTAGAATAGTAAAAAGGATAGGTTAGGTTAGGTTAGGTTAGGTTATTAGGTGGTCTGCGTTGAAATGAGGTTAGGAACTATGGTTAGCGTTAAAATGAAACTAGTTAAGTTAGGCTAGTTTACGATATTCTTGGGTCTGTTATAGGTAGTGTGAAAAATGATGGAGTAATTATGGAAGTAAGGAATGGAGGTAATAGTGTGGTGTAGTAATGCTTAGTTAAGAATATAAATTTCTGTTTTGTTTAATTAAGATAATGTTTAATATAAATTTACTAAAAATTGTATGATTACGATAAAGCATGTTTGTTAGATTGTAAATTGTTTAAAATGGGAAGAGTTGGCAATCTTGAAGAGAGGCCGACAGAGCGGAACCCACAAAAAGACTCAGTCTTGAGGCGGACGCGATACGCGTAAGATTTAGAGCCATGTGATCTTAAAGTCAAATTGTTTTGTGTTCCTCTCCGACCTAAATTATTATATAGAAATTTCATACTCGCATACCCCTAACTTAACTAAACCATTTTCGAAATTAATAAAACGTAATAAGTGTTAATAAAGAGTATTAATATACCTCCCCTTCCCCCTTGTTTTATAACGGTTTTCAGAGTCAGTCTAGGCGCGCTACCATGATATTATACGATACGGCAAAAAGAGTGTAGAGAAACAAAGTGATAAATGAAAGAAAGAGCCGATAGAGAATAAATAGAGATAGTAAAGTAGAAAGAAGCGTAAATAATGAAGAGAAAGTAAATAATAAACTACATCTGGTCACTACATCTGGTGGCGAGCGGTGGTCTTACATCATATTTTGTGAGGCTTACCCACGTGATTTAGTATTTGATTAAAATTCTTAAAACCGGTATAATAACCAATAGCGTTAATGAATATTTTATTTCGATTATTAAAATATCTAAATGCAAAGTTTCCGTTTGCAGGCAAATTTCGATTTTCATGCCTTAAAATTTCATTGTAAATATAAATAAATGGCGCTTCGCCTTCGCATCCTGATAGCGTCCCTGACAAACTTCGCGCCTAAGAATTTAATTTGTTTTCCCTTTGTCCATTTGCATCGTCCAGTTCCGTTGCTTTTCGTTTGTCCGACTCAATATTGCGAGTCATTATTACGTTAAATTTCGTTCATTTTCGGAGAGGATATAGTTTGAAAATTATCGTGCTGCCTGAAGACTCAATTTTTCTTTTTTCATCTCTTCCACTGTATGCCTCTTCAGCTTACCTTTTTTTTTTGTTTAAAACTTTTGAATTAGTAGTAATTGTGATATAATACGATTAATATAGAAAAAAATTTGTACGTAAGTAAATTGTTAGTTTAAATACAGTATGATACACATTTTATATGGTCCTTTCAAAATGTTTTAGCGAAAATTTGTACCGAAACATTTCATGAACATGAGAAATTTTCTGGGTTTCATTAGCAGATTTTTGATTATATTTCGATTGCCTGTATATAATAATAGGATTATTTTGTTTATATAGATTTACGGGCTTTTTGCTTCGCTCGCTTCGCGCTATATAGGTTAAGTTACAGTTAATTGACAGTCGAAAGGTAATCTTAAACATATTAAATTTGTCAGATTATAAGTCGCCGTATAGGATTGTGTTAAATTTCAAAATAAGCAGAATTCGTTTAACTGAAATAGAGAAATTGTGTTGTAAAATTTTTATAAGTTTTTTTGATTTTTATATACTCATTAATTATATACTCATTAATTATACTACTTATTAACTAATACGTATTTATTAGTTATATATATAATTACATATATTTATATACTCATAAACTTTGGTAGGTAAGCTGATTATTTTTTTTCTCCTCTCTCTGTTTCTTTCGTTCATTTCACGACAATTCCGACATATTTGGTAAAATGGCTATTGTATGTACTAAGGATTTCTTGTAGGCCTATCGTAAAATATTGTTCGGAGATTAACCGTTATTACGGTATGTCTATTGAGTAGTAAATTTTAGTTATTTAACAAAATTTTAATTGGTTTAACATAAATAAGCATAGGATTTTTCTTTAATAAGCACAAATGTTATGCATAAAATTCTAAATTGTTCTTTCCGCGCATAACATTGAATTTATTAAATATAGGCCTAAAAGTGCAGCAGTAAATTTTATTTTTATTTTGACGGCCAATGTGAGTTACGGTACACATTTTACTAAATCTGGATATTATAATTTTTTTGAATTACAGAAATTTGTGTAGAAAATTCTTTCATATATTCTTTACGTTTTATAAATTCATTCAATAATCAATTTTATTGTACAGGTAGGCCGATTTTTATTTTTCTTTCCAGTTCAATGACAATGGTAAAATTTTTAGTTCAAATTTAGATTGTATTCTAAAAAGGATGTTTTAATTTGATATTTTAATTTGGAATTAGAAATGAAAAATGTCTTTTTTTTTAGTTCGAGCGTTTGCATGGAAAATATTACGAAATTATGTTAGGATATAATGCAGTTTCATTCGGTTAGGGATATTTGTATAGAGGTTCGCTTACAAACAAAGCGACCGCTCAATTAGGAAATGTTTTAGTTTTGTTTACAGTGGATTGTGTATTGTAGTGCATATGATCTATTCTTATTTAGTATAACTAAAATTTGTAGTTTCACTTGGAAACGATAAATTACTGAGATTTTTGTGATTTGCAAACCATACTGGGGTTTCTGTTGAAGGAGAGAGTTGTATCTCAGATGTAATTTGCGAATTGCGAGTTCAATTCATATGAAATTTGACGTTTCAAGTTGGAATTACTGTATTAAAATAATTTTTGGTAGTAATATTTAAATTTTTTTTACTTTTTAATAACTGTTTAGAAAATTATTGTTTAAACCTTCAGTCGGAGTTAACTAATGCATTTGAAACATTGACTCAAGTGTACACTCGGAAATGGAGCCTTATAGATAGCCAGTAACGTTTTTGTGGCGTCTTTGTGTGCTCCTCCTCAAAGCAAGAGGGTTCATGATTGTCAGAGAATGGATGACATGAAGTTTCTGGGGTTCATTTTTGTCTTTTGTATTTAGAGGTATTGAGGTGATTTCTGACGATAGTTTGAACAATAATAATTCTTAAATTATACTAACAGTTACTATGTATGGGCGCTTTATATTTATACTGTACAATTTTGTTTAGCGTTTTATGACTTTTTTTATCTTCTCTGCTGTAACTGCCATAAGTGACCTTATTGGTAGCTAGATTTGATTAAATTTTTGCGAAATTTTTATATTTTTTCCGTGAATTTGGCCAGAGCAAATGTGTAGTTAGTTTCGAAGTGAACTGTCGAGAAAATTCGATAAATTAAAATGAAATGATAAGCAGTACAGAAACGTTTCGAATAAATTTTTTTTTCAAAATTGCAAAGGCTCGGTTTGGGGTCAACCAAGTTGAATCCGAGTTCCATCAAGTGAGTTTAGTCGACCGGATAGGTGATCGATCACCAATGAGAGAGAGAGAAGAGAAACCAAATGCGCATGGACTTGGCGCAGGATGGTTTCGGAAGAGAAGAGAGGAACCGAATGCGCATGGACTTGGCGCAGGACAGTTTCGGAAGAGAAGAGAAATTTACGTGTGCAGGGTCTTGGCACACGAAAGTTTCGATCGAAGATGGTCTACTGGTATTTTTCGGGCAGTAGCTGGTCACGCTGCTCGAATGCTTCGCTAAATATGTGTCACAGCGCGGTAGACAAGCCACGAGAGCTTGAACGGGTGCCTACGACTGTACTGTCCATACAGACATACAGTAGGTTCGTTGGGAAACGGCCTACGGCGGAGTCATCGTTTGATTGTTGCCAGTAGAAGAGTCTTTCAGCTGGACGTAGGAAGAGCAGCGTTCACCGACAAAAGTGGAGATGAGACAAGGCGAGTTTCTTCATCGACTTCTAGAATTGCAAATTCCGTCCAATTCCAGCGCGTGGTCCCGCTTTCAGATATCTCCCCCCCTGATCCTTTTAGAATTGGACGTCTCTTGTTTTTTTTTTCGCCATTGGAGAGAGAGCGGAACCATTATAGCGTGCTGCCCTGTTGCATATTGATTGATGCAATCCCTTGCATTCTAGCGAAGTGAGCAGGAGAGCTGCGATTGAAAATTGAAATCCGTTGTCAGCGTGCGGAGTGTCATCTAAACAACGTCCAGCAAATTAAGTACTGATTATTGTGTAATGAAATTATAAGTGAAAAGGGTGCGATTGCCCATAATTGTTGTGTTTTTCGTGAAATAGTATGTGCGCTCTTGGTCAGTATTTTATGTAAACTTTTTCTTATTTTTTCTATGTTGCCCTGATAGTAACTGTATAACTATACAAATAATTGTTTCAAATGTAAAGCGATCGTTGATGAGAAATCGCGGGAATAGATTGTGAACTTGAGATTTGTGTAGCCACTGTAAGAAAATTTTCGTTATTTTTTTTGGCATGTATAGATTAGTTACAGGTTGTAATTTAATTATTAGAGTGAAATGTTATTTTATGCAAATGTGAAAATTATAAAGTTTTCGGTTTTTATAATATGATACAATATATGTATGGAATTGTCATTCTATTATTTCTTGTCTATTTCTAAACTTTGAATTGTTAAAGAAAAAAAAAAAAAAAAAAATTGCAAAATATAATTTGTTGAAAAATTTATTGAATTGTTAAACGATATTAATAAGTTTTCTAATGAAAAACTTATTTTCAAGGGGGTGATGCGAGTGTAGTAATGCTTAGTTAAGAATATAATTTCTGTTTAATTAAGATAATGTTTAATATAAATTTACTAAAATTGTGATGATTACGATAAAGCATGTTTGTTAGATTGTAAATTGTTTAAAATGGGAAGAGTTGGCAATCTGAGAGAGGCCGACAGAGCGGAACCCACAAAAGACTCAGTCTTGAGGCGGACGCGATACGCGTAAGATTTAGAGCCATGTGATCTTAAAGTCAAATTGTTTTGTGTTCCTCTCCGACCTAAATTATTATATAGAAATTTCATACTCGCATACCCCTAACTTAACTAAACCATTTTCGAAATTAATAAAACGTAATAAGTGTTAATAAAGAGTATTAATATACCTCACCCTTCCCCCTTTGTTTTATAACGGTTTTCAGAGTCAGGTCTAGGCGCGCTACCATGATATTTATACGATACGGCAAAAGAGTGTAGAGAAACAAAGTGATAAATGAAAGCAAAGAGCCGATAGAGAATAAATAGAGATATAGTAAAGTAGAAAGAAGCGTAAATAATGAAGAGAAAGTAAAATAATAAAGGCGAACACTACAGTGGTATTGAGGTAGAGAGGTAGTGAGGTAGTGGTTTGTCAACTACATTTCCTTATTGTCTAACTGAAAGTAAACTTTTAATAATTTCAAAAATGGTCTGTTTTCTAAAACGATTTTATAATTTAAGAGATGTACTTCATAGTTAAATTGTTTAAAAATAAAAAATTAGCATGCATAGAAATTACAAACAGTCACTGTTCTGCAGAAGAAGAAGAGAGAGAGAGAGAGAGAGAGAGAGAGAGAGAGAGAGAGAGAGAGAGAGAGAGAGAGAGTGTGGAGAACAAATGTTTTAGCAGATATAATTATGCGTATCCTTTCCAGGTAAAGTGACAAGAAACTTTAGAAAATTACATTCAATCAAGAAGTAGGTTAAATGGTTTGTTTAGGCACTTTATGGTGTGTGTTGTGTGTGTGTGTGTGTGTGACCTTCAGGATGGGGGATAGAAAATAGTAGTGTTATTCATCGCTGTTCGACATTGGACGGGGAAAATAATAATAATGTGCGAAAAATATCACTTTACCTGGAAAGGATACACATAATTATATCTGCTAAAACATTTGTTCTCCACTCTCTCTCTCTCTCTCTCTCTCTGCAGAACAGTGAAAACTTAAAAATCGGCTGATAACTTAGCATTCACATATTAAAAAATTTACTGCAGCTTTATAAAAGTTATTTGATTCTAATATGGAGCATGTGAACTTGCATTTGTATGTGTGGACCTCTAGGGGGATATTCTCAATTCGTTCCATTTGTCTGCTCAGATGCGTCTATAGTAAGCTCTTTTATCAAGAAGAAAACAATTGATTTAGTATGGATACTGTACTTAGTGAAAAAATGTGTGTGTGTGTGTGTGTGTGTGAGGGTATATACACGTATCTGGGCATGTATGTTGTTTACAATAACTTAAGAGTGCATATTTGATATTTATTGTTGTCTAACATCAGACGGGGAAATAATAATAGTAATAATAATTATAATAATTTATGTACGACCTGAGAGAGAGAGAGAGAGAGAGAGAGAGAGAGAGAGAGGATAACTTTCTTGAGAACTTGCGTGTATAATTAGGCCACGCCCACTTTTATTTTTCCCTTATCAGATTCCCCCACTGCCCATTCACCCTTATTAGCCCCTCATTTCACTTATGTGAAAATGAATAATTCTAACATTAATTTTGGCATATAAAGTCCAAACTCGCGTGACACTTTAACTGTATATAAAATGCAAGTTTGGAAAAATAAATTATCTTTCTTACCTGTCAATATGCTGTGACAGCAAAACCTTGCCTTTATCTTCAAATACTTTGCGAAAGAATTCAGCCTATTGAGAATAAAAAACACAGGTCAACATTAAATAATAATGACGTCAACAATTTTAAACATATAAAAACCCTTGTAATCTTCCAAATTATTATTCTGATCTGACCTAGAGGCAGTAAGAGGATATCTTTGTCTTCTCCTTTGAGCCCTGATTTCTCCAGAGAACTTAATTACAACTAAAGTACTTCATATTACTGAATACATGATTTAAGGTTGGTAATACTGTTTTGTACGTCATACACAAATGCCAAACTCACGACTTTATCGCAAAAGAAAAAGTAAAAAATAGGAAAACACGTACGTATTTCCTTCGCAAATGGGTTTTAGTTGCTATGGGAACTGAGCACATTGTAAAAGCGGTAAAAAAAATAGGAGCTATATATTTTAATAATTATATTCGGAGATACAAAGCTTTTATTACTGATATATATATATATATATATATATATGCTGTGTGTGTGTGTGTCTCTCTCTCTCTGTATTAACACCCAAATAAGAAGGGAATGGTGCTCTTCCAATACGTGCTCTACCGTAAAATTTACATTCCAATATGTGCTAACTAACGAAAATATCACGACCTAACCTAACCAATCGTTAGGTCAATTGTACGCCCTTGACGATTGGTTAGGTTAGGTCGTGATATTTTCGTTAGTTAGCACATATTGGAATTTAAATTTTACGGTAGAGCACGTATTGGAAGAGCACCGAAGGGAATAAACTACTCGGCGGTTTATTCTGTTTACACCCGAAAGTGTATAAAGTATCAGTGAATCCATGCATATAATTTATAAAGTGAAATTCCTTAAAATTAAGAAAGTGCAGTACAGTTTACATAAATTATCACCATTTTTAACGTATATATTTAAAACGTAATACGGTTGGCATTCGAGAAATTTTGAAACAAGGCAGGAAGAAGGTCATAAAATGCAAAGGTCAGAAAACCCTCGACCATCGAAAGGAAAGAAAATAGAAAGAAAGGAAAAAAAATAAATAAAGAATTTGTGTGGGTATTTCTTTTTACGATAATTAATGAATAGCATGGCCATGGGTTCAAATTCTTACTTAATCTGCAATTTGTGTAATCTGGAAACAACTGAAAAAAGCTGCAATACGATGTGATTTCTGTCAAAAACTGCAAGACTTTATCTTCGCGGTATTTAAAGAAATGAAGGTAGCAGACTCGAGTGTTACAAAAAAGAATGAAATAATGGGGACACAAGAGTCCGGAAATGTCCCAACGAAAAACCGGTGGATGAGAGAGGGACGAAATAACGAATAACAGTATAATAACAAATAACAATATAATAACGAATAACAATATAAACAATATAATACGGAATGAAGACAAAGATGAACGAAAAGAAATAAGTAAAAGTTGCGAGGTAGTATAACTGTCCAACGAGCGAAATGATAAAAAGATAATAAATAAAAACGTAGGAAATAATCAGCCAAAGAAAAATAATGATAATACCAAAATTAAGAACTTTGAAAATAATAAGAAAACAAGAAGTAGAAGCGTAGAAAATACCGTATGTAAATACTACGCAAAAGGGAACTGCAGATATAGGGACGGGCAATGCATCTGTGCACATCCCACATTATGCAACACACATTACACAAGTGGATATTGCAAATTTGATAAGAAGTGCAAGTTCCACCATTTTACGGTCTGCAACACCTATGCAAGATATGGGAGGTGCAAATACGGGCAAAAATGCCGTTACCACCACCCTCAAAGGAACGCAACGGGTGAACAGGAAAAACGAACATCAAAGAAGGGTACCAATATTTTAGACGTAGAAAACAATTCAGCTGCTAAATACTATCCAGCAAATACAAAGTCAGCTGACAAATATAGGAATCCGAGAGTCTGACAGAAGGCACGCACAAAGACACTTCATGCGTTATGGGACAACAGGTACGACAAAGATAAAAAGAGGCAAATTCTCGGAGGACTACAAGGCAACGAAACCGGCACCACCATTGGAAAACGAATCGGAACCACCTGTATGCGAAAACGATAAAGAAAAAATAAAACTAATCCTAGCCAACATTCAGGGCTTTAAATCAAATCATTCCCCTGACAAAGTTTTATACCTGAAAGGACTCATGCAAGAAGCCGGAGCAGACTTTGCATGCCTCACGGAAACTCATCTAAAGGACTGCCAGGCAAACTGTGAAAACTGTGAGTCCTGTGCTGACAAAAAAGAAATACAAATACAAGGGATATTTCTACGTTATCAATTAGATTGCTGTTGTTTGGTTTGTGAATACCAAATCTAGGCAGTTGTTTTTCTTGTGTTTTATGTTATTTCTTGCGTTAACATAAATTCATCAGCTAGAGCTAGTAGCATCTTTACCTGCTCCTGGTCTTCCCGTGTGCCCCCCTTGTCCTGGTATATACATATATTTTTTCCTATCATTTTACATTTCATGAATGGGAAATTAAAATCACCACAGAGAAAAATATTTGGGGTTGGAAAGTGTAGATCTTTTATCCAGTTTCTTACCTCTGCAATGGAATCTGAAAATTTTGAGGTTGGCGTATTTGGGGGTTTGTACATTACAATTAGTACTATATTTAATTTTTCAACTTTTGCTGCTACACATTCTACATAGCTGTTTCAGGTACTTATAGTCATTTCTGCCATATGCCTTTCGTGTGTGTAAATGGCAAATCCTCCTGTACGGACTATGGAATCATAATACATAAACTGAAATATATTGGAATAAAGGAAAAGTAGAGAAATGGATATATAATTTCCTTAGTGAGCGGCGGCAAGTCGTTACAGTACAAGGAGTATCTTCATCAGAATCAGAGGTCCTCAGCCCAGTACCACAAGGTACAGTATTAGCTCCACTCAGAGATGGGCAGTATCTTAGATACATTTTTTCAAGTATCTTAATATTAAGATACATTTCTAAAGATATATTTCTTAAGATACATTTTCGATATAGGCCTACATTATTTTTTTATGATTATTTCTGACGTGTTTATAAGTGAAAACCGTACTACAGTATATCTCGACCCTTTTTATGCTAACTAATGGTCCTAACTAATACATTACAAATTACACCAGTGTCAAGTCAGTCAAGATATTATTAGTTATAAACTAGCTTAGCCTGTACAAGTTATGTAGCCTTGCACACAATAAATGATGTTAAAAATAGGCCCTATGTATTTTCACTACACATTTGCTAGAATTATAGTTTTTAAAAATGATTAATATGGTACATTCATTATGTACATAAATATGGTGCATATATTATTTTGTAAAAATTGGTCGTTGCCAATGTACAGGCAGTTTTTACATAAATTTCTTATGTTCTTGTGGTTCGGAACCCACGTAAAATTGTAGGTCCCCTCCGCCACCACGGAGGACATACACAATACACAATTACGAACACAGTTAGGTAGACCAGCCATGAGTGGATCCTATGGTCTTTGTTGGTCTGAAACATTATAACATTATAACTTATAAGTAACATATATATATCGGGTGGCCCCCCAAAAAGTTCTCATTTTTCAACTAGTCATATCTCAGTAACCCGTGGACCTATATAGACGATATTTTAACACAATTTACACCAAAGCCTTGTCTCACTATGGTTAAAATTTGAAAACGATATCATTTATGCTTTTCTCACAATTTATAAAATAAAAACTCGTGTAAAAAAAAACAAATATCGATTGTAGTCTATGCTCGGCCTTTTGGCGAATTTTAGGCCATGCGTAGGCTACGCCCGTTTCAGAGTTTACGAGCTTACAGACTACATATCCTTCAATCCTTCAGTCGCAATCATGACGTTGTCAGAAGAAGACTGTGCTCTCATTAGAGCTTGCTACATTGACAAAGGATGGAAGAGTGGAAGATTAATACGAGAGTTTCCAGGGAGAGGTTGGAAGAGACGTACACTAGACAAACTGTTAAAGAAGCTTCGCGATACAGGAACCACCACCAGGAAACCAGGAAGTGGCAGGCCAAAAACAGCAACAACACCAGAAAACGTGGATTACATAAATGATAAAATCTGCTCTCAAGAAAATGAACCAGGGACTCATTTATCGCAACGGACAATTGCCAAAAATCTGAGTATTGGTAGTTCTGTGCAACGTGTAGTAAAATCGCTGAACCTAAAACCATTCAAAAGGATTCCCACATCTAGAAAAAACGAAAATGTGAAGGATAAAAGAAAAACAAGGTGCAGACAGTTGCTTAATAAATTTTCAGTTGATGGTGTTAAGAAGATAGTGTTCACGGATGAGAAAGATTTTACACTAGAAATTCCACGAAATCCTCAAAATGACGTTGTCTACGGACGTGGTCGAAAACGCGATATTCCGGTGAATAGACTGTATCATGAGACATCGCGATTTTCAAAAAAAGTGATGATATCTGCAGGCGTTTCTTGGAACGGTAAAACTGACGTTCATTTTATTGATACCGAAACGACGAAAGTGAATTCCGTAAATTACATGGAACTTTTAAACACAAAGTTGTTGCCAGACTGCCGTCGTCTCTATCCAGAAAATGATTTTTGTTTTCAACAAGATGGGGCACCGTCACATACAAGCAAGGCCACACAGGCATTTCTGAATGATAATACGCGCAAATTCATTACCAAGAATGAGTGGCCGCCTCAAAGCCCGGACTGTAACCCAATGGATTATTCGATTTGGGAGTTGCTGAAAGAGAAAGTTTATCGTGGGCAGCGCGAAAAATTTACTGAACGTGAATTAAAGGACAAAATACTACAATCATGGCAGGAAATTGACAATAATGAGGTGCAACGAAGCATCTCTGCGTGGAAGAAGCGACTCCGATTAGTTTGTCAACAGGACGGTGGTCCAATCGATCATTTAATTCGCTAAAATAAATAAATTATTCATGATATTTGTTTTTTTGACACGAGTTTTTATTTTCTAAATTGTGAGAAAAGCATAAATGATATCGTTTTCAAATTTTAACCATAGTGAGACAAGGCTTTGGTGTAAATTGTGTTGAAATATCGTCTATATGGGTCCACGGGTTACTGAGATATGACTAGTTGAAAAATGAGAACGTTTTTGGGGGCCACCCGATATATATATATTCTGTTTGTGTATATATATATATATATATATATATATATATATTAGGGTGCCACATAAAAATCATTTTTTGATTTTTAGGACGGCCCTTTGTGGGATTGTTAGGTTGGGTGAAAAAGCCCTGAATATGAAATTTTAGCCAAATTGAAGGATATTTAGGGGTTCCGCATCGACCATCTCTGGCGTACCACGTGTCAGAAGTAATGAGTTTCTCCAAGAAATTGCTCCAGCTCCAAGGGGTAAAGTAACATGTACAATGTCAATATAAATGCATATACCATGGCGTAGAGGACAGTCACAGCTATATTTCCATAGCATTAAGTTTATTCCATCTCCAATATTTTTTTTATATTAATATTTTTGTCGCGGTTCAAAAGTTTTTTTTCAAAGTTTCACCTTAATACGTTTATGCTTTGTAATCCAAACCACACCAACCGGCAACCAGCTTATAACAACACAATACGCAACTAGCAAACAGTGCAAACACCTTAACAATATTGTTCAACATTATTTCATAATTAATTGGAATAAACTTGTCCCACCATGCCTGGGTAGCAGGATACTATTCTCTGTGTGTAATGTTATTAATAATACAAAATCATTAAATCAATTTCAATTTTATTGCAACAAAACAACTTAATATTATTAAAATAAAAAACATTTTATTCCGTATTAATCATAGTAATATACTGAGCCTACTGGCCATATAAATCAAAATAATAACTAAGAAATAAAGTATATACGATTATACATTGTTATACAGGATTAATAGGAGTAACACCCTATAAAAATGAAGCAAATTCAAATATACCATAAAGTACTCCCAAACCCGTTAAGGATTTCCGCTGCGGGCGCTCGGGTGCTCTTTGCGGTGCTTCTCAACGACTTGCATCAAGTACTGCCGTTGCTCCTCGTCCTTGGTGAGTGCGAGATTGTAGTTCTGCATCAGCGCGACCCCTCGCTCCGCCCGGACATTGACAACGCTCAACGTAGAGACACGGCGTTTCCCCGCCAGGTAGGACGCATTGTTCGACCAGGTAGCCGGCTCCAACTCTAGGAAAGAAGTATTGATCGCGAGCCGCTCGAAAAGAAGCGTGCTGGATGTCGTGCAAAAGTCTGCGACTGTCTTTCGCTCGAGCTCCTCCGGGCAGACGTCCAGGGCAATGCGCTTGGGTGGCTCCTCGGTGCCCTCGACATCCTTGATGGCCGTCGCAATTCGACTCTTCTCCTCCAGCGGAGTGTCGTCATCGAAGAGAGCGAGGGCGGCCAGGTGTTCACTCAGGTACCAGAGATGTCGTCGAAACACAGGGGAGGTAGCCTTGGACACGTCCTTGTCCACCTTGTCGTAGTCAACCAGCGCCTTGAGCATCGCCAGGTCAGTTCGAGGGGCAGCGGCGGGAAGGGGCGCCGTAAACCAGGCCGGAATGTAAACCAGCAGCGCAAAGTTTACGAAGCGCAGGATGCCCCGGGCCTCGCGAGCCTTAATGGGGAGCTGCTGCCGGAAGAGGTGGAGCTTGATGGCGTATATCACTTTGGCCATCCACCGGGCGCGGTGGAGTGCGCCCGGTCGCATGAAGCGCACACCTCGCTGGGGGACGCCTCCAAGCGCTATGATCGCCAGCTCCAGGAGCTCTCGGTAGTCGTCCCGCGGCTGGCCCTTGGTGATGTGACCCTTGAAACGCGCGATCAGATCGTCTCGCGCCTTGAGCAGCGGCTTAGTAAGGTCTTCCTTGGAGATGGCGCTGAATTGGTCGGTGCAGACGGATTGCCAGCGCTCCTTCAGTCGCGAGAACAGTTTAATGTCAGGACCAGAGGAGGGGCCCATGCACTCGATGAAGGCTTTCTCTGCCACCAATTCTAGCATGTGGTGCCGACAGGCCAGGTTCAGCAGCTGGCGGTGAAGGCCCTGCTCGATGAAGACGCAAGCGCCCGAAACGACGCCCGTGTTGGCAGCTGTCGTGTCAAAGGAGAGCCCGACGACACGATCAGCGATTCCCCAGTCATCCAACGAGTTCAGCACAGCATCTGCTTGGGCGCGACCAGTTCCAGCAGGCAGCTTCGGCACGGAGAGAAGTTTGTCGACGCCGTCGCCGGACACGACTATGGCGAGGCGATCGACCTTCTTGCCGCTGAAGTCGGAGACCATCTTCCCGTCCCAGTGAACGATGAGCGGGACACTGGGATCGAACGTCATCTTCACTTCTTTGGCGATTTCCCCTCGATGACGCAATCGCCAACGCCGAATCGTCTCGTGACTGAGAGCCAGTTCATCTGTGTCTTGAATATCCAGACTGGAAGCAGCTGCTTTCATGAGTTGAACGGCTCCACGGTTGCTTGTTTTGGTCCGGTCCAGTGCCGACGCTAGGTCTTGAGTCATAATGTTCTTTTTGCGACGGCGCTTTGTAGGTGGATTGGTTTCCTCTTCTGTCGAGCAATTAGGCGACGACGACGAGTTTGATGATGTAAGGGTTGCTGTTGCCAGTGATTGCTCTGATTGCTTTTGGCGTTGCCTTTCTTTGGCAGCTTCACGCGCGGATGCACGTTGCTCAATTCCAGTGAGGATTTTGTCCACCCCGGACATGACACCACGGCGACCCTTTTCGCGTTGAGCAAGAAGGAAGTCGCGATCCTCCTGGATGGTGATGACGGAGAGGGCGTTGTCGAGAGCCACGTCAAAAATGTCATCGAGTCCCTCGGTGAAGGCCGCCCTGGCTGCCTCACCTGTGGCGCCGGACCGCTTCCGGCTGCGCTGCAGTGCCTGCCAATTGTCGTAAAGTCTAAGCAGTTTTCGCGCGGCGCTTTTGGAGGTCATGGTCGGGATTCTGGCCATAGCCCAGAAAGTATACACCTCGACGATCACATTACGCGCCGCCTCGGCTAGAAGTTGTTTTTGCACCTTATGAAACTGTATAAACCGGCGAAGCACTTCACCATTTGAAGGTAACCTGTTTCCCGTTAGGGGGCTTGGGTTGGCGTGTCCGATTAGCCATATCTCGGTCTTGGATCTCAGTGAGCTTGCGGTAGCCATCACGAGATGATCACGCGTTGAATGCGTGAAGGAGACTGATTGACTGAAGACTGTGACAGTGTGACTCACCACACTAACCCGGCGTTGCGCTGTTGCCAGATCTCAATGCTGAAAAGTAGTGAAAATATATACAATGAGAAGCAAATATTAATTATAAATATTTAAATTTATGAAATGCATAAATTATAGCAATATATATGCAGGGTTGGCTGGTTTAACCCAAATGGTTTAAACCATTGGTTTAAACCATGGTTTAAACCATTTAAAAAAAACCATGTTTTTCTGGGTTTTTTGTTTTTTTATAATTTCAATTTTTACAACACAAATTATTTAATTCATAAACTAATAGCTCTAAAACTAAAACTTATATTTATATTGATAAGACCTAAAAACCATCAGTTCAGGGTAGCCTAGTATGTACGGTAGTATATAATATAGCTACCTTGCACTAGCAGGCCTATTTAATAGTGGCATTGCACATAAAAGGATTGAAGTTACCTGTATCAATTACATTATAAACGCATGTAGCTACAAATATAAATGTTGTTATTAGGTTTATTTTCATTTTTGTGAAGTTAGCACTTCTTACATCTAACATCTTCCAATTAAAAAATGAGACAGTCAGCAATTCTAATTTCTGAGTACCAGTACCTAATTGAGTTATCTGAGTTTTTTTTTTTTTTTAAACCATTGGTTTTTTTTTTTTTTTTAAACCATGGTTTTTTTCAACCCTGTATATATGTAATAGTGCCATGGTTACAGGTTTCCCAGATAAATCCATTATTTCGAACACACGGTACAACAGAAACGGTCGATGCGGAACCTCTAAATGTACTTCGATCGGGCTCAAACTTCATATTTAGGGTTTTCTCATCCAACCAAACAATATGACTAAGGGCCATTCGAAATTTCCAAATTCTAAAAACTGCCCCTATAGAGTGTGGCACCCTAATATATATATATATATATATATATATATATATAATCAGTGGCGACTCGTGACATTTTTGTTCAGGCATGCAATGTTATGGAATGGAAGAAAAACATCCGCCTAACCCTCTTGCCCAAACTTTGCATATTGTTTACATAGAACTTAGCAAGTTAAAGGTGTTTTACAAATTTTTGGGGACCTCTTTGAAGGAAAGTTCATTTAATGTTAGGCTTAAATATGCGAACAAAAAATTAGACATATTTATATATAGTAGTTACCGAATTGATCTAAAGAAAAAGATAAATTTAAAATTTACCTTAAATAATTGTGAAGCATTATTTGAATTGAAATTCTGCTCTCCTAGTTTTCCTGCAAAATTCTTCGATGACCAAATTGTAAAAGTACTCTCGATTCTCCATAAGCTTCTTGAGGAAATTTTTTTCAATTGAAATTAAGGCAAGATTAGATAGCCTTTCTTCACTTTGGGAACTCCGTAAATAACTTTTAATTCTTTTAAGCGCAGAAAATGATCGCTCAACACTTGCTGTCGATATTGGTATAGTTAGAATCAAATTCGTCAATTTATATATTTCCTTAAGACCTTTGTGCATTTCGCTTTCCAGTAGATATTTTAGGAGCTCAGCAACATTCTTTTTGGCAAAAGATTTGTGCGAATATAAAACACACAATTCAGAACGGAGACGAGGAAACTCAAAAATGAATTGTAGCTTCTTTTCAAAGATTCAAAAGCTCTCTCTGGGAAAGTAACATCATAGAACTCAAATTTTTTGCAATCTAAAAGCTCAATGAATTCCAATTTTTCCATTGAACTGAAACGCTCTTTCATTTGAAGAAGTATATTATCGAATATTTCATGAAATAGTTGACTATACTTCTCTTGTGGAGAAAGACTCTGTTTCCTTTTACATACAGGTTCACCACATCTTTCTGTTATCAAGTCCCACATATCTGCAAATTTTGTATCCCTTATTTGTTTGATTTTTTTCATAGTGCTTTCAACGGTGATTGAGCTATACACAATAGGGTGGATCGATTTTACATTGTTTTCGATTTCCATATTCTAATAGAGGCAAAAACTTGCGCATGCATGAGAAAATAGCATCTGCAAAATCTTAGCTTAATAGGTAATCATCTTCTGCCCCCGGCAGAGCGATGAAAATCATATTTTATTAGTCAAAAACGTATTTTTCTTATAATTTTTAAAATATTTCAATATGCGTGTGTGTTATTTCATGCCTAAGCAACGATATAAATGCTATGGGAAATATATAAATGCATTATTTAAGACAAAGAGCCGATCTGAAAATATGTATAATATTTTCATATTTTCAGATCGGCTCTTTGTCTTAAATAATGCATTTATATATTTCCCATAGCATTTATATCGTTGCTTAGGCATGAAATAACACACACGCATATTGAAATATTTTAAAAATTATAAGAAAAATACGTTTTTGACTACTAAAATATGATTTTCATCGCTCTACCGGGGGCAGAAGATGATTACCTATTAAGCTAAGATTTTGCAAAGGCTATTTTCTCATGCATGCGCAAGGTTTTGTCTCTATTAGAATATGGAAATCGAAAAAAATGTAAAATCGATCCACTCTAAATTACACAACATCCATAGATTTTGTTTGCAGCACATTAAATAGATATTCAGTAAAAGGAAAAATTGAAGAAAATACTTCTAATAAAAAATTAAAATCGAAAGTATCGATACTAGCAAGCAATCCGCGTGCACTATTTTTTGTTTTTTCATCAAATTTCTTTGGGTTTTCAAGAATGCTTTTTAAAAGATCTATTATATCTTCTTTATTTTCCTTAACTCTTTCAACTAGACGAGATGAATAGTTCCACCGCGTTGGAGCCAGTTTAGGGAAACGCTTTCCAACAACTTTGTCAAGCATTGAAGTTCGCTTAGTTGAACTGCTGAAAAATGATGACAAACTTCCTAATACTGAAAAAAAATTATTACATTCGGAAATTTCAGCGACAGCTTGGGATAAAACAAGGTTAAGTTTATGGGCGTAGCAGTGAAGAAAAATAGCCTCTGGTACAGTTTCTCTAATCTTTGTTTGTACTCCATTAAGATCGCTCCCCATAACAGCAGCACCGTCGTAGGTTTGAGCAACTAATTTTTTCAAACAGCCCAGTTCACCTAGTTGCCTTATACAGGGTGGGCCGTAAGTTTCCATACATAGGAAAAATAAACATTTTTTTATGGACAACCATTTTTATTTATATAATATGCTCTACATGGTTGCCATTGTTTTGAAAACACATTTCAATACGTGTTCCCCACTGTTGATGAACACGCATTAGCACAGTTGACGTTATGCTTGTAATGGCGTTGGTGATACGTTCCTTTAGATGATTTATGTCTCGTATCTTTTCCTGATACACCATGGCCTTCAAGTGCCCCCAAAGATAGAAATCAAGGGGGGTGAGATCTGGGGATCTGGGAGGCCACTCCACAGGACCACGCCGACCAATCCAAGCATCCGGAAACTGCTGCTGATCCAAATACCGACGCACGTGAAGACCATAATGAGGTGGAGCTCCATCTTGCTGGAAGTAAACTGGGAAGTTACCTTCCTCGTTTAGCAGGGATGGGAAAATCTCTTCTTGCAACATGTTAAGATACCTTTCGGCATTAAGATTTCCACTGACAAAAATTGGTCCAATAATTCTGTCACCCCATATCCCGGCCCACACCATCACTTTACCGGCACCTTGCATCTTCGTCGGACTCAGCCAGTTAGGGTTAGCATTACTCCAATAACGTATGTTTTGCCGATTAACCTCTCCATTGACGTAAAAATTTGCTTCATCAGTAAATAAGATCTTACGTCAAACGCATATTCTTAGGGTATCTGAAACATAAAAACAAACGTTTAATTTTTCCTATGTATGGAAACTTACGGCCCACCCTGTAGATAAATCAGAAATCGCTCCTGCACTTCTATCATTGCTGACGTCATTGAATTTTATAAATCGTTCACAAATCTCTCCATGTTTATTAACATAACGAACAACAGTAGAGAGTTGAGAAAAACAGCTGACATCAGATGTTTCATCTAATAAAATCGCCACATACATGCAGTCGATAAGCTCACGTTTTATTTGTTCTAACATAACTGCACTAATAGATTGAATTATGTCATTCTGAATAGCAGATGATGTTCCCTTAAAAACAGTCGCAGTTTTAAATGGTTTTGAAGCTTTTCATCGAATTCTCCCATACAAAATACCAATTCAATATAGTTACCCCTATTGTCAGCGTTTTCTTCTTCATTGTGACCGCGAAATGCTAATTCTTGCATACCTAAAAAACATGTTATCCTAATCAAACGTTTCAAAATTTCTCGATTCTTATTAACTTCTTCGTTATGTCTGGAAATGGCAACTGATTTCTGCTTGTCGAGTATTAAATCAATTCTTTCTGACTTTCCAAATGTTTTAAGATCAACAAATGCATTTATGTGAGCAAGAGATTTTTCATGGCGAGAAATTGCAGTATGTAAATTGTTTAAATCGTCGTATCCACGACTAACAGAATTCCACACAGAGTTATCTCTTGAAAATAGGAAACACGACCAACAGTACAATTTGTTAATGCAAAAAAAACTTCACTTTTTTTCTACGTGAAGGTCAAAATATGAAAATAAAAACAGATTAACCCCAAACTCCCCCACATTTACGGCCTACCCAAAACCCATAAGATTAATATACCACTCCGTCCCATTATTTCACACAGGGGTTCCTTTAGTTACAGGTTATCTAAATTTCTTGCAGATAAATTATCCCCATTAGTTGGTAAATTTTCAGGCTCGCACATCACTAATTCCTGTGACTTTATTAACAAAGTTATGTCCTTAGATTTAAAACGGGGAAGAATGATCAGTTTTGACGTTGAGTCCTTGTTTACGAAAGTTCCCATTGATGATGTACTTAGTTTTTTAGATAGGTTGGTAATACTGTTTTGTACGTCATACACAAATGCCAAACTCACGACTTTATCGCAAAAGAAAAAGTAAAAAATAGGAAAACACGTACGTATTTCCTTCGCAAATGGGTTTTAGTTGCTATGGGAACTGAGCACATTGTAAAAGCGGTAAAAAAAATAGGAGCTATATATTTTAATAATAATATTAGGAGAGACAAAGCTTTTATTAACGAAAGCGGAAAGCCCAATTTCACGGTCTATAGAAAACCTACTCATTGTAATTCGTACATTCATTATTTTTCATATCATGATGAAGGGGTTAAAAGCTCAATTATTTCTTCCATGTTTCTAAGAGCACTCAGGATTTGTAGCCCACATTTGCTGGACCCGGAAAATTCAAAGATTTGGAACATTTTTAAGGATTTAAAATATCCCGAGTGGTTTATCAGAAAGGCGTATTTTAAAGCCAGAAAATCTTTTTATGCCCCTCGGGAACCTTCAGTTAACCAAAAACAATATGTGAGTTTGCCTTACATTGCCGGCTTAGAAAGAGTAAAACCGTTGACGAAAGATTTTAAGTTTGCTTTGGCGTTCAAATATTCGTCTACCGTCAAAAGTAAATTGGTTAGGAATAACGTGGCAAAAGAGGAACAAGCCTGCGTCTACAGCATTCCCTGTAAAAGTTGTGATTTAGTATACGTGGGTGAAACTGGAAGAAATATTGAAACCCGTATTAAAGAACACAAATATGCCTTCAGAAGTTGTAATACTAATAATGCCATTTTTTATCACGCCAGCCAAAATAATCATGCTAGAGATTGGGAATCAAGTAAGGTACTTTATAAATGTAATAATTATGTCAAAAGAAAAATAATAGAATCTGTGTGTATAGAAAAAGTAGATAATTTTAATTTGTGCGAAGGTACTTATAAGTTAGACCCTTTAATGAGATTCTTGGTCAAAAAATCCCTTACGGAGTCGTGGGAACGTGTTCGAACCTAAGTGTGAATTTCTTAAATGTCTCTGGATTGGAATGTTTCCTTACTCGCCTTTAGTAAATGTAATAATGGAAGTAATAAATGTGGAAATAAATATAAATGCAACAGATGTAATAATAAAGGTAATATTATAAATTTAATAATTAGGGTAAAGGTAATAATAATAAATGTTAAAAAATGTAAATGTAATAATAAATGCAGTAATTATGTCAAAATATTAGAATCTGTATGTATAGAACAAGAGGATAGTTTTAATTTGTGGGAATGTACTTGTAAGCGGACCCTGTAATAAAATGCCCTTCCAGTGTCGGGAGAACGGTATCTAACCTAGGTGCGAATTTCTCATTGGTTTCTGGATTGTTTCCTAATCGGCTTTTTTCATTCGTTTTTCGGTTTATAAGTTCTGTATAATAAACAATAATGTAATAACCAATGTATTAATAAATTTATAATTTCTGTAATAAATAATTATGCAATATTAAATGTAATAAATTTAATAATAAATGTAATAATTATGTACAAAATATAATAGAATCTGTATGTTTAGAAGAGGAAGATAGTTTTAAAAATTTGCGCGAATGTACTTAATGAAAATGCCCTTCCGGTGTCGGGAGAATGGGATCTAACCTAGGTGCGAATTTCTTAACGGTCGGTCCCTGGACTGCTTTTCCCTCTTGTTTTGGTTCATTCGTGTTTCTGTATCCACCCGAGGAGGATGCCAGTGGGCGTCGAAACTGTCGTGGAAATAAACTCTGTCTATTAGAGTGGGTTTTTATTTTCGTACAATTTGTTATTTGAAATATTTCCACATAACCAGGGAACATCATCATACAGCTTAGGATTAAATTTCCTAGTGAAGCCTTTATTTTCTTTGCTTAAATTCAAATGTGGAATCGGTCTGCCATTATTCAATATGCGCTTTTTCTCATCAAAAGAGAGTGAGTAAAATCTTCTAGTCTTCAATTGATTAAACACATCGTCAGTCATTATGGGCACTACAATGCTATAATTTATTTAACTGATTATCCAAAATAATTAAAGCACAAAAGGGAACACCGAACACAAGTGGATGCTTGCGGCGGTGGTACTGGAAAGAAGCCTTGTCAGAATTGCCAGATGTTACTTTTTGGTGACTGCACCTATAAAACTGAATGCATGCCTTATTATTTTCATTAATTAAAAAAAATCAGAACAAAGCTTTTTAATTATTTTTAGTAAAAATATTAAGTAAATTTTCTAAGCATATTTTAAAACATATTGCCTTTTGAATTTAGCTATGAGGCTCAAAAAAAATATCTTATGGATAGTGAGAAGTCTCCTTAAAAAATTGCCCAAGGCAAGGCGGTGTAAACAAAATCATGTCTTATTTCACTAGACAATTAAGAACATTTTTCTGTACCCAGACTGAATTAGTGAATGCTTTAGCTACAAGTATTTCGATCTGTGTACAGAAAAATGTTCTTAATTGTCTAATGAAATAAGACATAATTTTGTTTACACCGCCCAATAGCCAGTACATGCGTGATTGAAGCCTTAGACTATTTTTAGTTTCTGAAAATTATTTTTGTCAATTATAATCCTTACTTAGATCTGAAAAGAGAACATATTTAACACATGCATTGCATGCGTTGCATTCATTAAGAAATCGCCACTGATATATATATATATATATATATATATATATACACACACAGTAAGGGATTTATAGGACTCGGGTGAAGAAAAATATTGTTCTCAAAGTATCTTGTATCTTAAAAACGTATCTTTGAAATGTATCTTGTATCTGTATCTTGTATCTTATATCTTGTATCTGTATCTGTGTATCTTAGATACATTTTATAAAGTATCTTGTATCTTGTATTTTAGATACATTTCTAAGTATCTTTGCCCATCTCTGGGCTTCCACTACTCTTCATAATCATGCTAAATGACATAGATGAGGACATTACCAGAGACAGCACAGTAACATCCTTTGCTGATGACACAAAGATCAAGATCAATAGAAAAATAAGAAACCGATATAGGATCTCTATAAACCGACATGAACAGAATCTACAAGTGGACGGAAGACAACAATATGAAGCTTAACACTGAGAAATTTCAGCTGTTACGGTATGGAAAAAGAGAAGAACTAAAATCCATGGAATATTATACTCCAAATGGACAGGATATTCAGAGAAATTCTAGAGCAAAAGATTTAGGGGTTATAATGACTGATGATGCGAAATTTGAAACACAAAATAAGATAGCAGTAAACAGAGCAAAGAGAATAACGGGGCAGATATTGAGAACCTTTAAACGAAGGGATAGGATTCCGCGCATTTGGTTAGAGGAATTTGGATCAATTTGATAATTCCCCCCCTCACCATCCTTCATGCGAAGTCCTTCAGGGGGCCCCTCCAGGGACAGGATTTCAGAACACCCCAACTTCCTCTGGCCTTTTGCCATTATACTACAGAGCGAGTAGTATAGCCGCGTTTAGGGAGACAGTGAAGGACTTCAGCCTATGATGCACTCGTCCATTTTGCCGGTCGGACTACTACAATGACTGAGCCGCATTGTGGTGGTCGTAGCGTGACCGCAAAATGGACGAGTGCATCATAGGCTGAAGTCCTTCACTGTCTCTCTAAACGCGGCTATATTACTCGCTCAGTAGTATAATGGCAAAAGGCCAGAGGAAGTTGGGGTGTTCTGAAATCCTGTCCTTGGAGGGGCCCCCCTGAAGGACTTCGCATGAAGGATGGTGAGGGGGGGGGGAATTATCAAATTGACCCAAATTCCTCTAACCAAATGCCATTATACTACTGTGAGCAACTGCCCACCCACCTGGGCAAACACACTTGTAACTTAAACTAACCTCAGTCAATGTACCTCTTTTTCTTGTTAAGACAATTAGTATTAACATTTTTATGTAATACTGCACCACATCACAGAATCCAACTCAAATCAACGGTTATTTATTTTTTTAAACCACACAGACTTTAATTTAAGTTAATGAATTTACAAAGTATAGTAATGCATAATTTGAAATTTCAGCTAACCCTTTAATGCAGAGAGATCTTTTCAGATACTGAATGAAATCGTCTGGCTCCAGCCAGAACAAAATCAATAAAGAAACACTTGCGCTAAAGGGTTCACGATTTTATGTTACTCAATAAATGTGAAATCTTGAAATCGGATCAATTTTCATTACCTCATATTTTTTTACAATAGGCCTAATTTTCTAAAATTATTGTATTTTATTATTTGTTTTCATTACTTTATAATTACATTTTCATAAATGTAATAATAAATAAGAATATGATTACATAGATATATAGTGAAGTGAAGATAGTGAAGCAATCAATCCATCAATGTGTATTAGGGTGTGTCAATTTTGGGGGTGAAATGACTAAATTGAAAATCATGTGATTTGGTAGCAATTTAATGTAATCATTTGGCATACAAAATAATATCCTTGCTTCAAAAACAATAAAAAATAACTCCTACTGTAACTACATCAATTTTAATTAAAAAATTCCATTTTTCCGTAAATTCGTAACAAAATAACAAATGTATGCAAACATCCTATCAACATTTAAAATGGCAATAAGATATCATTCAGAGTCTTTATTTGAGAGTAACCAATAGGGCGGAGTGAAAAACTCATTTTTCGAATTTTCAAATTGGCTAGTGTGGAAAATGTGTGGAGTAGTGAGGAAATAAGCTGGTATAAATTTAAAATCATAACATTAATATCTTCAGGTGCCACAATGACCTTCAATATTGAAAAAAATTGAAAAAAGCAGATTTTAACCAATAATTACAGAAGAGTCCACGATGCACAATAGACAAGAATTTATTCACACTTGTATAAAAATAGCTCAGTCAACCTTTAAAAAAAGTTTCTATTCTCTAAAAACAGTTTTCTATAGTCAGCTCACTCAGCTGTCACGTGAGTACCTCGGTTCAGTGTAGCTGTCGCTCTCGTAGCAGGTGGGTGTTCTGTTGTTGGCGTTACTCAGATAGTCTAAACTATATTTCTTATATATTTTGCATTTCTGTATTGTGTTGCCCTAAGTTTGCCATGTACTATTAACTGAAATTAACGTATAATTGATATTAGCTCTTTCTTTTTCAGATTTGTATACTTTCAAAATGTCTCGAGTTTGTGCAAAATCAACCAGGGCCTCAACTGAGTGCCCCATGTTTGGTATGGGGGAAGATTTGTGGCACAGGAATCTTCCTACATACGAAGGAGTTTTTAAATATTACTTGTTTGTAAGAAACGATTTGAAACAGAATACTAATAAAGATCCTTCAATATCTCAAATATTAGAACAAGTTGTTGATAAATTGAAAACAATTTGGGAAAGTGCTTCCGTCCCAATTCTGTCAGACAGGCGAATTGAAACAATGTTCAGAAGCTACCACGAAAAGTATCGTGTCATTATGAAGCCATACCAAAGCAGAAAAAATTCTGAAGCTTACAAAGCAAAGATTGATATGTTCAAAAAAGAAGCACACACGAAACTTTTTGATATTGCAGCGTGCAAGTGCAAAGTACTAACACAATGTTCTTGTCCCAAAGAAAAAACGGTTCCAAAGGAAGAAGTGACGTTCCTCTTAGATCAAAGGAGTGAAAGAAAACTGTTTATTGATAGAGTAGATATTACACTCTCAAAGAAAAAAGCATCTACGTTGCTAAGAAAGCAAAAAGAAGCTGTGAGGCTCACCAAAGAATCTTCACAGGAGAAATTGCAGGATACAAATGTTGAATTATCATCATCGACATCAAATAGTGAAAGTGAATCTGGTGAAATATCAGACGATACATTTCCAGAGCCAGTTAGCTCGAAGAGAAAGCTCGAACAACCTGAAGAACAATTATTCAAGAAAGGGAAAACTACAAATCTACCTTCAGTGGCTACTGCTTGTGACAGGACTGCAGTTTCAGATCGAGCTGCAGCATTCATTGTTAGTGCAGTATTGCAAGATATTGGAGAAGTTTCTATTGACAATACATCTGAAGTAGTGGATAGGAGTAAAATCAGAAGAGAAAGACAAAAGAAGAGATCAGAAATTATGAAAGATCAAAATCAGGTCCCAATCAGAGGAATCTATTTTGATGGTCGAAAAGATTCTACACTCTTCCAAGAAAAAAAAGAGTCCAAAGTATATCAGAAGAAGGTAACAGAAGAACATATCACTTTAGTGAGAGAACCTGGTTCAGATTATTTGGGCCATTATTCTGTGAATTCTGGATCAGCTGAAGAAATATGTAAAGGAATGTTTGAGTATATTGGAAATAATGACATGAACCTGGAAAACCTTGTTGCCATTGGATGCGATGGTGCAACAGTCAACACTGGAGAAAAGGGAGGCTTATAAGGCTTATAGAATTGAAGCTGAAGAAGCCAGTTCAACATTTAGTGTGCCAGCTCCATGCCAATGAATTGCCATTACGCCATTTAGTTGCAAAGCTGGATGGAAAAACATCTGGCCCCCGCGGATTCACCGGTCCTATTGGCAGGGAATTAGAGAACTGTGAGAGTCTTCCTATTGTCGAGTTTGAAAGGATTGATGCTGAGGAACCAACTGTAGACTGTGAAGATCTTAGCACCGACCAAAAATATCTAATTGATATTCATCAGGCCATAACAAAGGGATATTGCTCTCCAGATCTTGCTCATCGTAGTCCAGGCAAAATGGCACATTCACGATGGCTGACTACAGCAAATCGTTTGCTTCGTCTATACGTTTCAACTGTAAGTCCATCTGAGAACCTCATGAACATTGCTTCTTTTATAATGAAGGTCTACATCCCAATGTGGTTTTCTATTAAGCAAAGTACGTCTTTTGTCAATGGCTCAAAACATGTTTTCAAAACTATTGAACTAACAAGAACACTGAATGACGAAGTAAAGGATATTGTAAACCCTGTCATACAAAGAAATGCATTTTTTGCAAATCCAGAAAATATTCTAGCATCAATGATTCATGATGACCGCAGCGCCATAAGAGAATTAGCGTGGAGGCGAATAAAGAAAGCAAGGCAAACAAACAAGGAAAAAGTTGTGAGGCGTTTCACAGTACCTGTTATTCAATTTGAAGCTACTGATTATACTGATTTAATTAATTGGCAAAAATGCATTGTCACTGAACCACCTGTGACAAGACACCTGACAGAAAATGAGATTGAAGAATTCATAGAAAACAAGAGTACCCCTCCATTCGAGAAATTCCCTTGTCATACACAAGTAGTAGAAAGAATGGTAAAATTAGTGACTGAAGCATCATCAAAAGTATTTGGATTGAACGCGCGAGATGGCTTCATAAGATCAACACTTCAGTCACGTAAAAAAATGCCATCATTCGAAAGTAAAGCTGAATATAAAGTTTAAATAAAACGTTAATAGAAAAAAACATGCGCAAGGATGGGTGGTTGGGAGGGCATGGGTGGAGCTCGACACGCAGCCACCTCCTCGTGGTGAGTTCTGGATTATTTAGATCATTAATCAAAAGAACATTGATCTAAATAAACTAAGAGCTGCGTAATTCAGTAACTATTTTGGTAATTGGAACACTTAATATATAATAATAACAAGTAAGTTTCAGTTATTGTACTAATGCAGAATATAAGAAAATCATTATATTTCACTTTTTTCGACGGCTTTGTGGCACCTGAAGATATAATTTCGCAGGACTAATATTTATGCACAGTCATTATCTATAGCACCCACATATTGTCCGCACTAGCCATATTTGAATTTCGAAAAAAGGTTTAAAAACCTCATTTTCGATCCGCCCTAGACTAACCAATGCAGTCATGTCCTTTTTGCTGCGGTTCCTTGCTACTTGCGCTTTGATGTAGCCTTCTCGCCTCTCGTGACTGTAAACTTGACTAGCTGCTTCTGTGACCATTTTCACACATCTCTCCACACTCTGAGTGTGAGAAGGCCACTTTGGCACTTGCATTGGGGCCTCTTTAAGTTGTGTTAAATCTTTGTTTGTTATACATGTTGTCAGTGGTGGCTCCAAAACTTCCGAACTCAAGTTAACTAATTCTGACAATTTCGTGGCATTGACGTTTATCGGAGGTACCTTCCTTGTCTGAACAGAGCAGTCTCCCAGTTGGTCATCATCTAGCGATGTTCCTCTAGGCTTTAGAATGATTTCCACAGCCTCAGTTCACTCTTTGGTACATTGGCTGCAGAGTATTGCTTGCAAAACTGGCCCTGGCCTAGCATACCAAGCGGACCTTCTCACCACAGGTAACACGATGTCCACCACTACTTTTTTTTTGGTTCTCAGTAGCTGTAATTGAAACAAGATGTGGTTGGGCTCCTCCATCCACATTGGATTAAGTTTTACATTGAACCAGTGAGGAAGATAAAACCCAATAATAAATTCAACAATCAACATCAAATTCTGTAGCATTTTGCCCTTCAGTGCATGTTTGGAAACCCAAATCCTGCAGAAACGAATCGCTGTAGTTAACCAACGACTGTGACTTACGGGTCCAATCTCCAAGAGAGCCAGATTTTGAGGCAACTCTCCTGATCTGATTGCTTGAACAATACGATAAGCGCATCGTAAATGATTATGAAAATCGCGAAGTACTCGATTATATTTACGAGATATTGCTCACAATTTTGGTTTCTAAATTTTACAAGTTCTGCATTTAATTAATTTTTCTTATTTTTATGTTTCTATTATTCGTTATTTTTATCCGATTACTAATAGTAATGATTAATAATAAGTAACAAAATTTTATATATTATTAATATAAATAAATGTAAATAAAAATAATTGCTATTTAATTTTTATATCTTATTTTTTATTTATTAATATAACTGAATGCAAATAAAAATAAATGCTATTTACTTTTTTTTCCTTCAAATAAAATATTATACATTAACTAAAATAATATATATTTCTATGGTGTGGCGATGTATTTTCCTTGCGATCAAAATTCCTAGCGATTAAAATTCTTTACGATGTAATTTCCCGGCGATAAAATTTCTGGCGATGAAATTGCGGCGATGAAATTTCCGTGAATCCTTCAGAATGAGTTAAACCAAGCAATTCGCACAAAACGGAGAGGGAGATTGTCGGAAGGTGTTATTCTGTTACACGATAATGCGCGCCCTTATACCGCTGCACAGACTAGAAAATGCCTTCAAGAACTTAAATTTGAAGTTCTCGACCATCCAGCCTACAATCCAGACCTGGCACCTTCGGATTTTTACCCGTTTGGACCACTAAAAGACGCTTTGAGAGGTCAGCGATTCTAAGGCGATGATGACCTGAAGGAGGCGGTGCATGACTGGCTACGCACGCAGCCAAAAACATTCTTTTGTGATGGCATTAGGAAGCTTGTAGATCGCTGGACTAAGTGTATTGAGAAACAGGGAGACTATGTTGAGAAGTGATGTGTTTATAATCTATCAGATGTGAAAATAAAATTGTGAAAAAAAAGTGCGGATACTTATTGAATTACCCTCGTAATACGAACGAAAAAATGAAATTGGAAATTATTTTTAAGCAAAACATTTGTCTACTGTTCAATTTAAACCTTTTATTAAATATGAAAAGGGGGAAGGGGGGGGGGGAAGGGTGATGCTGCCAGGCGTAAGACGACGAAATAGCAAAACCAAGACGATGATGTAAATCTTAGTCGCAAGCATAATACACTCAACATCGGAACAAGATAGTTGGTTTACTATACAGGGTGATTACAAAGTCCTTGTACAACTTTAAACTTTAATAAGTTTTTATGTACACACGATAGAAACAAAATGTAAACGGCATATGAAAGTATAGTTCTTAAAGTTTTTAACATACTACATTACAAATTTGTAGGACTCAACATAACCGCCATCTTTCTCGATACATCCTTCAATCTGATTTTCCAAAGACATGAAAACATTCTCCAGTTTCTGCTCAGTGATTTCACGAAGTGTATTTGTGATCTTGGCCATAAATTTATCCGAAGAATGTGGTTCTGAGGAATAAACAACACTTTTAATATGACCCCCATAAAAAAAGTAGTCCAATGGAGACAGGTCAGGTGAACTAAATGGCCAAGTAATTGGTCCCCCTCTACCGATCCACCTTACAGGGAAGACTTCATTCAAGAACTTCGCACATTCAAAGCATAGTGGCAGGGAGCTCCATCTTGCTGAAGGAAGCTGCTCTCTGAAAGATTTAAATGTCTTAGTTCAGAGATAAAAAATTCTGCAATATTGCAATGTAATGTTCACCATTGACTGTTGGTTCTTCAAAAAGTAAAGGACTAATGATGCATGACTTTCTGAGAGCGCATCAGAAATTGATTTTTGGTGAGTCTCTTTCATGTTGCCAGACTTCGTGAGGTTTCTCTGTCCCCCAAATGTGACAATAATGTAGAATGTTGCCTCATCAGAAAATGTAAATTCATCCAGAAACCAAGGGCATTTCTTGTTTTATTAATTAAAACTGTTCACAAAAATCTAACTCTGCATGGTAGTCATCTTCCAGTAACATTTGAATCAATTGAATCTTATACTCATGCTCATGCAATTTCACTTTGAGAATTTGGTGCACTGTTGATTGCAGGGTGTTTAATTCATGGATGCACGTCGCAACAATTTTCGTGGACTCCTCTCAAATGCTTTCTGGACGACGAACACAGTCTCCCCACTGATTTGAGGGTCTGGATTGAGGTCTGTTAATCACTGACCCAGTTTCTTTAAACTTTTTCAGCCAGTTGTTGAATTCCTACGTGGTGCATCTTTCTGGTAATGAGCAGTGAACTTTCTTCTCACAGCTGTTATAGACTTCAGTTCTGCTAGCCATAAGACACGGTTAACCCTTTCTTCTACTGACGCCATTTTCAATCAGGTGCAGCGTCTGCGCCTGACATGATGTGACCTGAAATAAAGAAAATTTTAACAATTTTAACAATTTTAATAATTAGTTTGTTTTTCTGGTATATACATTGAACGTTACTAAAATTTAAAGTTGCACAAGGACTTTGTAATCACCCTGTATGGTGGGGGTTGTTTTCAGTTTTGGTTCTTGTTGAGTCCTAACTTGATAGCTTCTTTATTACATGATAAGACTCAACATTGTAAAATATAGTTTTTAACACATACAACACAAAAATATCACATAAATATCGCATGTCTGGATATCTTTTGTATCCAAGAAATATCACGTTGGATACTTTTTGTATTCTTTTGGATAGGCGGATGTCCGCTTTGATGTCTGTATAGTATCTAGTTTCAATATCTTTTAGAGCAGGGGTTCCCAAACCCGCGGTCGCGACCCCAAATGGGGTTGCAAGCTTCATCATAAAGGGTCGCATAAGCTCATGGGGTCGCCGGGATCACCCGGGCCTTTGCAACGGTCACAATTAATTTTTCTTAAGTCAGGCAGGAGTCAAGGGAGAACAAGAGAGTAGCAGTTGATGTCATGTAAATTATGGTCAGGGGATTAACGGGGTCACTTTTCTTAGGTCAGGTCGTGGGAAAACAGGGATGGTCATGTGAAATCTGATTAGGTCAGTGGATTTACATCATGTACCTGAAGTAAAGCCAGATTTTCAATAATATTAAATATAACAGAATTGTAACTTGGTTTTAAACAGTTAAATAAATATACTGTATATAAAAACATGCCAGTGTTTATTTTTAGATTCCTCATGAACATGACCACGTTTTCGATATTAAAACTTACAGAGTTGTAACTTGTTTTGGATCAATGAAAGAAAGCCATCCCCAGCCTTCTTTAGTTAGCTTTATAAGGCTAACTAACGAAAATATCACGACCTAACCTAACCAATTGTTAGGTCAACTGTACGCCCTTGACGATTGGTTAGGTTAGAACGTTAGTTATAAAGCTAACTAAAGAAGGCTGGGAGTGGCTTTCTTTCATTGATCCCTTGTTTTTACATAGCTTAAAAGATAAAATGAGTAAATAATATATAAAGGATGATCCAGAGAAATGGGACCCAAAAGAAACCCCTGTAACTCTTAAAGTATAAGTCCTTTTATAAAATCATACGCATCATTCGAAAGAGGATAGTTACAAGTTTGTACAGGATTGTATAGGTTTTGACAATACAAGACAAGATAAGATACAAAACAAAATAAAAGTGTTAGTTAAAACTAACCCTTCAAGATGACTGCATGGACTGTGGAACAGCTGCGTTTCATAACTGAGCAATATTATAAGCATGGAAGAAGTGTAGTTTCAGCTCAAAGATCTTTCAAGACAAATTTTCAGATGTCAAAATCACCTTCTAAGAGCTGAAACTACACTTCTTCCATGCTCATAATATTGCTCAGTTATGAAACGCAGCTGTTCCACAGTCCATGCAGTCATCTTGAAGGGTTAGTTTTAACTAACACTTTTATTTTGTTTTGTATCTTATCTTGTCTTGTATTGTCAAAACCTATACAATCCTGTACAAACTTGTAACTATCCTCTTTCGAATGATGCGTATGATTTTATAAAAGGACTTATACTTTAAGAGTTACAGGGGTTTCTTTTGGGTCCCATTTCTCTGGATCACCCTTTATATATATATATATATATATATATATATATATATATACACACACACACACACACACACACAGTGCGTTCAAAAAGTCTCTCCGCAGTGCTATGTTAAACGCATAGGAAATTGCAAAACGATAATGTTTTCATTCAACCATGATTTATTGATTTTATTACATAACCTTTTGATTTTACACCATGTGTTGAAAGTGCTTTCCGCCATTTTGTAGGCACAGAGCAACTCGTCTACACTTGTTGTCAAACACTTTTTTTTAAAGTGTTGGTTGATATTGAAGCAATGTAGGTGGATATTGCGGTTTTTAAGTTCTGAATTGTTTTCAGGCGGTCTTTATAAACATCTTTTGCTGCTCCCCACAAGAAATAGTCAGGCAGCGTAAGGTCTGGGGATCGTGGAGGCCAAAGCCCCCTTGAAATTACGCGATCCCCAAACACATCATGCAGTAGCTCCATTGAAAGGTGAGCAGTGTGTGCCGTGGCAGTGGAGTGTGTTCAGTATTTCCATTTCGTTTAGCTGTCCAATAAATGGATACAGAATTTCTGAACAGTATCGTTCAGCATTTATCGTGTTTTCAAAGAAAATGGGACAGACAATTCGCTTTCTTGATATTGCAACCCAAACGCCGATTTTCTGGTCGTGCAATGGTGTTTCATGAATAGTGTTTCATGAATTTTTTACCAACCTATCGACACACACTATTGCCACGACCCCAACTCTATCACAGTACTGACACGATCGAGTTTAAACCGGCTGAAACCGGCTTAGCGCGCATATACTGGCTATAGCACGTTGACTGCGGAGAGACTTTTCGAACGCACTCTGTGTGTGTATATATATATATATATATAATTCCCAACGTTAGAATAAATTAAAACCCTAAAAAATTCAAATATAAAACTTTTTTTATTATTATTCTGGAGCATATAAAATTCCTTGCAATGGCTGTTCCAAGAGTTACATCGGCGAAACTATCGATTTTGAAAGACGCCATTACCAGCATAAATATAGTTCAAACACGGCTGACGAAAATTCCGTCTTATATAAGCATCATTTAGATAATGAACATAACATTGATATTAATAACGCCCAATTACTCCTAACTATTAATAATAACGACAAAAGAAAATTTGTTCAATCTTTTATCATAAAAAATATTGATAATTTCAATATAAAACTTGGAACTTTTCCATTTGATTTTACGAGCAATTTTTTGCTTTGAAAATCTCCAGTTTTTCGCAGTATTCTCCGTCAGTTTGAGCTGTCTGAAACATGACGTTTTATTTACATTTTAGTTTAGCCGCCTGAGTGATGAGAGCAGTCGCTGTCGAAAGCTTCGCAGTTTTTAGCGTTTTATTTTATATTTCAACGTTGGATATGTTATTCTTTTATTAATTTTTACACGGTTTGTGTGTTCCCAAACGGTATCTTTCTGATGTTTCTCCGCATTTTGGCTATCTATGTCTCATTCGATTTTGATATCCTGTTATAACGAATTTTGATATTTTATCGATATCAATATTGGGACATTGAAACAGTATTGCAGAAAGTATGCAGTCGGTATTATTTTCACGGCTTTGCTATAGTTGCTGATTATATCTTTTGGATGTTTAACGTCTAGTATTTTTGCTATCCAAATGCTATTTGGTTTCGTATCTTATTAAGATCCACCTCCGTTAGTTTCCCATACCCCAAAATAGATGTTTAATAGGTACTTCTATGGAAGCTCATTCGTTAGTTTTTGCTATCTTTGCGACAGGTATTGGATTTTGCTTAGAAAGGGTAATAGGTATCTGCTTTTAAACCTATTCATATTTTGTCTGTTTTCGGTATCTTTACAAAATCCAATGTAGTATTTTAATTGTTAACTTAACTTACGATTATTAACTTTGGCTCTCTTATTATTTTTATCAGTTGTTAACATTCCATTAACAATAACCACCCTTTATTACTGGAAGGACTTACTTGAGGTACAGAAATCTTTGATTCATAACCCCCTGATCTTTTTCTCAATAAATGCTAATCACCATTTTTGTATCCTTCATGAACTGTGCAGCTACAAGCATTACAAGAAGGTAAATGGATATAAAATGATTATCAATAAAGGTAGCGACATTGAACCACCCAGACAAATAAATAGCAGCAATATATATATATATATATATATATGAATAAAACCACGAAGGAAAGGAAACACAGAATGGTGCTCAAGCGCTTTCGTCTAATGACATCCTCAGGAACACTGAAGTACATAAAGAGTTACAGCCTATATATAGGTTACAGAAAAAAAAAAAAAATATATATATATATATATAATATATATATATTACATATATATATACAATAAATGGAGAAACAAATTTAAAGGATTGTGGGAGGGGCACACAAATTTATAAGGAAAAACTATCGATTTTTAGCACAAGATTAAATGAATTGTTTCCAACCAATGTTATAGATAAAAAAAAAAAAAAATTACAAATTTATACTGGAAATCTGCCCGGGTTTTAGCACTCTGCATCAATATTCCGTTAGAACAGGACAGTTGTCCAGTGCTCTTTTTGTCCACTTGTCAGAGTTATCCCACTGTATTGATTGGAATAATGCTTCAGTTTTATTTCACTCTAGCAAAATTGTTAATAGAAATATTCTTGAGTCTGCCATTATCCAACTTTCAAATAACTTCAACATAAGCAAAGGTCTTTTTCAATTCGATCCTGTTGTTTTGAATTCCTTCAGAACAGATTTAGATAAGAAAGGTAGAACGGTAAATCTTTGGTAAACTTGTATGCCACCCTAATAACTTTTATTTTTCAATTTTTATATACAAAAAAGGGCAGAGTGCTAAAACCCGGGCAGATTTCCAGTATAAATTTGTAATTTTTTTTTTTTTATCTATAACATTGGTTGGAAACAATTCATTTAATCTTGTGCTAAAAATCGATAGTTTTTCCTTATAAATTTGTGTGCCCCTCCCACAATCCTTTAAATTTGTTTCTCCATTTATTGTATATATATATATATATATTTTTTTTTCTGTAACCTATATATAGGCTGTAACTCTTTATGTACTTCAGTGTTCCTGAGGATGTCATTAGACGAAAGCGCTTGAGCACCATTCTGTGTTTCCTTTCCTTCGTGGTTTTATTCATCATAAATATTTTTCACGTGTTACTTTCGTGAAATAATTTTCATATATATATAATATATATATATATATAATTGAGACGTCGCGAGTACGAGGGGCGAACTCGCCACATTGGTGATTTTTGCGGTTGTTCCACGAATGAATAGTTCAACCCTCCCGACCATCCACAGCCAACTTGGGATACCAAATACCCTACTCGTACGCTCAAACTGTAGTTATTTTTAATGCGTGTATTTGCTTTATGTGCCCCTCGTACACAATAGTCACAAAGTTTAATCGCGTCTATCTCAAAACTGGTTTGGCGAGTTCGACCCTCGTACTCGCGAAGCCTCATATAAGTATATGAAAATGAAAGAAAATGAAAATGAAAAAGTTTATTGGTAGACCATAGTCCATAGTCCATATGACATATATTAATAATACGAAATGACAATAGACTACAATGACAATTCAAATACTAAGGATAGAAATATATACAATTAATGAAAAATAATACAGTAATGTCGAAGTTAAGTGGAACTACAGACAGACGTTTTCATACCATGAATTCCATAGCTTAGAAGACATACGGCAGGAGTGACAGGACTCATGCATACTTGGATAATCGAGTTGGTTGATTTTTTAATTCTTTACATTAGACTGTATTGAACACGTCTTGTTACCTCCGAGAAGCTCGGGACATTGTGGGTAACAAACATTTGCGAAGCTGAGCATCTGGGGATAATTTATGTAGGAGTCTAAAAGATCTGTTGTAAAGCAAATTTAGGGTTCTGCCAGAATCTTTTTTACAATTCAACCCAGAGTTGCTGTCCGTATATATTACTGCAGAAAGTACGAAAGAGTGTTTTTAGCTTCACTTGTACAGAACTGGAGTTCCTCACAGTCATATTCGCTTTAGCACAGAGGCTTCGATATTGTTTTCTTATATCTGAGTCATCACTGAAGTAGCTGGTGATAATTTGACCCAAATACTTAAATTCTTGTACTTCCTCTATTGCTTCACCTCTAATTTTGAAACTATCAGCTGGCTGATTAGGGCTTTTAGGATGTAATTGCATAACCTTAATTTTTGTAACATTAAAAAGAATATCATGTTTCTGCGAATATACGAGTAATTCGCAGACTTTTAGCAGACAATCCAGACCTTTAACAAAAGGACTTATAACACCATATCATTGGCATAGACTACGTTATTTATCGTTGTGTTATCTACACAACATCCGACTGTTGCCTTATTAAGTAAAGCAATCAATCCACGAATATACACCTTAGGGCTTAGGGTGTCAATTTTGTCAACTTTTTTCAAATCAATTTTGGTAGTGAAAATATAGTCTTTTCATGTCAAAACTTGAAATTGGCCAACCAAAATGAAATAAAATAATCCTTACCTACATCAATTTTACCTTAAAGTTTCAGAAATTGACTCTTTTACTAAATAATAGGACATAAATTGATTAACTATTCATCTGTCACAGAATTATCCCACTGATCGCATATGGAGTGTTTTCAAGGTCATATAGTTGTTGTACAATGTACAAGTCACAACATGAATAGAACTGTCCCTCACTCTCAGTCCTCAGTTGCCTCTTAGATGTCATAGACGGTGGTTTGCGGTTATTGCTCTTGTACCTACTTCATAGTTATTCTACTAGACGAATACTACAGTTTAACTGTAAGTACGGATTATTGATTATTACAATTATTTATTATTATCATATTCTTCTGTCTAATTATGTTGTAGTCCCATGAAATATTTTTTTATTGAATTTTAGAACATCGAATGACTAAACTTTGAAACATCGTAATTGATATAAAATACTTAAATGTTTTTCTTTCTTTTCAGATATTCTTAACCCTTTGCCTGTCCAAAGCATTTTCATAAGTTTGGTCCAAACGTCCATGCTTGTTTTCAGACTTTTGGTTACAGGAGGTTTATTTGGTTTAGTTGGTGGGTAATATGTGATCATAGAATGTATCACACTAAATATTATTTATGATGCGCTCTGTGTATCATATGTGATGCATGTATCACATGTGATGCACGGGACAGGCAAAGGGTTAAGATGCCAAAATTGAAAACAAGAGGTCAGTCGTCATGCCACTTGAGCCTGTTAGTCGGTACAGGCAAGGAGCTTCCCGTATCAGAACTACCAACAGTGCGAGACATGCTGGGACTAGGGTTACTCCTTCGTGAACAAAATACAAAGGATAGAAGGAACTACACAGAGAAAGAGCTCATAAAGGACATGATTCCCCCTCTTCTGCATCAGTGGAAAAAAGCTAATGTGTTATTCAAACCACCTGTACTCAATCAGTATAGAACTATTGAGCTAAAATTAACAAAGCTGTGGCACAAAGCAGTTGAGACATCACTTGATAAAGGAAAACTAGCAAAGAAAAATAAATTTCTGCACACACTTGATACTCTTCTTGACATTTTTAACTGCCAGTGTCCCATAGAGTTGTGTTCTGAAGCCAATTGTTCTCCCTCATGCAGAAGAGAACCTCATCCTCACATTGATTGTCGCTGTCCTCGTGAGAAGAAGATCCCTGTTTTGGAGCTGGCTTTCATAAAGGCGCAGAGAACAAAGGCAGGAGGCCAAGGAAATATGCAGATTGGTTCGGCAGATTATTCAGAAACCAAAAAACAGATTGTTATTGCTAAGAAAAAAGAGAAAATCCGAGAGAGGGAAGAAAGGAAGAAAAAGAAGAGTGAAGAAGCCACCCAAAGAGATGAAGAGCTCTATCAAGAGGTTTCTCACTTCTTTGAAAGCTCTTCAGATGAACAGAAAGAAGCAACATCAGAGGATAGCTCCAAAATGCCATCTGAACCTTCGCCGAAGAGAATGAAATATAACACTAAAGACATCTCAAACATTGCCCTTGCCAGTATTCGCCACCATACGGGGCTACGAGAGACTGCAAAGATTGCCACTGCCGCTTGGATAGATGCAGGCCTCATCAGCCGAGAGGATACATCCTTAGTGATAGATCATAATAAGATAAGAAGAGCACAAGAAAAAATAATGAAGGAAATATCTGATCAGCATGAAAAAGATTTGAAGGAGGAAGGTCTCTTTTGCCTTTTGTTTGATGGAAGAAGAGATGACACAAAAGTTCTCCTAGAGGTAGAGGGAATGGACAGAAAGTTTCCCGGTCTCATCAAAGAAGAACACTACTCTGTGTGTTCCGAACCTGGTGGGCGCTATTTGTTTCACTTTGTTCCTGAAGCAAAAGTAGAAGGCAAGAAACATGCAGAGGCAATTGCTGATCAAATAATATGTTGGCTTCAAGAAAGAAGACTTGACAGTTCACTGCAGGCCGTTGGTGGAGACTCAACTGCGGTGAACACTGGATGGCAGGGCGGTGTTATGAAGCATTTAGAGAAAAAACTTGGAAGAAGGCTTGTTTGGATTGTATGTGATTTGCACACAGGGGAACTACCTCTTCGTCGTCTCATCCAGGAACTTGATGGTCCTACAAAGAGCAACAACAAGTGGTCAGGCCCCCTTGACAACATGCTAGATGAAGCAACGGAATTAGAAATAAATACAAAATTTCCAAAGGTCGAAGTAGGCCCTCCCCTTCCAGTGTTGTCTGAAGAAGTTATCAAAGACCTCAGCACGGATCAATCTTACGCTTATCGTATTGTTCAAGCAATCAGATCAGGAGAGTTGCCTCAAAATCTGGCTCTCTTGGAGATTGGACCCGTAAGTCACAGTCGTTGGTTAACTACAGCGATTCGTTTCTGCAGGATTTGGGTTTCCAAACATGCACTGAAGGGCAAAATGCTACAGAATTTGATGTTGATTGTTGAATTTATTATTGGGTTTTATCTTCCTCACTGGTTCAATGTAAAACTTAATCCAATGTGGATGGAGGGGCCCAACCACATCTTGTTTCAATTACAGCCACTGAGAACCCAAAGGAAAGTAGTGGTGGACATCGTGTTACCTGTGGTGAGAAGGTCCGCTTGGTATGCTAGGCCAGAGGCAGTTTTGCAAGCAATACTCTGCAGCCAATGTACCAAAGAGTGAACTGAGGCTGTGGAAATCATTCTAAAGCTTAAAGGAACATCGCTAGATGATGACCAGCTGGGAGACTGCTCTGTTCAGACAAGGAAGGTACCTCCGATAAACGTCAATGCCACGAAATTGTCAGAATTAGTTAACTTGAGTTCGGAAGTTTTGGAGCCACCACTGACAACATGTATAATAAATAGGCTGACCATATTTCCTTGAGACAAAAACGGGACATTGGGATGGCAAAAAAGGGACGGGGGTTATGTAATATTCTGTATTCATGAAAAAGTAAGTACATAAACATATTGAGCTTACAATTATTCTTCAGTGACAGAACCCATACAGAACCCATAAAAAAAACGGTACTGTCCCGTTCAAAACGGTACGTATGGTCAGCCTAATAATAAACAAAGATTTAACACAACTTAAAGAGGCCCCAATGCAAGTGCCAAAGTGGCCTTCTAACACTCAGAGTGTGGAGAGATGTGTGAAAATGGTCACAGAAGCAGCTAGTCAAGTTTACAGTCACGAGAAGCGAGAAGGCTACATCAAAGCGCAAGTAGCAAGCCAATGCTGATGTCAAGGAACCGCAGCAAAAAGGACATGACTGCATTGGTTACTTTCAAATAAAGACTCTGAATGATATCTTATTGCCACTTTAAATGTTGATAGGATGTTTGCGCACATTTGTTATTTTGTTACGAATTTACGGAAAAATGGAATTTTTTAATTAAAATTGATGTAGGTACAGTAGGAGTTATTTTTTATTGTTTTTGAAGCAAGGATATTATTTTGTATGCCAAATGATTACATTAAATTGCTACCAAATCACATGATTTTCAATTTAGTCATTTCACCCCCAAAATTGACACCCTAATACACATTGATGGATTGATTGCTTCACTATCTTCACTTCACTATATATCTATGTAATCATATTCTTATTTATTATTACATTTATGAAAATGTAATTATAAAGTAATGAAAACAAATAATAAAATACAATAATTTTAGAAAATTAGGCTATTGTAAAAAATATGAGGTAATGAAAATTCCTCCGATTTCAAGATTTCACATTTATTGAGTAACATAAAATCGTAAACCCTTTAGCGCAAGTGTTTCTTTATTGATTTCGTTCTGGCTGAAGCCAGACGATTTCATTCAGTATCGCTAAAGATCTCTCTGCGTTAAAGGGTTAGCTGAAATTTCAAATTATGCATTACTATACTTTGTAAATTCATTAACTTAAAGTCTGTGTGGTTTAAAAAAATAAATAACCGTTGATTTGAGTTGGATTCTGTGATGTGGTGCAGTATTACATAAAAATTTTAATACTAATTGTCTTAACAAGAAAAAGGGGTACATTAACTGAGGTTAGTTTAAGTTACAAGTGTGTTTGCCCAGGTGAGTGGGCAGTTGCTCACAGTAGTATAATGGCATTTGGTTAGAGGAATTTGGGTCAATTTGATACCCCCCCCCCTCACCATCCTTCATGCGAAGTCCTTCAGGGGGCCCCTCCAGGGACAGGATTTCAGAACACCCCAACTTCCTCTGGCCTTTTGCCATTATACTACTGAGCGAGTAATATAGCCGCGTTTAGAGAGACCGTGAAGGACTTCAGCCTATGATGCACTCGTCCATTTTGGGGTCACACTACGAACACCACAATGCGGCTTAGTCATTGTAGTAGTCCGACCGGCAAAATGGACGAGTGCATCATAGGCTGAAGTCCTTCACTGTCTCCCTAAACGCGGCTATACTACTCGCTCTGTTGATGGTGAGGGGGGGGAATTATCAAATTGATCCAAATTCTTCTAATCAAATGCGCGGAATCCTATCCCTTCGTTTAAAGGTTCTCAATATCTGCCCCGTTATTCTCTTTGCTCTGTTTACTGCTATCTTATTTTGTGTTTCAAATTTCGCATCATCAGTCATTATAACCCTAAATCTTTTGCTCTAGAATTTCTCTGAATATCCTGTCCATTTGGGGTATAATATTCCATGGATTTTAGGTCTTCTCTTTTTCCATACCGTAACAGCTGAAATTTCTCAGTGTTAAGCTTCATATTGTTGTCTTCCGTCCACTTGTAGATTCTGTTCATGTCGGTTTATAGAGATCCTATATCGGTTTCTTATTTTTCTATTGATCTTGATCTTTGTGTCATCAGCAAAGGATGTTACTGTGCTGTCTCTGGTAATGTCCTCATCTATGTCATTTAGCATGATTATGAAGAGTAGTGGAAGCTGTGGAGCTAATACTGTACCTTGTGGTACTGGGCTGAGGACCTCTGATTCTGATGAAGATACTCCTTGTACTGTAACGACTTACCGCCGCTCACTAAGGAAATTATATAGCCATTTCTCTACTTTTCCTTTATTCCAATATATTTCAGTTTATGTATTATGATTCCATGGTCCGTACAGGAGGATGTGCCATTTACACACACGACAGGCATATGGCAGAAATGACTATAAGTACCTGAAACAGCTACGTAGAATGTGTAGCAGCAAAAGTTGAAAAATTAAATATGGTACTAATTGTAATGTACAAACCCCCAAACACGCCAACCTCAAAATTTTCAGATTCCATTACAGAGGTAAGAAACTGAATAAAAGATCTACACTTTCCAACCCCAAATATTTTTCTCTGTGGTGATTTTAATTTCCTATTCCTGAAATATAAAATGATAGGAAAAAATATATGTATATACCAGGACAAGGGGGGCACACGGGAAGACCAGGAGCAGGTAAAGATGCTACTAGCTCTAGCTGATGAATTTATGTCAACACAAGAAATAACAAAACAAAAAAAAAAAACTGCCTAGATTTGGTATTCACAAACCAAACAACAGCAATCTAATTAATAACGTAGAAATATCCCTTGTATTTGTATTTCTTTTTTGTTAACACAGGACTCACAGTTTTCAGTTTGCCTGGCAGTCCTTTAGATGAGTTTCCGTAAGGCATGCAAATCTGCTCCGGCTTCTTGCATGAGTCCTTCAGGTATAAAACTTTATCCGGGGAATGATTTGATTTAAAGCCCTGAATGTTGGCTAGGATTAGTTTTATTTTTTCTTTATCGTTTTCGCATACAGGTGGTTCCGATTCGTTTTCAATGGTGGTGCCGGTTTCGTTGCCTTGTAGTCCTCCGAGAATTTGCCTCTTTTTATCTTTGTCGTACCTGTTGTCCCGATAACGCATGAAGTGTCTTTGTGCGTGCCTTCTGTCAGACTCTCGGATTCCTATATTTGTCAGCTGACTTTGTATTTGCTGGATAGTATTTAGCAGCTGAATTGTGTTTTCTTCGTCTAAAATATTGGTACCCTTCTTTGATGTTCGTTTTTCCTGTTCACCCGTTACGTTCCTTTGAGGGTGGTGGTAACGGCATTTTTGTCCGTATTTGCACCTCCCATATCTTGCACAGGTGTTGCAGACCGTAAAATGGTGGAACTTGCACTTCTTATCAAATTTGCAATATCCACTTGTGTAATGTGTGTTGCATAATGTGGGATGTGCATAGATGCATTGCCCGTCCCTATATCTGCAGTTCCTTTTGCGTAGTATTTACATACGGTATTTTCTACGCTTCTACGTCTTGTTTTCTTATTATTTTCAAAGTTCTTAATTTTGGTATTATCATTATTTTTCTTTGGCTGATTATTTCGTACGTTTTATTTATTATCTTTTTATCATTTCGCTCGTTGGACAGTTATACTACCTCGCAACTTTTACTTATTTCTTTTTGTTTATCTATGTCTTCATTCCGTATTATATTGTTTATATTGTTATTCGTTATTATATTGTTATTTGTTATTATACTGTTATTCGTTATTTCGTCCTCTCTCATCCACCGGTTTTTCGTTGGGACATTTCCGGACTCTTGTGTCCCCATTATTTCATTCTTTTTTGCAACACTCGAGTCTGCTACCTTCATTTCTTTAAATAACGCGGAGTTTACCGTCTGTGTACATGCGCCACACAGAAAATTGATCCCCACGATCTGTCTCGCATTCGAGACAATAGTTATTTCCCTATCATCCCAATTCATGCAGATAAAGTCTCGCAGTTTTTGACAGAAATCGCATCGTATTGCAGCTTTTTCAGTTGTTTCCAGATTACACAAATTGCAGATTAAGTGAGAATTTGGACCCATGGCCATGCTATTCATTAATTATCGTAAAAAGAAATACCCACACAAATTCTTTATTTTTTTTCTTTCTTTCTATTTTTTTTCCTTTCGATGGGTTTTCTGACCTTTGCATTTTATGACCTTCTTCCTGCCTTGTTTCAAAATTTCTCGAATGCCAACCGTATTACGTTTTAAATATATACGTTAAAAATGGTGATAATTTATGTAAACTGTACTGCACTTTCTTAATTTTAAGGAATTTCACTTTATAAATTATATGCATGGATTCACTGATACTTTATACACTTTCGGGTGTAAACAGAATAAACCGCCGAGTAGTTTATTCCCTTCTTATTTGGGTGTTAATACAGAGAGAGAGAGAGAGAGAGACACACACAGCATACTGTATATATATATATATATATATATATATATATATATATATATATATATATATATATATATATATATATATTCAGTAATAAAAGCTTTGTCTCTCCGAATATAATTATTAAAATATATAGCTCCTATTTTTTTTACCGCTTTTTCAATGTGCTCACCGGGTCTGTCTGCTCAGTTCATATAGTTTTTTTTTTTTACTTTTTCTTTTGCGATAAAGTCGTGAGTTTGGCATTTGTGTATGACGTACAAAACAGTAGTACCAACCTTAAATCATGTATTCAGTAATATGAAGTACTTTAGTTGTAATAAATTATAAATAAGTTAATAAATATAAATATGTACTCTTGTGACCAACAACAACACAATGACACATCAATAATATAAAGATGGACTTTAACGACCACCAAAAATAAAAATAAAAAATTTATCTCTCAATAAATCTAAAATAATATATATATATATATATTATATATATATATATATATATATATATATATATATATATATATATATGTTGTGTGTGTGTGTGTGTGTGTGTGTGTGTTAATCCTCCGTTTATGGTCCTGGATGGTTCGAGGTTGACGGGGATTCTGGTTAGGTGGCAGCAACGGATTTCTCACTCTGGGGTAGCTGGTATCGTGTAGGGAATCGCAGTAATTTCTTTTATACTGCACTCCGATTTCTTCTTGTAGTGGATCGGTGGATTCTGTGAAAACTTACTAAATTATCTAACGGTTCCCGATTCTTCTTGTAGCGTATTGGAGAAATTATTTATTCTATTTTAAAATTAAGTTCTCTGGAGAAGGCAGGGCTCATAGGAGAAGACAAAGACATCCTCTTACTGCCTCTAGGTCAGATCAGAATAATAATTTGGAAGATTACAACGGTTTTTATATGTTTAAAATTGTTGACGTCATTATTATTTAATGCTGACCTGTGTTTTTTATTCTAAATAGGCTGAATTCTTTCGCAAAGTATTTGAAGATAAAGGCAAGGTTTTTGCTGTCACAGCATATTGATAGGTAAGAAAGATAATTTATTTTTCCAAACTTGCATTTTATATACAGTTAAAGTGTCACGCGAGTTTGGACTTTATATGCCAAAATTAACGTTAGAATTATTCATTTTCACATAAGTGAAATGAGGGGCTAATAAGAGTGAATGGGCAGTGGGGGAATCTGATAAGGGAAAAATAAAAGTGGGCGTGGCCTAATTATACACGCAAGTTCTCAAGAAAGTTATCCTCTCTCTCTCTCTCTCTCTCTCTCTCTCTCTCTCTCTCTCTCTCTCTCTCTCTCTCAGGTCGTACATAAATTATTATAATTATTATTACTATTATTATTTCCCCGTCTGATGTTGGACAACAATAAATATCAAATATGCACTCTTAAATTATTGTAAACAACATACATGCCCAGATACGTGTATATACCCTCACACACACACACACACACATTTTTTCACTAAGTACAGTATCCATAATAAATCAATTGTTTTCATCTTGATAAAAGAGCTTACTATAGACGCATCTGAGCAGACAAATGGAACGAATTGAGAATATCCCCCTAGAGGTCCACACATCCAAATGCAAGTTCACATGCTCCATATTAGAATCAAATAACTTTTATAAAGCTTCAGTAAATTTTTTAATATGTGAATGCTAAGTTATCAGCCGATTTTTAAGTTTTCACTGTTCTGCAGAGAGAGAGAGAGAGAGGGAGAGAGAGAGAGAGAGAGAGAGAGAGAGAGAGAGAGAGAGAGAGAGTGGAGAACAAATATTTTAGCAGATATAATTATGCGTATCCTTTCCAGGTAAAGTGATATTTTTCGCACATTATTATTATTTTCCCCGTCCAATGTCGAACAGCGATGAATAACACTACTATTTTCTATCCCCCATCCTCAAGGTCTCTCTCTCTCTCTCACACACACACACACACACACACACACACACCCTAAACAAACTATTTAACCTACTTCTTGATTGAATGTAATTTTCTAAAGTTTCTTGTCACTTTACCTGGAAAGGATACGCATAATTATATCTGCTAAAACATTTGTTCTCCACACTCTCTCTCTCTCTCTCTCTCTCTCTCTCTCTCTCTCTCTCTCTCTCTTCTTCTTCTTCTTCTTCTTCTGCAGAACAGTGACTGTTTGTAATTTCTATGCATGCTAATTTTGTATTTTTAAACAATTTAACTACGAAGTACATCTCTTAAATTATAAAATCTTTTTAGAAAACAGACTATTTTTGAGATTATTAAAAGTTTACTTTCAGTTAGACAATAAGGAAATGTAGTTGACAAACCACTACCTCACTACCTCTCTACCTCAATACCACACTATTACCTCCATGCCTTACTTCCATAATTACTCCATCATTTTTCACACTACCTATAACATACCCAAGAATAACCTAAACTAGCCTAACTTAACTAGTTTCATTTTAACGCTAAACATAGTTCCTAACCTCATTTCAACGCAGACTACCTAATAACCTAACCTAACCTAACTTAACCTAACCTATCCTTTTTACTATTCTACTTAATACATTATATTGTTACGGCTTTAGAAGAGCAATGAGTGATTGGTTTAAAAGTTTTTTGTCCAATAGATATCATTTTGTATCAGTAAAATAAGGTTTGCTCAACTAAAGCGCTTGTCAAACATGGTGTGCCATAGGGCTCAGTTCTGGGTCCAATGTTACTTTTATTATATACAGGGTGATGCACAAATGTGTTTCATAAATCCCAGGGTGTATTCTTGAGACAAAAGTAAAGAAAACAGACCATATAAACGGGTCGAGAAACCCGTAGGTTTCGAGCTGTAGCACGCGACAGAAAAATGAAACTCCGAAAGAGTTTTTTTACATTTTTACATTTGCTTCATTAACCTCTTTTGGACGACTGGGTCGAATTTGTACCGTTTCTAATACACGCACTTATAACTTAACCCTACAAAAAATTTAGTCGTTAAGAGGTTAAAGTAAATATCCGAAACTCGTTCCTACTTCTAGAATGCATGCCTCAGCACGTAAGCACGTAGAGGTAGTGGTGTAAAGATGTTGTGAGGTAGAGAGGTAGTGTGATAGCGAAGCCTGGCAATGGTTAGGTTAGATTATAATTAATAATAGTTAAAAAAATATGAAATGAGACACGTATGAATAATACATTAAAGTATGTTTGGTTCTCACGTTAATATTATTGCTAATATCATTATTATTAATATTGTTTATTTTTTATTATCATTAATACAAGACAGATAAGTTCCCTATATTATTTTAGTAATTATATATTTATTGCTAACCCATAAGTGTGCATTATTATTATTATTATTATTATTATTATTATTATTATTATTATTATTATTATTATAAAATAAAAATGTGCATCGACACCTGCGAATCTTTATTCCTAATAATTTTTTATATAACCCAATGTGGCTCTCAAGCTGTTAAAAGCTCTCGACCCCTAAGATAGTATATACTGCAGTGCAGTATACAATGTGTTAGATGTTTTTGGGTGCAAAATATAAACACCCTAAGTTTTGAAATTACAGTATTTCAATCTTACAACCCTTTTGACGTTTGCTTATTCAAATAAATATTTTTCATTTTGTTACTTTGAAATCCATAGTATTGTGACCCACTTAATTAAGTGTTTCGCTCTCTTTCAGTGCCTATGATGTCTAAAACTTAGGAGAAAGAACACAGTTACGGCTACATTACACAACCGTGTCGTACACCAAAACAAATAGATTAATTCTAACGGTTAACTCATCATCAGTTAACTTTCACGGAAGTTCTTATTTACATAAAATGTTTCAGTGTGCAAGTGTGCAGGTCATATTTCCTTCTGCACCAAGGAAGCAGAAGGAAATATGACCTGCAGTACACGTGCACACTGGACACTAAGACATTTTATGTACATAAGAACTCCCGTGAAAGTTAACTGGTGGTGAATTAACCGTTAGAATTAATCTATTTGTTTTAGTGTACGACACGCTTTTGTGTAATGTCGCCGTAACTGTGTCTATTCTGTATACTGATGTATATTGTGTGAAATGAAAGTAAGAAAGCTGTAGAGAGATTTCGCGACACAATCAGTGGCAGCAACATTAACAATTGTATGAAATTTTATACATCTTAGAGAACAGACGTAAATTTTGTCGCTTGTCATTTAGTTTTAATTTAAACATACTCTCGATACACTTAAGTCAATGATGTCACACCTTCACATCATGATGCAAAACATGAATTAGGCTTGATATCAGATCTGTTTCATTTATTTTTACTTTAATTTATTTTTGTTTTTTATTAATTCCTATAAATTTTCTATAGGATTTATATCTGGAGGGTTACCACCTTGAATCAACAGATCTGATTTTCAGCAAGATATGAATTTCTTATCCTACTCCAGTTTCAGTACTTAACAAAGCACTAAAACTTGAGTATAATTATGAAATATGAGTTCTTAAAAGATAAATTGCTTTACTTTACCGTTTTATTTCTTAATAATAAGTCAGTTACCCAAAGGAATATAAAAATTTTAACTTTTGATTGGTGATTCTAATGAAATTCGGCCAAGGTCTGTAAAAGAATATGGATTTTTACCAAAAATATACCCCCTGATTCACAATTAGGAAATATAACTTCAACACTTTTCATCTCAGAACAATAAAAAAATAATACTTCAAAATTATTCGTCTTTTCAAATTTCTCTATTTTCAGAAGCATATGAAATCTCGGTGAATCTTCCGTACAAAACCTGTATACTTGGGAAGTTCTGTATGATATACGAGCCTCCATTGTCCAATTGAATTGTTGGGAGCAGAAGAACATATATATTATTTTGTAATTTAAAAAAAATATACACCCTTACTTGCTTTTGTTAATGGTTTTTTAATTATTTATAATTATCTATAATAATGTCTAAATATACAAGACGACAGTACGTAACACTAATAATCATTTGCGTAGCCGAATTTTGTGTTGGTCTGTGCTATTCCATTCAAGCTCCGTTTTATCCAAAAGAAGCGGAAGAAAAAGGCGCTTCGTCCTCGCAATATGGGTTTGTATTTGGTGTGTATTTTTTGGTTATATTCCTACTCAGCCCCGTCTTCGGAACCTTCCTCAATTACCTTGGAGCTGATTCCGTCTTAAACATTAGTATTTTCACTCTTGGAACTGCAAGCCTTTTTTTTGGATTGTTAGAGTATATCAACGAGGTTACCACTTTTATTGCAATGTCCTTTACACTCAGAATTGTCGACGGCGCAGGATACGCAGCTTTTCTTACTGCATCAGGCGGAATTATTGCAAATGAATTTCCTGATGATGTAGGTTCCTCATTTGCGCTAATCGAGACCTTCTTCGGTGTTGGACTCATTTTCGGTCCGTTTATAGGAGGTGCTCTTTATGAAGTAGGAGGATTTTTATTTCCGTTTGCATTACTAGGAAGCCTTTTAACTGTAATGAGTTTATTTGCTTTTCTTTTTTTACCTGTGCCAAAGAAGAATCAAACATTACGCCTTCTTGTAAAGTGGCCTTTAGCCTTCTGAGGCAATTTCCAGTTATTGTAGCATCAGCAACTACTTCTGCAGCGACTCTTAGCATGGGATTTTTGGAAACAAACTTTGAACCTCATATTCGTTTTCTTATGTTAAGGCCGGTGCAGGTAGGACTTCTATTCACAGTCAGTGGAATCACTTATACACTGTCGCTCCTATTTGGGGAAGACTTTCCGACAAATTACTGTCCCCAAAACACGTGTGCTTGATAGGAACCCTTGTTGTTTGTTTGGGGTACTTACTGATTGGTCCGGCGCCTTTTCTTTTTTTCAAGTTAACAATTCCGATCTGCATAATCGCTGTTGTTCTGATTCATGTCGGAATGAGCGCTGAGCTAGTGGCTGCATTTGCTGTACTTAATAAGGAAGCTCTTACCATGGGACTCCCTAATGATATCAGTACCAACGCCATTGTCTCGAGTATTTGGTCATCTTCGTTTGCTTTTGGTGGCTTCGTAGGAAGTTCTGTCTTTGGAATTTTATGTGAAACTATTGGTTTCCGCTGGTCCTCACAGATAGTTCTCGGGATTCACCTTTCTGTTTTCTTTATGTTGATCGTTTATGTTTGCATTTTTCATGAAAAAAATTTCTTGCCGACAAAACATTTTTCTCGTCTTGTTGAGGAAGAGGAAAATAGTGAACTTGTTTCAAAGAAAACTTCATATGCAAGCTTTAGTAGCCAATAAGATTAATTTTAATATGTGGTTTGTCTCACACAAAAGTAGGATATTTTGGGTTCACATTCATGTAATGAATAGGCTGAACATCGTCCTAATAAAATATGGGTATTATTATTATTATTATTATTATTATTATTATTGAAATTTTGTATCAGCTTCTATTTTTGCATATTTTCATTTCCTGGTGGTAATATTTGCATGAACGTTCAATCTTCTCAACAATATCTGCCCTATGTTTTGGTCTTTCGTAAGCTTCAGTGCTTTCATCGGTTTCAGTCCATCTTGGATAGCAAGTAAACGTAATAAATAGATCCGGCTTTCCAAATTTTTTTACATTTGCCGTAGGGTTTTGATAATTCTGCTGCATTACTCTCAGGCTGCCTTGATAGAGATACTAAATATGACCGCAGATGTTTTGTATTTATATTCCGAAGCCTCTTTTAACACATGGACAGCTTTATGTAGCCTTTTCTAGAGTGTGAAATTTAGATTCTGTTGAAGTCTTTGATGAAAGAATAACTAGAAATTCTGTATTTAAAAAAGTAATGTTGCAATAAAGATACTAATTTGACCTCAAATGTTTTGAGGGGCTCTGCTAATATATATACACAGTGTAATGTTCCTCGGTGGTACAATGTTTAGCATCACTGACTACGAATCCTCGGGACCCACGTTCGATTCACGGCGATCGCAAGCAACACTCGGCTCCTCCAGCTGTTCATCCTTCCATACAAAATATTGTTTGGTAGATAAATGGGTACCCTGGGTATCCTATTGGTTAAGAGATTGGGGAGTTGATCAGGAGATCGTAAGATCGAGTCTGTGCGAGGACTTTGTAGTTGCGGACTTTCCTAGCGGATCATGGTTCGGATTCCACGTTAATCTGTAGATCTAACCCATATTATCCCAATAACTGCATTTGTGGTCAGATATATAAACAAACCATATATTTGATAAATTTTGTTAGTTATGCATCATATTCCTTTCACAAGTTCACTTTTCTCCATTACTAACGTGTAGAGATATTAATTTTATAATATAAACATATAAGTTGTTCCCATTTTGAATTATTTAATTGAAATTACATGTGATGAAATATTGCACCACTTTAAGTTTATTTAATTGTATTTATTATATCAGCTTTCAAGTGTGTACATTTTTCCATTATCACGAAAATTTTGATAAGAATGTACAAGTAGGTAATAAATTTGATAATTTGTTTCTTCTTTTTACCCTATTTAAGCCCAAAGACTGTCTGCGTAGTTTCATTAAAAAAGTATATTTATAATTAAGATGACTAATATAATTTTGTGGTGTGGCATTATATAAGTACACATTTTTATTAATAATACAAAGATTCAACTTTGTCATGACTTTGAAACTCCTTCGGATAATATGGGCTAAGGTGGGGCAAGAAACTTGACCTTCATCAGAATGAACAATTCGGCGAAAGCAGAAATGATTTAGACGTAAAACTAAATTTCAAAAGTCATGTACTGTACAACATATCAAATTCAAAATGTTAAGATTTCTCTTCATATTATTTAAACTAAAAAAAGGACCCCTCCTCAGAACGCACTCCTTATTCCTATATTATAACTTCATCCATCCACATTTATTATACTGCACTGCAACATAGGATAGATCAAAGGAATCTATAAAACATCCTTTGGGAGTAATTCATAAAAAATGTCTGCGAACTTTCTCGAATAATGACAACAGACAAAGTTATACTTCTACAATGTTTTAAAACTATACAAACTTATACAAATTCACTGTTGCTGTCAATATGTTCAGAGTTACCAATAAAAATCAACATATATTACCCACTCAAAGAGTAACGATCTCCCATCAAATACACCATCGTCATAACTAGAGCCCTCAAAAAAGTTCATAAACTTTTTTATGATTTTTTTTTTTTTTTAACTTTTAGCCATCATAATGAACTTTTTGAACTTTTCAACTTAAACAGATTTTTGTGAACTTTTAGTACTTTTTAACCCTTTAATTCCCATAGACTAACATCCAGCACGAAATTAAAAATTCATAATAAACATATTGTGTATAGTATCCAAATACTCATGGTTGTATTTAATTCCAAATATTTCTTGTATGTTTCATTTGTATGTTTCATCTTGTATGCTTCATTTTACTTAATGGATGCAATACAAGTAGTAGAAAACGTTAAGAATAGTATATCCTGTACACCATACAAAGATAAGTTGCGAGAAGTTTTAGGAAAAAAACCCTGATTTTGAAGTTCTCACAAAGTATGCTCAGGTTTTGGAAGGAAAATTACTTATCAATTTTCAACGTGGCCCAAAACTGTATGCACGTTTAAGTTTGCTCCAATTGTGTCCGTAGAAGTTGAATGCTTTTCTCTTCGTACAAGGATTTATTGTCGCCAAAGAGAGCGAGTCTGACCGTAGGTCATTTGAAAGATCATATGATGTTGCAATGGAATCGGGAGGTTTAATATATGTTTAGATATGAGTAAGCATATGTTTCTACATTTTGTTTCAGTAATAAAGTGCAGGATTACATTTATGTTTATTTTTATGTGTGTTTATCAATAAATATTTTGTAATGTAGTTTTTATGAACTTTTTTGAACTTTGGAATATTTTTATGAACGTTTTAAAACTTTTTTGGGCCATTTTTATTAACTTTTTTGAGGGCTCCAGTTATAACACCATATTTCCCGGTGATTTTATACTCAAACCTAACTATACAATAGAAACTGCAGGAAATGCACTCTGTTTTAAAGGAGGCGGTGTATGGAATGCATTTCCTGTGCATATCAGGCAGACTTCATTACTAGATGTAAGTAGTATGACCGCAAAATGGGAGAGTGCAATTGCAATGCAATGTTCATAAATGTTGCAAAGGGGAGGGGGTTGGCACGCGTGGGGGAGGGGGGTTTGGCACCAATCGTCTAAGTATAGACTTTATGACCTCCAGGATAGACATAGTCTAGAGTCCATGGGTGGGCAACCCTGTCGCCAATCGCCACAAGTGGCGAATTGGCCTTGTGAGTGTGGCGAATTTGAGTTTGCCTTGTTTTGGCCCTAACAATAAAATGCAACAAACCCTTTTCTCGACAGTGTACTGGTTGCAATTTAACATTTTCTATTCCATTCTCAGACTGACTCATTGACGCAATGCTACCAGCTGATACTCTCCGCCACTATTTGATTCAGTCAGGGCCCGACCGTGACTGTAGGTGTGGTTGCTTCTGTTTCGAGTGTGTTATTTTTACATTTTCCTCTGCCCCAGTCGTTAAGAAAGTATTTTCTGTTTTGTTATAATTAATTTCAACATTTTCATCGTAATGATGGATAAGTGGATTATTTGAAAACGAGGTGAACCAGCAGATGATAATGCCGAGCTAAGTAATGTAGACAAATTCATTGATTTGGAAATTAGTGTTGAAAAGGGAAAGACGGGCGAATGAAAAAATGTGACACGAGAATTTCAAAAAAGCTGTGAGCTGGAATTTATAGTGATGCAAGTAAATGAAAAGCCGGTGTGCCTTCTATGCAAAAAAGTTTTCAGTGAAAATAAAGCAGACAGTTTGAAGAAACCACATTGAGTTCAAATATTCAGCCAACATTTTTGAGACTTCTCAAACAAAATCATTGTGAAATTTCGCATTAAATTTTCTCATTTTTTTCATCATTTGTGTATAAAGCAGTTGTGAGTAGTCAAAATACACATGTTTTGAATAAACCTGTTTAAACAGTTTTTCATTTTATATTTCGATTTATCAACCTATTTTCTCAACTTATGCACGGTGTGGCGAATTTTACTTTCATTCGCCACACCTGTGGCTAAATTGAAGAAATAGTTGCCCATCACTGGGTCTAGACTTTAAGACCTCTCAGCAGTAACAGTATTACATAGCCGACTTACCTACGGCTTTTACTTACCAACCAGATCCTACTTACCAACATCTGATAGACCAAAGTCAACTTACCTACGGCTTTTACTTACCAACTCCTGATAGACCTATATGGTCTCAAGAAACGACGCAAATAATAAGAGAGCTATTAAACATAAACTTATTAAAATACACTTACGAGGCCATGGTAGACCAGTAAGGTCTCAAAAACAGCACAGCCAATAATTAAATCTATTGATAATAAAAACCCACTCTAATAGACAGAGTTTATTTCCACAACAGTTTCGATGCCCACTGGCATCCTCTTCGGGTGGATACAGAAAAACGAATGAACCAAAAACAAGAGGGAAAACAGTCCATGGACCATTAAGAAATTCGCACCTGTTAGATCCCGTTCTCCCAACACTGGCAGGGCATTTTTATTAAAGGGACCCGCTTATAAGTATATTCGCACAAACTTAAAACTATCTTCTTGTTCTATACATACAGATTCTATTATTTTTTTTACATAATTATTACATTTATTATTACATTTATTACTTTTAATATTGCATTATTATTTATTGCAGAAATTATAAATTTATTTTTACATTGATTATTACTTTGTTGTTTATTATACAGAAGTTATAAACCGAAAAACGAATGAAAAAGGCAATAAGGAAACAATCCAAAGACCATTAAGAAATTCCCACCTAGGCTAGATCCCGTTCCCCCGACCCCAGAAGGACATTTTTATTAAAGAGTCCCGCTTATAAGTACATTCGCACAAATTAAAACTATCTTCTTGTTCTATACATACTGATTCTATTATTTTGACATAATTACTGCATTTATTATTGCATTTACATTTTTTAACATTTATTATTATTATCATCTTTACACTAATTATTACATTTATTGCATTTATATTTATTTTCACATTTATTACTTCCATTATTACATTTACATTTACGTTTATTAGTTCATTTACATTTTACCGAAAAAAAACAAACCCGAATGAACTAAAAGCGAGTAAGAAAACAATCCAGAGACCTTTTTCATTCGTTTTTCGGTTTATAATTTCTGTATAAAAACAACAATGCAATAATCAATGTAATAATAAATTTATAATTTCTGTAATAAATAATAATGTAATTTTAAATGTAATAAATTTAATAATAAATGTAATAATTATGTAAAAAAATAATAGAATCTGTATGTATAGAACAAGAAGATAGTTTTAAATTTGTGTGAATATACTTATAAGCGGGTCCCTTTAATAAAAATGCCCTTCCAGTGTCGGGAGAACGGGATCTAACCTAGGTGCGAATTTCTTAATGGTCCCTGGACTGTTTTCCCTCTTGTTTTTGGTTCATTCGTTTTTCTGTATCCACCCGAAGAGGATGCCAGTCGGCATCGAAACTGTTGTGGAAATAAACTCTGTCCATTAGAGTGGGTTTTTATTATCATATTTTGACCTTCACGTAGAAAAAAAGTGAAGTTTTTGCATTTAAATCTATTGAGCTTCTCGTAGCAGAAAACCACCACGAGACCATAGTGTTGTTCGCTAGGCGCTCTTTTAATCAAAAACTCAAATATGGTGAACCAAATTTAATGCAAAAACAAATTTTTTGTCTTAAGATACAAATATTTCTTTAAATCTTATTATAATCAATATTCGTTTAACTTTATATTTAAACTAGATTCTATTTTGGGGTAACTTATTCATTTCTCGTCTTTTACCCACATTTAAGAAGAATTATTTTGTTTCTGGCTTAATAAATCCAAATTTATCTTTAAGATACAAATATATCTTTAAATCTTATTATAAACAATATTCATTTAACTTTATATTAAAAAGAGATTCTATGTTAAAGTAACTTATTCATTTTTCACCATGCATTCTACTTTATCCCCAATTATTATTATTACTAATATTTGACATATGGAGTATAGGGCACATAAACTTTTCCATTTTCATATAAAAGTGATTCTTATTATATATATATATATATATATATATATATATATATATATATATATATATATATATATATAAAGTCTCACTCAAACCCGCAAGGAAAAAATTATAAACTGTTTAAAAAGGCTAATTAATTTCGGCCGGTTACAACCAAGCCCTTTTCAAAGCCATAAACTAGTTAAAACGTCTAAAAAAGTTATATAACTTCCGTCCCGCGGAAGAGCTGAAGTTAAAATGACTGTATTAAGGCATAATCACGGACAGAGAAATGATGGCTGTCGTACATCTGGCAGTTGGCAAAGGCAAAAAATCGCCCAGAGTTCAAACATTCAAGATGAGAAATCTAAGTAAAAATCAATCCTGTACATCTGGCGGCCGGTCACGACTCGAAATTGCCCTAAAATATTTTAAAATGTTAAAAATAAAGTTATCCATAATGTAGGACAGCTTAATATTTGAAATGGTAGTTTCTCCTAAAATATAAAATGCCTCGTATATTTGTCTCTGTTCCTGGTCCCTGACCTTCATGATAGAATTAGAATCCTGGAAGTTAAAAATATGATCATGATGTTCCTTATGCTGAACCAAGTATTTTATATTTTAGGAGAAAATTCTCGGAGGCCATTGATGACATCAGAAAGCTAATAAAGGCCATAAACCCTCCATCCCGCAATATAATGATCTGCGAAGATTTTAACTTCCCATTTATAAAATACAAAAAGGTGGATATGAATATATAAGGTTGTAACATATATTCTGCTCGATTTTATTAGTTCATCAGAACAAAAATTAAATGACTTATAATGACAAATTAATCATCAATATAATTCCCTTCTTTTTCTATAACCTCCTCCTACCTGTAGAAAAGTTTTTTTTATGCCATGTTCGAAGAAATCCCTTGGTTTCGAGTTAAAAAAAGCCATAATTTCGTTTTCGATAGCTTCCCTGGATTGCAACTTTTGTCCATCTAGGTGGTATTGCAGACTTCTGAATAAATAGTATTCTGAAGGTGTGATGTCCGGAGAATAAGGTAGATGAGGCATTTTTTCCCAACCAAATGCTTCCAATTGGGCAGTGGTGATTCGAGCAGTGTGAGGGCGCGCGTTATCCTGGTGGAATAGAACACCTCTGCGATTAATTAATGCAGGACGTTTTTCTTGTAATGCCATCTTCAATCGTTGGAGTTGTTGGCAGTAGACTTCAGCTGTGATTGTTTGGTTATCTGGCAGAAGCTCAAAATGAATAATTGCTTGCATATCCCACCAAACGCATAGCAAAATTTTCTTTGGATGGGATCCATTCCTTAGCTGAGGTTCAGGCTTTGTTTCACGGCTAAGCCACTGATGTCGACGCTTAATATTGTTATAGAGGACCCATTTTTCATCCCCAGTGACGATCCGATTCAAAAACGGTGCCTGGCTTGTGACAAATCATGCGGAACTCATTTTTCAACCTTCACTACTTTTCCTAACAGCTTCAAATGACGATGAATGGTCATATGGCTAACGCCGAGTTGCAGGCCAAGTTCTCTTACAGTTACCGTTGGGTTTTCCTCCACTGTTGTTTTCAGCAACTCTTCATCTAACTCATTTGATTGTCCTGTTCGTTGATAATCTTTCAGACTGAAGTCTCCATTTCTGAACTTCTCAAACCATCTCCTACACATCTATTAGCTTACAACATCATTTCCATAAACTCTTTGAATGTTTCTTGCGGATTCACTGGCGTTAGATCCTTTATGGAACTCATACAGCATCACATGTCGAATATGCTCTTTCGTGGGCTCCATGTTTTTTCAATTACTGTAATATCGTAGGGGTGGCGTTGTAACTGTATGAAAAACACCAGAGAAAATATTCATTAGCCTAATCCTACACTAGCCAGGCCTTACACTAGCCTAAGTCATTCTGTATCGTGATAAAACATGTGCGAACCTGTCGCCGCGTGTATTTTGCAACATTTTTAAAACTATTTCACATTATCTTGGCTATTCTATTATCTATCGTCCGTTTTCTAATCGAGCAGAATTTATGTTACAACCTGATATATATATATATATATATATTATATATAATATATATATATATATATATATATACCAGGACAAAGTGGGCACAAGAGAAGACCAGGAGCAAACAAAAATGTTGATGGCTCTCACAAATGAGTTTATGCTGACACAGGAGATAGCAGAAAATACCAGAAAAATAACTGCCTGGATCTGGTATTCACGAATAACACGAACTTGATTACTGATATAAAAATAACCCCAACCATTATCTCAGACCACAACTTAATGGAGATATCAACAAATATGACGACAACATTAAAAGACAATACACATATTGAGGAGAGAAGCAAATTTGGGGCCTTTAACTTAAACTCCAAGACTATAAATTGAGAAGCAATCAGATCGCACATGGCCCAAATAGAGTGGAGAACAGTTTTAGAGAATAAACCAACTGAAGAAATGCTAACAACCTTGGAAGAATAAACGCTGAGAATTTTAGAAAAATATGCTCCGACATCACAGCCAAACGGAAAGAGGAACTGGCTAGAGAGGCAAAAAAGAAGACTATTCCGCAAAAGAAAGAGAGTGGAGGCGAAGTTAGCAAACTGCGGAGATAATGCCCTGAAAGTAATACAAGAAAAACTGGAGGGTATCGATAGGGAAATACAAGCCCTGATTAAGGACCATACAGAGAGGGAAGAGGAAAAGGCGGTAGAAGCAATAAAGGAAAATCCAAAATACTCCTATAGCTATGCGAAAAGGAAAAGAAAAACGCGCGCCGCTATTGGGCCCTTAAAGTAGAGAAATAATGAACTAACCGATGACCCAAAAGAAATATCTGAAACATTGAGAGCCCAGTATGAATCAGTTTTTAGTACCCCAAAAAGTGACAAAGCGATACCTGACATAGATGCATTCTTTGAAGAGAAATTGCAAGGAGAGTGTATAACAGACTTTGATTTTACCCCAGAAGATGTAGCGAAAGCTATAGGGCAAATGAAAACACATTCAGCTGCAGGTCCGGACAACTGGAACGCATTATTGATTAAAAACTGTAAAAATGAAATAGCTACACCTTTATACTGGATATGGAGAAGATTCCTAGACACGGGAAATACCGAGCATCTTGAAAAGAGCAAACATTGTCCCTATATATAAAGGAGGGTACATATATCATTCAAGAAACCTCATCAGTATTGGAACCACGTTAAAACTAAACTGTAGGCTACCAGAACCCATTTCTGTAGTTTATTTTCCTCTGAAGCGTAATTTGTGCTATAGGTTCGAGACACTGTGCAATTTAAACCAGGGGCTAAACGAATAGAGAAGTAGAATGCTTATACGAAAACTCAATTTGAAGTGCAATATTCTTCATCTTTTTTCTCTTAAAGGGGCATTCAAAATTTATACTTTTACGTATTAATTTATATTATAATTTAGAGGCCTGGAAACTTTTTTTAGAAAAATATATGAACTTAATTGTGACCATAAAATAAATTAAAAATTTCTGTCTACAACCATACTTTTTTTTCTTAAATGACCCGGATCTGGCTCGTGTTGTAGATACGTTTCGTAATAGCTTCGAAAAAACTTAAATTAACGACGGTGATTTGAGTACGGGGCTAGACGTTTTACAGGACACTCGGTCCTACGATTGCCTCGTCGTCGGTGAAGTGATGTAAGTTTTTTTTCTTTTTTTGTGTGTGGGTGTCGGGTAAGAATAAGCCCTATATTTTCAACATTTTATTAAGTTATAAAACTATGAGGATATAGGAGTGACATTGCTCTCATTTTTTTATACATTACTAGGTGAGGTACCCGGCGTTCCCGGGATAAATTTCACAAACAGACAAACAGACAGGCTGACCGACTCTGTGTTGACATTCTTCATCCCATAAGAGGTTCCCGTGCCAAATTTGGTAGCTCTAGGTCAAACGGTTTGCGCTTGCATAAAGGACAGACAAACAAACAAACAGACAGGCGAATATATATATATATATACACATATATATATATATATATATATATATATTATATATATATATATATATAATTTAAATTAGTTACAGAATTAGCATCCATTATATTTTAAGTAAGCTACAGAACATGATTCTCGTCCTTAAACGTTACAGAAACTAATATTATTGGGGGTACATTTTATAATTTTACACAATATAGTCGTTTAAGCTATACTGTGCATATTGTTACAATAATTAATTGATGAAGTTACAATTATATATATACGCATAAAACTTCACACAATACAACGAGTTCCTACAAACGGGAACCGGTTTTATATCTGGGTGCATACCAGTTCATCATTCCGTTCGGCGTCACACAGGTCGAATAATTTTTAAAAAATTGTAAATTCATTCCCGCGGGCCATATGCATGAGAAAGCGCAAACTGTACATGCCACATACGTTGTTGTATTATCTCTGGAATCGGTAAGGATTCCAGACTATTTGGGGAATTTGCAATTGATCGAGGAATTTTACAATAATAGTATTATTCCAAGGATGACCACCCAGTGATTTAAAATATTACATTAGTTCCATATTTTTAAAATAAACGGCTATCCAATGAATCCCTTCTCCGCCACTAACATCCGTATTTAGAATAAGTGCGCCGCAGTGTCTCGTAGTTGGAAGTTTCAGCGTTTCATTCTTCGCAAACACGCCGATAAATTTGGAGCGTGTGAATCGGTCACTATTCATTACTCTCTCATGTGTATTCGTATCCATTTTTAAAAGTCTGTGACTACACATTTGAACTTATCAATTTCTATTAGAGCTTGCGATTCAAGGTAAACTAGTACACTAATAGGCGCGTCTAGCGGCTTGCCGAATTCCAATCTGACTGATATGTTCCCACTCTGCTGTGGACTTATGTACGTATTTATACTCCATATAAGTCGGAGGAGATGTCAAAGGGGTAAAGGTTCACCCCTTCAACAAATTCCTTCTGTGTTACACCGATTCCTAATTCGTTGCAAGTACCGGCAATATGTGCAAGATTACTATAAGCTCTCGAGCAAAACGAGAACTCATCATCTGTAGAAAATTCGTTTCCAATGTCCCACCTAAGGCGACCCCAATAATGTACAGGGTTATATTTTTAAGGCCGAAATTTTCGAAATTAAATGCGGCCTTTTTATATTTTCCATTCACAGAAGCGTGTTCCTGCATTCCAATTAATAACCTTTACGGTAGGCTCCAAAAGCAACATTTCCTATCTGCTTCGATGTTAGCCCTGAGAGCACCGTATACAGTTTGAGTTAGACTCTATTAATTGGGTATTTTACTGTGGCGTGTAGTAAATTTTTTTTCAATTTCTATTTGTTTAGCAGAGCTTAATTTCACTCGACGCACGCGGAGATATGTCACCATAATATGAACCACCACAGGCTCGAGCTCTCTTCTTGGTCAGCCCCCAGATTTAAACAAATCTCAGGGCTTCTATGAGTGAGCTTTATTTTCATATCGACCCCATTCATGAACAGCTCCTGGAATGTGAAATCTGCCTGTAGGCGCCCGAAGCATTCATATATCTTCTTTTTAGAATTTTTAAATTGGACTTTATACTACTTTCATCTTTAGCTTGATAATAACCGTCGGCAGTTAAAAAGTATCCTTCGCTTCTTTTGAAAAGTTGAGGACATTTTCCAGATAGGCTCGTAGGTGATAGTAGCCAGACCCTGCCGAGACGTTGATCTGATTTAAATACACGTCACATTGACTGAATATTGTAGAAAGTTTGTTTCTGGGTATACGCGTAATCCTTTTCGCATTCCGCTCCATCTGAATATGCTATTCGTAGTTTAACGTACATGTGCACACAGCTTGGGTCAGAAAAGTAAGGGCCTGTGCTGGGGATCACGAACTCTCTAGGAGCACTCGGGGAGCTAATGGTGTTTAACGGATTAACTGTAATAAAGTCACTGTGATCTATATATACTTGTGTTGGGGGCATGTCAAAGAGGGCCAGCTCGATTTACAACATTCTGAACTACACAGATGGATGAAACGTACCATGGCGCGCTAGAAATAGTGACACCTCTCTTGACAAGTAGTAAACAGTCTATGATTCATGAGAGCAACGTCCTTAGCTTTATCAGTTAAAAAAGTGGTCACAATAGGTTTCATGCGCTTAGAACACTTCTTCTTTTTTGATGCCTCTTACGTTTAACGCCACGTGCTGGTAACCCCTTCTTCTTCTCCCGCCACCACACATTTTTCTCTTTGCATCTTTGATGATTTCATCCCATGTACGCTTTAAGTGCTTTTTTAGAGTTTCTTCTTTAGCTTAGCTCCGCCATTATGTCTTCTACTGTGTTAAGACCTGATTGTAACGCTTTCCTGCCGAGATATCTGGCACCACACTTCAGCAAGGGGTCAGCCGTACGCAGTATGGTTGAAAAAATGGATCCAATCCCACTCCCGCGCTGGTATCTAACTTTTCGAAAGACTGTGAAAGGCCTTCGGGTCATTCTGTCACAGTAAGACGAAAGTGCAGCTTCACTGTTAAGCTCCCGTCACTGAATGGAAAACTTTTCCCCTCAATCGTTCTTATATATATTGATATACCGGTTAATAGGTTGTTGCAACATTGACATAATGAGGCTTGTCGTATGTGATGCTCAAGCTCTTTCCTCTACGATTGGGAATGTAGGCGATGCGCAGCAGGCGCGCCTGGCTATCCAAACAAACTGATGTTCCACGATATTGCTATAAATATAGCACATGTCCGGGGGAGGGTAGCCATCGTTAATTTCTCTAATTTCAGCTGATACATTAAGCTGCACAGTCATGTTATGATTCGTGAAAAGTATTTCTTTGGATGGCTGCCCCATATCTGCCCTCGGTTATAATTTTGAACAGCCCTTTGTCTTTAATATTTCTGTTAGCCTTTGATTTTAGAGTCAAAGTATGTGCCGGGGTATCTTTGTTTACGATTTCGTATACTAAATCAAACGTAAGATTTGATGTTTTCAAACTATCGTTTAAGTCTCTCACAACATCCTCGGCTGCGCCGTAATAACCCGGTCCTAGTGTTACTTCTGTAGTGTAGTACTGTGCCTCTCCACTCCGGGCAGCGCGCATGGTTTCGTCCCGAGTTACCCTGTCCTTTTCACACTGATCACGGTTTCTAAGAACCGTAAAAACAGATTCTTTATTATCAATACTTAAAATTTTGGTAGTCAATTATAATTCACATATTCCTATCTCATATGATTCACGGCCCAATTCAATGGGCCCATGGAGTTCTGTTACAACGTTGGCTAGGGTGTTGTTAGGATGTACAGACAGAGAAGAAGAGGACGGGAGGTGTTGAAGCTTTCTGGGTACCTAGCCACTTCACCAGGTACATTTTTCTCTTTCCTAAACCTTTGCTGCCTAAATTTTTTCAATTTTAAACACTTTTTTTTTTCCTAAATTGAATGTCATTTCTGCAGATCGTCGCCGTAAAAGCCCCTGCAACTTCTTCCCCATTCAAATTTCAACGCTATACAGCATTACATCGTCCTTAGGTCTCATGCCCTAAATTTAAAAATATCAGGTGTCCAACCTTGCTCAAATCCTTCGCAATTTATTACACGAATTCGACAGCCTTACATACTCATTGATTTTGAAACGCGCAGAGCGTGTTGACACTCTACGATTATCTTTTCTCACCTCACGTTCCGTATGCGTACCTCTTTCTAAACTCTCTTTAGGTGTTGTTCCAATCGCACGGTGGTGTGTATGGTTGTAGGATGAGGCCATCGAGTCTAGAATGTCTATATATCTGTATGTGTTTTTATGTGTGAAATAGCGATGCATGCGTTCCTTTATGGTACGTTGAACTCTTTCAGCCAAAGATGCCTTATGTATAGAATTGCTAGTGTAATAACTGATATTAAACTCTGTCAACATGTTCTGAAAAGCATGGCCTATAAATTCTTTCCCCATGTCCGTACAAAAATAGCCAGGAATCCTGTTTTCTTTTAACATCAATGTTTTGGTGGCTTTAGCAACTGTTTCAGGATTTATTTTTCAGGGGATTTACCCGCAAATATCTAGAGATACATCTATATATGAATAGACTGTAGCGGTAGCCGCCATTATAAAGTGAATATCTCTGCATAGCTGTTAAATCCGCCTGCTAAATAGAGTCAATCGAGGCTGCTGTTGTCTTGGCTGTTTTAAACCTTTTTCTCACCGGCTTATGAAGTGTATAAGCATCCCGCTCCCGCAAAAACCTCATCTTTTTTCCTCTACTCCCTCTTTATAAACGGCTCTGTACAGTCTATTAACGTCGCCATAGGAGGCTGGGGTAGAAATGTCATAATAACGTTTTCTTAATATGTCAGCCCTTTGCGTATTTTAGAGGCTTGTCCCAAGTCTTTTAACCTGTTCAGATTACCTATCAGTGTTTTTGGGACATTTATTTCTTTATTTCCTGTAGTCTTCCTTTAATATGTTCCCATCCTGCTGGTGAGGGCCTATCCCACTTTCTCATCAAGTCATGGACGATGTCAACGATGTTCAAACCCTGTACCTTTGTTCCTTCAACAACAACCTCACCTGCATCGGTCCACTGTATGATAGGATCCTCACTCAATAGATTATAAAAACTTAAACTTTTATTCCTCAATGTATGTGGGAGACTACTTTTTAATACATGCTCGATATGTTATGGGGGTCGCTCCGTTGTTCTTTGACTGTTCGTCTCTAGCCTCGACCCCAGGTCCTATGCCTCCATGCTCAACGGGGACCTCTGTCGGATTCTTATAATTTTTGTACTCATAAAGAAATTTCTGGAGAGCTTCTTGGTATAAGATTCTTTTCTCATCAGGTGACTTTTCACTGTTTAATAGGTCTACCAATTCGCTTTCCATTCTTTTATGCCTGCTTTTACGGGGTTCTAGAATCGTATCTGGACTTTTTGAAGTTTGCAGTGAAGTATGCACCTCGTGTGGAATCACAACTACTTTCTTCATTATATAAACTAGTCAGTAAAGGCCCTAAAACTGTAAATAAGATGGATAAGAATGAACCCCATCTTTGTACAATAATTCGTTTTTTCTTCTCCACAATTTGATTTTTACAAGCGAGTGCGCGTATTACGTTCTTGTAACGACGTAGGCGAGCATTCTGAGGGGGTTCCATTGGTACATTATATTTTATAACGTTAATACAGATTTCACAGATGCATTTTAAAAAGTCGGAGTCGATGTTTTTAACAAACATCTATTGCAGTGCCCGTGGCAGTAGGTAATAGATTTTTATTAATTCACGATATTTCTTTAACCTTTTTGTCATACTGAGATATACACCGTTTCAGCCTCCTATGGGAATATATTCGCTCTTAGAAGCACCCTAAACGTGTTTCGCGGATGAAGGTCACAAAGCAAATATCCGTAATGTTGGCTTGTAGCTTCTTTATAAACTTTCAAAAACGCCTTACGCTGATTCGGGAACATTTGATTGGCTAATACCCCAACTTGTGATACATGTCTATGTTGTGCAAATAAGACTAGCTATTGTATATTTAACGACACATCGCGCATGTACCTATTTTTGAAAAATAGATTCTGATTGATGAAGAATACGCTTATGTTAAGATGGTGGGAGAACACAATAAAAGTCTCGACAAACGTTTTATCCATTTCCAACATGAGATCATCAATTACAATGACCGCATGTTCATTTCTCTTTAACGAATTAACGTCATATACACCTTTGTGGAACAAAATATCATTTTGATACTCGTTGAATACTGACTGGTATGTTGAATAAGACCATGCACAAATTTTGAGAACATCTCTCGCTTATCTTTAATGATTTCAAGCATAAACAGTTTTACCACATCCTGTAGGGCCACATATAATACATGTGGACGGGCTCATGAACCTGAATTTTTCTACAGAATCAATCTCTAACACGACATACTCCTAAGTAGAACATTTACAAAATATAATAAAATTTTAATTGATGCTCCTTATATTCTATAGTCTTGTCTTTCTTCTCCCTCAGAACCCAGAATGACGATGAGGATGAGGTAGTGTGCCAGCAACATGTCCCCCATCATCGATATTGCAGACGATGCCGATGACAGTGTAGTTGTTGGTTGCGGCTACAGACTCCACCCCCGCTAGCGAACCCCCACCAGCGACACCTGTAGCACCCCTTTGCGACAATTCGAGGAGAAAGCGGGGGCATGATGAAGTTGATGATTCGCTTTCTACTTCAGGAATAAAGCGTGCCAGGAGTCCACCGGTTGTTAGACCGACAGTAATAGAGTCTCAGCCCTCTACGTCTTATGACACAGCCCCCACATTAGTTCCTTCTACAAATAAAACTGTGCCCCCTTATTCCTGTTCAATTCCGGTCGTACCCTCCACAGCAGCAGCATTTCATTCTGTAGAGAGTAACATAACATTCGAGCTGGGACACACCTCCACCCCCATCCCAGCCCTGACTAGAAACTGGCAGTGATGGGCAGTATCTAGATACATGTATCGCCGATACGTATCGATCGATACTTTTGTATCGGTATCGGTATCGCTTTAGTTACTTGACAAAAGTATCGATTTATCGGTATCGCTAAGGTCAATTTTCTTAAATGTATCGAAAAAAATCGATACTTCGATACATCGATACATTAATAAGAATTTTTAAATATTTAAATAGATGTTATAATATGACACTACTGAGTTATATTTATGAATATACATAAATAATAATAATATTAAATATTTATTTAATGACAGTACTACTCTACTGGTCACGTCACACAGTACGGCGCAACGTTTAAACACGTTTGTACTTGTGTTATTGAGATTAATTAACCATAATATAGAAACATTGTTAGCTGTAGAGAAGAAGCTAGAGCGTTTGAATTCGGAGGCATTGCGTCATTGTCAGCCACTTCTCAATGCAGTCACAGTAGGGTTCACTAAGCGGTTTGAAAAGTTTCTGTGCCTTGATGCGTCGCATGAGTGTAAAGCAGCAATACTGGCATCGTCTTCAAATCCTCTGTTCAAATTAAAGTGGATGACAATAAAAGGCAAATTTAATACTAACATTGTCAAAAAGAGGGTTCAAGAAATGTTGGTTAATGCTGTTAAGAGCCTCAGCGAGCAGACCCCCCCCCCCCAGCAACAACTAAGTGATGTTGCATCTGACGGAAGTGCAGATGATTTCTTCTGTTATGAGTCTGCTTCCACTAATGTCTCTGCAACCCAAGATTCCACTGAGATGGAAGTTTTACAGTATCTGGGTGACGGAAGTCATTCTCTCCAATCTCTGAGGTAGTACCCAGGAATTCTACGGGTCTTCCTGAAGTAAACACACCACTACCATCCTCTGCTCCTGTAGAACGGTTGTTTAGTTTGGCTGGTCACATTCACGCTCCAAAAAGGAATAGACTGTCTGACCAGATGTTTAGCCAGCTGGTATTTTTGAAGGTAATAGTAATTACTTTTAATTGTTAGTGTAATATTTTCAGTCATTCATGTATCCTACAAAATTAAAACATACTTTCATTAAATAAAGCAATTGTTTTTATTTACATCTATAAAACCCATTAAAATGTCGTTGATTTTACTTACAGTGCGTACAAATTACTAGTATAAACAATAATATCTAATAACTACATATTAAATGAATAATTATAAAAATGTACCGGCGATACATGTATCGGCGATGCATGTATCGGTATCGGTATCGCTTAAGACATCTAGAAAGTATCGGCGTATCGGTATCGCCTAAGACGTTCTTCATGTATCGATGTATCGGTATCGCTTTAGCGATTTTCATGTATCGATGCCCATCACTGGAAACTGGTTAGGGTCGACCCGCGAACTATGTATAGCAACGGTGTTGAACACGGACTGCGGCGCGTAGTTGAACGTATTGTGGAGTTCCCCTTCAGAACAGTGAGGGACGTGAAGTCAGGACGCGACTGTCCTTCGGGTTCGGGTCAGATGACGGAGATATAAATGATTTTTGAGTAGTAATACCCTACAGGTGCTTGGCTGCTGTAGATATAGAATATATTATGGGTCGTATAATGCAGGCCTCTCAATGTAGCATCGCCTTCAACATGGACAACTTCACAATAGATATTGACCACGTGTTCCGTGTTGCGGGACATACGACCACACCTTTTACTCTTAACTTCAATTCTCATGCTAGTTACAGACAGCATATAAACTCCAAGCGTAGTTGCGGCTTTATGGCAGTAGTCTTAGCTCATATGTTTACTGTACTAAATGCATGGGCCAAAAAAATTTGGTTGCCGACGGTTGTGCAGCGTGCTCATAAACTGGCCGCAGATTGCCGACCGAAAAATCGCAAAAAATACCTCCCTTGGCTCGTGGCGTGCTCATCTCTACCTTCAGTTGCATAGTAGTGTGGATCCCGCTCCCCCGCGAAAGGTACGTTTCCCGCCCGCCGTAGAGCCTTCTACGCTTGCTACGCTTCGTTGGTATCGGAAGTGTTGTGTCGCGCCCCATAGTTTTACGCCACGCGATTAACTCTTACGTTTGATTTGTGCTATTCAACACGCTTTCTGACTTATCTAATTGCTTACGGACTGTGTTTTTGTGTCTGTGTTGGTAAAAAGCACCCCCTAGGAGCCTCCTTCCGGACCCCTTGGAATGTATCCCCATTGACCCCATGTTATAATTGCTTCGATATCCGATCATTCACTATCCGATCGGTTTTCTGGGAACGTAACTAATCGGATATCGATGGATGCCTGTATATACTGTATATACAAAACGAGGAAACCCTACACCTCGCCCGACGTCTATGAGTAAAGCAAAAATTAATAGCTGCAATGAGTAAAAAAGAAGATACGTTTGGGCAAAAGACCACTTTAACTGGTCGAATGAATTATGGAACAAAGTAAGTGATTTGCTTAGCAACTTTGTATTCATTGTCATAGTTATTGTTTTAAGAATATCACATTGGAGTGGTTTCTATTTTCAACATTTTTTTTAGGCAACTTGTTGATACCTGTTGTAAATTGTCTGTATCCACTGAACTTTGAAATTAACTAAAAAATTATTCATTAGGTGCCACCTGATGAATAATTTTATATTTATTTGAAAATACCACATGACAGGTGGTATTTTCGAATACCACGTTCCAAGTTGCAAATGCTGCCCTTCAGTAAGTCAGAAGATGACATAATGAAGAATTCCATGAAGATTTCGTGATTCAAAATTGAAACATCCTACTCGGGTAATGGTTTGGGGAGCTATCTGTAATAGGGCAGTCAAAAGTTGACCGAAAAAATTAAGAAAGTTGACCTTACGAATTGAAAAATTTGACTTATAAAGTTGCCTTTACTTTCAACAATAAAAATGATACTTTAATTACTTATTCTTGCTCTTCGACATCAGTTGACCGATTGTGGTAAATTATGAAGTATTTGCCGACATTTTCTGGCAAAAAATTGCGATCCTTACTTAATAATTTATTAAGCATGGAGAAAGATCTCTCTACAGCGGCAGTTGTTGGTTGACATTGCAAAAGCTGACCATAAACTGTTGGTGAGATTTCAGGTCTACTGAGGTTAATTATTTCACAAATACCATTTGTCTTGAGTCTTGTTTCAATGTATTGTTTGACTGAACACATATCTTCGCCAAGGTTGATAGAAGAAATGGTTTCATATGCCTCTCTAATGGTGCAATCAGATGCTTCCATCCTAGTCACTAAGCTAGCAATCAAACTATAATTCATTTTGATTGACATTAGCTGCTTTGGCAGTTTTTCATTAGCAACACTCTCTTTAGCCTTCTGAACAATGATTCCTTCATCTTCAAAATTTTCCACAATTCTCTTCACATTTGGAAAATTGTCTGCATAATAAAAAGCAGCGTTCAGCCAACTTGCCCAACGTGTTACAATCGGTTCTGTAGTAGTTCCTATTTCAGCAAACAATTCCTTCCTTCTTTTGTTTTTAAGAGTAGAAGCCTTGACACATGCAATTAAAGTGTCAACATCACTATAAAATGCTTTATTTGCATCGCACAATTATGTACAGATGCGCAAGACACGTACATGGAAAAGTCTTGGAAAAAGTTGCTGAGTGTCGCTCCAGCTGACACCAGGTAACGAGCTGCATCAGACAGAAGTAAACAGAAATTTTCTCTTGGTATCTCGAATTCTTTTACAGTATCGTCAATCTTCTGTATGACAGCCGTGCATTAACATTTCCAAGAAGAACATCGCACATGATTAAATATGTTTCTTGGGAAACATCAATAGATCCAGCAAGTATGTTCAAATATTTTGAGCCCCTTACTTCACTTTCATCAACAATTAGGAAAATAATTTACCCTCTAGCAAATGTTTTATTTACTTAACTCGCTTTCTGCCGTTTCATTGCTATTGATCTGCAAGTTGACACGCAAGGCACTGCTGCACCTAATTCAGAGAACAATTGTTTCACATGAGGGTGCTCACTTATGAAGAGGTATGTTGCTGACAGATAATGTAGTCACAAGTTTTTCCGAAAAATCTGAATACTTGTACTTTAAAAGGGTTTGCGTCTTTTCATTTCCACATTTTGGTCTATTACCAAGCTGGTGCTTTGGGTAGAGCGATGTTTATCACAAAAAAGGATTTGTCATGCTGACCACAACACAACAAATCGACAGTATAGCTCATTTTTTCCTGAACAAAGAATTCATTAGGATATTTTGCAATTATAGCGCGCACTTTAGCAATAGAACTAACTGCAACTTTTTGCATTTTAAATATCTGAAATCAAAAGAAATCGAATCAGTTAAATCACAAATCAGAAAAAATCACAAATCAAAAAATGGTACCAGTAACCACAATACATACAACACAACCACATCCAAAACCAGAACGGACATAACTGAATAAGACAAATACGAGCAGCGAAGTGCCAGTTAACCAAAAGATGCCAATTTTTAGTTATTTAATTATTTATTCCAAAAAATTGACTTTATTTACCTCATTGCTATTTTTGACCTAACAGGTAAAAGGTTGACTTTTGGTTGACCTATTAACTTTGGTAATATACCCCTACAGGTGTTTTTATTGCATTTTCAGTCGTTTCAGCGAAAAGTGCCCTATAGGAAACAATTACTTTATTGACTTTTGACCGCCCTAGTAATAAGGGTACAAGCAGATTACACATTATTAATAGTATAATAAACTCAGAAAAGTATACTGAAGTCATTCGCAAAAGGTTAATACCCCAAATCAGAGGAAGGAAAGTGCATTTTCAGGCAACATGGACCCCATGCCACACCTCCAAGGCTTCAATGAATCTTTTGACTAGTCAAGGAATAAATACTATGAAATGGCCAGGAAACAGTCCTGATATGAATCCGACTGAGAATATCTGGAAAATTATGAAGAAAAGATTATTGCTGACAAGGCTTCCAACCACGATAAACAATGGATAAATAAGTGGATATAAATAATGAAACAATAAAGTTTCGGAAAAAAGACAATTGGTGAAACTACAGCAGTTGGAAAAAAAATTAAAATCAACGGTTAAAATCGAACTTGAGTGAGAACAACGGTATTCTGTTTGGAATTAATAATAAAAAGAATAACAACTATATTAATAAGGGTAATAGCAACAATAATAATAATAATAATAATAATAATAATATAGTTAATATTAATAATTGTGGTGGTAACGGTAATGACACGAAGAGTGGTGGGGGAAAACTCAATGATACTCGCAGTACCATATCAGTAAAGTTCAGTCACATGAATGAGTTAATTATAACACTAAAATTTATAATTTATTTCCTAACACCGTTATTGGATTAAAAATGTGTAACTTTAAGAATCTGGTGAAATCGTAACACTTAGGGATATCTCCTCTGTGATGAAATTTGGACTCACTGCCCGAGAGCACGAAAAAACCATTGTCATCTGAGGACTGTTATAATAGAGTTGTTGGCTCGATCCTCTAAAGGACCAGTGTAGTGAACGAAAATACAATATTCACTTATAATTACACCTCCTTCTTCAACTTTGTGTATACTGCTTCCTGTGAAATAAAATTATGTTTAGGATAATGCCGTCGTTTTTATCCTTCCACGAATTTGAAGTGTTTTCTTTTCAATACATCGAGGACAGAGGGAACACCCACACACCAGCTATTTTGTGGAAACTCAGATGAAACCGGCCTGCTGGAAGTTCGCTCTCATTCAGCCTGTCCCAAATAAGGGTGATGGCTCTAAACCCTCCAACTATCGTCCAATTTCCTTTATCTTTTGCCTTTCTAAAGTTTTTTTAATAAATTTTTAATATGAAGATTGTTGAACTTCTTTGCTCACAATCTTCTTTCAGACCGTCAATATGGGCTCCGCAAGGAACGTTCTACTGGCGACCTTCTTGCATATCTCTCTGACGCGCTTTATCCTAGACATTTGAAAGATTTGAAAGACGTTATCTAGGCCCATTAACAAAAATTTTTAATAAGTCATTGGAAGCGGGGATTCTTCCTGAAGACTTCAAATTAGCTAACGTTACGCCCATTTTTAAAAAAGGCGACTGCACAGTAGCTAGCAATTATAGGCCTATTAGCTTAACGTCAGTTGTCGGTAAACTTTTGGAATCCGTAGTTAGGGAACGTATCGTCGATCACTTAGAAAGTTGCGATTTGATTAATAGTAGTCAACATGGGTTTCGACGTGATAAATCTTGTTTAACTAATTTGTTAGAGTTTTATAACGAAATAGTGCGCGAATGCGATAGGCATAGAGCGGCTGACATTATTTATTTAGACTTTAAAAAAAAGCATTCGATACAGTTCCGCATAAAAGATTAATTGCGAAGGTTAAAGCGCACAGGAAACGCGGTCAGGTAGCTAACTGGTTAGAGGAATGGCTTCGTACCAGGAAACAGAGGGTCGTTGTTAATGGTAAGGAATCGGGATGGCTGGATGTAGGTAGCGGTGTCCCTCAGGGTTCAGTGTTAGGCCCATTGCTATTCGTAATCTACATTAGCGACATAGATGTAGGCTTGGCCAGTAACGTGTCAAAATTCACGGACGATACTAAAAGCGGCGGTAAAGTTCTTAACGTGGACGATAGAAATAGGCCACAAGACGATGTAAATGGGATTATGGAGTGGACGGATAAGTGGCAGATGCAATTTAACGTAGCCAAATGTAAAGTTTTGCATATAGGTTCTCGTATCAATAATTACACGTACACAATGGACGATAGACAGTTAGCGAGCGTTGACAAGGAAGTAGAGTTAGGCGTACGCGTATCTAAGGATTTAAAAGTTAGGAACCAGTGCCTGGAGTCTTGCGCAAAAGCTAATAGGATGTTAGGCTTCATAGCGCGAAATTTCAAATTTAAATCGAAGAATATTATATTGTCCCTTTACAAGTCCCTAGTCAGGCCTCACTTAGAATTTGCCGTTCAGTTTTGGTGCCCGTATTTGCGTGAGGATATTGATAGGTTGGAAAGGGTTCAGCGATGCGCCACGAAACTAATTCCGTCACTACGCAACAAGTCTTACGAAAATAGGATTAAAGAGTTATACTTGCATTCACTCGAGACTAGGAGATTAAGGGGTGAGCTTATTGAAGTTTTCAAAATCGTTAATAAAATCGATAACGTAAATTACGTGGTAGGCGTTTCATTACTAACATCGATAAAAGCTTTTTACTTTTAACCTAATTGATAAATGGAATAATCTTCCCGTGTCCGTCGTGAATCTATCAGCGTTAATATGTTTAAAAACCATTTAGATAGGCATTTTAAAAATATTAACGATTGATGCCAGCTTGTGACATGCCACCGTGTGATATGCGAGCGTTAAATTTATTATTAAAAAAAATATTATACTAACCCGAACTTAGATGTAGCTCATAGTGTAAACTAACCCACTTTTTGTTATACTCTTCATACCTTTTTTTTTCTCATTCTCTCTTTACTTGCATGTCTGTAGTTTGCATGGTATGACAGTGTTTCTTTGAGTTAAGACTGTGTTTGCATGGTTTGTAAGCGTTCTTATTTTACTTCTTTTCATCTTTCACCTCTTTCCTATTCTCTTCGACTATTTTTCCGACTTGTCGGCAGTGGCCGGCTGATGACGATGGTGAGTCTTTCTCTCTCTTTTTCTGAATGAATGTTAACCTACGAATGATAGGTTTTGCTACTTACTTAACCCCTTATTCTCTTCTTTTAACTCCCTATTCTCTTCTTTCTCTCAGGCTAACCTTAGAGTGGATCTTAGGGTCTTTGTTAGCCTTAGCTTCTGTAGATCTGTAGATCCTCTTTTCGGGATTTCGGTGAAACCTTTGCTGTCGCGCTAGACATATCAAAAGCTTCTGATGGAGTCTAGCACAAATCCTTAATTTCCAAACTTCTCTCCTTAGGTTTCTCTCCTTCTATCTGTTCCTTCATCTCTGATTTCCTTTCTGGCCGGTCTATAGCTGCGGCTGTAAATGACCACTGTTCTTCTCCTAAAGCTATTAATAGTGGAGTGTCTAAGGGCTCTGTCCTGTCACCCACTCTCTTCCTTTTATTTATTAGTGATTATTTAAGTCGCACTTCCTGTCCTTCCATTAATATGCCGATGATTCCACCCTTCACTTCTCCACCCACTTCATAAAGCGTCCTTCTCAACAGTAGCTCCATGATTCGCGAGAGACAGCTATGGTGCACCTGATTTCTGAACTTTCTATTATCTCTGACTGGGGCAGAGAAAACCTTTTTTCTTTCATTGCCTCTCAAAACCCAGTTCCTTCATCTGCCTCCTCGTCACAATTTTCCTCACGACTATCCCCTTATCTTCAATAATATACAACTCAACCCTTTCTCTTATCTTAACATTCTTGGTGTTTCCTTTTCTCGTGATCTTTTCTGGAAAGATCACATATACTCTCCAATATTCTAATAATCATAAATTTTCGTAATTTTCAAAGTTACTCTTGTAGTAACTAATTTGTGTAAAAGAGAACAAAATAATAAATTTAAAGTGGGAGTATATAAACACAGGGATGCACACAATATTTATTATCAGTATAAAATAATCATTTTAACAGTAAGGTAAATTCACATTTCATGCTACTGTGGAAATATATACCTTTTCAATGCTATGTACTCGTATAATAAATACAACCATTTCACTTAATAAATAAGGCCCGTTTAACGTATGAGGTTTCCTTTTCTCAATAGTCAATACAAAACAAAAAATATAATTTATTCAATGAAAGAACACGAGTGCCAGAGTTTTTGAATAATTTTTAATATTTTTCTGTACAATGTGGATATTTGATATGGCAATAGTATATTCACAGAATTCCAATCTGAATATGCCGTTGGAAGCATGGAAGCTTTTTAGGGACAGTTAATGGGATTCATTTTATTTATTACATAAGAGAAAAGAAAATGGCAAGTAATAATAATAATAATAATAATAATAATAATTTATGAAATTCATCGTTTAATGAAATTAACATACAGCATTTTAGATAGCTAATATAAACTGGGTACTTAATTACAGTGATAATAATCGCAGTGGGGAACTTATACATCAGCAGGAGTTAACGAAGTACTTTTTAACTGATTTGCAAAATATATTTAGTGATGAAACCTGTCTGATATTTATGGGAATTCCATTCCATACATCTTCTCCTTTGAAAAAGAGTGCATTTCCTGCAGTTTTCATTGTATAGTTTTGTTTGCGTATAAAATCCCTGGAGAGTCTAGTGTTATAATGATAATGTGTCTGATGAGGAAGTGATTGCTGTTTGAATGGGTGATGTATGTTGATTTTTATTGATATCTTTGAACATACTGACAGCAACACTGAATTTGTACAAGCCATTTAGTTTTAAAATATTTAGCTCTTTAAACATTGAGGAAGTGTGACTGTGTCTGTTATCATTATTTGAGAGGGTTTGCAAATATTTTTTATGAATGATTTCCAAAAGATGTTTTATATATTTCTTTGAGCTACCCCATGTTGTGATGCAATATAATAAATGTGGGTAGGTGAAGATATAATACAGGGTAAGGAGTGTGTTTTAAAGAAGAATCTTTTTTAGTTCAAATAATATGAATAGAAATCTTGATATTTTGGATTTGATACGTTCCACATGACTTTTGAAATTTAGTTTTTTGTCTAAAATAATGCCGAACACTTTAACATCTTAATTCACCAGTCAACACTCCTGCTTAAATCTGGGAACATCTTCTTTCGTAAGGCTTCCCGCTAACATCTTATTCTCGTTTGTTTACAAATACTACTCGCCCAATCGCCCATATTTGGCTTCGCTTATTCTTCCATCAGAGAATACTTTGCGCGTATTTCTCACAGCTATTTCACTGTCATTTATTTTATTGTAAGTTATTCAATTATATATTTATCTTATTAATTCGGACATTATACCTTATTTTTTATTGTTAGCCGAAAGGGAAGCAAAAGAACACCTTATTTTCCTTCAGTATCAAACTGTGCACAGTCTTACAACCATAACTACAAAATAATACTTTTAATAATCTCCATTTCAGAGCAACAGAAAAGTTAATATAATACTCTACATTTAAACATTTTCAAACGAACAAACTTTAGTCAGTAAAAGACTATATTACGTACGGTATACAATATTAAATACTTCAAACGAAATACCACATCCATATAGAGTTCCAGAATATTTGAATTTATGCGCGATTTTGTATTTAGTAGCAAATAATCTAATCAAAGTATTCTTACTTGAAAACGCTGTTAGGAAACATGATAGCTTTACGGGCAAAATCTTTGAATTTTAACAATAGAGAAGAAAATAAAAAGAAATAATGGAAAATAAATTAAAATTGCATTCAATTAATTTCCATCATTACAAAACAAAATTGTGGTAATTTTAGAAATAATAGAAAATTAAAAGAAGTGGTAAATAATAAATTATCATAATACCAATAATAGACGAATTTCTATTATTACAAATGAAAACTAGGATACAATACGTTAATATAAATTAATAAAGTGTTGCTTTATGATATGCGAAACGAAATTAATGATCGTGCCTGTCTGACATTCATAGGTATGGCGTTCCATATATCTACTCCTTTGTAAGAGCTACCGACAGCTAGTTCATATAAGTAATTTAGTTTTAGGATATTCAAATCTCTGAACATTGTCCGTTATCATTATTTGGGAGAACTCAAAAGCTTTTTTTTATGGATTACTTCTAACAAATATCTCATATAATTCTTTGTACTACCTCGTGTTGCAATGCCGTATTGCAAATATGGATGAATAAATAAAAAATACAGTGTAAGGAAAGCATTTTAGAATTTTTTTTCATGAGTCTGAACACTACGTAGCGAAATAGCAATATTTTTGATTTGATGTATTGTGTGACTTAAAATTTAATTTATTATCGAACTTGATGGCAAGCACTTTAACTTCGTTTACTTTTGCAAGAAGATTGTTTTCAATTATTAATAGAATGTGTGCGATTACATGTTCTTTTTTTAAAATTTATAATCAGATGAGATGATTTTGTCAAGTTTAGTAAAAGCTCGTTTGCGTACATCTATTTATAGACATTCTACTGCCTGAGCATTTCATTTATTCGAGAGTTGATATTGTCGTCTGCAGAAGTGAGTGTTATATTGACTGCATATTGAGTACAGTTTAATGTTGTTTAGGTAAAATTAAGAAAAGTAAGAGTCTAAGGATAGATTCTCGTGAAATCCCACTTTCCAATACAGCATATTCTGATGAAATATCTTTTACTTCAACATACTGGAAACAATCAGAGATATATGATTTAGACCAACGTAGCATATTTCACCTTATGTCATAAGTGTTTAATTTATCAAGTAAGATATCGTGTGAGAGCGTATCAAACAAATGTTTTTAGTATGTCGAGGAAAAGCTAAGATTGTGTGTTTTATAATTTTACAAATACAGTAATTACTCCTTTCTCTTTTCAGAAGCATTTGAAGTCTGGCTGGACACTGGATGAAACCTGATTACCATTTCTGTATGAAACAAGAGTCCTTTGCATACTGAATTTTTGGGGAACAGACACATATACAGTATTCTTTTGATTTTTTTAAAAACATTTATACCTTTACTTGCTAATTGTTATAATTTCGTTCAGTCATTTACAGTAATGTCCAAATTACCAGACGTCAGTACATAACATTAATAAGCCTTTGTGTAGCAGAATTCTGTGCTGCCACGTGTTGTTACATTCAAGCACCTTTTTACCTGAAAGAAGCAGAAGAAAAGGGTGTTGCTCCCTGGCAGTATGGGTTTGTGTTCGATGCGTATTTTATGGTAATTTTCCTATTCAGTCCACTGTGCGGAATTTTTCTCAATTTCCTTGGAGTTAAATCCGTTCTAAACATCGACATTTTCACTCTTGGAATTTCGATCTTCCTCTTTGGAATTTTAGAGTATGTAAACGGAGTTAAAGCTTTCATTGCACTTTCTGTTGTATTACGAATTACTGAAGCTGTAGGATGCGCAGCTTATGTTACTGCATCAGGCGCCATTGTTGCAAATGAATTTCCCAACAATGTAAGTTCTTCATTTGCACTGATGAAAGGTTCATTCGGTATTGGAATCACTTCAGGTCTGCTTATAGGAAGCGTTTTCTATGAAACTGGAGGATTTATGTTTGTATTTGCATTATTAGGAGGCCTTGTTATTGTAAATGGTTTTGTTACTTTGCTTTTTTTTCCTGTTATCAAAATAGAATCAAATGCCACGCGTTCTTACAAGGAAACCTTCACCCTTTTGCTACATTTTCCAGTCATTTTAGCATCAACAACTGTTTTCTCAACGTCCTTTACCATAGGATTTTTGGAAGCACAACTTGAACCTCATATTCATCATCTTGGGTCAAGACCAGTAGAAGTAGGACTTCTATTCACAGTTAATTAATGGAATCGCTTATACACTGTATACTGCCATTTGGGGAAAACTTTCCGACAAATTACATTTTCCACAGTTCGTATGTATGAGTGGGGCCTTTTTAATTTGTTTGGGGTACCTGTTGATCGGTCCTGCTCCTTTTCTGCCTTTCAAGCTGTCCATTTCGATTTGTGTAATTGCTCTTATTCTCGACGGATCAGAATTTGTTATACTTAATAAGGAAGCCCTCACTTCCGGGCTCCCAGATAATATCACTACTAAGGGTATTGCATCAGGTATTTGGGCTTCTTCGTTTGTTCTCGGGGGCTTCGTAGGAAGTTCGGCTTCTGGAGTTTTATATAACAGTATTGGTTTCCAGTGGGCCACGCAAGTGATTGTCGTCTTACATTTTCTTAATTTGTTCATAACGGCTGTTTACATTTTCCTCTCATGGAAAAACACCTTGCCAACAAAATATTCTCCTCGTCTTCTTGAGGAAGAAGAAAAGATTGACCTCTGTTCACAGAGAACCTTATATGCAAGCTTTAGTAGTCAGTGAAAATAATTTTAATGTGGTGTTCCTCCCGAATAATAGTATTGTATTTTGGTTATGGCGGGTTGGTATTAGTGTTACGAAAAGACTGATCATTGTTCATTTAATATATTTCATTGCCTTTCACACCGTTCTTAACTGATATTCAATGTTCTTAATTTTAAAGGAAAAGGAAAGATTCTTTCATTTTTATATTCATATTTGACTAACGTTTCGTTCATTTACACTGCGAACATCACCACAACTAAATGAAACTTACCATTCTATAAAGATTTTTCTATTATATTAAATAGGGTTAATGTAGGCCATAATTAAGATAAATTAAATGAGTATATTTTGAATTTTAAGTATATAAAAAAATTAAAGTTAAATTTGAATGTGTCAGTTTATATATTTTGAAAGGGTACATTTCTTTGATGTAAGATTAAATAAATAATTATGTTATGTTTTTAATAATAAGATAAAAGATAAAATTTGTGAATAATTTCTGTGAATATAATTACTAGGGTTGATGGTTTAATAAATTCACTATTTATGATTCGTCCCTTTTTTTCACTTTATGAATACGGTTTCAGCAATTTTTAGACTTGCGTATCTTTTGATTTTTATATACGGGGTGGTGTTGTCTGTACGTTGTCTTTAAAAATTCAACTGAAATTTAATTGAATTCTTAAAGATAATTTATGGACACCCTGTAGTTTAAAATATTTAAGAATATTTGGAATATCTTTTATCTGTTTATTATTGTTCTTTTTTTCAAAATGATTTTGGGTTTCACTTGGTTTGTATTTACGCTGAAATGCCCTAATCTCGAATGTGTAAGAAACATACCAGATGTAACTCAGACCAAGGAAATTGGTATACTATACGGTAGGGCTGTTTTCATTTTTGGATTTTATTGAGAAGTGACTTGATAGTTTTTTTTACTTTCGTGACGAAGGGATGTACACTAATTTTTAATTTATTATCTTTTGGACAAATATACTCCTCAGATATACATTTTCAATCCTTGTAAAATAATCTTAAGTATATTATTTTTTAGTCTTTGTTGAAACTTTAGGAAAAACAACAGTGTTGCATCTGCATTTCCTGATAACGAGAATTTTAGTCGTGAAGGTATGGAATAAAACTCGTAGAAAGTACGATATTTTAATATAATACTATAGTTCCACCTGAGCAAGGGATTAGGACGAAACTATGGCATTTATTTTAATCCTTTATCAGAATATATCTAACAAAGTTGAATAATTAAAGCGGCAATTCTTTATCGAATTCTCTCAATTAAAGCTACTTCTTGAGGCAAATTCGTATGACCGACACTGTTTAATGCAACGATTGAAACAATAGTATCCGAACGCAGCTACTTTACAGGACATTTTGAGGACGATTGAATGATGTATAATATCTGAATTTTAGGAAAGGCGTTCTATCCTGAAGTATTCATATCGGAGTAGGTTACTGTTACGGAAATGTTACATTTTACAACCGTAACCTCGGTTCAGTTGGAAATTTGTCGTATACAGTTGGAGAATTGATCAAGTGCTTTATAAAAAATAAGAAAATGAAAAGTCATTCGTAGCCAAATTATTGGACTCTAAGGCCACTGGTGTCAACATCTTTCCCGTGATGCAGAGTCCTTCGGGTGGCCTTCAGACTCTTCGAAGGCGTCCGTACTTATAGTTATCGTGTTGTATTATGTGACCCCTTATACTGTTTATCGTATATGTAAAATAAATAAAATTTAGTAATGTTTTCTCTCTCTCTCTCTTTCTCTCTCTCTATATCTCTCTCTCTCTCTCTCTCTCTCTCTTTCTTTATACATTATTTTCTTTGGTTCACTCAATGTATTAATTACACAGGCCTGCGAATGAGAACTTTGTAAGAGTTGTTTTCTTACTAATAACTGATTTTATATAATTCAACTACGCTCATTTCGAATAAGGAGTCCATTTTTTTCTATCACGTAAGAATTTTCTGCAAACTGGAAGAGAAAAAACAACAACATAAATAAATATTATTTATTTCAATTTACATTAGGTACCTATTTCGCTTTGTTATACTAATTACAAATGCAAACAACTTTAAAAAGAAAGAAGACTATTAACGTCAATTACATATTCATCTTTATTTGTCCTGAGTTTTCTTCTCGAATGTACGCGCTGTTCCTTTTCTTTTGTGTAATAATTGTGGAGTATCCCGTTTCAACATCCAGCAGTAATGAGCCATCATGCTGATGTCCCACCTTCCCTGATATCTCTTCTCCATTTCTTTGATGTCTCGGTGAAACCAAGCATTTATAAGCATTTATAGGCAGTAGTTTTTAATCAAAATTTAATGAAAATTACCTACATATGTAATATGAAATATGACATTTTGTGAAAAATCTGTACGTGATGGCGAAAGATGAATATTATTTTCGGAATCAGCGTGCAAAAATTACTGTATAAGTGATAAAATATTTCGGACAACAAAACCGTCGCAGGCCTGTGTTATTTATTGGTTAATCGGCTATAAAGAAACGCCACTCACGATAATATCATATTTAACTGAAGGTGTAAACCAATTCTGCGTTCAAAGCTCTAAATACAGTTTAATACAATTAGACTAATACATGAACTTAAATACATCTAAAGTCAATACGTGTAAACTGTATTTGACGAATCGTATCTTTTTACGATAGTTTTAAAGAAGAATTACGAATGTTTACGACACAAAAGTTAACCACAAAAATAATAATGTAATAATTGTTTTCTAACAGGAAAAACAATGTTTTCACTGCAAAGTTCTAACCACGAAGGTATAACAAGGAATTTAACAATGTTGACGCCACGATTGTATGAAGGTTTTATAAGGAACGAACAATGTTAATGCCACGAAGGTCTTACAACGAATAGATATTGACGCTATAAAGGTCTAACAAGGAATTTAACAGTGTTGACGCCACGAAGGTCTTACAACGATTTATTCGTAATGTTGATACTATGAAGGTGTAACAAGGAACGAACAATGTTGATGCCACGAAAGTCTTATAGCGAATATATATTGATGCTATGAAGGTCTAACAAGGAATGAACAATGTTGATGCCACGAAAGTTTTACAAAGAATAGATATTGATGCTATGAAGGTCTAACAAGGAATGAACAATGTTGATGCCACGAAAGTTTTACAAAGAATAAATATTGACGCTATGAAGGTCTGACAAGGAATGAACAATGTTGATGCCCCGAAGGTTTTACAACGAATAGATTATTCACCCTTTAAAGGCCTAACGAGGAATGAATATATGGAAGTATTCCACATGAACAGAAAAAAGAACTTACGTCTGGCAGAAATACCAAGCCAGATTTTCTGAAATATCTTATGAGTTCAGTTTTCGATCATATACTTTTTATTTAATATTAAAAATATACATTTTCTCGTTTGGAGACTGTAACTGTCTGAATAATTTCCAATAAAATATATTTAATGATGTCCATCGTTCGTTCTGTAGTCTTTAGAGGGTTTTAAGCATCACTTTTGAAAATATATTTCTTCTCGTTTTGTTTTATACTTTCAGTGAATTTCTGCATTATTCCTTCCGTTTGACACTTCCTAAGCAATTCTATATCCATAAATAATTAAAATTTATTCAGTAAAATTTTTTTATGAAAGTAAATTCAGGCAATCTTTTCAAAAAGTGTAAAATTTTATTCCTTAAAGGGAGGTCATAAGACGATATTTACTCCCATAAAATAGGATAAAAAGGTTGAAGATGTAAGGTCAGTCTGAGTTCTTAAAAATATACCAAGTTATTAGCTTTTTCAGGGAAACCATTTTTTTTTTCTAAAATCGTGATGGGTTGCAAAGTTTCATTGGCCGAAATTGGTCACGTGGGAAATAACTAACCAATCTCAAAGGATCACCTAACCTAGTATAATCCGGTGTCCACAGAAGTTTAATATTAGCCTTACTTTGATTTAAATTTGCTACTATAATTTTTTTTTTGTTAAGAATGTAAGTTTATATATATATTCTACTTTAAAATCTATATATTAACTAAATGAATGGGTGAAAATAACAGACAATAACATACATTATGATTTCTGCAGAGCAAAATTAAGATTTTTATGTTAATGAAATATCCCGTCGACGATAGAGGTCCATCCTAATAGGCCTACATAGACCACGTTCGAAGATTGTGCATGAATGAATTTTTACCAAAACTAAAACCCTAAAATCTAAATATGAACCAACCAACCACGTATATCGATGTGTTGATTATATCTTCTTTCTATATGTAAGAAAGAGGGGGCCAAAGGCAAGCACCCGCAAAAGTGACGCCTCCATAGATAAAGGAGAGAGCCGAAAACAAGGTCTCCAAGGCTCAACGATGACACTTTTTTTATACATTTTTTAAAGATTGTTTAGTGTGTAAGATGCATGTGCAGTATGTGGAGTGAGGAATAGAGGGAGAAGTATGCGTTTGAAAACATGCTGGTCGGCTCACAGGGTAGCTGAGACACACTATTGCAATGTGTTGCAAACGTTGCAATGTATTTGACTTGAGTCACAGTGATGAATGTGTGTTCAAAAATTCTTTGCTGCCTACAAGAGAGAAGAAAGGAATTTTGAAATCAAAATCATGCAAAATTAATAATAATAAAAAAAACACGAAAACTTGTCAGTATTTCATGGTTTAGTTCATTGGTTCCCAAAGGGTGGGCAATGGCCCACTTGCTTGTCTTTTAGCATTATGTTAATAAATGTTAATAACAAAAATTTGCTTCTTAAACCTTACGTAAACATGATACCAACTTAGCAACATGGGAGGTGGGCCATGAGTTATTCGAATCAACTCTAGTGGGCCGTCGCCTCAAAAAAGTTGGGAACCAATAGACTTTAGTTGAATCAGGCAAACGAATTGAAATAAGGTTATAACTCCTCACTAGAATCAAGGTCATCAAACAGAGATGAAAATATAACCTTAATATTCCAAACAAACTCGGTTTTCTATACTTAATAGAATAAACATAAATATAGGAAAAATCACTTGCGGTGACATATTTTTGTGAACAACTTTTCAGACACTCATTTTTCCTTTTGACAGGCCGAAAATGTATAATTACCTACAGTAAATTTTCAGGCGAAAGAGAGACAGTCGAATGTGTGTATATATATATATATATATATATATATATATATATTTGTGTGTTATATCACAGGTTATAATTGATTCGGCATTTAAGTTTATAATCATAGATATTGTATATAATTGTACTGAATTACGTTACATTAGTGATATATATATATATATATATATATATATATATATATATATATATATATATATATATATATATATACAGTATATGTGAGCTATCATACAATACACTGATTAGAAAATTTTGACTAACTACAGTATATTAATCGATAATTTTGTTTCCTGAAAAATGTTTCCCCCAAAGGAAACACCTATTAAAAAAAAAAGTCAAGAACACTACGTACATTATCGACGTAAGGCAACGTTTCGAGGAATCCACTTTTCGTCTCAAAAGGACATCGAATACACTGGAAGACGTCAGAAAATAAATGAAAAACTAAAAATCTAAAAAAAAGATACAAATACGTAAAATTTAACACTAGGAAAAAGATTTTTTTAAAAGTCACACTTCAAAAGAGAGAAGTGGGACCCCAAACGAAAGCTGAAATGACTTCAACGTTTCACTTCTTTTCAGCTTTTATTTCTTACAACTGACCTTTTTAGTACGATTTCACGTGAATTAATGTGCAACCTCGTTGTTTGAAGCACGTCTGAATTGATGCCGAGAGAACGTTCCGAATTTCAAACACACACACACACACACACACACACACACACACACTTTTTCGACAGATGAAGAGACGCTTGCAGTAAAAAACCCATTATTTATAATATTTAACCCTGGTCCATTCGACTTTCTCACCTTTAAAAAGCATATGAACGTATTTTAGTTAAGTGCGGTCATTGCACTTAAACTCTATTCATATGGAGAATACAGTTATTATGGAAAGCCTGTGAAATTAAATGTTAACTACTGAAAAGGCTCCAAGATTCCTTTTAAACAAAGATTTTATATATATATATATATATATCAGTGGCGGATGGTGACTGTGTGAATTGGGTGTGCGGAATATCATGTGGAGTAAAATTAATAACTGAAATTCATGTTAACTTAGCTATTAATAAATCTTAATGGTACCTAATATGGTAAGCATACGCAATCCACCTTCTCAATATTACACCACTAAACACTTGGAGAATTTAGGTAAACTGTAAAAAATCTAACACCAATTTCCTACGGGCTCCTTTAAGCATCGAACTTATTTACACATAAACTCAAGTCTTCTTTTTGGAGAAAAATAGTGAGCAATAACGTCCTCATATAAGGAACTTCTTTGCTTCACATGTATAAGCAGTGTAATATGTTAAGCATATGAACCTGACGTGGGCCATGGCAACATAGCCCCCCCCCCCACACACACTTTACTATATATGGAGGGTGTTCTGTCCACAGACTGCACACTCTCCGCCCTGATCCCTCGCTCTCTCTCTCTTTTCCATTTGAGTTGGCATTGGGTAAACGTAAATTTATATTCCAATATGGGGGAGAAGTCCGAGAAGAATATATATATATATATATATATATATATATATATATCGCCGCACCGCAATACTGAAATTTCGCGCCTCAAACAAACTCTAGGGACGCTTCTATCGCTCAGTCCCAAAATTTTACCGAATGGTTGTGAAGACAATCCGAACAACTGAATTGAAGTAGCTCATTTCTCATCTCGACTAGTGTAACAGTCGAGCGCGGAATTTAGGGTTAGGGCATCTTTTGCGTCTCGACTAAAGTTGAGAGAGGGAGACAAAGGGTTAATTAAATATTAATTTACAGAAAATCTATTGGGTGTGCGACGCACACCTAGCACACCCTGAATATACGCCCCTGATATATATATATATATATATATATATATATAATAAACAGGAACACCAGAGAAAAAATAAACATTCTTCAAGGTTTAATAGTACCAACGTTTCGAAATGCACTAATTCCATCTTCAGGGCTAAAACAATAAAATGCCAAATCACATACAAAATACAAATTGCTTAATAACAATTTAAAATAAAGTTAAAAAATTATAAAAAGTAGTTATTATAAAAAGTTAAAAAATTATAAAAAGTAGTTGTACTTTCGCACAACACTAACCACCCAATTTCACAGTCTAATTTCGCCGTACTTGCTGCCGGAAGCTCTGACCTTAAGTTCAAAATTATGGAATCTTTGTTTATTTATAAACTAAAACCAGACCTAAATTCTGACAAATCATCGATAGATCTGCTATGTTTTGGTTAAGGTACTAGTTTATTTTATTTTATTTACCTTTCAGTTTTAATGCTTTTATATTTTTTCTAGCTACTTTTTATAATTGTAACTTTTTAACTTCGCATTTATTTACCTTTTAGTTTTAATGTTTTACATTTCTTAGCTACTTTTTATAATTTTTTAACTTTATTTTAAATTGTTTTTAAGCAATTTGTATTTTGTATGTGATTTGGCATTTTATTGTTTTAACCCTGAAGATGGAATTAGTGCATTCCGAAACGTTGGTACTATTAAACCTTGAAGGATGTTTATTATTTTTTCTCTGGTGTTCCTGTTTATTATTAAACTGCGTTTTCCACGCCATCAATCAATAGCCGATATATATATATATATATATATACACACACACACACACAGTAAGTTCCCTATTTACGACGCTCGAGACTCGCAACATTTTTACATTATATACTAGGTCCGACGTACGTTACTGCCGTTCCGGACTTACGACATCGTTTGGCGCCAAAGAAAGTTAGGAGGAGTTAGTTTTTTCGGCGGAACGTAATTGTTACGAAGAGCTACGTCATCACAGACTTGTAAAATTTTTATGTTGTATATTTTCCAATATTTATTATGGTCTATTTAATTATTATTATGCCCTAATTGTTTGTTTATGCTCGTTTTATTACTTTTTAAGTGTCATTTGTTCATTCATAATTTCGAATTTACAATTTTTGTCTTTATTTTCCCAGTAAATATGCTTTATGGACCTCTGTCGGGAACGTACCCTCAATCCTGTCTGGTCCGGGGTCCGATACTAGTGTCTCTGAGTAACTGATACAATGAGAAAACGGACTAAGTCCAGTTTATAACACTGCGGAAAATTATGTTCTGAGTTATGACAATCCGACTTGTGACGTGTTTTCCAAGAACGCATCCCTGATGTAAGTCGTGGACTTGCTGTATATGTATATTATATATGTTACAGGGAATCTGTGTAACTAGGGATTTCGTGAAATCCCTAAAATGTTCAGGAGTTTCATGTAAGATTAAGTCGTGATATTTTCGTTAAACCTACGGGAAAATTATTGAATGCCCAGTTAGGTCAACTGTACGCCTTCGATGATTGGTTAGGTTAAGTCGTGATATTTTCGTTAAAGTTAACGGAAATATCACGACTTAACCTTACGTGAAATCCCTGAGTATTTTAGGGATTTCATGAAATTCCTAGTTACACAGATTTCCTGTGACATATATACTTTACTGTATATACGCATAAGTGTATGTGTATACGCGTGTGTGTGCAACTGTGTGTGTATGAAAATGGTAATATTTGTACATGTCCTCATGAATGGATGTGTATAGCTAACATGTATAGATAACATGTGGGATGTTGTATAGATAACACAAGGATAAATAACTTAGTTTATGCCGATGATATGGTGTTAATAAGTCCTTCTGTTAAAGGTCTGGATTGTCTGCTAAAAGTTGCGAATTATATTCGCAGAAACATGATATTCTTTTTATTGTTACAAAAACTAAGGTTAAGCAATTTCATCCCAAAAGCTCTAATCGACCAGCTGAGATTAGTTTCAAAATAAGAGGTGAAGCAATAGAGGAAGTACAAGAATTTAAGCACAGTATTTGGGTCAAATTATCACCAGCTCCTTGAGTGATGATTCAGATATAAGAAAACAATATCGAAGCCTCTGTGCTAAAGCGAATATGACTATAAGAAACTCCAGTCCCTTACAAGTGAAGCCAAAGACACTCTTTTTCGTACTTTCTGCAGTAATATATACGGACAGCAACTCTGGATGAATTATAAAAAAGGCTCTGGCAGAACCTTAAATTTCCTATACAACAGATCTTTTAGACTCCTACATAAACTACCCCCGAGATGCTCAGCTTCGCAAATGTTTGTTACCCACAATGTCCCGAGCTTTCCGTAAGTAACAAGACGTGATCAATACAGTCTAATGCAAAGAATTAAAAAAAGCAACCAACCCCATTATCCAAGGTATTCATGAGTCCTGCCGTATGTCTTTTAAGCTATGGAATTCATGGTATCAAAACGTCTGTCTGTAGCTCCACTTAACTTCGACATAACTGTATTTCTCATTAATTGTATATATTTCTATCCTTAATATTTGAATTGTCATTGTATCCTATTGTTAGTTCGTATTGTTAATATTTGTCATATATATGAAATGAAATGAAAATGAAAATGAAAAGGTTTATTGGCAGACTATAGTCCATATGACAAATATTATTAATACAATGACAGTTCATACACTAAGGATAAAATATATACAATTGATTAGAAATAATACTGCACTGTCGAAGTTAAGTGGAGCTACAGACAGACGTTTTCGTACCAAAAGTCCATAGCTTAGAGGATAAATGGCAGGACTCATGGATAGCTTGGATGATCGGGTTGGTTGATTTTTTAATTCTTTGCATTAGACTGTGTTGAGCACGTCTTGTTACCTCCGGGAAGCTCGGACATTGCGGGTAGCAAACATTTGCGAAGCTGAGCATCTCGGGGGTAATTTATGTAAGAGTCTAAAAGACCTGTTGTACAGCAAATTTAGGGTTCTGCCAGAACCTTTTTTATAATTCACCCAGAGTTGCTGACCGTATATATTACTGCAGAAAGTACGAAAGAGTGTGTCTTTAGCTTCACTTGTACAGAAACGAAAGTTCCTTATGGTCATATTCGCTTTAGCACACAGGCTTCGAGATTGTTTTCTTATATCCGAGTCATCACTCAAGGAGCTGGTAATAGTTTGACCCAAATACTTAAACTCTTGTACTTCCTCAATTACTTCACCATTCATTTTAAACCTTATATCAGCTGGCTGATTACAGCTTTTAGGATGAAATTGCATAACCTTAGTTTTTGTAACATTAAAAAGAATATCATGTTTCTGCGAATACACTTCGCAGACTTTAGTAGCCGATCCAGACCTTTAACAGAGGGACTTATTAACACCATATCATCGGCATAAACTAAGTTATTTATCCTTGTGTTATCTATACAACATCCTACTGTTGCCTCATTAAGTGAAGCAATTAATCCGTCAATATACACATTAAACAGCATAGGGGAGAGCAAGGAGCCTTGTCTCACCCCGCAAGAGGAGCCAAAACACTCGGATAGTACATTGCCCCACCTAACAGTGAAAGATTGGTGGGAATACCAAAATTTCAATAAATTTAATATGTACATGGGAACCTTCCTGTCTTCTAGTTTTGCAAATAAAATATTGTGGTTCACCCTATCATATGCCTTACTTATATCAAGGAAACAGCTATAAATGGTTGAATTACTGTCAATGTATTTAGATATTGTTTCTTTAAGTACATAGATACACAGGTCAGTTGAGTGGGACCTTTTAAAGCCAAACTGATTAGGAGATGTCCATAGGAAATCATTTAATCGGAGTAACAAGAGTTTTTCTAGTAGTTTCGAGAAGCAGGAAGCGACAGCAATAGGCCTGTAATTATTGCTGGACAGAATGTCTCCGTACTTATTTTTGACCAGGGGCAAGATATATACCCTCATGAACTCTGCAGGGATATAGCTATGAGCAAGCATGGCTGATAGGAGCAATGATATATGCAGACATACTACGTCATTTGCATATTTTAAGTGCTCATTCGATAAGTCATCTACCCCTGACGCAGAACCAGTCTTTAACTCTTTAATTAACCTCTTTACTTCAGAAAATGATATCAAAATATTTTCCCTTGTCCCTCCCACAATCGTTTCGCTGCAATCTATCTTAAGATTATCCCTACTCACACTATTAAGAATGTTAGAGTAGTGGTTTTTCCACAGCTTTGCAATTTCATCCTCCCCCGACACCCCATCGATTGTCGGAGGGAGGACATTTTTGACACCCGTTTGATTCTTAACAAATTTCCAAAATTTGTTATTATCGTTATTTATGCGAGCTTCACAGGCTTTTGATGCTCGAATAGACTCTTCTTCCTGTTTACATCGCCTTATGGCCGCCTTATACTGACCCCGACTTCTACACATATTTATGTATACTGGTCCTAATCTGGGTCTACCATGAAAGCACCACAAATCGTAGGCGTCTTTCGATTCCCTCTTCAGGGGGGCAATAAAATCATTCCATCCAGGAATAACCTTAGTATGATAGTTGTAAGATTTAATCAAGGGGCTTCCTGCTTCTCTTAACAGGGATATTATCTTACTATAATACCTATCTATGAGTTTACAGTGAGAATCATTTGAGCAAGGATTATTACAGCCAAGGTGCAAAATTTCTAAATTATTAAAGAGGTGACATGTTCTGTCTTTGTATTCTATTCTCTGCTGCATATTAACATTGGACCAATCGACGCGATTATTCTTACCTATTGAGTTCTTGTTAAGTCGTGTTGCGCATAAATTGGTAACGTTAATTAATATTTCTAATGGTCTATGATCAGAAAGAAGGAAATCATGCAAAATATGAACTCTAACAATTCGATCCTTTAGATTATTACTAGTGAGACAATGATCAATCCACCTGGTGGTACCACTCATATCGCTAACGTATGTAAAATTACCACTGGCTACCCCTAATACATCTACATCACTTATACTTAAATTGGCCGACTCGCACATGTTACCCAATTCTCCAAAGAATTCCGAGTTCACATGTGCGTTAAAGTCCCCCATTATTATACAGTGAGAATATTTGGGGTTATCTGATAATGACTTAATTTTGTACAGCAAATCAATGTATTCATCTAGATTACTGCCGTTGTTGTATGGTAAATAGCAGTTTACAATTAATATGCAATCATTGTTCACTTGTAATTCAATGCCTAACAACCTTACGTTATCGCTTGTTAAAAATCTTATATGTTTTGACAAATTTTTCCTTAATAAGAAAGCAACACCACCAAAAGGCCTACCGTACATTAATTCATCTGACAAGTCTACTGCTGATGACGCATGGTACATAAAGTCATCATGGATGGTAGAGAGGAATTTTAGCTCTTGCTTAGGTAGCCAGTGCTCCTGCAGGAGTATCAAATCTGCACTGTCGCAGATTTTATGAACATCTACAGTTGAATTCCTCACTGACCTTACATTATATGAGACTATTTTCAACAAGTTATCCGCCATGACTGATAGAAAATTTATTATTAGTAAGATTATTATTATTATACACAGTACAACTTTCAGGCATTACCGTTAGGGCGCCTATTATTATTATTATTATTATTATTATTATTATTATTATTATTCCTGTTATCAAATCTCCTGGAAAAGTGAATAAACTCCTTAACAATAATACCGTCGGCCATTGACTCATATTATACGGGTTGAAATGCGCATTTACACCTTTAATTATTACTTTAAAAGAGTTATAATACGGAGATTTCGTGTTTAGTTTATTAACTATCACTATACTGTGTTCACCAATGATTTCTTCTATCATGTGTCGAATATCGCTTGCCTCGTTCGAGAGCTGAATTCGCGACACAAATAGGGTGAGATTCTCCATCGGTGGCCTCGCCGCGGAGACCGGTTGAGGAGACCTTTGGGACTGGCGCCTATTAACAGTTACCCACCGTCCTGCTCCCTCGATCTCCCTGAGGCAGGGTTCGCCTGCCTGGGGGATGGGTGGCACAACCTTTGGGGGATAGGAGGCCCCTCCCTTACTCTGTGGCTTGGTGAGGGTCTGTTAGCGGTGTTTATACCCTGACGGCCGCGCGTGCCTCTCCTTCTTCGGTGGGAGGGGGGAGAACTGCGTACCGAGCGAGGCGTAATCGAACACCTCTCCTCTGCAGTGGGAGGCAGGGAGAGGGCAATGATGCCTCGACTCTCGGCATTGACCGTCCCTGTTCCTCATTGTGAGATCGGGAGCAGGAGTCCTTTCCTGAACGGGAGGGGGGTTGACCGCTACCCCTGCATGCTGCGTTTCCACCCCATCTTCAGGGGGGGAGTTGGAGGCGGGGATTTCGTTTCCCTCGCTGCCCGACACGCTTCTTGGAGATCTGGCTTGCTGAACTACTTCCGAGTAACTAGGCTTTGGGAGGAGCGTTCTTTCAACGCATCTAACTCTGACCGGAACTGTTCTATCGAAATCGCGTTTTTCTGATTTGACACCACGTGTTGGTGTTTCAGTTCAACTATCGACTTTTGTACCTCATTATACTGTTTGAGGAGCACCGAGACGTTTACGTCACCCATAGAGATTACCGGTATTCTATGGAAGTTAGTAACGTAAAAGGTAATATTATTCTCATTATCCCGGAGGGTCGACACTTTATTTATAATGTCTTTCAGGGTATTCTCGTTTTTAGAATTACCTCTACGAGTTGGGAGGGAAGCACCGAACAGGGTGTTTAATTGTACCCTCGCATGTTCTATTTCTTCTGAATCATAAAAATCATGACAGACAGATACAAGAAGGTCTGACTAATATGATCTACTTTGTCGAATATGAAACATAACAGAGGATTTTCTACAAGATTTACAGCAGACGACCCCATTGTATCTGTAACGGCTTGCGGGGGAGCGTAGCTGGTGGGGGCTGGTTGGGGGTGGCGATGGGGGGGAACGCCGAAAGGGGTCCCACTTTTTCGTCCCTTTAAATCATGCTCTGGATACCAACGGTTCGATGTTCAGGCATCTTTTCACATTAATTATGTAACTGTTTCTATGACACAAAAAGTATACACGCGGAGTCACTGTACGATTATACCGTAATGAAACATACATTTCCCGCGATCACCGTCAAAACTTTTACTATTAAACGGAAAATTCGCAGTGTATATGATGGGGGTAGGGCGGGAGAGGGGAACGAGATGGGGATGCTAAAGGAGTGCCCACTCCTTGTCCCTTTAAAACATGTAAGCGTGTAAGTTTGTAAATATATCTAAAGTAATAAAACCTATTTATTTGCTTGGTCTTTCATTTAAGATTTCAGAGCCTTTCCCTGGCCTTTTGAAAATATTTTGAACCGTTTGTAGTTAAAATTCACTCGTTCATTCGTTTAGTTCGTTCATTCGTTCGTATGCCCGCTATTTCAAGGTCACTGTTTACCTCCCTCCTCATAGGTCCAAGAAGGTAGTGCCGGATGTCGTTAGAAAATTTTGAGGATATATTATATGTATTATTAATTAAAGTATTGTGGGCCATCTAATAAGATTGTAACTGGGTAATCTTGGCACATTTACAAATTTTATTGTATAGGTAACATACCGGTTCACTAACTTTAAACCCTGTTAATTTGATAGTAAGACGGAGCACAAAACTGAGAAGCGTCACTGGCACTGGCCTTTCATATACAGGGTGGGCGGAAAGTAGCTCCCTATTTTGGATTGGTAAAAAAATACGTATATTATCCATTTATTTCAGAAGAAATAATATGAAAAGGTAGGCATACATGGTAGGTTTTCTCTAAAATTCAATGTGGGCTCCAACTCTTTCCACCAGCTTCTGGAGCCGCCCAGGAATGGCGTCCACTGACTTTAGCAGGAACTCCGGCGGGATGGAGGACATGACTTCCCGAATTCGGTCCTCCAGTTCTTCCAATGTCCTCGGTTTGGTGCGGTAGACTTCTTCCTTTACCCACCCCCAAAGAAAGAAGTCGCACGGTGTCAAGTCGGGGCTCCTGGCTGGCCATTGATGTGGACCACGACGACCCATCCAACGCCCAGGGAAGTGGGCATCCAGCCACTCACGGACAACAAGAGCGAAGTGCGGAGGGGCGCCATCTTGCATAAATATCAGATCGTCGATGTTCTCCCATGTGCTGACAACCGGCCAGACCTCGTTTCGCAACATAGCAAGGTACCGCTCAGCACTTCGCTCTTGTTGTCCGTGAGTGGCTGGATGCCCACTTCCCTGGACGTTGGATGGGTCGTCGTGGTCCACATCAGTGGCCAGCCAGGAGCCCCGACTTGACACCGTGCGACTTCTTTCTTTGGGGTGGGTAAAGGAAGAAGTCTACCGCACCAAACCGAGGACATTGGAAGAACTGGAGGACCGAATTCGGGAAGTCATGTCCTCCATCCCGCCGGAGTTCCTGCTAAAGTCAGTGGACGCCATTCCTGGGCGGCTCCAGAAGCTGGTGGAAAGAGTTGGAGCCCACATTGAATTTTAGAGAAAACCTACCATGTATGCCTACCTTTTCATATTATTTCTTCTGAAATAAATGTATAATATACGTATTTTTTTACCAATCCAAAATAGGGAGCTACTTTCCGCCCACCCTGTATATATATATATATATATATATATATATATATATATATATATATATATATATATATATATATATATATATTTGACTAATTAATGGTATTATTAAATTATTAAAAAAAAAGGTTTTATTAGACTTATTGTGAGTAATATTGTTGAATTTATTTTTAATTTTATTGTTAATTATTGATGATGACCTTTTCCGACCGGAAATTGGGTTATCTATTAAATTGGGACAAACATCCGTATCGGAATGGCTAATTAATGTGAAATTCATCAGTTTTAAAGTTAAAACGAAGTTCAGAGCATAAGAAAGTGTTTGTCATTTGCTGGTCCTTCATTCTTAACGCATTTTTGTTCTTGACTTTACGAAACCAAAACATTGGTGAACATTATCAACGGAAATAGATATTGTTGACAGTAATGAAAATAATTATTGACAGTGACATTTGAAACAGTTTGCAATCAATCAGTTATGTGTTGTCGTTAGTAAAAAGGTGTTGTATAAATAAGTGCACCTAGGATAAGGTTATTAACAACTGTTCATTATTCAAAATGGTTCTCAAATCACTACTGTTGTTTCTGTACGTTGGAAGTTTTTCCCGAAGTTGTTTCGGTCTTGCGTTTAACAGTAAGTATGTTAGGAGATGTATGTTATGTATGTTAGGAGATGTATGTTATGTATGTTAGGAGATGTATGTTATGTATGTTAGGAGATGTATGTTATGTATGTTAGGATATGTAAGTAGGATATTAGAATGTTATTCACTCTGTAAATGCGTGGGCGTAAAAAGCTTGTCTTCCATACTCACATTCATTTTACGCATACAATCCACAGAAGACTGTACACTCGCGATGCAACACGAGGTCTTGGGACGGTCCAGAATCCAAATGGAATTATTCTCAAAACAAACAAACAAAAATCTTTAGTCAGAAAAAAGAATACAAAAAGTTTTGCAATATTTTGCAATATTTTTCTTTATTATTTAGATATTTGATATGGTATTAATATATTCACAATATTCTAATCTGAATATGCCGTTGAAAGCACGGAAGCGTTTTAGGCAAAATTAATGGGATTCAATTTATTTATTACATAAGTGAAATGGCAAGTAATAATAACACTGGTCAACACTCATTTTATTGCCAATCATATTAGAGTGATTTTGGGGTAACTTTGTGGTGCTGATTCCGAATATGACATCGGTTTTGCTAGATTGGCTCTAATTTATGAGATAATTGGTACCCCATTGAAACACGTAAAAATGCAAAAAATTTAATGTTCAGGCGGAGCCTACTTACAAATCGCATTGAAATTGTCTCAAATCATACAAAAGTAAACACATGAAATACATAATGGCATTTTATTCGGTCTCACCATCTAGAATGTTCCGGTAGTTTCCCATATGCACGCGTTATGGTTACGTTTCCTATTAATTGAGGGTATTCATTATCTCAAGAACTAGAGCCAAATCGGAAAAACTACTTTCATTTTGGAATTCAGCAACCCCAAAATACCCTAAATTCGTACGAATTTCCTTGGCAACGAAAAAAAAAATTTTTTTTTGTTGACCTGTGTAATAATAATAATAATAATAATAATAATAAGCAAAAGGTAAAATTTAACGAAAGTAGGCTCTAATGTTTGATTATTATACTCAATTCTAAATAAAATAATCAAATGTATATTTAGTAGGCCTATACTTTAAAATAAATGATGCTTTATAAAAAAATATTAGGATAAATTATGAAATTAAAAGATTTTAATGAAATTAACGTATTTTAGATAGTTAATTATAAAATGGGAACTTAATTACTCTGATAATAATGTCAGTAGTGAACTTATACATCAGTAAGAGCTAATGAAGTACTTCTTTATAGTGATTTACGAAATACAGGGTGTCCCATAAGTCCGGCATCAGGAAAAATAATAAAAAAAGGCAAAACAAAAGCTTTTATTTACAGAACGTGCTCAAGATGTCCACCATTGTTTTCAATACACAAATTCAGACGTGATACTCAGTCAGCAAGCACACGGTGAATGATGTCAGGAGTAATGGTGTTACATGCCCCAATAATGTGCTGCCGCAAATGTTCAACACTCCTAATTTTCTCTGCGTATACCAGCGCTTTCAAGTGGCCCCAGAGATAAAAATCTAGTGGCGTGAGATCCGGGCTTCTAGCTGGCCATTCCACAGGCCCTCGACGTCCTATCCAATGACCAGGGAATTGTTGGTACAGGTATTCCCTTACTTTGGTGCTGCTGTAATGTGCAGGAGCGCCGTCTTGCTGGAAACCATGTTGAGAAATTTCCTTCTTCGTTCAAGACACTGGAAATGCTTCTTCCTTGATCATACGTAGGTAGGTGCCTACAGTGACGTGTTCATCGAAAAGAGGGGGCTATGATGCGATCCTTCCAAATGCCACACCATACCATCACCCGAGATGCACTTGTTCCTTTGAAGAGGTATACCAGTGAGGGTTGTTTGAGACAGTAGCGGGTGTTCTGTCGATTTACCTCACCATTTCCATAAAAAACAGCCTCGTCACTGAACAGAATGGTGGACGGGAAATTGGCATCCTGAGCTATTGTTCCGTAGCCCATTCACAAAATTCCATCCGCCGGTCGGGATCATCATCTTCGCTTAATTTCTGTAGGATCTGAAGTTTATATGGATGCCCATTTGTGGGCCTGAGAATGCGATGGATGCTACTTTTCGACACTCCTGTCTCGGCGGACAATCGCCGAAGAGACTTATTGGGACTTCTGTTAAAATGAGCCAGGATAGCAGTCGCTGTATCATCGTTAGTGGACCTCCTTGAAGGTCCACTGCGTGGTTTATCTTCTATGGATCCTGTTTCCTTAAACTTTGTAGCAAGTCTGCTACACAACTCTGTGTTATTGGCTGCCGGTCTGGATGCAGTCTGTTAAATTCAGCAGCGGCCTCTCTTTGACTCCGATTTCCTATGAGTAGAATTATCTGGATTCGTTCTTCCTTGCTCACAGACATTATGGCCTGTAGAAAGAGAAAAATATGAATTATGGTTTGTAGAAATAGAAAAATATGAATTTCTCGTATGATGCCGGACTTATGGGACACCCTGTACTGTATAATTAATGATGAAGCCTGTCTGATATTTATGGGAATTGAGTTCCATATATCTGCTCCTTGCAGTTTCCATTGTATAGTCTGGTTCGTGTGTAAAATCTCTGGGAAGTCTAGTATTATAATGATGATGTATTTGATGGGTGGGTTAGTTGGGGGGTGGGGGGATTGCGCTTTGATGTTGATTTTTATTGATAACTTTGAATATATTGACAGAAACATTGAACTTGTATAAGTCATTTAGTTTTAAAATATTTAACTCTTTAAACATTGGGGGAAGTATGACTTTGTCTGTTATCATTATTTGAGAGAGTTCGCGATGAAGATGCGTTTCTGGGTCTTCCTTGGTGCGGTAGATGGTTCGAATCCGCGTAGGTTCCCTTCGTTATACGAGTATGACCCTTGTAAATGTTTCGGAAGATGTTTAAACAACCCAAATAATCAATCTATCGGAACTGTTCTACTTGTGTTGTTTGGTTGATAAGGTTGTTTGACCCCATTCGCAACATCTAAGGTCATATGACGAAGGAGACCTACAGCTTTGAGTGGGATAAGAACCAGGGGTCGCTACATCATCCCGACGCAGAGGATCGTCTTCCATCCAACTACTCTCTAGACTTAATATCGCCTAACTTCACTGATCAGTGGGAAGCGTTGTTACGACATTGTCCACGACGTAGCTCTCTCTCTTTGTGTCGACGGTCTACATCAGTCACTTCCATTTCAACTCTAGAATTGTTCCGACAAGAAATGGGACATGGGACGTTTAGTAATCGTCCCAGTACGGTTAGGAAAAGTTAATAAAGCATTTATAACGTTTAATAAATGTCCTATTTCATGTTGGAACCATAAATAAATTTAATTCTTTTCTGTTTTGGGGGAAATATTAAATTAGTCATTCTTTCAATCTGTTTACAACACTTACAATATTTACAACACTTACAATATTTACAACACTTACAACATTTACAACACTTACAGTACAACATTTGATCTTTTAATCCGTTTACGACATTTCTTAATTCAAGAAAAAATTATTTTTAACTGTATTAAATTCTAAAGTTAAATCTAAACTATCTGAACTATTAATTAAGAAGTTTTCTGCGATTTTCCTTAATGAAATTTGCAAATTATGAGTATATGGATAAATGATGATAATATTAATAATGATAATGACATTTATTGGCAGGATATAAATGCCATAACAAATATACGATTTCCCAACATTTAATCATGAAATACTCAGAAAATTTCTTAATATGTTGAATATAACTCCATTCCTTTGTTTCAGATTGTCTATACTCCGAAAATGGAACAAGTATTCATTGGAATACTGATGAGAAATTTCAAGTAAATTTCTACATCCCCTTCAATTGGGGAGTTTCAGAAAGTACTGAATCTTTAAGAATAAATTTTGGTAATTTAAATTTGATCTTGGCGAAGAACTACATCAGTCTAATGAGTAAGAATGGAATTACAAAAATTGGGTTCCTCCCAACTAAACTTTTGAGGCTTGGTTGGAATTCATTACATTTTGGAATTCGTCGTTCAACTTCGATTCTGATAATCGAAGATTTTGAGGGAAAGGTTTGGCTTGAAACTCTGACCACTATTACAAAAGGGGATCGAATCACTGTCTTTGTGAAAGGATTATTTTCAGTCGTAAACTGCAATAAAGGTTTGTTTTGCACTTTGGTAGTTTCAGGGATATTTATAAAGTACAAAGAAATTTACTGAAGCAAGTGCTTGGACGTAATGACTCAAAGATTATTCCAACACTTTAGGGCAGTGGTTCCCAACCTTTTTTGTATAATTACCCAAAACCCAATTCTAATCCAGCTCCATTATCCCAATCATTAGATATTATTTTCCTGTAACTTCTGAATTATCACAATATTATTTTTTATAACTTCTGGATCGCGTGATATTACCCCACAAAATAGTTGTCATTACCCCAGTGGGGTTGTTTACTCCTAGGTTGGAAACCACTGGTTTTTGGGTGTCTATCATCTAAATGTAATATCATATAAAAATAAGGAATTAAGCTATAATTTGAAGCGTTTCAGGTCTAGTATATTTTATCTCAGTTTATGCCAAAATAAACCTGAAATGAATTGTTTTAATTCAATTGAAGTAGCTGTCTCTCGAGCCATTGATGGCTATCTAGATCCATTTGGAAACCTTCGGCAATCTAGCCACCGAAATGGCATACAACTACATTTCAGGATTTTAATACTGTTTAGAACAACGGAAATCATTGCCGTCTGCTTGTTTAGAACAACGGAAATCATTGCTGTCTGCTTTTTACGGAAATCTAAGCCATTTCAGAGTAAAATTTCACTTTGACGTAAATTCTGAACGGATTTCTTTTGTAGATTTTGAAGGAGACGTCAACAGTTACTCCATTTACTGGCTATTTTGAAGGATAATAAATACAATTACGTAAGTCTGATGTAACTATTTCATTAACCCAAAATCAATCTTTTCAGGATATATAGATTACCCCATCTCAAGACCCTGGAGCAATTTCACAATTCCTTTGTTTTTCCATAGAAGCAATTTGCAGATCTATTTGCATTCAGATTCCAGTGGCTTCAAAGTTGGTCTAACTTTCGGTGCAAATTCTTACGTCACTTGCAAAACCAACAATAATATGGTTTTGGACGTCAAGAAAGAATGTAACCGTAGTTTGGGTATTTATGATATCCTAGGTTGCTCCATACCCCGTTCTTTTTATACTGTTCGTTTGAATCTCTCCCTGTACGACCAAAAGGTAAGTTAAATTGGCGGTTTTTCCTCATTTGACGGAATTACTCTAAACTTTGAAATTTAATAATGAAGGACCTGCAACAATATATATATATATATATATATATATATATATATACACACACACAGTATATGTTACAGTCAATCTGTGAAACCAGTCATTTCACGTAATGCCTAAAAATTTTAGGCATTTCGCGAAATACCTGTGAACCTTAAACTTAGGTAATATACATTACTAACCTAACCTAACCTAACCTAGCCACTCTAACTTAACCTAACCTAACCTTCACGAAGTTATTAATCGCTTAATCGAATTACGCGAAATGTCTGAAATTTTTAGGCATTACTGGTTTTACAGATTGACTGTAACACACACACACACACACACACACCTATATGCAGGGTGGGTAAAAAAAAGTGACCCCTTAGAGGTAAACTGTCATATTAAAAAAAGTAAGGGGACTAGAGCTCCCAAACTTTATAGATGCTTACTTTAGCATGTTGTTCATCTTAATTGAGAAGTTGCTCGATGTGTCCCCCTTCCTGCTCAACGCAGGCCTCCAAACGTGGACGCCACTGATCAATACACCTGTTTACATATCATTGAGACTGTCACGCCAAACTGTCAACATATCGTTGAGACACCTTCTCCCAGCCGAGCAGAATTCTTTCGTGTAGTTCATCTATGTCTTTTATATTAGTACCAGGGATGTAAACTTTGGACTTCAGGGCTTCCCAAACACCATAATCTAGTGGTGAAAGATCGGAGCTACTAGCCAGCCACATACTGGATTCGATAAAATCCGGTGTTTCCTTCTCAAAGAATGTGACAGTTTGGCGTGCTCTGTGAGCAGGGGCTCCATCTTGTTGGAAAGTATATCTTTCGCTCTATCTAACTGATATTCGCGAATAGTAGTGGTGAAAGATATACTTTCCAACAAGATGGAGCCCCGGCTCACAGAGTACGCCAAACTGTCACATTCCTTGAGAACGAAACACCGGATTTTATCGAATCCAGTATGCGGCCGGCTAGTAGCCCCAATCTTTCACCACTAGATTATGGTGATTGGGAAGCCCTGAAGTCCAAAGTTTACATCCCTGGTACCAATATAAGAGACATAGATGAACTACACGAAAGAATTCTGCTCGGCTGGGAGGTGCCTCAACGATATGTTGACAGTTTGGCGTGACAGTCTCAACGATATGTAAACAGGTGTATTGATCAGTGGCGTCCACGTTTGGAGGCCTGCGTTGAGCAGGAAGGGGGACATATCGAGCAACTTCTCAATTAAGACGAACAACATGCTAAGGTAAACATCTATGAAGTTTGGGAGCTCCAGTCTCCTTAACTTTCTTAATATGACAGTTTACCTCTAAGGGGTCACTTTTTTAACCCACCTATATATATATATATATATATATATATATATATATATATATATATATATCGTTAAAATCATGTTAAAGTAGTTTAAATAAGGTCCGGTTAGAGTACACTAGGTTAGGTTAGGTTAATAATTTTCATTAAAAATCTGAAATGTATGTATGGGTTAAGCACTTCATTTTCATTTGGTGTCTCAAAATGCACATACTTGTGTAAGGTCAAGCGTTGATATTATGAATTTGATTTTGTTCATGTAACTCGATGTGTGAGGTCCCTATTTCTTAAATTTAAAAATAGTAAAATAATTAAATATATTTTACCCAATCCAAACTTTTGGACCACCTTATACGCATAAAGATAGATTATTTTTTAATACGTTTAAGATAAGAACCGTATTTGATGACTAAATGCCCCCCCCCCCCTCAACCCCCCCTTTCCCCCCCAACGATCGCTCATGCTTTTTCTTCTGACGTCCATTTCGTATCCATGGCAAAATTTACGAATGCATTTGTGTTAATGTAAATAAACTGCATTTACAGAGGGTTTATTTTAATAGGACTTCATTATTTTTATCTTTTACAGGATTATTTCAACGCCGGAAGCAGTACTTTCGCAAATATTTCAGTACGCAATTTGGGTTCAAATTATTTTTACGTGAGAATTTGCTCACCTTTTCCAGTGAACGTGTTTTTTGAGGACAATCGCTCATCACTGCACGCAAAGGTAGATGGAAGTAAGTCGAAAAAGAATAGCTACTTCGAAGTTATTCGGTGTATCTCTTTTTGAAAAATTTCCCTTAATCAAAAAATCATTCAAAGGAAGCACGCAATTTAGTCTTCTCTGAGCGGAGAAAAGAAAAAAATAAGAAATAAAAATGTCGAATGGAACTAACACGATCTGGCTTCCTTCATAGTTGGAAAACATTTTCATATTCTTTGAAAAACTTTAAAAATTCTGACATTCGGGAATCATTCGCTCGCGAGAACATTCAATCAGGATCTTAAATGACATTTCCCGTTCTTTAACTGGCCATGATACTCTGTGTTGGTCGATCAGAAAGGAGAAATGGCTAGCATTTAGCACAATTAAATAATTATTTAACTTAGTGGTTCCCAACGTGGGCGTCTACCCTAGGGGGTGTTTGAGAATCTTAGGGGGGCGCTAGGAAACTGTAAAATTGTTACCTTCTATTAATAAATCACTTATCACTTATCCTGTTATATTATTATCTTCATGAGGGGGCACCAGCAAATATTGATGGACATATGGGGGCGTTGGCCTAAAAATGGTTGAGAACCACTGAATTTTAATTGATTGCTTCTTTCCAAACCAAAGATTTTCCAATACTTATTAAATATTTCTTTGAAGTAATGAATTTTCATATTTTGGGAGAATTTCTTAAAACTGGAGGAAAGCCATGTTATGCAGTATTAGCTAGGCCGAAGAAATGATGATCTCACTCATCATTCTGTTTATAGCTTTTTATTTTTCGGTGTTTTGTCGTAATAGTTTTGTTCTTTAAAAGCAACGTTTGGAATGAGATCTTTCTTCACTATTCTCGTTAAAATGACAGTATCAACGAGAATCTTCTTTAACAGTGACAGTGTTGCAAAATATCTTCAGAGTTTTCCTCTCAGATAATTTTATGAATAAATTGCTTCGAATTATGGGCCTCGACGATATATAATCTACTTCGAAGGTGTTTGAATGCACTTAAACATTAACACTACATTATTTTTCTATTCTCTGTTTTATTTTTAGTGCATTTTTCCTCCTTTCTTGGCTTTTATAATTCTTTTCTAAGATTTAAATTTATCTGAAGAGGAGGCGCAGTTGACGATTCGAAACGTTTGTTCATTTTTATACTTTTGGCACGGTTTTTGGAGGTGTGAGTGAATATCGTTTGTTCATTTCAGGTACTAAATGCACAATCCTGCTTGTTGTGTGTACAGTTGTTATTGTTCTTCAGCTGGTTTTGACATTTGGAATAGTTTTGTACTTTAAAGTCTACAAAAAGGTAAGAGATAAAAACGTTTATATCTTGCGAATACTTAGCTTTATTTGCAGCTAGGAGGAGTTTCTCAGAAACTGTTCTGCTGGTAATATCTCAATGGTGATTTGCTGTTCTGTTTTGGAAATATTTGTTGTGGGCAATATACGCGCATGCGCACATTATTTCACATTCAGTAATACAGGGCTGTACTGAGCGTACAACCATTTTCCTTTTTTAAAAGAGCAATAATTTAGTAGGTCAAGTGCAACTGAAGTGAAGCTTACAGAATAATAATGACTTAAAAAGAATCATTGCTACGATGGTAACACTTAACTGATTCACTTCCTAAATTCTGATAGTATTAATACCGCAGTCCGAGTCGAACAAAAGTTGGTTCTTTTCGTCTTATTGCGCAGTCCACTTTTGCATAGGCCTACTCTACTAGAAGGATATGATAACCGTTATGCACTTTATAAAAATATTTTTGTTTAACCACAAATGCTTCCAGAGAACAAACGTACAAATTTATTAAGGAATTTTATTTTCTGTTATCTGAATTAAGTTTATATACTCCTGTAGAAGTTCTCAATTAATATATGAAGTTTATTATGACAATGTACCTAAAAATAAGGGCGGTATCAGCATATAAAAAAAAGTGCCATTTGGTGGCAGTCATGGTAGATAGATAGTTTCTAAGAATAAAAGGTAGAAAGTTACTGTACATTGACCACCTGAGGAGAATTTTTTAGTTTTGTGCCCATGCCCAATTTGTTTTAAACAATCGAGTCAGGTGAGGTCAACGATAGGTATTTTAACGATTTATTTTTAAGCATTTGACAAAAGTATTCACCCGCTCTTTATGAAGAATCGTATCTAAGTAATGAATAGAGGCAGCGCCTGTGGTTTAGTGGGTAACGCAGTTTCCCTATAATCGAAATAAAGACTCTGTTTGGCTTGAGCGCTATGCCAGTTTTTGGCCTTCCTCATCGATTATTAGTTAGTAGATAGACAAACGGATAGATGAATAACTCGTTTTATTATTATTTTTTTCAGATTATCAAAAGACGGCGAGAAATTACTATATCAATGACAGGTAATAATTCATTTACTTTTGTCCATAAGGCAAATGGAATTAGTCTAGCGTTTAATAGATTAATGCGCCATTTCCTATGCACTGTTAAATCTATTTCGTACGTATAGACTATTAAATTCAAATTATTATTATTATTATTATTATTATTATTATTATTATTATATTATTATTATTATTATTATTATTATTGACTGATTGAGTGATTGATTGATTGATTAATAAATGGGTACCAACTTCGGTTGGGGTAAATGGACGCATTCCTGTGACAGGCCTAGCCAGCCGACAGCAAAGCAACTCGGCTTGAGTTTCCCTAGGGCCTAGGGGAGTTCAAGTCCGAGAACTTGGTCCCTCTCTGACAGGCCTTGTAGTCTACCAGGAGCTGGTATTTTATTGTTATTATTATACGCGACCAACCACTGCTATATTAAGAGAACTTTATAGCAATCTGAACTAAACGACAAAAACAAATCAGTAATCGGCCTCCTTGATCTAGCTAAAGCCATTGACACAATACCTCATGACATACTCTTAAAAAATTCGAACATTACGGCTTTAGGGTACTACCCTCAAGATGGTTCCGCTCATATTTATCTAACAGGGCAGAATTTATAGCGTGGGACTCTCTTACGTCACAGACAAGATCCATCGCCCACGGAGTACCCGAAGGGACCATTCTGGCACCTACCCTGTTCCTCCTTTATACTCGTATAAATGACTTCTACCGGTCACTAAATAATTCGTCCTGTTACCAGTACTCAGATGACACAGCAATCATAACCTCTAACAAATCCTTATTACCACTCCAACCAACCACCAACAATGAACTACATACATTATATGTATGGCTTAACGCCAACAAACTATCCTTAACCTCTTAACGCTTGAAGTTTTTGTAGGGTTAAGTTATGAAGGCGTGTATGGGAAACGGTACAGATTCGACCCAGTGGTCCAAAAGAGGTTAAATATTAAAAAAACAGCTTTGTATAGTCATCACGAAAAAGAAGTAAACCTTTCCCCATCTAAAACCTAAACATAAATTCAATCCCTTTTTAACGCGTGCAATCGATTCAAACCTTGGTTAACCTTGGTTTTGCTTCCGCCCGAATTGTTCATTCTGACGAAGGTCAAGCTTGTCACTCTACCTTCGACCTACAATTTAACGTGGAAGCCGAATTACGCTTCACCAGCAGCCCAGCGTCTTAACCGGTAGGCTACCCAAGGTACCCATTTATCTACCAACCAGTTTCTTTATTGTGTCGAAGGATGAACAGCTGGGTTTTGCTGCGCACCGCCTGCCGTCACCGGGTCCCGATCCCGGGGTCGATGGATTCATAATCAGCGACGCTAACCACTACACCACCGAGGAGCATTAGCCCTTCCATTCAGAAAGTCTATCCATTCGAAAAGCACACTGAAGTTCTGTGCAACAACTTAGATAAGAAACAGGTTCTTAGATCCATATATTTCACTATAATATACCCACACCTTCAATACTGACTTAATGCTTGCGGAAATGTACGTCAATATTTTATGCAGCCACTGGTGGTAATTCAGAAAAGAATAATTAGGAAAATCTCTAAATCCAACAAACATAATGAAAGTACAGATCAAATGGTCCTAGAGTTAAAATTTCCTCAAACCAGGAGAAATCTACATACAACCTAAACATTGCCTAATAATGCATCAAATCGTCCATAATAACACTGCACCAGAAGTGATCCAAAATAAAATATTAGCTTCCCAAACTCACCACCGATTTAACACAAGACAATCAAATGCGTACATTAGAGAACCAAAATACCCTATAGATTGTGCGACTAGATCTTTATGCTCCATAGGACCAAACCTTTGGAAGAACACCCTCGATCGGGAACTAAAACGATCTAGAACGTTTTTAAAAGCCTTCCACACAAAAGTGAAAAACAAATTCATTAAATCATACAGATCATAATCTACCTCTACAATCTACATAATCTATCTTCTTTCTTATTTCAATAGTAATAAATGAATGTAATAAATGAATATGGCAAAATAACTAAATAAATAAATAAATAAATAAATGAAAAGCTCAAAGTAAATATGAGCAATGTCAAGATATCTGTCAAGATATCAAATTAATAAGGTATAATACGAGTATATTTAGTTTCTTATCTCATAACAAATAAGAATTTTTAATCTCATCTGAATATCTCTCTCTCTCTCTCTCTCTCTCTCTCTCTCTCTCTCTCTCTCTCTCTCTCTCTCTCCCATCCAATTACTACCCAGACCCAATGTCACTTAATTTCGCTGATCAACGGAAAGCGGTGTTACAACATCGGTTACGACGTCGCCCCTGTGTATATATAGGAAGCTATTAATGATCTCACTTATATGTTTTTATATACATGTATATGTACAGAGTTGTGTGTATGTATGTGGGTGCGTATATACGTAACAGGCATTATCTATAAAATTGGTTGTAAACAATGTGATTCCTTTTACATAGGTCAGACGGGAGGAAAGGATTTGCACACACGTATAAAACAGCATCAATATTCCGTTAGAACAGGACAGTCGTCCAGTGCCATTTTTATCCATTTGTCAGAGTTATCCCACTGTATTGATTGGAATAATGCTTCAGTTTTATTTCACTCTAGCAACATTGTCAATAGAAATATTCTTGAGTCTGCCATTATCCAACTCACAAATAACTTCAACATAAGCAAAGGTCTTTTTCAACTCGATCCTGTTGTTTTGAATTCCTTCAAAACAGATTTAGATAAGAAGGGTAGAACGCTAAATCTTTGGTAAACTTTGGTTGGAAACAATTAATTTGATCTTGTGCTAATCTTGTGCTAAAAATCGGTAGTTTTTCCTTACAAATTTGTATGCTTCTCCCACAATCCTTTAATGTTTAATAATTTTTTATTTTTTTATTTTTTCTCTCTCCGTTTATTGTATATATATATATATATATATATATATATATATATAGTTGTTTTTTTTTTTCTGTAACCTATATATAGGCTGTAACCCTTTATGTACTTCAGTGTTCCTGAGGATGTTATTAGACGAAAGCGCTTGAGCACCATTCTGTGTTTCCTTTCCTTTGTGGTTTTATTCATCATAAATATTTTTCACGTGTTACTTTCGTGAAATAATTTTCATATATATATATATATATATATATATAGGTACAGATTCACTACACTTCTTGCAGGTGCACAGGGATTTTTCGCTCACCCTGTATATATGTGCATGTTTTTTATATGTGTACTGTATCATATATATCTTTTTGCACGTGATGTATTTCCTCAACATATATGAATAGAATAATAAATGCTATTATTATTATTATTATTATTATTATTATTATTTTTAGTAGTAGCAGTAGTAGTAGTAGTAGTAGTAGCAGTAGTATCATACTATGCTATTTATGTTTAGGAAAACATTAACTGTTGCACTGTGTATATATATATATATATATATATATATATAATATATATATATCCTGTATATATGCTGTATATATATACCCATAGAAAAATAAAATTGAAATTGAATATTGTTGTTGCTTAAAGTTTTAGCTGCTGAAATGATCAACCACACAAAGGAAACAACCAAGTAACTTTATGAAGAAACCACCATAAAGACTAAATACTTCACTTAAATACGAGATATTTGCAGATTTTCGTTAATTAAAATTCTCTTTTGTAATAAAAACAGCATTTCCTTCCTTTCAAATTTTGTTTCCAACTGTTCCCGCCTTAAATCCACCTCATCATTATCAGTACAGTTTTATGTCAACTTAGTAAAGGCTGATAACAAAGCTGTAATTCCTTACTACATTTAATCTTATGTTGGACATTCCCTTCCACTTCGGAAAGAAATTCAGAGGTACTTTTTACGCTGATCATGTATCGAAATTCTTCCTTAGTCATAAATAGAATTTTGTAAGCTCGAAAATCGGCTAAATATGAACATCTTAAAACATCTTCAAGATCCAACAACTAGAAATGAACCTGTAATGGTAAAATATTCCTGTGAAGGTCAGGAAACATAATGAAACAAAGCGGATCAAATCAAAGTCTGTGGTATTAAGTTCAATAACTTTGGGAGGAGGGTCGGGGAAAAAGACAGCGTTTGGTCAAATCGTTTCAGACATTTTGGTATGAAAACTTCATATTATAATGTACGAATGACGAACTTAATATTTCCGTTTCAGATAGCAGTGCTGATTCTCTTCGAGGTTACGTAAACGGAGCGCCTCCTTCAGGTAGGTTTCATAAAATGATTTCGACAGTTATCAAATCTGTTAAACATTAGTGACAGCTATTATAGAACACGGTGTGAAGGAGTTAAAATCAGTGCAAAAAATAATTTGAATATTTTTTTTTATTTAAATGTGAACTTGGCTCACAAAAGTCCATTTAGTTGCAATTAAAATTTGAAAGCCTTGCTCATTGTCACTCAAGTAAAAACTTAAGGATTTGTCTTGCCATAACGTGCTTATTAAAACCATTTTTCTCATCAGCCAAATTTACCTCGTTCTCTGCCTTGTATTTATTCAGTCTCAGCTTCACCGGTGTGATTAACAGCATCTTACAGTGAGAAGTACTTGCGACTGGTTTAATTCTATAGTCTTCCTTTAAGCATGTGTACTGAGTACGTTATGAACACTATGAACACTGAGTGAAACTCATTCAGGAATAAAAATGTTCACCTAATTTATTAAATATATTATTAGCTTCATACCTTACTGACGAAGCACAAACACCATTCTGCGACATTTTGTTACTTTTCATAGTCAGTTAACGACAAGGTTCTCAATTTACTCTAGTCCGACTATCATTCACTCACTCACTGAATGACCACATTCATCTCTTTCATTTCACTTTCATGTTGGAATCCCAAACACTCAAAAGTTTCTTTTGAATTAGAGCTTCAATTGCACTGAAATTTTTTTGCTTTCTTCTACTTTCATTGAGGTTAAAACTCAATGGTGTTAAAATATTGAATAATGTTAAAATACTCAGTGATGTTAAAATTCTCAGTGATGTTAAAATACTCTATAATTGTTAAAATACTCAGTGATGTTAAAATACTCGATAATTGTTAAAATACTCAGTGATGTTAAAATACTCGATAATTGTTAAAATACTCAGTGATGTTAAAATACTCGATAATTGTTAAAATACTCAGTGATGTTAAAATACTCGATAATTGTTAAAATACTCAGTGATGTTAAAATACTCAAAACTATGAAAAATCTACTTTAATATATATATTTCCAACAGGCTGTGCTATTCAGTCTTACCTTTTTTATAACTTTAGAAACAAAATCTTAAAATATTACAGGATGACACACAAAGCTATTAACAGTGGTGTTCCTCAGGGTTCTATCCTGTCACCCATTCTTTACCTTTTATTTATTAATGATCTTTTAATTCACACTTCCTGTCCTATTCAATCCTATGCCGATGATTCTATTCTTCACTTCTCTACCCGATTCACAAACCGTTCCTCATAACAGTCACTCTATGATTTGCGTAGGACGGCTATGGAACACCTGACCTCTGATCTTTCTGCTATCTCTGATTGGGGCAGAGAAAACCTTGTGGCTTTCAATACCTCAAAAACTCAGTTCCTCCATCTGTCTACTCTTCACAATCTTCCACACGACTATCTCCTTACCTTCAACAACACAACTTAATCCTTCCTCTTCTCTTGACATTCTTGGCGTTTCCTTTACTCGTGATCTCTCCTGGAAAGATCACATATACCCTCTTTCTAAAACAGCTTCTAAGAGGTTAGGTGTGCTGTGCCGCCTCCGCAGTTTCTTCACCCGGACTCAGTTGCTGTCTCTCTACAGGGGTTTTGTTCGCCCCTGTATGGAGTATGCTTCTCATGTGTGGGGTGGTTCAACCCACACAGCCGTACTTGACCGGGTGGAATCAAAGGCTTTTCGTCTCATCAATTCTCCGCCTCTTACTGACTGTCCTCACTCTCTCTTTTCTATCGTATTATAACGTACATCGCTCTTCTAAACTCTCTAACTGCATGCCTCCACCTTTAACTCGTTAACTGCGCGAGCGCCCAGTTACGAGTCGAGCCAAAAACACGGGCTACGCAAAGAGATATCTCAGTTTAAAGTTTAAACCCGTGTATATAAGGGGCTGCGCAGAAATGGTCAGAAGCGAGAGCCCGTGATATTACGGGTTGCGCAGCAAACGGTTAAGGAGACCACGCAGTACCAGACTTTCTACACTTTCTTATTCCTTTTCTGTCCAACTCTCTAACTCAATTGTTAATCGGTATTTTCAATCTTTCACCTACTCAACCGATGAATTTTGGAACAATCTTCCTCAATCCATCTTTCCTCCTGTCTATCATCTCCCATTTTTAAAACGCAGAGTGTCTAGCCATCTCGAAAACCCCCGGCCTTGATTTTGACTTTCTTCTTCCTCTATGGGAGGAGGAGTGCGCTTTTTCGGGCATTCGCCGCCCTTGGCCCCTCCTTTCTTCATAAAAAAAGACTTGAGCCTTGTCACAATTCTGATGTTTATTATCGTTGATATTCGCTTGTTTTATTTTATAATTTCAGCAACCAGTGAAGAAAACTATTACGAATCAGAAGGGACTCAGTCGGCCATTAGTTCAGGTAAGTTTCCTTACGAATCAGTGAGGAGAACCAAAACCTGGCACAGCGCTCAGGACAACTAATGCCGCCCCTTGTTCTAACTCCGGCATGTATTATTATTATTAACAGTATCATCGGGATTCGAACCTCTGACACCAGTGTCTTCATTTCACTTCTAGGGAAACGATATTACCCATTCAGTTCCGGAAGCGAACTTGGTTTCTTTAAGCTTCACTCCCAAGCATAACCCCATCGATGTATGAGCAATAATTTAGGTTCTGGAGTATACGACTTGCTGACTTTTTTGTACCTTAACAATATAAAAATAATTATACAATTTTGCAGTTAAATTTCGTTATAATTTGTAATAATTAAATACATATTATATTGAACGCTCAAGAAAATTATAATCTCGTAAATAATTAGTTAGTTTTAACTGTACTAAAAATCCATAAATAACGCGACCAGTTAAGCGGTCGAAACTCAAGTTGACCTCTGCTGAACTTCTCAGCGATCATCCGGTCAAATTGACCAAGTTTTCCGTTTCCTTTAAGTAAAAAATAAACGGGTCTGAAATATCTTTCATGAAAGCAAAACGGGACGAAATGAGTGAGGGGACGAGAGGACGAGGGGACCCAAAAGAAGTATTCGTCGTTTTCAAAGTGGTGATGATGAGATTTTGGGGTTAAACTCCTCAGTAACGGCAAAGATCACGTTACGGAGGGTAGCTACAGCTTTACGTTGAACCCTAACCATCTAATGGTCGCTCTATCATCTGGATGCAGAAGACGCTCACCCATTCAACTACTACCGAGATTCAGTGTCGCTTAACTTCACTGATCTACGAAAGGGTTTTTAGTGCTTTATTTTTTTATTTTTTTTTTATTCTTTACACTGTTTATCTGATTTTTTTTAGGTTTTTCACTTTGTAAAAGACTCAAAATTATCTTTCAACTTTGATTACTCGACATTCACTTTTTTTTTTCAATTTCAGTTGGACAAGTTCACAACCCCACTTACGCCAATGTCTCACGTGCGGGAATCAATTATTCAGGTAACTTTCCAACCAATTTAATTACCGAATTACACTCACAAAGGGAGAGTGTCCAACTGTAACATAATATGTCGCTAAATATTTAGCAATAATCTGATTCTGAAGTCTGTAATTTTAACCAGTATTGCGACATGGCCACGATGTAAATCTTCAAAGTAGGGTGAAAAGCAGAAAAACCTTCCAGAATTTACAGTTCCCTGAAACACGATGCTTCATATGTACAACTCTGTAATCGTATAAATATGCCCCAACTTGAACTCCCGAGACATATCCTCACTTCTTCAAATTATGTTCCCCTTCACTGACACCTTTCCTTTACAACAGCGATTCCCAACCTGTGGTACACGTACCATCGATAGTGGGTCTTTTAGGTGGTACGCAAGAGGGTTATAAATACGCAGCTTGCCAATTAATTTCATGATGTTTTCAGAGAAGTAACCCGCAACCTTTCCGACTGCGGGTCTGTATGCTATCCAATTTACCGTCTAGGTCTAGGTGGATTTCAAATTATTTACCAATAAATTGCAAAGCTAAAATCGAGATTTTGACTCAGTACAAATATTGATGAATATTGTTGAAATAAATATAACGTTTTAGACAAGGCTGAAAATTCAAAATTGAAAACTACAGTTATCCCTCCTTACAATTTTGATTTGGTGGTATACGTGCTCTTTCCTTTCTTCCTCAATGGCGGTACCTAATGGTATTTCCTTTCTTCCTCAATGGCGGTACCTAATGGTATTTCCTTAATGGTGGTACATTGTAGCCATAGCCAAAAGTGGTACGTCGACCTAAAAAGGTTGGGAACTCTTGCGTTATAATATTGACAACGTTTTCCACTCGCTTAACGTTCCGGAACGAATCTGCTCAGAGTGTTGAATTTCAAAGAATGAAATGAATCGTATTCTGAAGATATTAAAAAAATAGAGCCACCATTTTGTTTCCAGTGTGAACGCATTCACCCTAAAAATTTCAGTGTTTATAATATTTATATGAGCTTTGCAGTTTCAGTGAATTCATTGAGTGCTCAACTTTTATTTCTTTTTAGATATAAATGAACATTTGATAAGATTTTATGAAAATCTCCACTCGGCAAATTCTTGATTTGGGCTGTATGCCTCCCATTGCCTTAAATTAAGTCCTAAAACAAAGCAAACACAAGAACATCTGAACGCTGTTCCATTACACCTTTCATAACTTACAGTCAGGGAGGAAACGTGTAATTAAACACTTTTTCATTTTTTATTTATTTAATTTAATTTGGTCCTTAAGCTTTAGGCTTTACTGGGCTCATATTAAAAATGAAACAAAGTTATTATTAATAATAATAATAAATAAATCATAAGTATTATTATTAATTAAGGTATGTATTAATCTTAAATTATCATTATCGATATAACAAATACAAGGTCATTATTGAAGGTATTACACCAATACCATACAAAGAAATCAATATTAGATATGAGAGATAAGAACTGAACAATTACGAGTAATGTCTTTAATCATAGATTATACACGAGAAATTAATAAACAAGAGTAATGTATCATACATTAATCCTTAATCTTTTTCATTAATTAAGAGGATCTTGTACTCATATTAAAACTTTAATAACCATCTGTAGACAGGATTTTAAGTGCTTTATTTTTTATTTTTATTCTTCAGACTGTTCATCTGATTTTTTTGAGGTTTTTCACTTTGTGAAAGACTCAAAATTATCTTTCAGCTTTGTTTACTCGACTTTCACTTCCTTTTTATCAATTTCAGTTGGACAAGTTCACAACCCCACTTACGCCAATGTCTCACGTGCGGGAATCAATTATTCAGGTAACTTTCCAATCAATTTAATTACCGAATTACATTCACAAAGGGAGAATGTCCAACTGTAACATAATATGTCGCTAAATATTTTGCAATAATCTGATTCTGAGGTCTGTAATTTTAACCAGTGTTGCGACATGGCCACGATGTAATCTTCAAATTAGAGTGAAAAGCAGAAAGACCTTGGAGAGTGTCCAAGTGTAACATAATATTTTGCAATAACCTGATTCTGAGGTCCGTAATTTTAATCAGTATTATCGCTGATAATGAAGAATAAAATGTAACAATCTCAGCGGAAATTTCTTTTTAATTTTTACGGAATTATAAGAGAAAAGACTACTTTGTAACTCCTTTAATTTTCTAAGATTATTCTCACTGCTAATTGTAAAGGTTTTAGTTGGACAGATGTTATTCTTCACTATAAGCTTAAGTAAATGTGTTGTTTCTTTGAAATTCGAAAAAAGCCATTTGCAAAAGCCACTTTCACAATCAAGTGTTCTCTCGTATAACCTAAGGGCAGTGATTCCAAGTTTTTTTTGGCTCAAGGTACCACAGTGCCACCCGTTTTTCTTTCGCGGCACTAGGGAGGAATTTCGACTCCCAATATTCAACATCAACCCCCCTCCACCCAACCCTGAAATACTACATAACTTCAAAATGAACGTAGATATAGTTTCCGTATGTACGTAATAAACTGCGATTGTTTGGTTTCATTTGAAATTTGCGTAACTTCAATAAATTATAATTTTCAATTACTTATTTTTGATTTTCAGGAAATTTTGCGCGACGCGGTAGGGAAACTGCATTAGGGGCTACCCGCGTTTATGCCAACTTCAACTTCCCAAACAACGGATGAATGACAAGAAAAACACGAAAACCTGAAAAGCACAAAGGTTGGGCATGAGCTGACTTTTTGCTTTTATTCGCGTTAGCCCCCACCATCTCTGATGACGTCACGAGTAGACACCTCGGCGAAGGCCATTTCCGAAATTTCACGAAGACGCGATAAATGGTTCCATCAATTGTCGATGACTACTCTTTGTTTCATATCCAAAGAATAGTTTAGATTTGTATTTCTAATCTTTTATTAAAATTATTAAATTATTAAAATTATTAAATTGATTGTATTTAAAAGCTGGAAACCAAAAAATAAATACGCCATTTTTAAGAGACTTAATTAAAAAAATTGAAAAAGGAGTAAAAATGGCGGAACTCTGCAAATTAATACAAATGAAGTATTTCCGATATATACATAACCAGTTATGTAGTGTACCTATCTAACAGGTTGAATACTGTAAAAAAAAATTATTTGTTTAACGTAACCTCGTAACCTCTAAGGAGTTTCGTGCGTTGGTCTCTCTTCTCAAGAAAGCCAAACAGATTTTAGTAATAGCTAATAATTAATTATCCTGACAGCGATTTCTGACGTTTGTACAGTCAATGAAACGTTAAGATAAATTTTAAAATTTTAATTAAAAATCAATTTCAAAATTTTAATTAAAAATCAACCGACCTAAATCAAATACAAAGCATATAAAATATATTCTTCGTTTTGCTTCCGCTCGAATTGTTCATTATGACGAAGGTCAAGCTTGTCACTCCACCTTAGACCTACAGTTTAATGTGGAATCTGAATCACGCCCCACCAGCAACAGCCCAGCGTCTTAACCACTAGGCTACCTAGGGTACCCATTTATCTACCAACCAATTTTTTTATTGTGTGGAAGGATGAACAGCTGGGTTTTGCTGCGAGCCGCCTGCCGTCACCAGGTTTCGATCACGGGGCCGATGGATTCGTAGTCAGCGAAGCTAACCACACCACTACCGAGCCTGTATATATATATATATATATATATATATATATATATATATACCCAGTATACTCGTATACCGGATGTTAAAAAAAACGCAACCCGAAACAAGGAAAAGGATTACGTTACAATGATACATGCATGGGTTGCGTTTCTTTTTGAACACCCTGTATATATATATATATATATATATATATATATATGACTAGACATATTTGTTGAACCACGCATGCGCCAAATTCAAAATCTGCCTCACAGAAATGTGAGAAATAAAGTAGATTTCATTCCTTGGCTGGACTCGAGTCTGGGTGGTCACGTGATGATGGAATATGTTCATTTTTAAACGGTGACATTTAAAAAAAAAAAAACTGAAGTAGAATATTTTAAAGGGTAACTAAAATAAAGGTTAAAATAAAAAAAATTGCAGTTACGAGTTACTTCAGTGTCGTAAATACATTTTAAAATTAGTGAAAACATCGTTCGGACGTTCAATGAAGTATGGGTTACTTTACTAATATATATATATATATATATATATATATATATATAATATATATATATATATATATATATATATATATATCATACCCTGCGCACAAATATATAAAAATCACGAAATTGATAATAAATTAGTGAAGGAGTCCAGAAAATGGCACAGCGCTCAGGCCACGTAGCTCATTGCTCTAGCTTCTCTATTATTATTATTATTTTTATTATTACCAGCACCGTCGGGAGTCGAACCCCCGACCTCGGTGTCTTCAGTTTACTGAGTGTAAAATAATGAAATAGGTCCGGGTTATTCCGTTTGTATTTATCCTTTGAAGGCATTCGAAGGCACAGCGGGCATATATAATATACAGGGTGATCCCAAAATAAAGAGGTGTCCGTATTGTGCAATAAATTATTTATGGGGAAACGTTTTTGGATCACCCTGTAATACATATGGTATTTCTTCCATTTAATGATCCCATTTTTTTAAATAGAATTTTCCAAAAAGATTTTATTTATTTTTATTAAATATTTTATGCAGTTTTACTTCTACTAAACTAAATTAAATCTAATCTAACCAGACCTAACCTAACCTAACCTAAAAATGGGGCCACTAAACGTTAGGTTAGGTTAGGTTTAGTTTAGTTTAGTTTAAACTGTATAAGATATTTAATCAAAATAAATAAAATCTTTTTGGAAAAGTCCATTTAAAAAAATGGGGGGGGGGGGCATCAAATAGAAGAAGCAGCATACAGGTACTTATAAATAATGACACTTCAAAATTATTAATATCCGTTGTTCAATAACTCGTATAGAAGCTTATCGCATTTTTATAATTGCAAACATTCGAGTTGCATTGAACGATTTAGTTGAATTCACTAAATATTTGGAAACACTGTAAAGAGAACATGCTAGAATTTAGATCAACGTTTGGTGCAAGCCGGGCTGGGATTCGCATTGATACCACTGATATCATTTGATGCAGTTATGAAAGACATTAAAGAAACTGTCGGAAGACCTTTAAATGAAGGCTGTCGATTCCATTTGGCTGAAGGCGGTTATACGAAGGTTTGAAAAAAAAACTGTCATTCCCCTTTCGATTGTCGCCTCGATAATGAAGAAACGGAAGTGGACTGGTGTTATCACAAATTTGCCTTGAAGAGGATGACAAAACACCTCCCCCCCCCCCCCGACAGAGCCATCCGGAAAGTATATTCGTGACTCCAGTGATAATGCTAGATTAACAGTTCCAAGTATTCTACGGGATCTAGCATCACCAGGATATCCTGTTACAGTCGCCAGGATTCATTGTACTCTAGTCAGTGGCGGTCCTAGCTTACATGACGACCTGGGCGAACCTCACCTTCAGCGCCCCCCCCCCCTGTTCGCCAACACACACACATTCGAATCCCCCAAAATAAGGACAGACATAACTCTTTCACAAAATAACTTTTTATTGGACTAATTGTTGGAACTTCAGAACCAAAACAAAGACTCAAATTTGAATTTTACAAATCCTTCATCACGTAAATAGAATAACTCACTTAAGAGAATGTAATTATGATACTATGAACAGGAAAAATACAAATTAAATTGCACAACTGCCATAAATAAACTAGAGAATCAAATTTCTAAATTGTACAAATGCTCTATCACATAAATAGAATAAGACACTTAAGAGAGGGTAATTATTATGCTACACTTTGAACAAGAACAAAATAAATTGCACCACGCACAACTGCCTCTAAAGCCTGACTCTTCTTACCTTCCTTGATGCAAAGTCATTGATCTTTTATTATTTATTTTATTTTATTTTTTATTTTTATTTATTTCTTTATTTATTTATTCTTATTTTTATTTTTATTTTTTTTGCAGGCGCTCATGCCGCCCCTCCACAAATGCCGCCCTGTGCGGCTGCCCATATTGCCCATATGAGGAACCGCCACTGACTCTAGTCTACATGGAAGAAAACCATTCTTGAAGCAGCAACATGCAGTGGAGCGGTTGCAGTTTGCCAAGATTTGTAAGACTATTGGGATCGGATATTTTGGATCGATGAGATGAAAAGAGAGCTGTTTGGGAGGACGGATTGATGCTGTAGTTGGTGAACATAGAATAAATCTTTCACCGAAAAGAACACGGTTCTGACTATGGAGCACGGTTTAGCGGGTCAATTAGTCAATTATAATTTGGGGTTGTTTCCTCTTCCGGCGTGCACTGGAAATTTCGTGTGAGTCGACGGCAATAAGGATTACACGAAATGTCAACAGATTCTCAAGGGCAAATGGAGGTCCTCTTTATATATAAAAAAAAAAGCTTCGTCTTTATCGACGGTGGTTTTCTAACAGGATGAACCCAGGCATATATCAAAATCTACTATAAAAATGGTTGCAAGATAGAGAAGTTAGGTGACCAACACAAAGTTCCGATCCCACTCAAATAGAGCATATCTAACTAGATCTGAAGAATGGTATCCACGAGCGAAAGCCTTCAACTTTGAAGGAAACAGAACAACATTGTCTAGAAAAATGATCAAACACCCAAGTTACCAGATGCCAAACGTTCATTGAATCTTATACAAAGCGACTTCTGGCGATCATAAAAGCATAAGAAGTTTCCACAAGTTATTCAACATAGAATCCCCCCCCCCCCATAGGGATATGAAGGGCAATAATTTTACAGTATAGTAAAATTAAATATTTATTATTTACTCTCCTTTTAATCTTACGTTATTCGTACTCGTTCTACTGTTTTTTACTAATTTCTCTGTATTTCCTGAACGAGTAGAACAACCGATTCCAAACTGTGACCTGGAGCCTGCAGCCGACATCTTCCTTCAACAAAACGAGAGAGCAAAACAACCATTACAAATTACAAAGATTATCACTATTTACTGGTTTATGTTAATTAAAACACTGAACATGGCGGGGAAGGCGAGCGGGGAATTTATAATTTAACATTTTGATAATGGAGAGAAAGATTCAGTTAAGTAAATTTAAAATCACAATTACATCTCAGAAATAAACACTCTCGTATCTCACTGAGTCCGAGATCGTACGGGGTATACTCGCTAATTAGTGATTTATATTTCAAATAATTACATTTTATATATGTCAATTTGGTACAATTTTAACCAGTTTATTATACCTTAAAACGACTTTATTTAATGTCTTATTAAACTACGAGCAACACACGACAACAACGACACTAACGACAAATATGTGTAAAGTTGCGAAGTATATTTTGTTACATTTGATAACGACTTTTCTTTGTCATTGAATGTTTTCAAAAGCTAAGTATAAATAAAATAACATCCATACCCGTTTATTTAGTTTACATTCATTACGATACTTATGACTTTATACGTTAATGCGCAATGGGCATGGGTACGAAATGAATAATTTTGAGTGCAACTACACACATATATATATATATATATATATATATATATATATATATATACCAAATTCTTCTCATGTACCTTCATTTGGCGGATAGGATTTGTCGCTGAGTGAAGAAGGTAAGTTTCTAGATGAATTTTTATACGATTAATAAAACTGCAGGTTTAGAAACAACTTTTATGTGCTCTATATATATATATTTCTTTTATGCAGGAAGGAGGGGCCAAGGGCGAATGTCCTCAACCACCCACTACACACATAGAAGCAGAAGAGAGCCATCTATTATTATTATTATTATTGAAAAGGAATGGTTAGCGTGTATCTTAAAAGTTTGCAGCCATTTTCTTAAGTTTTGAATTTACGTACTTCTTTCAGCAGAAGAAATTATTTTAATAATTCTTGAGTACTACTACTACTACTACTAATAATAATAATAATATCTTGCCAATAAAACTTATCATTATCATCATCATCATCATCATTATAATAATAGTGAAAGTATAGTACTTATAACTTTAAGAAATTATAGTTCTGGAATATTTTATGCGAAAAACACCTGTGGCAGTTCTTGATCGCTTTTTAATGGATCAAAACTTTTGATCTTTGAATGATTAATCTGTATATTTATCGTTATTTGAACGATTAATCGGTAAATATATCGTTATTTGAACGATTAATCCGATTAATCGGTAAATATATCGTTATTTGAACGATTAATCGGATTAATCGGTAAATTTATCGTATCAAGAAATCGGTTTAAGATTTGTGTGATTTCATCGTCTAACGGGAAATGATAAAATACGATACACACTTGATATTGTAAATCTCTTATCTGTTAATGAGTTAATTTTACAGTATGCTTAACATTTTTGCACCGTATTTAACAAATTATAACGATTCTTTTCAAAAATATTTAACTGGTAACCCGGTAGGAGTTTCGTATGTCGAGCTCTCATCTTACGGAAGTCATGATCGTGACCCTGCCTCTAGAATTGGTTTGGTGAAAGAGAGAATTATCGCTCTCTTGAGCTCTCCATCTTCCATAGCCAGGCACACCCAGGCTCATCTGAAATTGTCCTGAGCCAGGTGTCTAGTCTTCTTCTGAAGTCGTTCGCACGAACCTCATTTATATTTCTTATTCTTTTTGGTAACTGGTTAAATAATCTTGGTTCTCTGACGACGAGAAAGATATTTTCCTTCAGTGTTGAAGATGTTCCTGGTCAGAGAAAATATACATAGTAATTATTATATTATAGTGACATTTAAAATTTTCTGTAAAACACACACACGTACACACACACACATAGGCGTAGGAGAGGGGGGGGTCAGGGAAGGTCAATTGACCCCTCAAATTCATCGCGACTGAATTTTTTTCGGACAATTATACCCGAAAATTCGGGCAAAAGCACAGTACACATATTTTCAATCACCACGATATCACCCGAAACTTTTTACGAGTTTCATATAGGGTATCGTCTCTATGCCCGAAATGTACGTCTTCAGATCTTGAACCATGCAATATTTGATTATAGAAAGGAAAACCTATCGCAAAACGGCAGTATTTAAGTACCCCATTTGATATAACTTCTTGTAACTTACTCTATTGTTGTAACTTGTTTGGTGTTCAACCTTTGTACAGTTGTGTATACCTACAAATAGTGTTTAATCAAATTAATATGACTTAAAAATCGATATTCGGTTTCGCTTTTTTTTTTTCGGGCAAAACTTGCTTACCCTACAAAACCGCGACATTTTAACACATTTTCTCATATTCACTTTTCTATCGCGACATTTACCCAATCTAAAATCTCAATAAATTTAACCAAACCTAACCAAACCCAACCTAACCTAGCTTAACCTAACCTTAATTATATCGCTTTTTTTCATAATAAAAAATAACATTTATAAAGATAAACCACCGCGACACAGCTAACTTCGTGATACGCACTTTCGCGTCGTCATGGGCTTTGTGTGCATCCTCAAGATTGTCGCAATTCTGTACGGAAGTAGGGAAGAGAAGAACACACACCACACACACACACACACACACACGAAGATAGTTACTTACATTTGCAATGGTGCCGAGCACACTCATTCCTTTAAGAGCTAAATATAGCCTTTATGAATCCATTTTAGTTTCAGGGAACTCTCTTTAAAAATACATTTACGATCCGGGCGCGGGAGACAAAAATAGTTTGTAGTTCGTCATGCTCCAAAACGTGATATTAATCAACTCCGATGCGGACAAACAGAAGCAATTCAACAACATACATTACTAACAAAGACAGTAAGATCCACCCTAGGTTAGCCCTAGGAAACGAAAATTTGGCGAGAGGAAAAGATGCCAAAGAAAAGTGGGTGTAAAATGGAAACGAACTTTTATACCGCGTTTGCACTTATTATTAAAGTGTAAAGCATTCATGCCGGAAAACAAGCGATATATATATATATATATATATATATATATCGCTTGTTTTCCGGCATGAATGCTTTACACTTTAATAATAAGTGCAAACGCGGTATAAAAGTTCGTTCCATTTTACACCCACTTTTCTTTGGCGTCTTTCCTCTCGCCAAATTTTCGTTTCCTAGGGCTAACCTAGGGTGGATCTTACTGTCTTTGTTAGTAATGTATGTTGTTGAATTGCTTCTGTTTGTCCGCATCGGAGTTAATTAATATCACGTTTTGGGGTTAACATATATATATATATATACAGGGTGTCCCGTAAGTCTGGACCCATAGGGCAAAATTAATAAAATTACAAAATAGTCCAAAAATTTATTACATAATCTGTTCAAAGTGTCCGCCGTTGTGTCGCACACATAGTTCAAGACGCAATCTCCACTGCGACAGCACTTTCTGAATCACAGTCGCAGAAATTTCTTGACACGCCTCCACAATGATGCGTGCTTTAAGGTGGAAAATGTTCTGAATTTTGACCTCGTACACTTTGGCTTTCAAGTGGCCCCACAAATAAAAATCCAGCGGAGTAAGATCAGGGCTCCTTGGTGGAAACTCAACATGTCCTCGTCGTCCAATCCAGTGTTCTGGAAACTGTGTGGTAAGGTAATTTCTAACCATCGTGGCGTAATGCGGAGGGGCGCCGTCCTGCTGAAACCACTCCGGGTAGTCGCCTGCTGGGTTCAACATGCTTGGAAATGCTTCCTCCTGCAACATCTTGAGGTACGTGTCACCGGTTACCGTCACGTCAAAGAAGAAGGGACCAACGATTCTGTCTTTCCATATCCCACACCAAACCATGAGGCATTGGGCACCTTGTTCCTTGGAAGGATCAAACCAATGAGGATTTGTTGGTGACCAGTATCGAGTGTTCTGACGGTTGACTTCCCCAGAAACATAAAAGTTCGCTTCATCAGAGAACAGAATTTTTGATGGGAACGTCTCATCACTCACGCATTGTTCTTCTGCCCATTCGCAAAACTGAACTCGCCTATCAGGATCATCTTCACTTAAACGCTGATGGAGTTGCAGTTTGTATGGATGCCAGTGATGAAGTTTCAAGATGCGGTGGATGCTGCTCTTGGAGATCCCAGTTTCGCTGGACATGCGTCGAAGTGACTTCTTGGGACTGACAGCGAAGCTAGCAAACACATTGGTACTGGTTCGTCTTCCGTAACAGTCCTTGAAGGTCCTCTGCGAGGCTTGTCAGCTACGGATCCAGTTTCCTTAATTTGGCTCTCAACTTGCCAACACATCTGTGTGTGATTGGTGCGCGGTCTGGATGCATATTGTTGAATTCTTCGGCCACTTCCCGGTGACTGCGGGTCCCGACCAGCAAAATAACTTGAACTCTCTCCTCTCTAGTCAGTGACATGGTTTACCTGCAACATAATAAAAAAATATATTATAAATCCCTATGGGTCCAGACTTATGGGACACCCTGTATATATATATATATATATATATTATATATATATATTATATATATATATATATATATATATATATATATATATATATTTAACCCCTCCTTTTATGGTCCTGAGTCGGTTCGGATTCGACGGGGGGTTCTGGTTAGGAGGCTGCAACGGATGTTTCTTCTTTATACTTTTCTATAATTCTTTTCGGTCGCCTTAAATGGTGGGTCGCCACTCTGTTAAACCCTTGGCTACAAACTCGCCAGACTGTTATGCCAATATCTTCTATGGTGCTTGGGTTGTCTCTTTCTCTCGCTTATGGGTCGAGAATTATTACTTCTTCTCTTGCTATAATACGCTGATCCTTTCTCTTATACTAAAATTATCGACTTTTCTTTTATAACTTGTCGACTTGACTAAGTTCTGAAGAGAGCACGGCTCGAAGGAAAAGATAAAAACTTTCTCTTACATTTAGTTTACTTCTAAAAATGTACAGTTAGTTCTCTGAATTTACAAGGGTAGAGGTTCGACCTCTTTCGACCATGGCTCAGGCCGGAATCTAAAAAGTTAAGTTAAGGAGGCAAGGGGCCTCTGCCCCCTCCTAATGAGGTGCTAATATGAAGAAGTGCAATGAAGAAGAGCCTTAAATGAAGTGGCCTAATTTTTACAAGTACATGTATAATATAGCTTAAATGTTTTGGGGGAGGACAGTTGAAGGTTAAATTTCCCCCCTTTTTTTAAACACATCAGATGTTTTTGAATGATTGCAAATAAGAAAAAAAATAAAAATAAAAAACTAATTTGTATTTTTCGCCGAGTCTATATTTATGAAGGCGATATCATTTCGTAAGTACACAAGTACAAATTAAGTACATGACTGAGTACGTATTAATTTTGGTTCATTACAATTACGATTACAATTACCAATTAATTCATATTCACTTGTTGTTTAATTACACTTCTATTAAAGTACATTCTTACATTATAAATTAAATCATTACATTTAATTACAGTTTCACTGAAGTACATTACAAGTTATTGTTAATTACAGTTAATTACAATTAAACAGTTACTATAACTTTGTTTTGTTTTTACAGTGTTTCTTATTAATAGACAATTAAGATGTTAAATATAATACAACGTACATGGCACTTACGAGATAATTTATTTTACGAAATAATATGCTATAATATGTTATGAATTTGAAATCAGAGCGAACGGAGGTATTTTATCTTTGAGGCGCTCGATTCTGTCGTAGTGAGTGGAATTCGATCTTACTAAGCATTTTTTTTTAGTTCACCTCAGGAGGTCATATAATTAAAAATAAAAATGAAAAAAATAATACGAGAACGTTTTTTCGCGTTCTCGAACGAACGCCCAAAGTTTCGCGCGTCACAAATTGACACGAGTAAACATAGACTGATAAGTTGATAGGGCATAAGTAGACAATAGGTAGATGAATGAATAAGTATATAAAATTAATAAAGGATAGCGGTCAAGAAAGAACATGAATGTAAGAATGAGTATGGTTGAATAATAATGTTTATACTACACAACACCACAACCTTATTATTAAAGAATTTACCATACATTGCATACGGAAGATGTCCAAATACTAAGAACGTGATTCAGTGTACAAAGTATGGGAAAGTAAAGAGAACAAAGTTATTTTGTGACGTCATAGTGTATAGTCGTTATTAGAAAGATGAATTAGAAAAATACAGGAATGAATAAAACGTACAAATCGAAATTCTATCCAAAACTCGCTTATGCGATTTTTGGTTTCTTATGTAAAAATGGACATTCGAACATAAAACTATACGAACATAAGTATTGCATGAAGACAATGAATTCATATAATGATGGTGTAGGAATTGTTCATTGTTCACTTTTTACATTTATATATATATATATATATATATATACCTTCAAATGAAAAATTGCGCAAACACAGAGGTATCGGTCTTAATTTAACCTTTCTTACGTATTTAATCTAATCTAACCTAACCCCGCGTATACCCGAAGCTCAGCTAAGTTGTATAACCTATAAATAGAGGGGGGGGGGGTTGTTAATGCTAAATTTTGCTCGGGACAAGCGTAAAATTTGGAGACACCATTTCTAAGCACGATTTTATATTTAAATTTTTTTTCCGAAACCTCTTGCCCCCTCTGTACACCCTTCCTGAAGGCATACATATGTGTATTTTCTGTTTTTCTGCTATATAATCGATATTCATTGCCAGATGTGCTTTGTAATATGTCCTTTATAGGGTTTTCCGGGTCGCAGAACACGAATACGCATTCGTAATGGAACTTTGAAAAATCATTATGGCGGAAATCCAAGGTGGCGGTCAAAATCACAAATTTTTGGGCATTTGAAAGTGAAATGTGGATGAAAATACTACAAACATCCATTATATTATATTTAATTGGGGGTTTGCGACAACACTGAACAGAATTATGCAGTTGACAAGGTATTTGTGAGAACTAATACAGTTAAATCATGAACTTTCAACCCATCTGAGACCACCAAGGACAATAAGGAGAGTGCTAAGTGCACAAAGACCGATTTCAAGATGATTTTCACACATTCTATATTTGTATAAAGATCATAGTATATTACCATACACGCATATTGTTCATTTCAGTAATGTGTCTACTGCATGGTTAAACTCACTGATTTTGAACTGAGCTTTACAGCTGACATTGCTGAGATAAAGTTTCAAGTTAGTGGCATACGTTGAGAGGGGCAATTTTCTGTCGTCCTTCATTAGACGAAATATATCACTAGTCTTTGGCACAGAAAGAGCGGTATCTCGTGCATATCTGACTTCGAGATAAAGACGGTTCAGCTTTGCGAATCGTCCACATTTTTCTTCGAGATAATTATCCACTTGCTCACTAACCGTGAATGGCCCTCCTAGTCTTTTTAATTCTTCCAGGTCTCTATTTCTCCTGCGGTCTACAGCGACATTCGCAATCTCTTTAGTCTGTAATCCTTGCTTCTGTAATTGTTCTTGTCGTACGCTCCACTCCCTCATTATTTCCGGAATTTTTGCACTTCCAATTTCCTATAGTCTTTGAAAGACCCTGTTGTTTTTGAATCAACGCAAGAGATTTAGCTTTGACCTGCGCTGCCGACGTGCACGCGAGTTGCTTGGCGCCTCTTCTGCTGAGTTCATAGTTGATGAACCCTACACTGCGCTCAGAGTCCAAGTTGTGAATTGGCGCCTTGTCCAGTTTTTCACAGTCCATTTTTGAGAGAGCATGTTCCGCTGATTCGTCAAATTCTCCGAATCCAAAGATATTATCTCCATTTTGTTTCTGAAATCCTTCAGCAAGCTTTGGCAATATCATACCCAAAACCTTTGTGACTTCAGTACTCATTTGGAGAGCTGTAGCTTTGATAGCATTGCAAATATCATCGTCATATCGTGTTTGTTCGAATCTTTCAACAGACACAAACTCAAATGCCGGCGTATCCACTTCCATCAGTTTAGCCGGATCAGTAGAAACGAGGTCTTGGTATAATTGTTGGAATGCTGGAATTAGCTTTGAATAATTTGTACTGGTCGATATCGTCAGTGAAAGGAACGGCTCCACTAAATGAAGTCCAATGAGAGCTCCAGCCGTGTACACAACTCTCAAGAAGTCCAGATCCAGGAAGCATCGTACGATGCAGGTCAATTGGTTCGTCACATGCTCAAATTTTCCGAGAAATGTTCCCACATCGTCAATGTGATATAAGGTTATGGCACATGTCAACGTCAATCTCTTGAAACTTTCATCTTTTAGACTGACAGATTTGTTTCGCTTCGGCGCGATATGAGCGTCGAAATTGTTGGCTTTGTTCCACGGTTTGTGGTCAAAGTCATGATTTATCAATCTGGTTATACAGTCCAGCGCTTGTTCGGTCACACTTGAGGATGAAGTTGTGGCACTGACGAGAAAGCTGGAATATATTTTATCTCGCCCAATGACATTTTCTATTTCGGTCCATTATTTAGTGATCATTCGATTGAACATGAGAGTTGGGTGGACATTGCAAAACAAATGATCCGGGGCATGTTCTGATTCTAGCTTCTCGGCCACCATTTGTTCGACCGAGAAATTATAGGATGTCTGATCAGTGATCACAAAGTCTATCTTTTCAAACGTTCCTTCGAACTACTCCGCTCGCTGCTTCCAGTATGTTCAACATGGCAACTTTCAAATCCGCCAAGTTCTCTCTACTTTCCGTAGCAATCGGAAATGTCGGGAGAGGTCTGTATTTTCCATTTACCGTCATTCCCTGCACCGAGAAAGAACCAGCTCCCTGTTTTTTCGAACCATCAACAGAATAGGTAACTACCGACTTTTGATCTGATTGCATAATCTCTTTCGCAATTTCATGAAATGCTAGCGCTTCAATGCACTTTCCGGCTTGTCGAATATTGCTAGACTGTGGTAGAGTGTCTAGGTCTACTAAGTCTGGCGATTCGTCATGAAATTTCCATTTCCGACCAAATAGTTTATTGCCAACAATCACTACGGCTCCCGCAGCTTGACTATCTGACATGTGATGAGAACTTTTGAGCTGGTCCATTACTTCGTAAACCTCGGGCCTTACTTTTCTGACATTTTCTCTTATGTGCTGGTACTTTGGCGGCAACTCATCCTTTTCAATTTTTTTTGTCTACGGGACAGTTTACGACGCTTCCGACTCGTAGACGTGGAAGGCTCATCTGATTCTGATGTGCTAATTTGGAAGTCACCATGATTCGATCATTCTCAGATAGTTCACTGAAGCCTTCAGCTGAAGCCATTTCTTTATTCCTCGCTCCATCTCTGCTTCCTCTCCCATTCGCTCCAAACTCTGCAGATCTCTCTTCCCGCGTTCCATGGTCTTATTCCATTTCCTGTCGACAAAACTCTCGCAAAACATTTTTCTATCATGTTTTTGGTCTTCCAGAAAGTCCCATTCTTGTCGAGTCATTTTCACACCATAAAAATTTTCTAAGCCTTTCCTTACTTCATCGTCCGCGCGGAAGATATCAAAAAGTTCTTTCGCTTTTTCGTTGAAATCTTCGACTTTTTTATAATAGTTGTCGTTTCGGCGGTTTTTTCTGGTCTGAACTAATTTGATGAATCTTTCATACAGTTCCAAAATTTTCAGTTTGATGCGTTTAGTGGTCACTGTGTGTATATATATTACAAAAAAATCCAGTGTTCTTGAAGGACGTCCGCAAGAATTCAGGCTGCAACTTCCTTTGACCTCTCAGTTTTGCCGGCTCTATTCGGTCGAAGTAAGTACAACATGTTTTCCCAAAATGTCCTTTTTCGTTGGAAGCAAGCCATTTGAAAAGTCAGCAGTTTCTATGTAGGTTGTTGAACCTAAGGTCTTCTGGGCGGACGAGCGTGTACTTGGCGTCCGAGCGTAGCTCATTGTTCACTCAGGTGTGAAGTCTGAAAATAGAAAAAAAAACAAGTTGCATCAGACTGGAAAACCTTGCGCATGAAATGGGAGTCTTAGGGAATAAATAAAGGCACATAAAACAATGTAATGAAAGCAGTGAAACCAGCATTAGATGTGGTGTTTGGATGTTGGTCCACCAGGTGTCACTTATGTGCTGATGCTAATCAGACTGACAACTGGACAGTGTGGTATGAAAAGTGATCGTGTCTGTGTTGTATGTGTGCGTTAATACATTCTTTAGTATATATCATAACATTAGGGATGCTGTCATTCATGACAATTTGATGAAAAATGGAGATTTTTGGCCGCCATATTAGATTTTCAAAATTCTGAGTACAGATTCGTGTTCTCGGACCCCGTAAACCCTATAAAGGACATATTACAAAGCAAATCTGGCAATAAATATGGCTTATATAGCAGAAAAATACAATAATACACATATGTATACTTTCAGGTGGTATGTACATGGGGGTCAGAGGGGTCAAAAGTAAAAAATCCTTTTTGACCCGAGTTTCACTATTGGTGGTCCATATTTTGAGGGGCTCCTCACTTAGGAATTCCAAAAAAATTCAAAATACCCCCCCACAACTACTATAAAGTTGGATCAGATTTTTATAATTTGGTATTGCTAGATTTTACGTTTCGAGGAAATGGTATCTGATCGATACCCTTTGCAATTTAACCGAAAAGTAACACCTATTTTAATAAGGTTTACTCTCACTCAGCGTCATTCCCATTCAATTCCGAGCCAAAGACTGGAAAATTGAAAAAGTGAGAATCTTAAATGAGGCATTTTCAAATCGGTCTCTTCCCAATTTGTGTCATTCTCATTCTTATCCACGGCCTTTCCCAATTTGGTTAGGGTTAGGCTACGATTGGTTAGGTTAGGTTAGGTTAATGTTAGGTTAGGTTCTGATTGGTTAAAATAATTTAGGTTAGGAAATATTAAACATTCCCACTCAGCGACGAAAACATTGTTTACCAAATCGAATTTGTATTTTTTGTCACTTTTGTACATTCTCATCATTGGTGGACCACGAATGCAAATGGGAATGTTATCTAGTGATTTTTAGTGATTAGTGATTTAGTGATTAGTGATTTTTAGTGATTTAGTGTTATTTAGTCTTTAATAACTATAGAATAACTAAAAAGCGCAAGAGGTTACTGTCTACTCATTGTCATTCTGATTCCAACCCGAGGTCCGCAAATGAAAATGTACAAAGTGAGAAATCCAACATTTCAGAAAAGGGTTTCTCAAATTGAAAAACAATGTCACTCCATTTCAACTTTCGGTAAAGGCGCCAAGTGGGAATGGCTAATATTTCCTAAGTTAATTTAATTTAATTTAACCTTATCTAATCTAATATTAGCCTAACCTAACTTAACTTAACTTATCGTAGCCTAACCTAAGTTAATCTAACCTGGACCAAAATGGGAAAGCCGTGGATGAGTGGGATGTTATCACATAAAAACATTCAGTTCGGTTCTTACAATAGCCAAGACTAATTAAAAACCGCGGATCACGACGAGACAATGAATACTCCATTAGAGCATTGATAGTGTTCCCTCGAGGGGAGTTAAACGAAGAATGGAATTACACAAAGCAACGTAAAAAGCGAGGGAGAGATAATTCGAAGAAAATATGACTTATTGACTGAAAAATCGTAGGAAATAAGTGAACGATAAAGTAGGAGATAAATGAACGAACATGAAAGATATTCGTTCAAAATACATACGAACAAACCCCATAAATTATACCAAATTAAGCCATTTCTGTAACCATGGACAATAAATTGATTCAAGAGGATACAGATGGAAGCGTCTACTTACCCGATTCCAAATTGGCATTCAACGGTAATGCATTGATGAATCACGCATTAAATAATGTAAAAAATTATGCCCTCGAAATCTCCGTATTTAGAAAGCGCCTATAAACGATTTTAGAAGAGCCATATTGGGTAACATACTGCGTTACCATATTGGGTAACATATTGAGTTACCATATTGGGTAACATACTAAGAAATTCCAAACGTGATGAAGAACTAAGGTGAAAAATTAAAGCTTTTAATATAAAATAGAATCATCGAATTTGAGGGCAAGCATTAGCGTAAAACGTGATCCCAAATTCAAGTAGTTTGGTTGGAACCTCAAATATAACAAAATCAAAATTTTGTCTCGTTTCTTTGTACCCTTTTTTTCCGCCTCGAAATATTTTCAAATAAAAAATGTGTCATAAATTTATTTCTTGCATTTTACGGCCGTTCAAAGCATTTCTTATTTCTCACAATTTCTCACAATTTCTCACAATTTCTCGCAATTTCTCGCAATTTCTCGCAATTTCTCGCAATTCTCACGATTTAAAATAGTCACCTTATAAATTGTATATACTGTATGTATATGAGGCCAAAGGGGTTATATTATGGGTAATGCCCCTTATGAAGCAGGATTTAAGGTATAATTCCGCTTTTAAATGAACTTAATGGTTTCAGAATCATTACATATATTTTTGGAAACCATAAAAAAAAAAAAAAAAAAAAAACCAGAGTTGTTTTTTCGAAATATTTTTTTCTTTGAATGTTTTTTTAACGAAATTTTGCCAAAATATTTTTAACATTTTTTTTTTTAACAAAAATTTGAAAAATGTTTAATTTATTTTAATTCGAAAGATTTACCAAAACTTTTGAAAATTAAATTGTTTTCAGTGAAAGGTTATGTAAAATGCACACACACACACACACACACACACACACACAAGCGCATATAGCCGGTGCAACTTTTCCTGTGAAACGACGCAGTTTAGCGTCAAAGTAATAATGTGGAGGGAATACGGCGGAAAGCGTCTTTAAACGTTGCCGGAATAAGACCGGAAACCGGAGGAAGAAGAAGGAAGAATATATAAGGAATCCTTTTGAAAATCCGGCGAGATCTATTACATACCGGATAACTCCAATTTGCTTCCTTCGCTATTCACTGAAGTGTTTATTTACTCCATGAATTGATAATAATTGCGCAAAAGCTTCCGTTATTTCAATTATAAAGCTTAATAGGAGGTTATATACACAGGGTGTCCCATAAGTTAGGTCTCATAGGAAACTTTATTTTCATTTATTTTGGGACCTTTTTTTTTGTTGCAGGTAGAATAACACACAATGGCTAATATTGAAGCGAGTTACACTGTTGAGGAAAATGCCTCCGAGGTCTTTTCCTCACCAGTATAACTCACTACCATATTAGCTATTGAGTTTTAAAGAAAAAAAAACCTGCAACAAAAAAGAAAACGTCCCGAAAGAAGACATCAATTTGAGCATTTGTTTTAGTTCTAATTTTGTAAATTTAATTTAAAATAATTTTTTTCTATGAGACCGGACTTATGGGACACCCTGTATATATATCACAGACAAGACCAATTCTACGAAATATCCGCGAGAATTCTGGTTGTCTTTCAGTAGACTGTCACATACATGCAGTATATATCTCTTCAAAGAATATTAAATCTTAAAAGAAGGAGGATGTCATGTTTGTATGAAGAAAAGATGAGAAAATCAAATTGCAGCGACACACAACACCTCTAGACATGAACGCGGAAAGCATCTTTTCAACGAGCGGTTACGCCTCGTCGTAGTTAATATCGTAACACCTCGTCGATCAGCGAAGTTAAGAGACATTGGGTATGGGTTGGATGGGAAGCCGTCTTCCGCGTTCTAGATTATACAGCAACACGTGGTTCGGGTCCCGCCGCGTAAAGCTGTGGGTCCCCTCCATCATATGACGTTAGATGTTGCGAAAGAAGCTAAATAACGCCATCATCACATTTTACATCTCTTCACTTATTAAACTGTGAAAGAAACACTAACGCAAAACTGAACAAATCTGATGTTAAGCGACGTTGGGTCTGCTTAGTAGATAGATGAGGGCTCACCCTCCGCGTTCAGATGATGTAATAACCCGTGATTCGGATTTCACTTAAAGCTGTAGGTCTCTCTTCCGTTATATGACGAACGAGATTAAAAAAAACCAAAATATTACCGTGAACGAATCTGAAAAGGGACATTTGCCTTGATATCGATCTATTCCATTATTTGCCTTTACATTATTGCTATCAACCAGAAAAAGCTTTTTAAACTATTATTTGCTGTCTTATGTTCTCATTTTGAAATTCAGCCATTTCTAGTTCAGTACATTTAGTTATATTTGATTCTCTTTTTTAACAATATGTTTCAGTTAAGTTTTCTGCGAAGCATTGCAATTGAAGTGTTCTGCAAACATTGGAGGGAACAATACATTCCGTTTTCTAAATTAGGTCTGACTAATATAAAGAGTATGCAACTCTATATTCAATGAAACTTTGCTACCTCGGTGGTGTAGTGGTTAGCGTCGCTGACTACGAATCCATCGGCCCCGGGTTCGAGACCCGACGGCAGCCGGCGCGCAGCAAAACCCAGTTGTTCATCCTTCCACACAATAAAGAAAGTGGTTGGTAGATAAATGGGTACCCTAGGTGGCCTAGTGGTTAAGACGCTGGGCTGCTGATGGGGCATGGTTCGGATTCGACGCTAAACTGTAGGTCTAAGGTGGAATGAAAAGCTTGACCTTCGTCAGAATGAGCAATTCGGACGGAAGGTAACCAAAGGTGTGTATTTATATATGTATATATATATACCTCATTAACCTCGTTGCTGTTCCGTACGTTGGTCTCTCTTCATACGAAGGTCAAGCTGGTGGCCCCGCCTCTAGGTCTGGCTTGGTGGAGGAGCGAGTTGCTCTCTTGCGCTCTCCACTGCACATACCCAGGTACACCCAGCTCATTTGGTACCATCCTGAGCCAGGCATCTATATATATATATATATATAGTTGTTAACCCCTCTGTCTGTGGCCCTGGGTTGGTTCGGAGTCGACGGGGGTTCTGGTTAGGAGGCAGCAACGGATCTGTTACTTTCAGTAGTTTCTTCTATACGACTCTCCTAGTTCTTCTTTAGGGGCTCGGAAGATTCTGAGAGGCTTATTAAATTCTCTGAGAGTTCCCCCCGATTCTTCTTGTAACGTATCGGGAGATTTTAATGACTACGTTTTCTGAAGAGAGCACGGCTCGAAGGGGAAGATAAAGACTTTCTTTTACTGTAATTTACTGCTAAAATGTACAGGTACTACTCAGCCTCGTCGTTGGAATCAGAATGCCTATGGAAGAAATGGTTGGGGTTTATAATTTATATACCCCGATTCTACTAACATCATCATTATTAAATATTGAAGAGGCTGTATTATTTTTGCACAACAGTTAAAAATAAACAGATAAACAGGATATATATAGGAAGAGGAAGCCATATTTTTATCTTAAACCGCATATTTTCAGATCTGATGTTTTCCGGGTCTGCCGAGTTAATTAGAAACAGAAATTAAATGTATTTTTATACTACGCTATGCATATGAGCAAAATTAAAGGTTTTAAGGCAAGACATGACTTCATCTTCTATAACGAAGAGAGAATGCATCTAATCTAAAAAAATTGATTACAAATTTTGAAAAGAATAAGTCACCAATTATTTGGCAACCAGGAAGCAACTTCAAAATTTATTCCAACGAACAAAAATAATAAGAAAAATAACAATATTGCTGAATGTACATTTCTACATGGTGACATAACGTCTGGTCGGACATCTAGTACAATCCAAGTACGGTGTAATTTTGGTTTATTACAATTATGATTATAATTACCAATTAATTCACTTACTATCGTTAATTATAGTTTTATTAAAGTACATTAATTTTATTATATTAAATTATCATCGTTACTTAAAGTACATTAATTACATTATAAATTATTATCATTAATTACAGTTTCATTAAAGTACGGTACATCAATTACATTATTAAGTACATTAGTCACTTACAATTCTTACAGCGTTTTATATTTATATATGGTTATTAGTACAACACAAAGTACATGGGCACATACGGTATATATTTATATACAACATAATATGTTATAATATGTTATAATATTTATAAATTTGAATTCAGAGGGAGAGAAGGTTCTACGTTTTCAGATGTTCAATTTTTGCTGTGATCATCGAATTACGTACAGTTGCATAAGCGTTTTCGAGTTCATTGCGGGAGGCGAAATAATTAAAAAAAAAATAAAAAAAATAATACATGCGAACGTATTTGGACGACTTTGAACAAACAGGTACGAATGCCTAAAGTTTTGTACTCATATCGGTACGTAACACAATAGGTTGTGTGCGTAATATAGACACGAGTGAATATGGACTGTTCGGTTGATAGGGCATAAGTAGACAATAGGTAGATGAATGAATAAGTAATAAAATTAACAAAAGATAAAGGTCAAGAAAGGACATGGATGTATGAACGAGTAACATATAAATAATGACGTATAGAGTGTACAGTTTTTATTATTATTATGTTAAAGCATTTCCATACATTGTATACTAGAGATATGATGAAAGGAAATTAATGACGGGAAAATGTGAAGGGAATTAAGCTACTTTATGACGTCATAGTTATTCAAATTATGTCATACGTACAGTGTAAGTCATTATTGGGAGGATTCAAAAGAAACGAATTAAAGACAAAGAGTAGGTATTAAGGACTAAGTACAACTACGGGTTCCAATCCTGCTATATGCAATGTGCATGCATAATCTAATAAAATTTAGGGATGAGGGTTAGGTGCAAGACAACCATAATTAATTATAATAAATTCTCTAACAAATGAAAAATGGAAATACGGATACGACGAAACCATAGAAATGGTAGGGTCGCATGGTTGTGACACTGAAAAAAAAATAGAAAGCAACAAATAAAAATTTTATCCAAACTCGCGTGAAGCGATTTTGGTTCTTATGTAAAAATGAATATTGATTACTCATTGTTCATTTTTACATATATATATCCTAGGATAAAAAATAACACTGCACGACAAAATTACAAACTTTTTCTGTCCTTTAAACGAAACGAAGTGGTTTTTATAAATTTGGATGCGCTGAGTTCAAATCTGATGTCAGAATAACTGTATCACCCACCGTTTTGAAGGGACGTGTAATAAAAGTCTTATATACAGATTAGAATATATTGAATACCTCAACATAATTATTACAAGATTAGAACAACAATTAAAATCTTTTTGCTGATGTTTTTCGTTTGTACATACTCTCGGGAGTTTCCCTAATGAGAAACCAGCAATATTCAGCCAATATACTGGAATTCCACCTTCCCTGGAACCGCGTTTGATATAATTTGGATAATTTTTGTGAAACATTAACGTAGTTTTCTGGCAAAATGAGTGGGTGTTAGAGAAAAATGAATAACATATTCGTAATGAGCGCATCAAAATACATATAAATCAGCAGAATTTGTGCAAAGGACAGAAATTGTGTTGTGCAGTGTAATTAGGCGTCTCTTTGCTAAATTTCTTTACTATCAAAGTGATACGTGATTCAGGTTAATGGTTTTGTTACGTGTTTTTTTTTATGCAGGAGGGAGGGAGCAAGCACTCGCGCTCGTTCATGCCATATTATTTATCTGTTTTTTTTTTTATAAATTTTGAAAAGATGTGTAGGGTGTAAAATGCGTGTATATGTAGTGAATAATAGAGGGAGGTGTGTGTGTGTGTGTGTGTGTGTGTGTGTGTGTGTGTGTTTGGAAGCATGCTGGACTGCTTACAAGGTACATGAGACGGAAAAAAGATCAGCTAAAGAGGACAGTGACGGAAGGAACGGGAATTCCAGCACTCCCTGTCTTCTGCCTAACGTCCCCTCCTCCCCCTTGGAGTACTTCCCTGGTCGATTGGTGTCTACAATCTCCTTCTGACAAGTCTAGTTTATGTATAATTATACAGAAAACATCGTACATTGTATCTTACGTTGAAATGTGAAATGCAAAATGAAGAGGAAAGATAAACACAAGCGAAGATGGTTAAGACTTAAATACGCCATTTACGTAGAATTCCATGTTTTGTATTATTTGAAAATAAAAAAATGGGTTTCTTTATTGCGGGTAAAATTATAATTGCGGGTAATATCAAAATGTAAAAAATAAGGGAACTTCCCATGCAGAAAAGAAAGAGCCTAGGTGCGGCTTCTCTTCTCTCAGGAACTTTCCCAGTGTGTTTTTGCCAAAAGCTGAAATGCTGCCGATGCTTAGTTCAGAGAAGACTGTAAAGATTCCAAGAATCAAAATCTCATGCTAGTACATCATATACTGGTTGGAAAATATTGACAACACACCGTGACCAGACCAGACCACAGAAAACATTTGACCTTCGTCACGATCTGAAGGAAGCAACTAGAACTGTTGTGTTGTACCATCTCGAACAGTTAGAAGAAAACTTGAGGAAGATTGCCTCAAAGGATGCAGAGCCAAAAAAGAAAAAAAAAGCGTTGCTCGTTTGAGATGTCATTGTTTCTTTGAAACAGGATATGGATTGTACCTTGCTAGCAACATTTAAAACTATATAATTCATATTGCTAACTTGGAAATATATTATATCTCTCTCAAGACATATCACCAGTGTTTAAAATAAAATATATATGTACAGCACATAGGTAGTAGGTTCTATAATTTACTCCAAATCACTTATTGTATGAGCTATGATTTTTCTTCGAATTTTAGAACCCCCAGGTTCCTCATAGTGAGAAGGAGAGGCGGAGCTGGGGGACAGGGAAGGAGGAAAAGGAAGAGGAGGAGGAGAAGGAAGAGGAGGAGGAAAAGGAAGCTTATTACCCAGACTGCGTCATCACTACGGTAAATGGCGGAAGTGACAGTGTCATGGACTGATGGTGCATGTCGTCAGCAGACATTGGGAAATTATTTCCCTGTAAAGGACGAATGAATTCGATGGTACATAAAAATATGTTAAACTAAGGTTTGGTGCACCCCATTAATACTTCTTCCACGTTCCTCGAAATCAGTTTTCCTTTTCCAATAAAACCACATCAGATTGGGGTGGGGGGTGGGGGGATTTATAATGAAATCACGTCGCAAAACATAGAGAAAACCCGTCATCTGAAAACATTATTGCTTGCTCCCCATTGACTTGGACCAAAAAAATCCTTCAAGAATTTCTTAAAAAATTTCATAATGAATTCAGATCAGTGCGTGTACACATCGAGTCTTACACACGCGCATGAAAACATTAATATTTATGGGAGAAATTTTTTTTTTTTCTGAATTTATTCTCTTGAGTTTAGTTAATGTACCTTCATGTACCGTCATTTTTAATCTCGAAATTTTTTTTTACTTTTGAGAAAAAATGGATTTTAATCGTTCGTGCTGTTAAAATTTCCGCCATTTATAAAGCTTTTGAACATATCTGAATTGTCTTTAATTACGATGTGCAAAATGACTTCAGGAGAAAAATTTATTTATTTATGTACTTCCTTATAAGAAATAAATACAGGAAGAGAGTGTGTGTGTGTGTGTGTGTGTGTGTGTGTGTGTGTGTGTGTGTGTAGATAAAGACGCAACCTAGACATTGATACGTTCCGGTCCTCAACACAGGACCTTTGTCAGAGGGGAAGTGAGCACATTAATAATGTTTGGGGTCATTGAATCTCATTTCTAAAGCAAGATCATGTGACGGAAGGGGATCTAGAACTTTATGTAGGATCCGAACCACAGGTCACGACCTCATCTGAACGGAAAGGACTGTCACCCATCCAAGTACTGATCAGACCCAATGTTGCTTAATCTTGCTGATCTAACGGGAAGCGGTGTTGTAACGTAGCTGCGAGGTAGCTCAAACAGAGCAGAGGCTGAACACACACACACACACACACTTTTGGTTTTTCTACAGAACCGCGACATTTTCACACTTTCTCGCATCTCCAACTTTGTATTGCGATACACCTCTCTATACAGGGTAGTCCAAAAGTCCCTATCTATTTTGCTGAAATAATTATATTTCTATTTTATTTTCTACAGGTGACGATGGATGTACAAGAACGTGTGATGGTAGTAACACTACGTATCGAAGAGAAGAAGTGCAAAGAAATTCGAGAAAAATTCTCAAGAAAATGTCGAATTGGTAAGAGATGCCTTTGAAACAAATCCTAGAATGGCAACTAGCACAGCATCACGTACACTGAGCATACCAAAAACGACTGTTCTAAGGATTTTAAAATCAACATTAAAAAAGAAAAGTTACCTTATTCAAGTGCTACTTGAGTTACATGAAGAGGTTTATCCAAGACGAGTCGCCATGTGCGCAGAATTGATTGAAAAAATTCATACCGAAAATTTATTGAATCACATTCTCTTCAACAATGAGGCGACATTCCACACTTGCGGAAAGGTTAATCGACATAATTGCCGTATCTGGGCAAGTTAAGAACCAACCGAGTTCTACGAAGGAGAGAGAGAGAGAGAGAGAGAGAGAGAGAGAGAGAGAGAGAGAGAGAGAGAGAGAGAGAGAGAGAGAGAGAGATTCTCCTAAAGTTAATGTCTAGTTGGATATGGCAAACTCGAAGATTTACAGACCTTTTTCTTTCCAGAAGCTACGGTAACAGAGCCAATTTATCTTGACATGCTTCATCAGTTTCTTGAACCCCAGTTTCGTTCAGATGGCATTCTCAACACTGTTGTCTTTCAAAAAGATGAAGCTCCATGTCATTATGCAAACATCGTTCGGGCGTACCTTGATGAGCTCTTACCAAATCGCTGAATTGGACGTGGTGGAAACAAGCCCTGGGCAGCACGATCTCCCAGCAGCACTTCTTTGCCTGGGGCTTTATAAAGTCTGAGGTACAAAAGAAGGGTTACAGACCTGCAGGATCTGCGAACCCGCATTGTCGCGGCAGTCGCTAAAGTAACCCCAGAGATGCTTGATGATCACGTCGAATTTTAGACCTAAGTTTGATATATAAACGTACATCTAATTATGTTACTACATTTTTATCCTAAAATACTATTATTTCAGCAAAATAGATAAGGACCTTTGGACCACCCTGTATATACACACTCGTATATAGTGAAAAACTGAGAACGCAGCATTGAAAATGTTTTACTTACCGTCTAGAAGTGTAAAAAAATAAACAGCTTTACTTGATACTTCAATTTTCTAGGCTAAATTACCAGTCTCCTTCGCTCTAATGCCAGCAAGAGCTTTCGCTCATATAAGCAACCAAGCATAATTTATTTGATTACTTCGCCTCCAACAATTTTTTAAACTTTACTACCTGAATTTTGTCGCCAAAGGCTAAAAACAATTCTTTTGGGGGCAGTTTTATGTTAAATACAGGATGTAAAAAGAAAAAGATAAGTAAATAAATCCTTCCATGCCCAAATTTTGAAAAAAATGTTCAAACCACGATGAAATTATATGCAGAGGACGAATCCGTCCCCTTTGGCACATTGAGCTATGAATGCCCTGAGGGTAAATAAAGGGGTTGAAAGTACAAAAACAGTTTATTCTTTGTCTATTTTAGGGCGCTTCTGGATTGATGCTCGTTCTTAAATTTAAAAGAAAACGTAAACGTTCTTCTCGGCTGTAAAGGGTTAATTAATAATTTTTATCTTTCTTCTTTTCATTACATTAAGAGTTACGCAACTTCGGGTCATTTTATTCGCGTAATTTTTCTCTCAGAAATATTTGAGGATTCTTGACGCAAAACCATGACATGAAACTATAAAATTCGCCAGCGCCCGTAGCTCAGAGAAGTGAAGACACTGAGATCGGGGGTTCAACTCCCGATGGTGATAGTAATAATACTACTACAGGAGTTAGCGCAATGAACCACATTCATTGGCCTGAGCTCTGTCCCAGTTTCTAGTCCTCCTTACTGAATTATTATTGTTATAACATTCACAACCACATCAACTGCATTACGTTCTGTATCACCCTGTTACTAGTTACGTATTAAAAAAAGCTTTCCATTTTACTCACACACATATGTGAGCATTTTGCGCTGTCACGACTCACCACGACTCACCACGACATTTTTCTTTCTGTCATTCATTTCATTCCAACTTTTTTTTGTCCTTTAAATTATCGTAAACCGGGGTGACTTCACGGGGTGACTTCGGACACGAGTGACTTCGGACACTGGGTGACTTCGGACACAGGTGACTCCGGACACAGGGTGACTTCGGACAAAATCTGAGTAAAAAGTTTTACTATTAATTACTCCTAAATAAAATAAGTAAACAAAACTCTGTTTACATCACAACATTTCCCTCCTATTTCTGATTCTTATTATTTCATTTGGGTGTCAGAAGTCACCCTGTGTCCGAAGTCACCCCGTGTCTGAGGTCACCCGGTTTACTGTACTGATTTTCTCTTTTTTTACATATTGAACAGTTAACTTCCTTCAAATTCACGCTCTTTCTGTAAAACTGTCGACGATAATAACCTGGAAAGGAAAAGGCAATAATGCGGGGAATTACGACCTAGTGGGACTCGAACCCCCGTCATGTGGTTTTTAGATCCAGCCATCCAGAACCCCAATAAAGTTCCGTTCAAACGCGGTTCTGTCAAGCTTTCCACTGAACATCTATTAAGAACCGTAAGGACATTATACTGGGTGATCCAGATAAATGGGACCCATAAAAAAAAGCCAAATATTCTTAATATTTAATTCCTTTCATAAAAACTAAATATCATTCGAAAGAGTAGAGTTACAAGTTTATTATGAAATATTTATTTTTTTAAAATGACTCCTTTCAAATGTGCTCCATTAGTTGCCAAGCATTCCAGTGTTCTCGCTCGTAAGTTCTGCATCACTTTTGCAAGTGTGCGCGGTGGTGGTATGGCCTGTATCTCATTTGTGATGGCGGCCTTCAATTCTTGCAAGGTCGTTGGGTTATTTCTGTAGACCCTACTCTTTAAATATCCCCAGAGATAATAATCTAAGGGGAAAAATCCGGAGACCTTGCGGGCCATTCAACGTCTCCAAATCTTGAGATTAACTCGCCTGGAAACGTTTGACGCAAAACTGCCATGCAGTTCCTCGTGGTATGGCAGGTAGCTCCGTCTTGTTGGAACCAGTGGTTTTCTAGACAAAGATCTCTTAATTTAGGAATAAGGAAATCGGTCAACATTTTTTCGTAGCGATCACCATTTACAGTGACCGTGTTTCCGGTGGAATCCTCGAAAAAGTACGGCCCTATGATCTGAGATGCAGTAAGACCACACCAAACAGTTACACGCTGACTATGCAACGGGACTTCGGTAATATTCAATGGATTTTCTGTTGCCCAGAAAAGACAATTTTGTTTGTTTACGGTTCCATTCAAGTGAAAAGGGTTCGTCTGACATAATCAAAGTTGCTTGAAAATTGGTGGTGTCATTTACCTTCTGTTGGATCCATTGACAGAATTGTCGTCTTGTGCGAAATCTCCATCGTTTAGTTGTTGCACTGTTTGAATTTTATATGGAAAGAGCATTAAATTTTGCTTGAATATACGTGTGTGTTGTTCCATATCCAACTCCTAACAGCTGAGAAGCACGTCTGATGCTTTATGTTAGGATTATCCTGTAAATTTCATGAGTTCTGTTAATGATCTCGTCTATCCTTGCTGTGCGCACTTCCAGTTTGTTTTCTTTTTCCAATGCTGCCAGTTAGGGAAAAATTTCTGACACACCGACGGATTACTTTCTTAGAAGGTGATTTTGACATCTGAAAATTTGTCTTGAAAGATCTTTGAGCTGAAACTACACTTCTTCCATGCTCATAATATTGCTCAGTTATGAAACGCAGCTGTTCCACAGTCCATGCAGTCATCTTGAAGGGTTAGTTTTAACTAACACTTATTTTGTTTTGTATCTTATCTTGTCTTGTATTGTCAAAACCTATACAATCCTGTACAAACTTGTAACTATCCTCTTTCGAATGATGCGTATGATTTTATAAAAGGACTTATACTTTAAGAGTTACAGGGGTTTCTTTTGGGTCCCATTTCTCTGGATCACCCTTTATATATATATATATCCATGTCCCAAAGCTGGATCCTGTCTGCTTTGCAGATAGCTGGTGAGGGAAGCTATATTTATGGGACCTCTTTGCGAGAGACCCGTTGCCCACGTCGGGCTAGCATCATGAAAAAGAAAAACTATGGTATTTGTCATTTACCATTACTTATTCGGACTATAGTGGATTTAATTTTCCCAGAAGAGTTCCTTGTTCCATGCACGGTCTGTGTTTAACATATAGTTTCTCAGGGGACCATTCTGAGTTTGTGTATATTAAACGGACGTGTTACGTGCCTTGAAAAGTGGACGCTCAATGTCCCGGTTGAGGTTTAAGTTTTGTTTTTTTTGGCTAAAAATACAATAGTTACCCCTTTTCTCTTGATTTATTCAATCCGACGTGAATGCAACGAGTCTTTTACTTATATAGAGGTTCTGAATGTAGTGGGATTAGGCTTGCTTTAAACCCTAGATCCATGTCCCAAAGCTGGATCCTGTCTGCTTTGCAGATAGCTGGTGAGGGAAGCTATATTTATGGACCTCTTTGCGAGAGACCGTTGCCACGTCGGGCTAGCATCATGAAAAAGAAAAAACTATGGTATTTGTCATTTACCATTACTTATTCGGACTATAGTGGATTTAATTTTCCCAGAAGAGTTCCTTGTTCCATGCACGGTCTGTGTTTAACATATAAGTTTCTCAGGGGACCACTCTGAGTTTGTGTATATATATATATGTGTGTGTGTGTGTGTGTGTGTGGTGTATATATATATATATATATATATATATATATACAAACTCAGAATGGTCCCCTGAGAAACTTATATGTTAAACACAGACCGTGCATGGAACAAGGAACTCTTCTGGGAAATTACATCCACTATAATTCGAATAAGTAATGATAAATGGCAAGTACTATAATTTTTTTCTTTTTCAAGATGGAAAGCCCAACGTGGGCACCGGGTTATTCGCAAAGAGGCCCCAAAAGGGGGCCATGCAATGTCACCAAATCTCGAAATGAGATGGTTGGGAAACAGGGGGCGAAGAACAGCCATTGACGCTCTGGCGGTGTGTGGCGTGGCCCCATCTTGCTGAAACCACAAATGTCGACGAGCAATACGCCTTCTTCGTAACTCAGGGATGAAAAAGGTGTTCACCATCTCAATGTAACGCCCAGATGTTATGGTAACGGTAACCCCATTTTGTTCGAAGAAATAGGGACCGATGACGCCAAACTTTCCCACCGCGCACCAAAACTGTAACCTTAGGGCTATGCAGCGGTTTTTCATGGAGTTGTCGCGGATTTTCAGCCCAATACCGACAGTTTTGATTGTTGACGGCCCCATTAAGGTGGAAATGGGCTTCATCACTCATTACCACCATCATGTTTTCATTCTGCTCATAAGTGCAAGCATTTCCTGTGCAAAATTCAGTCGTTGGGGGCAATCGTTTACATTCAATTCCTGCACCATCGCTAACTTGTATGGGTGAAAATGTAATTCTTCATGCAAAATCCGTCTAACAGTACGATTGCTGATTCCGAGTGCAGCTGAATGTCTCCGAGCAGAGCGGCCTGGGCTTTGCAACATCGCTTGTCTGACCCTTTCAACGTTCTCTGGAGTACGCACAGTGCGTTGCGGCCCCTTCGGTTTTGTTTTCATTATTGAGCCTCCTGTTCGAAGATTGTTAACCAACGTAAGATTGTGTCACGAGCGGGAACAGAGTCATTTCGATGAATGTTGAATCTGCGGCGAAACGCACGCTGAACTGCTGTCACTGACTCGCCACTCCTAACAAAATGATCATACGCGAACATGCGGTGTTCTAACGTCCACTGCTCCATGATGGCACCTGAAAGATAAAGGTGAGTGTTAGTTAAAGTTAAATGCTATGAACCCAGGAATGGAATGCTACCTACCGCACGCCCCCCCCATTCCTAATGGCCGATTACTAGCTATTCAAAAAACACTTGATTCCCGTGCCCCACCCTATATTAACCCCTTCCGCCCGACTTCGCCGACGTCCGCGCAATTACGTAATACGGATTTTTTTTACTCTATGTATTTGCATTTTTTTTCTTTTATACATTAACGCATTGAATATAAACCTTCTCTTTCTTATTTTTGCATAAAAACGAATAGTAATTATCTCATAATTCATAAAAAATAAAATTATTTTTTATTTTATTCCTATTTTGTGAATGGATAAAATCATGTATTAATCTTGATAGTCTATTTTAAATTGCTAAATGCTAAAAATTGTTTTGAGAAATGATAACTAAAATAGTCATTTTTCAATTAATGTTATTTTTATTTTATTTCTTTATTTTGTTGAATTTTATTTTACTATTTTTTATTTTATTCATATTTTTAGAATGGCTAAAATGTTTTCTTTTTTAAGAATATAAAATAACGTAAAGAGTTTTTTAATATCCATTTAATAGTACCGTAATGATCGAGCTATCACCTTATGGAAATAATATTTATTAAGTATTTAATATTTATATATATTTCATTTGGAAGATAATAGCGCTCAGAAAAGTTTGCACAATTTTTCACCATGAATCAAAATTGATGCACAACGAAAATTTCTTGCGCACACGGACTAAAAAAATTAGAGGGAACATTGATCATAGGCCCCCTCTTTATCGATGAACATGTCACTGGAAGCACCTACCTACGTATGCTCAAGGAAGAAGCATTTCCCAGTATCTTGAACGAAGAAGGAAATTTCCCAACATGGTTCCAGCAAGACGGCGCTCCTGCACATTACAGCACCCAAGTAAGGGAATACCTGTACCAACAATTCCCTGGTCATTGGATAGGACGTCGAGGGCCTGTGGAATGGCCAGCTAGAAGGCCGGATCTCACGCCACTAGATTTTTATCTCTGGGGCCACTTGAAAGCGCTGGAATACGCAGAGAAAATTAGGAGTGTTGAACATTTGCGGCAGCGCATTATTGGGGCATGTAACACCATTACTCCTGACATCATTCACCGTGTGCTTGTTGACTGGGTATCACGTCTGAATTTGTGTATTGAAAACAATGGTGGACATATTGGGCACGTTCTGTAAATAAAAGCTTTCGTTTTGCCTTTTTTTTATTATTTTTCCTATGATGCCGGACTTATGGGACACCCTGTACATTCAGAACCTCAATATACGCAAGAAACTCGTTGCATTCACGTCGGATTGAATACATCAAAGAAAAAGGGGTAATTATTGTATTTTTAGCCAAAAACAAAACTCATGAAAAAGAAAAACTATAGTATTTGTCATTTATTTATCATTACTTATTCGAACTATAGTGGATGTAATTTCCCAGAAGAGTTCCTTGTTCCATGCACGGTCTGTGTTTAACATAACTTATATATATATATATATATATATATATATATATATATATATATATATATATATATATATATATATATATATATATATAAGTTATTATGAAATAATGTGGAGTGTGTTATATAAGGATTTTATCCCTGAACCCCGAGGCTGGAATCCCGCCTCATTTTATATATACTATATATATATATATATTAGAGAGGAGGGGCAACAAGCTTGACCTTCGGGAAATGAGGAATCATCGCACGGAACATTTGAAAGGTTGAAAGGAATATAGGCAGAGAGAGAGAGAGAGAGAAAATTTATGTACACAGAATACATATAGTAGAAATATTTCATTCCTAAGTACTGAAATTTAAAACAGTTCATGAACTTTTGTCCGAAGGTGTATATTTCAGAGATATTTTAGGCTTGATTATTCCAAAGGGTTTTTTTTATTATAATATTAACAAAGGCAGAAATATAGAATAATTTGCCAAACAAACTAGACGCAATTGATACTCTTTCAAACTTTATTAATTAAAAGATAAACTCAAATAAATTTCAAGATTATATTATAGAATCCCTTTCAAAATAATATAATTACAAAGCGGCTTTTTCAAAATGACTCGCTCGGTAATTGTTTACATGAACGCTCTCTCTCTCTCTCTCTCTCTCTCTCTCTCTTCTCTCTCTCTCTCTCTCTGTGTGTCTCGAGCAATTTACGCGAAAGCGTTCACGAGGTATTCCCATTATTTTAAATTATACCCTTTGTGTGCCCACATGAAAGCGCAATTTAACAGCAACGCAGATTAAATTTTAATTGTAATTTCTGACTTGTAATAAAGATCATTCACTCGCTATAAATATGCACCCCCAAAGTTCATTGAATTTCACACTGTAACCAAAATTTCTGACATTTTATGCTATGTTTGTTTATATATATATATATATATATATATATATTAGTGATGTAGGTCACATCCGCATCCGCATCCGCGGAACATCCGCACTTTTTCTCGCATCCGCATCCGCACCCGCATCCGCACTTTGGACTGCGGATGTCGTGCGGATGTGGACCGTTGAGATAAAATGTCATTAATAAGCGGAAATGATCAAATTCTACTATATTAATAGAACTAGTTCATTGTGCGCAAAAGTGATGCAAGCGACAAGACGAGAGGCTGTTCTTGTATGAAGTTACTCTCTTGCAACCTACTTAGATCCACGTTACAAAGCTAAATTATTTTCACCTAGTACATTAGAACGAGTTAAATCATCACTTGGCAAAGCAGTTGAAGAGCTTCAATCTCTTGAATCTGTCGCTTCGCCACCCACCAAAAGAATAAAAGTTTCAGTGACAGAACCAACACCTTCAACAAGCAAATCTATCACAGAATCTGTCTCTCAGTTTCTTGAGTCAAGCAGCAATGACGAGACCTACGCGATGTCAAAAGATGTAGTAAAAATGATCGAGAGCTATCACCAAGAAAAACGCCTGGCTGCATGTGACAATCCTATTAGTTGGTGGAAAAATACGCAGAATATCTATCCATACTTGAGTAAACTTGCAAGGAAACATTTAGCCTGTCCTCCAACAAACGTACCAAGCGAGAGATTATTTAGCAGTGCTGGATTAATATATGATGAAAAGAGAAACAGACTGGCAGCAGAAAAGGCAGAAAAATTAATGTTCCTTAAGCATAACCTTCCTATAATTAAGTTTGAACATTAAACGATGAACATCTTAGTTTACTTTATTTTAATTACTCATTTATAAATATGCCTAATAAAACTTTAAACTTAATATAAATAGTTATCAAGCTAATTAAAGATCTCTTTCTATAAGGGTGGAGGTTGGGGAAAGAGATCGGTGGGGTGCATTTGAGTTGGGTTCACGTCCCGCATCCTGGTAACACAATTATGGTTTCTAATTGTGGCTGAAACTCAACAAAATATAACGAATTTATTTGCAGACGAATTCACTAATTGATTTCTATATTAGTTAGATGCTTGATATTATTTTATATGTTCAGAGAAAAGTACAGCAATTATTGTACAATTAATCAATTATACTACATTATAGCTACAGCTCTCTCTATATAATAACTTATTATATACGTTAAACACAACAAATCTCGAATATATCCTAAAAAATAACGAAAATGTAGACATCCGCATCCGCATCCGCACCCGCGGATGTTGAAATCAAACATCCTCATCCGCATCCGCATCCGCGGCTGTGAAAAAAATGACATCCGCTACATCACTAAATTATATACAGGGTGGGCGGAAAGTAGCTCCCTATTTTGGATTGGTAAAAAAATACGTATATTATTAATTTATTTCAGAAAAAATAATATGAAAAGGTAGGCATACATGGTAGGTTTCCTCTAAAATTCAATGTGGGCTCCAACTCTTTCCACCAGCTTCTGGAGCCGCCCAGGAATGGCGTCCACTGACTTTAGCAGGAACTCCGGCGGGATGGAGGACATGACTTCCCGAATTCGGTCCTCCAGTTCTTCCAATGTCCTCGGTTTGGTGCGGTAGACTTCTTCCTTTACCCACCTCCAAAGAAAGAAGTCGCACGGTTACCGCTGAAAAACGGCAGAATCGGTCCAGTGTAACGGTGTGGTGTGGTATGACCTCAGATCAGGTTGTGGGCCCGTTCCTTCTGCGCAACACCATGAATGCTGAGCGGTACCTTGCTATGTTGCGAAACGAGGTCTGGCCGGTTGTCAGCACATGGGAGAACATCGACGATCTGATATTTATGCAAGATGGCGCCCCTCCGCACTTCGCTCTTGTTGTCCGTGAGTGGCTGGATGCCCACTTCCCTGGGCGTTGGATGGGTTGTCGTGGTCCACATCAATGGCCAGCCAGGAGCCCCGACTTGACACCGTGCGACTTCTTTCTTTGGGTGGGTAAAGGAAGAAGTCTACCGCACCAAACCGAGGACATTGGAAGAACTGGAGGACCGAATTCGGGAAGTCATGTCCTCCATCCCGCCGGAGTTCCTGCTAAAGTCAGTGGACGCCATTCCTGGGCGGCTCCAGAAGCTGGTGGAAAGAGTTGGAGCCCACATTGAATTTTAGAGAAAACCTACCATGTATGCCTACCTTTTCATATTATTTCTTCTGAAATAAATGGATAATATACGTATTTTTTTACCAATCCAAAATAGGGAGCTACTTTCCGCCCACCCTGTATATATATATATGACTTATACAGTATATTCCAAGTTTTAAGTTATGCTGCTGTCACTCATAATACCGTAACTGACTGCCTCAGGGTTAGCAGTTCCCTTTCCTATTCGTGGTTCTCAAGTGAAGATGTTCGAAGTGAGCTTTTCTAGTTCTAGATTTGTGTAGAGTTTCCTGATTTGGGAAAAGGTTAGAAGAAAAAAGACCGTAACCCAACTGCGGGTATTTGTTCCCATTTAATGTCATTCCCATTCGCGGCCCACACGTGAGAATGCAAAAAAGTAAGAGATCTACAGTACAGTATATTCGACAAAAAGCGTTCCTCGATTTGGGAGACAATGTCGCTCGATTCTCACTCGTGGAAACGGCCCGAGTGGGAATGGTTAATATTTCCTAACTATACTTAGTTTAACTTAACCCAACCTAATCTAACTTTAGCCTAACTTAAATAAACCTAACTTAATCTAACCAATCGTAACCTAAAACCCAACCTAAGTTAACCTAACCCGAAGCAAAGTTGGAAAAGTCGTGAATGATAATGAGAATGGCATCAATTGGGAATAAACCGATTTTTGAAAATACTTCGTTTGAGATTCTCACTTTATCACTTTCCCATTCTTGGAAGCGGAATGAAATGAGAATGACTTTGAGTGGGAGTAAACCAATTGGGGGTGGGGCCCGAAAGGGTATTTTCCGTGATAAATCTAACTTAAATTGATAAGTCCTAAACAATGAGTGGGAAGAGGTCATTAATATATATATATATTTTAGGTTTTAAATCCAACCTTTATACAGTTTGTAAAGATAATTTCTCGTAAAGCATTCCTCCTTAAAGGCAGTTTACAGTTGAATAAAGTTACAGCTCATTCCAGTGACATTATATACTGTATAATTAAGTAGGGGCCTACTCAGTAAAATTTTACTGAAATGAGAAAAAAAAAGTTAATTTTATTTTACTGTGTACACAGTTTGCTGGGTCTTGGTGGATGAGTGTGACCATCCCCCGCGTCTAGATGATGTAGCGACCCTTGCTTCGGATTCACGTAAAGCTGTAGGGTCCCTCCGTTACGCGAACCTTGCGTTACAAAGGCGGTTAAATAATCCCAAAAAATCATCCCCATCAATTATTGTTAAAATAGAAAAATCTATCTTGGCGCAACTATAAATTGGAAACAAGCCATTATACCAAAGCTTACCTAAATCTAGTCAGACCATTCTGGTACACGTTTCATATGAGTTTGTTAAATCGGAAAAAAAGCCAGTCGGTCAATAAATTTACAAAAAATACCAGAGCCATCAAGATTTTGAGCTTCACGTCCAAAGCCAGTGAGATCAAATTTGTGAAGCTGCACATAATAACTAAGTGGCTCGTGAGCTTAAAGTAAATATGCTTTCAATGGCTTCAAAATTCAGTTGAAAATCGTTTATTTACGTGTTATAATGGGATTGTGGATTGACTACAGATATTTGAAGGCTTTTATTATATACTCTTCATAACGCGTAATAGGGTGAGCAGATGTTATCCACTGCGAGGAATATTACATCTTTATTACGTAAACAAAGAGTAAAAATAAAAATAAAATAAATAAATGTACAATAATTCAATAATTAAAGAAATTTTCTTAACTCAATAATTTCTTCTAGTTTTTTATACGAAGTTAATTTATGAAGATAAGTTAACATCCTCGTTCTAATCTCCGAAAGTAAGTCGGATAAATTCTTCTATACATCGTATCGAAGGAATGGAGAGAGAGAGGAGAGAGAGAGAGAGAGAGTTACAAGGCGTTACAAGGACAAGAAGTACCTCAAAAGGCCTTGCGGCCCACACCGAGGAGGTACCAATGGCAACGTGTGCCAGGGAAAAATTCCTACACATTGTCACAGCTAGCTTCTCGAACACCCACCCTAGAAGACAGTAACAGAGAGAGAGAGAGAGAGAGAGAGGAGAGAGAGAGAGAGAGAAAAGAGAATCGTAATGTTTAATATAATGCCTTTGCCTCTTTGTCAACCCTCTTCCTTTACGTTCAACGAAGTTAGGCGACATTAATCCTGATCATTTTAGAAGGGAATTCTTGGGAGTCAAAACCTCCGAATAACCAATTAAATTATTTTGGGAAGTCACTCCTCTCTCTCCTCTTCTTTATTTCTTTTGCCCCTTCCTTTCTTTTTGCTTTCTTTTTTTATTATTAAAAGGGGGCTGCTCGAGGAAGGGCTAGTCAAGATAGAGTAGAAGTAGTATTGTTCCCTTTGCAATAAATGTAGTAGGAGGCGCTGGTCAGGTCTGATTTCAGAGCACTGGGAATTCTCAGATGATACCTCCATTGGTAGAGAAGTGATGTTTGATTGGATCTCTCGGGAGCCAAAACCTCCGAATAGATGTTTTCAATTTTAGGGACGCTACTTGGGTTTATTAGTGTAGGACCAGACAGTTAGGGTGATTCAAATATGGGGGTAAAAATTTTTTTTTTAGATTTTAATGTGTTCAACCCTTTAAATGGTTCATTTCAGTATAAAACCAACTATCCTAAAATATTTTAGCAAATTTTTAATTTTTAGGGGTTGCTACCAGCAATTAAAAATTGACAGAACGACTCAAATTGTCAAATTTTTCCACACCACCCAGGGGGTACAGTACAAGGCGCATTGCTTTTTTTTAATGTGGAAAGCTCCCCCGTAGGTCCTACCATAACCACAAGCATGCATAATTAAACTAGCATGATATTTGAGACATTAGCTGTCCTTACTTCATCAATGTTTCTTTCTTTCTATCAGGGTAAACAGCCCTGTAGTTTTTCACTACTTGCAGCAAGAATTGTTTTTGATCTTCGTCATGTGTTAGTATTTTATTATATTCATCCATTAATTTTACTCCTCTTTCCGCTATATCATTCACGACTTTCCACTGTTTGATAGATTTCTTAGCGGAGTTATACTCTTCATCATTATGCCATTCTTTAGCATCTTTGAGTAAAAATTTTTAACTAAATTCTGTTATTGTAAAGAATCTTTGAGTATTTGATGACAAAATCTTCTTTTTCTTCGTTGGAATAAGTGCAGGATCTAGAAAAGCCCGTTTTGCAGGAAGAGTTTTGTTGTATTTTGCAAGGCCTTTACAATTTTGTTTTTCGTTTCAGTAGGCACTTCATCATCATAAAAGGCCAAGGCTACCAGTTCTGATAGGTACCAGAGGTGACCTAACAGTTTTTTAATAGCAACAAATGCAATTGTCATTTATTTGTTTGTAGACTACAAGATTCTGTAATAATTCCAGAGCAAGACGAGGAGCGCAAGATGGCACAGGAGCTGTAAACCATGCCTTTACATATAACCGAGTAGCAAATAGACAGATGTCTTTTAGTCCTTTTTTGTCAGAAGAATAGCTGCACCATTTCTAGGACCAGTATTGGCTGCCGTTGTATTGAAACACATGCATTTTATTTGTTCGCAGATGTCCCATTCAAGCGATGTCTGATTGTTTGCATTAAAAAGAGACGCATTTCTGTCACTCAATTTTGCAACATCAAGACCTCCTAATAATTTATCATCAAACAATTTTCTACGTTTGCCAACCTTATTTTTCCATGTTGAAGGTTGTGCAGCACAGAAACCAGATTCATCACTTTTACTCTCTTCTGATTCTGATGATGTACTGGTGAGTATGACAGCCTCTTCATTCTTCTTTCTTTTGATCTCTTTCTGCTTTCCTCTTTTCATAACGTTGTTGCTTTTCTGCTGCTCTTTGCTCTTTTTTAGCAACAGCCTTATCAATGGTACCCATTTTTCCATGACGTCCTTTCTCACGTTGCATTTTCAAGAATTTCTTATCATCTTCTATTTTTATAAGCTGCATAACATTCTCATGAGCAATGTCAAATAAGTTTTCCAGTTTATCTTTCCATTTTTCTTCTTTATTATTTAAATTTTGTGATCTTTTCAATTTGTTTGCTTTGTTTTTCTTAAGCAGCTGTCATTCCTTCAGTATTCCTTGAATTTATCTACTACATGTATTCTTTGTTTTGCTGGTATTCCTGCTTTTTTCCAAACTGCTAGCACATCATCTGCAGTAGAGCAGCCTGATTCTCTAATGTCTTGCTTTTTAATATTTCTGTAGTGCATGAAGAGGGCCATCATTTCCTTCTCTGATGGTAATACGGATGTTTTTAGTACTGCAGAGGGCTGCCCAATTAGCCATACTTCAGTTTCTTTTCTTGTAGAACTTCTCCCAAATGAGCAACTGGATGATGGTGAGTTAGGCCTAGCTTCCATAATCGATTAATTGGTATCAAAATTACAAGTTCCAAGCAACAATTAAAAGCAAGCTAGTATATAAACCATTAATTAAAAATTCTGAAATATAAACAATTAAACATAAAATCATAAGTTGTAAAAACAAACAAATTGAAAAAGAGGGAAACTTTGACGCCTGGTAGCACATAGTAAATTTTATTTAAAATTCACCAAATTTGGCATACACTACTTTTTTGTCATAGGGAACAAAAATACAGGTTGAACAATTAAAAAAAAAAACTTTGATTTTTTTGAATCACCCTACCCGGGTGTAGGACTGTAGGTGTTAGTAATTTTTAGTTAAATCGCGGAGTTACTAACTTAGCTAGCTAGAGAAAGTTTTACAGTTTTATATAGAAGTAGTGATGTGGTAGGAGTTGCTGGCCGGGTCTGACTTCAGAGCACTGAGAGTTCTCAGATGATGGTAAGCTTGATGAGATCTCTTGGGAGTCAAAAACTGTGAATAGTCATACTCATCTCCAGGGAAGCTACTTAGTTAAAGTGGAACTTTAGTCTCAATTACTGTACATCAAATTTTAAAATAAAAATAAATAAATTTCGCAGAAGAAAATTATGTATATTATGAGTTATTAATTTCCATTATGGATGGGGAATTCTTAAACTGTAGGTCTGGCCAGTTGGCGGTCCCCTCTGGGCCAGTGATCCTTTATGTCTGTTTAACCTTCCCCGTCCTATGACTAATACCCATATGGGTGTTCCCAGGGGAACTACTTTGGCAGTACAGTTCGTTCTATGCGGGCGAGATTTTGCTCCCATATGGGTATTAGTCATAAGACGGGGAAGGTTTGTTGAGAAAAGAACAGTCTGATATCAGAAGTCATTCCATCAGTTGTAAGACCGACATTTCTATTGAAAATTTTAAAATTCTTAATACATAAAGATTCATAAATACGAAGCGAGGACGAGCATTTTAATGATTTAAGTTTTTGAACCCTAGTCTAAACACTGATTCTGGCTGTTACCCCCTTTACATTAACTACTTCAACTACCGTCTAAATTTTCTCTGCGACCCTGTCTTCTTTTTGCTCCAGTTTCTTGTGGCTGTTCTTTGAATACAGGTGTGTCGGTTTATTCTTGTAGTTTTCCGTTTAACTTTTTACCAGTGAAGGTTTTTTCAACAGTGTTTGAATGATTTTAGTTTTAGGTTTTATATCTATCATTCCTATATTTTTGTGTCATTTATATATTTTATTTTTGATTTGATCTTGTTCTAGACTCTTTTTAAATTTGTTTTTTCTATTTGAATATTTTTAATTTTGTACATTGGTTTAAGTTTTAACTCTCATCATTTATATCTTTTGTGTCATTTATTAATTTTAGCTCTCTATTAATTACGCCCTGAAGATGGGTAGAGTTGCCCGAAACGTCGGCTGCAGCCAAATATAATGACTTTTTTTGCTCTACGTCTTCGTTTTTATCCTGAATGTATATATATATATATATATATATATATATATATATATATATACACAGGGTGTCCCAGAATTAACTATTTATTTCAATGAAATCGGACAAATTTTTTAAAAACACACTTTTATTTATGTTATCATGTTTAATATGTGTTAAAAATGTATAAATTTCTAAATTTTTTTCATAATTTTATTTTCATAATTTTTTCATAGTTTTATTTTCATTCCTTTCAGAAACCCTATTAATAATGAATACACAAGAACGCATCTTTGTTGTAACATCCCGTATCAAAGGAATGCAATGTAATGAAATCAGAGAAAAATTTACAAGAAGATTCCACAGAACCGGTCCTACAGACAAAGCGATTCGTGAACTTGTGAACAAATTTAAAAGAACTGGATCCGTACACGACGAGGTGGGAAGAGGATGCCCAAGGACAGCACGTAACAGTACCGAACAGGTACGACAATTGTTTGAGGATGAACCAACAACTTCGGTTAGGGAGGCCGGTCGAAGACTCAACATATCCAAGACAACAGTTCATAGAATCTTGCGTTCGACACTGATGAAAAAGGCTTATCACATTCAAGTACTGCATGCCCTAAATGAAGAGGATTATCCAAATCGAGCAGCAAGGTGTGCAGAAATTGTGGATCAAATCGAAAATGAAAGTTTATTGGATAACATCTTATTCAGTGATGAGGCGACTTCCACACGTGTGGTAAAGTCAATCGACACAACTGTCGTATCTGGTCCAATGAAAGACCGTCTGAAGTCATAGAATGGCAAAGAGACTCTCCAAAAGTTAACGTGTGGCTTGGAATGACCAAATCCAAAATTTATGGCCCATTCTTCTTTGCTGAAGCAACTGTAACAGGTACCGTCTACCTTGATATGCTTCAGCAGTTTCTCGAACCACAGCTTCTTGATGATGGCATTCTTGATAATGTTGTGTTTCAACAAGATGGAGCACCATGTCATTATGCTCTAATTGTTCGAGAATACCTCAACAGACGCCTTCCGAATCGGTGGATTGGACGTGGAGGACCTCGACCTTGGCCTCCGCGTTCTCCGGATTTGACACCCTGGATTTCTTTGCATGGGGTTTCATAAAAACAAAGGTTTATCGCCAAAAGATCAATAGTTTAGCTGAACTTAAAGAACGCATCCAGTTGGCAGTTCGGGAGATAACACCTGAAATGCTTCAAAATGTGTTTCGCAGCGCTGAGGATAGATTTGAAATTTGCAGAGATACAGACGGTGCACATGTTGAAACTTCTCAATAAAGTTTTGACTTATGATTTATAAATCTATTTGTTTTTGTATCATAATTTAGTAATAAACACAAAATTATGTCAGTTTTTATTAAATTTGTCCGATTTCATTGAAATAGATAGTTAATTCTGGGACACCCTGTATAATAGTTGAATAGTTGGGGTTAATAAATATTGAACATTTCGTAAAATCGCAACCGTACAGACATTCCGTTTAAATTTTGGAAAAAATGACGTTCAAATTTTTTTATTATTTATTTATTTTATTTTAAATCCCACCGCTGCCGTTTGTCTGACTGCCGAGTTACCGTTAACATTTTATAGCGGAGAGAGACAATTAAATATTTTAGAATCACGATAACATATTAATAACAAACACCTAACGAGGACGCCCGCCCGAAGACTGTTTAAAATTCACTACACAACAACGGCTGGTCACCCACGAAACACTTTCATTCTCCATAAGGGACAAGTACACGGGGCTAGATACAGGGACCCGCCACTGATATTCCTTGTCGGAAAGAGATTTTCTCCGCTCTCGTGGTGGCACAACACGGCGAAGTATGAACAACTCAATATATCACTCGCCGCATAAACACCTTTCACGGCGGGAGACCCAAGTTGAATACTCGAGACATTCAAAGAGATGGTAGACACATGCGCATGACAGACATCCAATTACAGCAAACAAGCTCAGACAGTCGCCTACCAGTAAAGCATAAAGCTTGGTGGGCCGGGTTGGGTGGAGTGGGTGGTCAGTTTCACAATTATTTATGTTATTGTAAACTGTGAAAGTGCTGTATTTGTCTTATCAATAAAGGTTATCCAATTAAAAAATTCAATAAGTGTTTTATGGAAATGCATAATATTATCTGGGTAATTGGACGCAATATATGATTAATCTTCGGTGCAGTGGCTTTGGCAGGCTACGGAGAAATGATGCAACGATGAAATGATGACTTCTTGTACATAATAAATAAATAAAAAAAAATCCCTTAAAGAAATGCATGGCGTAGATTAGATTAGTAGTTTAGTTTTCACGTTATCCTTTATTTTCCGCTGTCATCTAATGCGTAACTGAGTACACGAGATAAGTGTACGCATGGTGTGAATAAACTCTGAAGCTATTCTCTTCATTATACTTTTCCTACTTTTCTATAAATCTTCTTTCACCACTATTTTCTGTCAGCAGTGGCTGGCGGAGGAGGGAGGAAGAGAGCCTTGTCTGTGCTTTATTTTACTATTACTATTACTACTATTTCTGTGTGAAAGCTTTACACGTCTATAAGTGTAAACATGGTATAAGTTTTCAGTGTTCTTTTTCTTTCATTTACTATTTCTAACTTTTCTACTTCCTTTTCGTTCCAGCCCAGAGTAGATCTTAGGGTCTCTCTCTCTCTCTCTCTCTCTCTCTCTCTCTCTCTCTCTCTCTCTCTGTATATACAGTATATCGGTTCTCCAGGTGGATGAAATTTTAAAAGTTCAACATTTTTTTTCCCTATATTAGAAAAGTTTCCCACAACCGAGTAACTCAGTGAACATCAGCAGAAAAACGAGACCTCTCAATTCTTCCATTGGTCTTCAAATCGCGTACGGCTCACATCTTCATTCGATCCAGTTACCGTTCTTCACTCTCATACATTTTACCTAAAATTTGAGATAACTTTAATCTGGTAACTTGCAATATAGTACAAACGTTGATTTAATTATTTAATAGGATTACTGTACTGTTGCCAAATACTCAAATACTTTAGCTGAGTGTTGCAATTAAATAGACCTAAAGAGAGAAAAGAAATGGCTAGTCATTCTCTCTCTCTCTCTCTCTCTCTCTCTCTCTCTCTCTCTCTCTCTATCTATCTATCTATCTATCTATCTATATAAAATTAATATTTTCCGATATTCCAAATACCCATTTATTATTAATACGATGGAGAGTGTCCGAGGCTTGAGTAATTGATAGGAAAAATATACAGTATTCATTGACACAATACCAAAAGAAATTGTAATACGCAAAACATACATATACGTAATCATACATTATTAATTAGAGACCTTCAAGCACCATGTACTCCATACAATTTATTCCTTAATATTTTGTCCTTTCAAAGACAAAAGACTACATGGAACCACAGTTTTAAACATAACCCGCGAACACGCTTGTATCAAATTACTTTGAGGTCACAGTTGCGTGAACATCTTATGAAATATTTAACAAAAACATGGTAACTCTGACGCTATAAAGAAATGAAAAAGATGATATAATAAGTAAAAATAGCATGAAGGAAGTTTGCGGACCAGTTTTACTTCATTCTTTCTTTAGGCAGAAAGGAGGGACTAATTTATGTAGAAAGGAGCTGATAAAAATAAATAAATACCTTAGGTTTGTTCCTAGTTTTTAATTTGACAATAAAAGTCACTAAATAATAACGGAATTATTGAATCAATATATTCAGAATTGTGTTGCTTTCCCATTTGCATTAAGTAAAGCTGACACCTCTTTTGGCACTCCATTAATAAGCTTTGTCATTTGTTCTTTAGGACAATCATTGAACTGAATTGAATTGAATAACTTTTATTAATAAAATAAATAGTTCTAGAATTAAATAAATAATTGTGAAGCTGGACTATTTATTTTATTTAATGTGGCCCTTAAGCTTTAGGCTTTACTGGGCTCTTAATTAAAAATAAAACAAATAGTTATTATTAATAAATATATAAATAATGAATAAGAATTATTAATTGGAGTATGTATTAATCTTAAGTTATTATTATTATTATTATTATTATATTATTATTATTATTATTATTATAAATATAAAACAAATACAAAGTCATTATTGAAGATATGATACCAATATCATACAAGGAAATCAATATCAGACATGAGAGATGAAGAACAACAACAAGTAATGTACATTTAATCCTATATTTTTATTAGTATTTCATTATTAAGCGAGATTTCAACTTGGTTTTAAACGAATTTACATTTACAATATATTTTATATCACCATTTACATCATTCCATAGTTTCAATCCAATGAAAATGGGTAATTTTTAAAGTAAAACCAATCTAAATTGAGGCATAACACGCTTTGATCTATTTCTAGTCTGATACGAATGGGTTTCTTGATGAGTTACAAAATATTTATTTAGCTATTGTAAGTTAATGATTTTGTTCTTACACTCGTAAATAAAAATAAAATGTCAGTTTGATTACATCATTAAGCTTTAGTAGTGTTAACTCTTGAAATAATGCACGAGAATGATCAAAGAAATCAGCATCAGATAATAACCTTATTGCTCGTTTTTGGGTGACAAAAATACTGTTTAAAGCGTTGTTAGCAGAGTTTCCCCAAACAAGAATGCAGTACGTTATATAAGGAACTTATATAAATATACGTAGTTTAGCGTTGTTATAAAAATAACACGTTCAGCTCAGCGACGTGTACTCAGGGTAGACAAGGTAGGCAGTGCCTGCCCTAGCATAAAATCTAAAAATATAAAAAAGTAACTTTTTTCGTTATTTAAACTTCATTCTTTCAGTTCCTTAATGCTTTCTCTTAAAATACATACAAATTTCATGCTAATTCTGCTTTTTATCCTGCATATAAATTATAATAGCCAAATTCTTCGTAGCGCGTGCCGTCAATCCAAGCTTTTTCCTTTAAAACAATAGGAAATAAAGGAAATTTTTAACCTGCCTACGAAGCAACCCATGGGGCGGGCGTATGATGTAGCAACGTGGCAACGTAACTGCAGTTTTCCAAGATATGAACAGCAATCCTTTATCTTGGGATGCAGAGACTTTGATAGAGAGTAATGGGTTTTATAATTGGCTAACAAAAGACTCAACATACTTTCTACTAATGACCTATGAAGAAATTTTCAATAAAACTGAGCTACTCTTTAATATCTTGCAAACTAAAATAATAGATATTCCATATTGCATTGAAAGAATCAATGACACAATAGAATCATTAGAAGATATGCGTAAAAAGTTTGGTGTTTTTTATGAGAAGTTTGAAGAGAATTGTATAGAAAATAACTTTGCTGAATCCAATTGTCGCATAGAACATCCAATTAAGGAAGAAAGAAAAATAATTTTTTGTCTTATATTGAATGATATAATTAAACAAATGGAAGCTAGATATAATGACTTAAAAAATTTGCGGTTTATTACTTTAGTTGATAGTAAGAAGTTTGCCGAAATGGCTAGTCAAGTTGACAGGGAAGCGCGAGAAAGTTTAGAAAAGAATTATGCTAACTTCTTTGATTTCGTAAGACTAAAAGCTGATTTGGCTTGAATCTATAATGCACCAATGTTACGAGACAAATCTATTAAAGATTTGCTCGTCTTCATTTTTAAAAATGAACTGGAACAAACATTTCCCGAAGCAGTGAAACTGCCACAATTGGTCCTGACAGTTCCAGCTACAACTGTTTCAGTTGAGCGAACATTTTCAGCTTTAAAAAGAATTAAAACACGCGCTAGGAATCGAATGACACATGAAAGGCTTTCATTGCTTGCTTTTTAATCTCTATAGAAAAAGAAAGGTTCATGAAACTGGAACAAAGTACTACACACAACTTTTATGACATGGTTACAGAAATATTTCTTCAGAAGGAGAGACGAATGGAATTTATCTACAAATAATTTAAGTAAATACTTATATAACTAAAATTTTATTTTGAACTTTTAATATTTTTATTAATTACCGGGATATTCGTTGGTATAAAATAGCTATGAAATTCTGACCAGTTTTATTAAGTTGAGTAACAATGCGATGCATGCCTAATTTCTATATTTCGATGGTAATTATTGTTAATACAGTTTTCAGACCCTTTGTTGGCAATTGATTTTATTAGTGCCTACTGCCTACCCTGAGTTATTACGCACCGCACGTCCCTGGAACTTCAGCTAAACGGCATTTTTCCATCTCACGCAAAAACGAAAAGTTACTCTTTGAAAATCAAAGAAAACGGGATGATTCTCCATAATTCAGCAAAATGCATTCCACAGGGAAGGATAATTTTTTATTTCGTGTTTGGAGGGACAGATGTCCGAGGAACAAGTGTCTGTGGGGACACTGCGAAGTTTGACTAAGGCTTTAAATGAAAGATGAATCTGGAGAGCCAATTAAATGCTCCAAATGAGAGAATAATGACTAATCAATTGAACGACAAATTGGGCAGTTAAATACATCATGGTATCAATTTACTTTTGTCAACCCCTCTTTATATTCTCATAATTTTTGTTCTGTTACTGACTTAGTTAAGGAGTACCCTTCGATTTTCTGTCTCGGAAGAAAGACTCCTATTATCACCAAATTCTATAATTCAACGTCACTGCCAATTTGATGATGTGAAAATGAGCATCTGCCACATTTTTCAGCTGTTTCCAATAAATTTCGTATCTTCAAATGGAGAAGTACTTATAGAATAATTGAAGGATGGTTAATTAAAAAAAGGGATAGTGGACAACTATTGCGTATCCTCATACCAAAGAATGGTTATCTTAAACAACTGCCAAATTGTTAGTTAATGAAATATTAACTTATTATACGAACATGTACAGACGCGTAAGTAACTGATCTATTTTGTAATATTACTTTCACTATCAGTGCTGTAAAAGAAAGTGTGTTGGGGGCGAGTAGGGTGGGGGATATAGAGACAGATAAATAGATAGGTAGAATGAAATAGATAGGGAGAGAATTTCCGTCATACTGAAAGAGCTTATTTTATGCTACTTTTTTTTGAATACTTGACAAGCTTATTCTACTTTCAGCTCCTAAAATTTAAACTGTACAACGCCAAAAATACTGTAATTTATAACAATAACAGTAGATTTATGAAAAATATTTATTAAAACTGTAGATAAGTGTAGATAGGTAGATTGTGGAATGTATTTAAGACTTGGTAGTAACATTATACAGGAATCAGTGCGTAAATATCAGTCTTTCTACAACGGTATTTAACAGTGTTTGTTTGGAAATTCTTCTCCTTTGAAATCTACAATTTCGGGCAGAGATTTGACTGCCTTTACAAAAACACCACCCAAACTTACTACCTGTCCAATGGGAAGACTGCGTTTATGGTGCTTTCACCAACGTAGGGAATTCTTAAACAATTTATTTGTTTTTCATTTGCAGTCTGGGAAAACCTTATTGACAATGACAGTAATACTATTTGAGCTTTTCACCTTCAGTTAGTTCTCTAATTTTTACCATGATATACGTTAGTTCGCTAACTTTTACCACTCTAAAATCATATAACTGAAGCCCGACAGTCAGTGAATGTACAAAACGAATTCAAAAGCCGCTTTTCAAATGTTACTCAAGAGGCAACATGCAATACGGTATAATATATATTATATATATATATATATATATATATATATATATATATATATATATAATATATATATATATATTATATATATATTAGTGGTGGACCGGATGTCAGTTTTTTTTCAACATCTGCGGACACGGATCTTTAATTTCAATATCCGCGGATGCGGATATTTAGTTAATCTATCAATATAATAGAGAATTATGAATATATGACATAATTTTTCAAATTTCGTGATATTACTATTATGGCAGGCAATGCATAAGAATTAAAATTAATATTAATGTTTTCATTATGATCAAAATAATAACTTTCTCAAGATTTTCAGCCACAGAAAATTCAATGAAACTCGTTTCATTCAATTTTCTGTAACCACGTATTTATATTCTGAGGTTTATATATTTGTTTGTTCATTAATAATTAATACTTTACATGAAGTGTGCATGACTGGGCCTTATAAGCTACTTTATAAGCTAATTTAATTGTAAATTGCATAATTTATTAAAGGTAATATCCGCATAACATCCGCATTCAGAAGTGCGGATGCGGATGTTAAAAATGATGCGGGTGCGGATAACCGGTCCACACTATATATATATATATATATATATATTAATTATATACACAGGGTGTCCCAAAAGTCTTGCCTTCAAAACCTAATATTATCTTGTACATTTGTGAAGCAGGACTTTTGGGATGCCCTCTATAAGTATTGAAAAGAAATTACACCTCTTTATAAGACCTATAAAGCTTGTCATTCGTTTGAATGCAAACACTCTGAGACTTATAATAATAATAATAATAATAATAATAATAATAATAATCGGAACGGAAATACTTCTGAAGAAATTTTTTTTTTCAACTGGGTTCAAAGTCTCATTATGCCTAATTCATTAAGGCGAAATGAAAGGTTTTGTATGACTGAATAATTTCAATATGCAATTGAGAGATAAGATTCGAGAGATTTACAGAGATAATATTGTTAAAGATAAATTGAACTCTTTATCTCTTGATGTAATAAATCTAAAGAGAGATGGAAGGAGAGATGGAATTAGAGACAATGGATCGATTTATTTTTCAAATAAGAAATGTAGAGTCTGTGATTTGAAACAAGGGTTAATTTTGGAAATTTAATTAGTCTAAATTTTATCTATTTTATCTATCAATGTTGTATAGTTTTTTATTTTTTTGCATATTTTTTTTAATGTTACGTTAATATTACATTAATATTTGTTAATATTACGTTAATATTACGTTAATATTACATTAATATTTTTTAATATTACATTAATATTCTTTAATATTACGTTAATATTGCATTAATATTTTTTAATATAACGTTAATATTACATTAATATTTTTTAATGTTACGTTAATATTACATTAATATTTTTTAATATTACGTTAATATTGCATTAATATTTTTTAATATTACGTTAATATTACATTAATATTTTTTAATATTACGTTAATATTACATTAATATTTTTTAATATTACGTTAATATTGCATTAATATTTTTTAATATTACGTTAATATTACATTAATATTTTTTAATATTACGTTAATATTGCATTAATATTTTTTAATATTACGTTAATATTACATTAATATTTTTTAATATTACATTGACATTTTTTAATATTACGTTAATATTACATTAATATTTTTTAATATTACGTTAATATTACATTAATATTTTTTAACATTACGTTAATATTGCATTAATATTTTTTAATATTACGTTAATATTACATTAATATTTTTTAATATTACGTTAATATTACATTAATATTTTTTAATATTACGTTAATATTACATTAATATTTTTTAATATTACGTTAATATTGCATTAATATTTTTTAATAGGATCAAATGTAGAATTCGGACCCCAGCCTTCCTTAGTTAGCTTTATAAGGCTAACTAACGAAAATATCATGACCTAACCTAACATCGTCAAGGGCGTACAGTTAACCTAACGATTGGTTAGGTTAGGTCGTGATATTTTCGTTAGTTAGCCTTATAAAGCTAACTAAAGAAGGCTGGGGTCCGAATTCTACATTTGATCCTTTTAATATTACGTTAATATTACATAAATATTTTTTAATATTATCATCACGAGTCCAATTTTATTTTACTTTGAGTGATAATGTATCGTATTTGGAGTCTTTTTATATCTTTTCCTTAATAGCTCGATTAATTTCTTCTTTTCACTCGTACGACCTTGACAGTTGGTTAGGTTAAGTCGTAATATTTTCGTTAAAACTAACAAAAATATCACGACTTAACCTAACCAATCGTCAAGGGCGTATGGTTGACCTAACCGGGCATTCAATTGACACAGTAAAACAATAGAGGTTCTATAAAAGAAAAGATCCGTCTTTTGTTTTTCAGTTTTTCTTTAGCACCTTCTTGAAAAAACGCTCGAACACTGTACCTCTTTTTGCTTATAAAAGTGAGTTTACCTCGGAAGATACCTATTTATTTATTATTTATTATTAGCAGAGAACCCGCCCTTCGTGCGGGTAACAAAAATATATCCCGGCCTACGGGCGGAATATTTTTGGTAATTCCTGCTGGAAGGCCGTTATTAGCCCTCGGGTAATACATAGTTACTCTACAGTCAAAAATAAAATATTATAATTTTTTATCTTTTATTTTTTAACGAAAATATCACGACTTAACCTAACCAATCGTCAAGGTTAAATTTCAAATTAAAATTTTTTTTTTTTACTGTAGTCAAAAATAATATAATATTTTTTAACATTAAAATTAACCAAATGGTTAGGTTAATTAAATGTCCGGTTAGGTCAACTGAATGCTCGGTTAAGTTAACTGAATGCCCAGTTAGGTTAATTGAATGCCCTGCTAGGTCATCTGTACGCCCTTAACGATTGATTAGGTTGAGTCGTGATATTTTCGTAAGTTAATAGGTTTCGACTAATTTTAAGCAACTTTTACCTAATACCTTTTTTTGGGTGGGATAAATAGACAGACATACAGACAGACAGACAGATACATATACATATATATATACTGTATATATATATTTTTAAAATTAAAATATTTGTCTAATTAAAAAGAATTAAAATTTTGTTTGCTGAATCGTAAATGTACAGAGTGAAAAACACGCTCGAGAGTAAGAAGTTGAAATAAAGCAAAGCGCATTTATTTCTATGTTCAGGATTGCTTAAGAGTAAAGACATGGTGTCTACAGACACCTTTCTATAGTGTAAATATATAAAACCTTGGTTTTGCTTCCGCCCGAATTGTTCATTCTGACGAAGGTCAAGCTTGTCACTCCACCTTAGACCTATAGTTTCATTAAAGTGGAATTCGAACCACGCCCCACCACGGGTGGTCAGAAATTACAGTCCTCGTCCGGACTCGATCGCACGACCTCCCCATCAGCAGCCCAGCGTCTTAACCACTAGCCAACTCAAGGTACCCATTTATCGAATCACCTGACGATCAGGGCCCCCAACCTTCGTTAGTTAGCCTTATAAGGCTAAGTAACAAAAATATCACGACTTAACCTAACCAATCGTTAGGTTAACTGTACGCCCTTGACGATTGGTTAGGTTAAGTCGTGATATTTTCGTTAGTTAGCCTTATAAGGCTAACTAAAGAAGGCTGGGGGCCTGATCCTCAGGTGATCCCACTTATCAACCAATCAATTTTTATTGTATGAAAGGATGAACAGCCGCGTTTTGCTGCGCGCCAACTGCCGTCACCGGGCCTCGATCCTGGGGCCGATGGATTCGTAGTTAGCGATGCTAGCTGCTACACCACCGAGGCGCATATATATATATATACACAAACACATCTTTCCTTTCAACCTTGTTTGACTCTGTATGGAGTATGCTTCTCATGTGTTGGGTGGTTCAACCCACACAGCCATACTTCACCGGGTGGAATCAAAGGCTTTTCGTCTCATCAATTCCTCGCCTCTTACTGCTTGTCTTCAATCTAGCCCTCTTCGCCGCAATGTTGCCTCACTCTATCTTAACTATCGCTATCATAACGAACATTGCTCTTCTGAACCCTCTAACTGCATGCCTCCTCCTTTAAGGAGAGCACGCAGTACCAGACTTTCTACACTTTCTCATTCCTATTCTGTCCAACTATCTAATGCAAAGGTTAATCGGTACCTTTCATCTACTCAACCGGTCAACTCTGGAACAATCTTCCTCAATCCATCTTTCCTCCTGTCTATGACCTCCCAGCTTTCAAACGCAGAGTGTCTAGACATCTCGAAAACCCCAGACCTTGCATTTGTCCTTGGCTCCTCCTTCCTGCATTAAAAACCAAAACCAAAAACTTTTAGGTGTTCAGTGCGATGATTCCTCATTTCACGGAGGGTCAGACTTGCTGTCCTTATATATATATATATATATATATATAGTGTGTGGTGTGTGTGTGTGTGTGTGTGTGTAAAATTAAAAATATTCGTTTTTAATAAACTCAAAGTATTTTTTTTCGTGGTTATTTGGTAATTTTCACTCGAAGAAAGTAAAAATGTTGAATCACTTATTGTTGAGTGGATACTAAATAAGTTCTGAATTGATGATGGTGAGGTGAGCCATATACGGTGAGAATCCTTTATAACATCAAATAGCTAAAATAATAAAATAAATCCGAAACCTAACAGCAATTGTATGAGGAAGGATTCATTCACTTATTGATAAATTCAGAGCTGCTTTAAGCTATAAAGTAAATATCACCAAATTAATTGGTGCCTCTTATTTCTTTATTCAAATATTATGACAATGTAATCAGAAGTTTCTCTAATAACATTATAGTTACAGTAACAACAATATCAGCGATAGAATAGGTTTTGTGTTATATATATATATATATATATATATATATATATATATATATATACAGGGTGATTCAAAAATCAGGTTACATAGGGCTTTTCTGTTTCTTTGCAGGTAAATGAGTTATGAGATGTTATCGAAGGAGGAGCGCATTGATGTGATATTCCTAGCTGGCTGCACAGTGCATTGCCGTTAACGGTGGCCATATCGAACATGTGATGTGACTATTCCCCTGTATCATTACATAATGCAGTATTTCCCTATGTAACCTGACTTTTGAATCACCCTGTATATATAACAATTAAAATCCCCAAAAGTTACAAGAATAAAACACTAAAATCCACGAAGCTTTTCAAGAGAAACTACCCACATCATTCAGGCGGTGGACGGAAAGTAAAACTCATAATTAAAAAGTATATTTACTTAAAAAACGTCTTGTATCAGGCAACTCAACCCGATGCAAATTATTCCGAAAAACCAGAATACTTTGAGACCCAGAAATTGGTCATAAAATGGTCATAAAATCAAGTCAAAAGGTTTTCCAAATTAATAATAATTACAAAAAGTAAACAAACATATTTTATTATTAAAAAGTTGCGTCAGTTTTAATATAAAACATGGAAACTTTCAACTTTTTAATTTCAATTTAATTCCCCGTGAAAAAAAAAGTACTTTTCAAGAGCCAATCAATTATTTTGCCTTGAAACGTTATCGTATCCTATTGGAATTCTCTGCGAAGCAACAATTAAATTTAATTATTATTTAATAATCATTAATTACTTAATTCCCCGGAGATTATTGTTAATAATTGCCACAATTATTAATAATAACAACGAAATGCGAGTATAATATGGGGAATGGTTGCTATGGGAACGGAATCATCGTCTCATGAATTTTAGATTTGAAATATCATTAATAATTAATTTAAAAGGAAGTAATTGGATAGGTTGAACTTTTTAGCGTAGTAGTAATACTAATGATTAGGCTCTCTCTCTCTCTCTCTCTTCTCTCTCTCTCTCTCTCTCTCTCTCTCTCTCTGCATTTAAATTAAATCGTATAGATAGATTTGATTTTAACTTCCCTTTCTTGCTTTCAGGTGGAAAGGAAGATGGCGGTAAATGTCGTTCTCGGCTTCCTCTTTCCCTTCGGAGACAGTGACGGGCGTTCGAACGGTAAGTGTGTGTGAGAGAGAGAGAGAGAGTGAGAGAGAGAGAGAGAGAGAGAGAGAGAGTTACAGGCTAACAAAGACCCTTAGACCCACTCTAGGTTAGCCTAAGAAAGTAGGGGAAAAATATGAAAACAACAAATGAAAAATTGAAAACTTATACCACCTACTGACCTATAAAGTTTTCACAGAGGAATAACAGTAGTAGCAAAGTAGAGAACAGACTCTCTCTCTCCTCCTCGTGAGGAAAAGGCCTCTGAGGCCTTTTCCTCACGAGTGTAACTCACTTTCATATTAACCATTGCTTGTTATTCTACCTGCAACAATAAAAAGAAGGTTCCAAAACAAGATATCAAATTGAACATTTTTTTTAGTTCTAATGTATTATTTTTGTAAATTTAATTTAAAATAAATTTCCCTATGAGACCAGATTTATGGGACACCCTGTACATATATATATAACTTTTGAAACGTCTCACTGGAACACAATTTTGTGGCTGAAAGTGGATTCGAATAAAAGGGAATTGAGGTAACCTGGAATTAAATCTAATTGGAATTTAATCGACTGGAACAAAATCGAATTGTTTATTTCAACTTTATTATACGAAACAAAACCAAATTAATATTTTTTGAAAAATTAATCTCGTTTAATATTGAACGTAATCCATCACAAGATTACATTACGTAATACGATAGATAGACAAGTTGATAGACAGAGAGACGGATGCAGCGTTGTTTTGAAACATTAACAGTGTGTCGATAGAGCGACACTCGAGGTTTTCCAAAGATGGGAAAATGTTAGTTCCTTTTACTGAAAGATTAACTCCAAATTAACCTTTTTGAAGTGTTCAGTTTTAGGGGGAAAATCATGGCTAGGAAATATTTTAGAAAAACGGATGAATATTGAGTAGTCAAACCAATTCGCAAGAAACAAGGAGGAGCTCACACTCGAAAGAGTCGATTGTTTTCGAGTCTTAACTCGAGAGGAGTCCTGTTTCTTCTTTAGAAGCTCACAACTCGGGCAAAAAGCAGACGATAAACACGCCTTCTTCTCGCGTTACGATTCTACTACGACCAACCCCCCGACTCCTGTAGCTGAATCTTGACTTGAAAGGTCAGAAGGGAAGTAGTGTAGGCGCATCCAGAAAGTAAAATTTTTGCACGATTCAAATGTGCATTTGCGGTTCAAAATTTCGGTAATACTTTACAAAAATGCTTAAAATTTGGTTTACAATTTAATTTGGTCAATTCTGTTAAGTATGTCCTTGTAGAAGTGGAATTGGAGTTAGTGTATTTCACCTAACTCTGGGAAACGGGGAAGCTTCCGACCGAAACTTTGCGGAAGTGTCTATGATCAAAAGCTGTTTCGTGGTGTTGCTGAGTTAATGTTTTTGCGCGCAAATTCACTTCTTAAATCACGGTGTCAATCTTGAAGAGTCCCGGATTCGATACCCCATTTTCGCCCCCAATTCGTAATTATAAATAATCTCAAGTTTTAAGCTCACCTCTAAAGTCATCTCCAGCCTCGAGTACAACCACATTGCTAAATATGTCTGCAGGTTTCTTCCCAAAAGAATTATCGTAATAATAATAATAATAATAATAATAATAATAATAATAATAATAATAACGTTTAATCTAACATTACTAATTATATAGGCCTATATAAAAACTGGCTTTAAAAAGAAAATAAAAAAATATATCGCAAGAATTTGGCGACGTTACTAAAACCTTTTTGAGAACTTGTTCGCTCCAAATTAAATTTTCTTTCATACAAAACCAAATTTCCAGAAAAAACTCTAAAAATCATTTCATTTTACTGATAAAAAAGAACAAAAAAATAATAGCTTTATCAATATAAATATTATCACTCAATGTAAACACTGATGTTATACATAATGTACAGTGTATAATAACATCAATGTTAACACTAATGTTATACACTGTACATGAAAATTCGGAGCGTTTCCTGTAATAAATTAGGGAGTGGTTTCATGAGTTGAGAGACCATTAAGTACTTAATGATCGGATGTTAAAAATGTTTAGGTATTTGTCTAATAAGCTTCTAAACGTTAACTTTGCAAATACGATATCTCTGAAGGTAAATATAATAAACCGAATTTTTTACCAATTGCACAGTTCCTTCGATAGGATATCAAATAGGTTTTAGGACTAATATGATAAGTCGTCTGGCTTCTTCTGTAATAAGACTTATTACATCACATTAAAAAATTCGTTTCATCTGAGCATTAATCATATTTAACGCGCCTCATTTGCTGGATACGACATGAAATAACAGTTTAATATAAATATAGGGTGCCCACAAAAGAATAATACAAATTTAGCTTATTTAAAATGGAATTTGTATGAGTCTTTTGTGGATATCCTGTAGATTAAGTAAGATTATGATTAACAGAGCTATGCGAAGTTAGGTTGGGAATAACTATATTAGGTTAAATAGTGCCCGGTTAGGTTATTCAATTAACTGAATAGTTTAATGATTATTTGTACACTCAAAATAAGATCTTCTAAATTTTGAACTTATAATGTCTCCTTGAGGGTGATGCATTCTCGGGGAAGTGTTACCATATTTTGGGTATCAAAGCTTCTTGTCAGATAATACAATAACTTCTTTAGAAAGAAGAAACAGTCTTGTAAACTTCTTTTTGGAGCGATTTAAGACAATATTTCTATGCATAGAAGGTTGTGGGATGTCGTTGTTTTCTGTGTGTACTGCAGTATCATGGGAATATCATTCGTGAGTGCATATTTTGCCTTTATGCTCTCAGTCCGTGTTTCCAGTTTGCTCTGAATATCAATTGGATTTATTTTCGAGCCAATATCTAATTCGATCACGTGCGCAACTTTTATTATGTTTTATACGATACAGCCCAGTTTGCCTTTGTTCACAAATGGAGACGCTTTCTAAGCAACAACTGCTTCAGGTATAGACAATCCATATGAAAATTAAGACAACTTAGCCACATACACACATACACACACACACCTTCGAACCTAGGTACGCAATGTGGAGTATCTGAGCCTTTGCCTGGATCAGCAAATCAAGCAAATATAACTTATAATTTCGAGGAACTTTCTATTATAAGAATAAACAAAAAATATATCTCACAATTACAAAAATTGAAAACTATTTTTTTCGTAATGATTTCCAATACATAAATTAAACGCAACATCAAATATTTTCATTTAATAATTAATTTGATGAAAGCCTTGAGGCTTCGTTGGCAACTTGACTCTAATGCGTGATGTTGCCAGTGTTCACCATCCTAAACCTTCTAAAATAAATTACGTACAATAGAATACTTAAAATTTATCCTTATTCTGAAGGTGATTTACTACTCACACTTAATACTTAAATTACAATTATATATATGGGTCATGCATATAAAACTAAGGTACGGTAACCATACTTGATAAAATTTTAACTTCATATGGACTGTTCAGAGCTGAAACGCAAATTGAAAGTTGCGTACATCGTGTTTTTTTTTCAGCCAGTCTGAGACAGAGAAATATATCCAAGCCAATAACGATGCTTTTATACTGATGCACGTAAGAACTAAATTAGCTGACGGGGCACCTGAGCGTCACACGACTGGAATTATGTCTGTGCAGAGCAGAAGAGTGTGATATTTTATTCGTATAGCTTAAATTTTATTTATATCATATTTTTATTTTTATGTGCAGTGAGAAGGACTTAAAGAACAAGTAGAAGGTTAACTAGGTTAATTTTATTTTAAGATGGCCATTCAATACTTCCTTGTAAGTTCCAGAAATTTTGCACACAAGTAGTTACATACCTTTTTTACAAGTTTTTATTTTTCCACAGTCTCCATCTTTTTCTTCACCTCGAAACGAGGACCTTTATTCCTTGCTAGTAAAAATGAAGCGCAGAAAGTTCAAACTTTCGGCCCAAAAGACATTTCAGTCCCATGGCCTATTATTTTGCTAAGAAAAAAGGGTGGGGCAAAATATATTGAGTGCCCCTAGTACTGTATATACACACACACACACACACACACACACACAGTATATATAAAATTCTGGACAAGGGCTTGTTCCTAATGAAGCGGCATTTCGACATTTCGAGGCTAATTAAATGACAAACGCTTGAACTAACGTTCCTTAATTAATTACCAGACGTTTCGGGAGAATAGGGTATTAGGGTATCCCGAAACGTTTGGTAATAAATGAATATTAGTTCGAGCGTTTTTCATTTTATTCATTTCTCTCTCTCTCTCTCTCTCTCTATATATATATATATATATATATATTATTTGTTTGTGTGCCGTCCTCTAAAGTACAAAATTGATTTCGTAACTGGAGCGTAACGTGCCTCCAAAATCACGGCAAATCTTTCAATATATTCATTTCCCCTCCAAAAATATTAAAAGGACGAAGTTTGTGAGTGTTTAACTCGTATTATTAATACTTCAGATCCAACAAGATACATTTTAGAATGGTTTTGCGCGGACCTTTTTCTACATTAATGGGAAAGGATATTTTTTAAATGCATTGCAGTGCCACATTTTCGAATGCTAATAATAATTTTGGGGCGTGGCGGGGCGGGGCAGAAATTGGCACAGCGCTCAGGCCCGACTAATGCGACCCATTGATCTAACTACCATATTATTCTTACCAACATCATCGAGAGTCAAATCTCCGACCTCAGGGCTTTGTGAGGTTAATGAAATTCTACTCTGCACCACAGAGATTTTCAAATTATGTTTCTTATGCAAGAGAAATACGAGAATTGGATCAAATTTTATAAAAAGTAAAAAAATAACTAAGCCTGGGAATCGTCTTTATATATATATATACTTTTTTTAAAATATTTTCTTTAGTTTTTTTTTATTTATGAATGTTTAATATTTTCATTTGCATTTATTCGCTTTCATCCGCCATTTTGAATTTCTCAAATTATTCTTTTTGATCTTTCTGCGACTTATTCCATTTTCATCAGATCAAGTGACAGAAATGCGGCTGGTTAATCGAAACCTCAATTTCTGTAATAAATGCAAAACCTCACTTTTTTACTTGGAGGTCAAAATGTGACAATAAAACCCACACGAATAGACGAAGTTTATTTCCACAACAGTTTCGATGCCCACTGTAACAGTGTTGTAACAGTGTTGCTCACACTTTTATACGATATATATGATGGTGATCATCTTAGAAGGCGTTGCCAGTGTCGTAATACTGCTTCCCATCTATCACCGAAGCTAAGCGACATTGGATCTGGGTTGTGGTTGGATGGGAGACCGTCCTCCTCGTAAAAGATTATGTAGCGACCCGTGGTTCGGATCCGGCGTAAAAAGCTGTAGGTGGTCCCCTCCGTCAGTGATCTTTGATTTTACGAAGGGGGTTAAATAATCCCCCATCATTACGTTAATTATTATTCATCTTAAAAATGTGCGCTGCAAAGGTTGTTATAATTTTGTAGTTCATACTTTTAAGTTGGTCACCCTAAATATATATATACAGTGGTGTAGTGCTAAATAAAGAAGTGAGGGAACGCATTTTGAAAGTGTTACTCAGATGCGGGGGGGGGGGGACAATGGCGAGCGCGGCGAGCCCATACAGCTGGGGGTCCGAGGGCATTGTAAGCCCCCCGGGAAATCTTTTGAAATCTGACCAATTTCAGGGATATTTTGAGGTCATATGCACTGGATATTAGGGTATATTCCAAGGTTGAAGATGCAGTATTTCCAGTGTCATTAGATATACGACATCCAGTACGATCAATAAAAATAGCTAACAACTGGAATGATTAACTAAAAAAAAGTTAACAACTGGTACGCCGTGGTGACTGTTTCACTAGATCTTTATAGGCTACCATTGCCTCAGTCGAAGCTAAAAGAAATGAAGCAGTTAATGATTCTTTCTCATATTTCTTCTAGGGGTGGAAATTAAAATTTCATGACGTTAGAGATTTGTAAGTTCGGATTTATTTGAAATAGTGAGGGAACGCCGTTCCGTCTACCAAAAAAAGTAAGGGAACGCCGTTCCCACGCTTTCCCACAGCACTACACCACTGTATATATATATATATAATATATATATATATAGTGGTTGAATTGTAAAATTTTAACAAGGGGATGGTGGTGACTGATGAGGGTGGGTAGGGTAGTTACCAAGGGGATGCCATCCCCCTCATTGCCCCTCAATTCGAGCCATATATATATATATATATATATAAATATATATAGACCTGAAGATGAGGTCGAGGATAACCAGTAGTATAGGGGCAAGAATATTGCGTGTCAAAAAATAGTCTGTTAAAATTTTCTATCCCTTATCACTTGAAACCTTGCTCCCCTCGATGACGTAACCCTACATTCTTGCACCTATACTACTTAACCAAATAAGAGAGAGAGAGAGAGAGAGAGAGAGAGAGAGAGAGAGAGAGAGAGACTACTATCTGCATGATGAGTTACCATTCTACAGGTAAAAATGCAGTCCCTGGACGTGAGGCTGGTTTTCTATTTTATGTCATTCGTCCAACAGAGGGCGTTGGAACGGGCGATAACGTCTCAGCCGGGAAAAATAACTCCCTTTTGAAAGGAGCATCGGGTCGAGCCAGATTACGTGCGGCGACCTCGTCACTGCACCACTTTTCCCATTTCTCAGACTGGCTTGGGACAGTCCTTATCTTGGTTAGGCTAAGTGATAATATGTAAACATAAGCCCTTAACTGACATTTAGAATTCATATTTTAGCTTAAGTTAATTATTTTCAAGTAACAAAAAAAATACAAAAGATATTAATAAGTTTAAACTACAGTATGTACAGTGTACTGTGAGAATATTAATTTATTGTTTGATGGATGTGTAGGAAGATTTTGACCTACTGAAGAAGTTATATTCCAAAATAGTTATGGTGATCATAAAAATGAAACAGATCAAATTGGTTTACATAATTCCTGGTTTACATAATTCTTCATTTTTGATAACATCGTAATGTAGTATTTCAAACGAAAACCAAATTACACGCTTTGTATCTTTCTTAACACTTATGTAAGTTATGTATATATATCTCTGTCTTATGACATCGATGATACTGTATCTTAGATACAAATTGTATTTTGTATCTATATGTTGAACAAAAATATAAACGTATCTTATATCTTGTATTTTTTATAAAAATTTATCTGTATTTTTTCTCTTAAAATGGCATGTTTGATATAAGATACATTTCAGGAATCTCAATCACGGCCATCGTGACTTTTGAAATAAAAATTACGCATCTGCCAACTAATGGGAGTGCCAAATGTATGATGACTAATCTCAAGGGATGAACTACTGCACAAGTGCAGTTATTATTCTATGAGCCGCGATGACGTAGGCAAGATTATCGGAGATCTTGCTGTGGTGAAAGCTGTCTGGATTTCTGCATATATATTTTATTCTAAATAACTGAAGAAAGGTACCTGGTTCGTCTATCGCAGGGGTGTCCAACCTTTTTTCATGAAGGGCCATATTTCAATTAATGACCCACACCGAGGGCCAGTGTGCAAATTTAAGCTAAAATTTTACTTTAAAATTAAATTTTATTGAAATAAAATATGACATTAGGTAATGAATTTTCAGTATCCGCCAGCAGGGATTCATACAAATATTTGGCGGGCCGGACTCTGGCCCGCGGGCCGTATGTTCGACAAACCTTTTCTACCGCCTCGATTGTTATCTAGAGTTAATAATTAATTAATTCAGTGGTGTAGCCAAGGAGGGCATGGGAGGGCAATTGCCCCTCAAAATTCTAGTTCTCCCGGTACCTCAAGAAAAATTGCCGATATCAAACTATTTGTAAATACAAGTAAAACGAAGTTAATGATTTTTAATAATAAACGAAATGTGTATCTTGATGAAATAATTGTTGATGAAATCGCTGTAAAGGAGTGTACTCTAACAAAATTTCCTGGTCTAATGCTAGACAAGAATTTGCAATGGAATGATCATGTAAATTATATCCAAAAAAGATTTTAAGGAGCGTTGCTATAATGTTTAAACTTAGAAATGTACTCCCTTAACAAGTTTCATTAACTCTGTATTATACTCTTGTTCTTCCTTATATAATGTACTGCACCCTTGTTCAGGGAAACTCCGCTAACGCTTTAAACAGCATCTTTGTCATTCTAGTACATTCTTTAAAGAGCTAAAACTACTGAAGCTCGAAGATGTTATCAAACTGGCATATTTATTTATATTAATGAGTGTAAGAACAAAATCATTAATTTGACTTACTTGACTTAAGTCCCGTCGAGCTGCTGCTGGGTTGGGTCCCTTTGACGGCGTCTATACCTCTCCTATGTGTTCCTGTCTCTCGCCATTGTCGCCAGCTCTCTCCAGCTCTTCTCGTCATTATCTTGTTTGAAACTTTTCAGCCATGATGTTCTTGGGCGTCCTCTCGGTCTTGTCCCTCCTTCTCTTGCGTATAGACATCGTTTTGGAATTCTGTACTCCCTCATTCTTTCCACATGCCCGTACCATCTTCTTTGAATATCTTTTACTTTTTCTTCCGCTGTTATTTTCACGTTAGTGCTATTCCTTATTTCCACGTTGGTGATTCTGTCTATCCATCTCGCGTTCCATATCCTTCTTAAGCAATACATCTCAAATGCATTTAGTTTCCTTCTCTCCTTTACCCTTAAAATCCAGCTCTCTGCGCCGTATAATACGGTTGAGAGCACTATTGTTTCATAGAGTCTAACTTTCAGTTGGGTTGTAATTTGATTGTCCTTCCATAATTAGCCTAGTTTGTTCATTACTTCGTATCCCAGTTTTAATCTCTCTGCTATTGTTCTGTATGTATCGTTCTCTTTAGTGAAGTAAGCTTCTAGGTATTTAAATTGACTCACTTGTTCGATTTGCCCTGCTTCCAGTTCCAATCTTTCCTCCTCCTCCTCCTCCTCCTCCTCCTCCTCCTCCTCCTCTCTCCTATGTTCATTACTTTTGTCTTTTCAACGTTTATTGACAGCTTGTATTTGGTACATGTTTCCTCAACTCTTTTAAGCATTTCCCTGGCTTCTTCCTCCCACTCCGCAAGCAATACGATATTATCGGCATAGCTGAGATCTGTGATGCTTTCTCCTCCTATTTTTATCGTTCCTTCGTGTTCCTTTAGCGCTTCCTTCATTACTGCTTCCAGGAGCATTAACTAAGAATGGGTAAATAAATATTTTGTAACTCAAGAAATCCACTTATATCAGACCAGAAATAGATTAAAGCGTGTTATTCTTCAATTTAGATTGGTTTCATCTCAAATATTACCTATTTTCATTAATATACAGTATCCTAATTAATAATTCTTATTCATTGTTTATATATTAATAACAACTATCTGTTTTCGTTTTAATTAAGAGCCCAGTAAAGCCTAAAAATTAAAGGCCAAATTAAATAAATAAATAGTCCAATTTCACGATTATTTATTTTGTTAAAACAAAAACAAAAATTGTAAAATTGCACTTATTTTATGAATAGAAGTTATTCAATTCAATTCAAATTTAAAATAAAATAATTGTAAAAATAAAATACTTTTAAAAGTAGATATAATAATAAATTATATAGACAGAATTATTATAAATTCGTTACATTTATTTCTATCTAAAATATTCATTCCTCACTGTCAGTATTGCTCCCCATCCCTAACGTTAACTTCTTTACCTCGCCAAATTTAGAAGTCTTGCTATGGGCCTGAAATTAAAAATAAATAGCGAACGTCTTAAAGTGGCTCAGAGCCCAGCTTCGAAGTAAAATTTTTGATATTATAAGTTCTGGCTCATATTTACTTACGGCACTCACAAAGAAATTCAAGAATTGAAAACACTTTTTCTTTCGTAAAGCAGTCTAGTAGTGCCTTATTAAATGAAACATTTTACGATATCATAATCGTAAAACCAACGAAAGCGCTTCGTGATTTAAAAAAATAAATCAGAAAAGATTAAGTTATCAAAACCTTTGTTTACACATCAAAACTAATTTTAGGTATGTCATTTAAAATATAATAATTTGAAAATTTAAAAACTCTTTTTCATTATTATGGTCTCCAAACTCAAATTGATAAGAGACGTATCTTGTATTGAGAAAAGTGTCTTAGATATGTATTTTGAATATCTGTAACTTGCCCGTTTCTTAAAAAGTATTTTGTATCTTTGATAGGCAGTAAGCTAGTATCTTGTATTTTGTATAGAACACACATTTATTAATGTATCTTGCCCATCTCTGTTTGTATGCTTAGTATATGTACCAGGGCCGCCGAGAGAGAGGGAACCCGGTTAAATCCCCGGGGATCGGACCTCTAGGGGGCCCTGAAAGAGGGGGGATAAAATCTAAAAATATTAATAAAGCAATTGATTAAATAACAGAGAGGTAATATAATTAATGAACATACATTTTATAGAGATTATCATAGTCAAACTGAAACAGATAAAATATTATCTGCGGTTCACCAATGCCCTAGACCGACTGACAGATCTGGGAACCATTGTAATTGAAAGCCAGTTAGCCCGTACTTTAAATTTCATCAGAATTATTTATCTCTCCTTGAGAGAAGGCAAAGAATTATGAAAATCTTGCAGTAAACAATTGTCTTGCCTGCAATGGACTGGTACTGCATTTGTAAATTGTATGGTGATAGAATTAATATAATTGATATTCATACTGTATGTTTTGAGTAGTGACTAACAGGGCCGTTTCCTGGCATAAACAGACTAAGCGGCCGCTTAGGGCCCCGCTGCTACTAGGAGGCCCCTAGACAGGCTCCCAGGTCATAGCTCAGTGGGCAAGAATAGGAATATAGCTGAAGTTATTATTATTATTATTATTATTATTATTGTCGTATTAATTAAAGTTTTTGTAAGAGACAAATATGATAAAACGGAGACAAACGAAACGTTTTGGTCGTTATGTGTAAATAACTATTGTGAGATCTTATTTCTATATTATTTAACTTTATTCTTACTATATGCTTATACTTTCCTAAATACTTAATTTTTCTAGTATTGTAAAGCATTATTTCACTAATTTAATAATTATTAAGAGATTTTGTAACACTTTAAAACCTAGGATTATTTTCGTTATGTTTTCAAGTTTATTAATTCTTTTCTCATCTTTTTCAGATAATGTGAATTTTGTTGGTAAAACCTAAATGGTCTGATTATTTGAATGTATTTGATTAACGTTACAATTATAACAATTATTATTATTATTATTATTATTATTATTATTATTATTATTATTATTATCATCATCATTATTATCATGATTATTATTATTTAGCAGATTAGTTGTGGTTAACTAGATGTGACTTCGTGCATCTTGGAAAATGAAACGACATTATCCATCAGGAGCTGAAAAAACGGAAAAGAAGAAAATAGAGGAGGAGCAACTTTCCAGTAGCACATGTGAGATGTGCCACTTGTATATTCTTATGATTACAGTTCAGGCAACTAGGTTAGGTAGACCATCAAGCTAGGCAAGTGCTCAGGAATCGTGTAGAGTAAGCTAGTCTCTATAATATTTATAATATTTCGAAATGTGAAATTTAATGGATCACATCACCTCAAATTCTGTTCACACAGATCAATTATCAAACAAGATAAGAAAGAGTATTTTAGCAAAAATTAACAGAATATGTAATGTTATGTTCTTCTCAGGAGCACTACACTGAAATATTTGGAAAAGCCATCCTCAGCAAGCCTGATGAGCATCATGAGCCAACAGGCCATCCTCTATGCAACCTCAAACACCAGTAGAAGTAGAGCCTGATGAACCAACAAGTGGTCCATCTTCTGTTCAGCTTCAAACACACACACAGGCATTTTCTACTGAGCAACAAGAACCAAGATCTGCTCCACCGCTTGATCCGTATGACTGGCCAGTTGTCCTGTCAGATGCCTTGAAGACAGATCTGGTGTCTCGAGGACCATTTCAAATCAGTCCAGATTTCACATTCCCTAAAAGAGAGGACGGTAGAAGCGTCATCACCATTACATGTACAGAACATTAATTAATGGGGAAAAAATAAAGCGAAGCTGGCTGATGTACTCTAGAAGGAATGATGCTCTTTATTGCTTCTGCTGCAAGGTGTTTTCAAGGAAGTCGTACAACTAATTATGGATGGACTTTCAGACTGATAAACATTGGTTCGCTTCTGAAAGGCCATGAAATAGTTCAGAACATGCAGATAACATGGCAACATGGAAGGATCTGGAACTGCGGCTAAAAACTGGGAGGACCATTGACCAAACTGAAATGTCATTAATGGAGGTAGAGCGAAGACGCTGGCGAGATGTTCTCACACGTCTTGTAAGTATAATCCAATCACTGGCAGAGAGAAACCTTGCTTTCAGGGGGTCTTCCTCTACATTGCACAATCGAGACAATGGCAACTTCTTGAAGGAGGTTGAGGGAGGTTTTCTGTTTGTCTTCTGAAAGTACATATTTGTTGTTTTGGACATAAATGTTTCATTAAAATTGTTTCATAATTGTTTTTTATTAACACAGCCACTTTTTGTATGTGTGTGCTGAGGTGATGTAGTAAGGCGTGAGTTGGTGGATGGAGGGGGTGGGGCCTCAAATGGGTATACTGCTTAGGGCCCCCTAATGGTTAGAAACGGCCCTGAGTGACTTGGACATATAATCAGTTTGCTTGTTATGTACACGAAAAAACATTCATAATAAAATACTGAGTAAACAGGGGAGCCCATATACCAATCCTTCCCCGGGCCTGTGGTAGCTCTCGCCGGCCCTGATATGTACACATATACATATCACATGAACAACTTTTGGATAGTTTGTAGATTTTATAATTTAATTTAGTTACCTAAAAGAATTTACATTTTCTTTGGTTAAAAAATCATTACCATTTTCTTTAAACTAGATGTATAACTATAGTAGAATAAATTCCCCTATCTTTAAGACTTGACTCTCTCTCTCTCTCTCTCTCTCTCTCTCTTATATATATATATATATATATATATATATATATATATTATATATATATATATATATATATATATATATATACAGGGTGGTGTTTCAGAAGTTCTTTTGCATGTTTTGACCGTGATTTTTAGGTGCCATCATGATGACAAATCAGATTTTTTTTCAGACATTTAAACTTTACTGGCAGTTGTCATAGTATTAGTAGCGCTATTTCCAATAACATCTATTATCTTTACAAAACACTTTAGGTATGATAGTTTTGTGCTACACTATATAATATTATACGAAGGGAGGTAGTATTAAATAAGGATAAATTACAAGCATTGCTTTACCAGTTCATAAGTTTGTATTTATTGCTATTAAATAGTTTGTGTGTATATATATATATATATATATATATATATATGTGTGTGTGTGTGTGTGTGTGTGTGTGTGTGTATTAGGTATGAAATATTAAGCAGCATTAGTTGTCATCTTTTATAGGTCCATATAGTACTTTTTGTCATCGTGCTTTTCTAAAGCATGGCCCCTTGGCCCCTCCTTCCTACATTAACAAAAATACCGCCAAGAAGGGGATTAATATTACTTTTGAAAACATTTTTATAAAGATAGTTATCAATCAGCGGGTAGGGTACCACGTAAAAGAGCTCTGCCGAGTACCACAGGTTGAGAATCATTGGTATACAGTATTTACCGAAGTGCGAGTACAGTACAACCAGTTAACATTGACGAAATAGGTTCAGAAGACGAAAGAAATAACTTCTTGTTCCATTTCTTTTGCGATTTTTCTTAAACTGATACGACGCCATAGTAAAAGAATTCATTTGTAATCAAATGACAAGGATGTATTCTTTAAATTTATTCTTGAGAAAACTTGACTTTTTCATTTTAATACTTTCTTTCGTAGTTTTAAGTTCACTTTTTAATTATTCGTTCAACGTCATTATAGAAAATAGTCATAGAATCTTAAAGATTTGTAAAAATCATAAAAAAAATTACGAATTGGTATAATAATCTTGTTTTTCTTTGGCCGTTTTATCATTTTTATGACATCATTAACATTATTAATATCATTAACATCATTAACATTTCAAAACGAAGCTCACTCATAAAATTTTGAACAATTTTTATATGTTAACTAATTAACCTTTTAATCTATAAAATTGTCAGACTTTCTTTAGAAACTTTTAAAAGCTGTTAATTAGACGTTTCCCAATTAACTCTTTTAAAGAAGGTTCGAAAGTTTAATGAAAAATATCATTATAAAAACTTTTAATAATTATTTTGTATTTACTATTAATTAATTATTAAAAAAAAAACCAAATCTTCGTAAGAAAACGAGGAAAAAAACAAGTTAGAAAAACAAGGTAGCAGAAAACAAATTAGGAAAACAAGATAGAAAACAGGGTAGCAGAAAACAAGGTAGAAAAACAAGGTAGCAGAAAACAAGATAGAAAAACAAGGTAGCAGAAAACAAGGTAGAAAAACAAGGCAGCAGAAAACAAGGTAGAAGAACAAGGTAACAGAAAACATGAAAAATAGCCCAAAATGCCTCTACACGTTTGTTTTCCTATCTATTTTTGAAACTTTAAATTTTTACTACTAAACTTGCGATGTTATTGTTTGAATTACAAGAAAAGTTACCCAATTTGCTGAAAGTAAAAATTAAAGGAAGCGTTTTACATTTTCTTAAAATTAACCTTCAAAAGAGTCCAATTAACTTTTAGATGCAAAATAATTCTTCATCGAACTTCTCCCGAGTTCAAAAAAAAAAAAAAATATTTTGTTTACATTTGTAGATGTAAAGTCTGAATCTCGTTTTCTCACGAAATGTGTCAAAGAAAGGAACTTTCTTGTCAAAAATTTACGAGTTAATTTATCATAAATATGTTACTCGCAGTTAAATCATTTTTAGAACGTTCCTAAAAATTGGTTCGTAATTCTATTTATTTGTAGTCACGTTCGCTATTTTCATAATATCAAAAAGGATATGTTGGTTCACGTTCGACTTCATTCATTAGAAAGGGGGTAAATTTAAACGAATTCTGCCACATCGCGATGTTTATTTGAGTCTGTTTTTCTACTCGAGACATGGATGCACGTTTTTCCTTCAAAGGCGACCTTTTAGACATAAGAGTAACTAATTAACTTGCTTATTTCCCTCGTTTCAGCGATGAAGGAGTTTGTTTTTTTACTTAATTTCACTTTATGAGTTTTAGAAACAAGATATCACAAGTCTTCAGTGTAAAGGATTCACGGGGAGCTTTTTGAAGGCCGTTTATAAAGACTGTATTTGCTTATACTCGTGTGTGGTGTGTGTGTGTGTGAAAATGAACAATGAATAATGCCTTCATTCATATAATTCTGATGATACTTCGTAATATTTATACAAGCCTTATATTTTTATTCATATATTCATTTTTACATATCAAGTCCAAAATCGTATCACGCTGACACGAGTTTGGATAAAACTTTGATTTGCTTTCTATTTTATAATTGGTGAATTATTTCTTTGTAAACTACGTAATCAGTTTGTATAAAACCCAAAATCGTATAACGCTGACACAAGTTTGGATACATTTTTTATTTGTTTTCTATTTTATAATTGGGTAACTATTTCTGTTTAAACAACTTAATCATTTTCGTAGACTTAGCTTAATAATGTAATCTTGTTCATTTTTTTGTATACATTCTCTCTTCGTTGTAAAAGATGAAGTCATGTCCTGCTTAACGTTTAATTTTTAATCTTAAGCCTTTCAATTTGGCCCATGTGCATGTTTGTTTGTAATTCGTGATGGGAAGGCATATTTCAATTTCCATTTTTAGTTAACTCGGCGGATCATGATAACATCAGATCTGTCGATATGCGGTTTAAAAAATGAAAAAAATATGGCTTCCTCTTGCTTAGCAATCTAGACATTGATACGGCAAAAATATTTGTTTTGTCTTTAAATATTTTGCAAAGTAAATCAGCCTATGAAGAATAAAACAGATCAGCATTAAATAATAATGAGGTAAGAAAAAAAATTGGATATAAAAAACCCATAAAATTTCTCCAATGTTCATTCTGACTAGACTTAGAGGCTGAGCGTTACCTGTAACATTTTAGCAGTAAAATATAGTAAGAAATATCTTTGTCTTCTCCTTCGAGCCTTGTTCTCTTCAAAGAATTTAGTCTTAAATAGAGAGAAATAATTTCCCGATAATAAGAAGAATCGGGAAACCTTCAGAGAACTTAGTCGTAAATAGAGAAAAATAATTTCCCGATACGTTATAAGAAGAAATCGGAGCGTAGTATAGAAGAAAACTACCGCGATTCCCTATACGGTATCAGCTACTCCAGAGTAACAACCCGTTGCTGCCACCTAACCAGAACCCCCGTCAACTTCGAACCGACCAAGGCCATAGACGGAGGGGTTAACATATAATATATATATATATATATATATACACTGTATATATGTAATAATGACTGCAGACATTAATAACAACATCGTATCGTGTTTCGAAAATGACAAAAAGGTAAGCAAAACCTATCAAATGAAGGTGACTCAGAAAAATCCCAAAACAACATTGAAACTATTCAGTTAAGCGGAAGACAACAATATGAAGTTCAATGAAGAACAATACCAACTTATAGCATGTGGTAACAACAAAGAATTACAAAATAAAGGATACAAAACACAGCAAACCAAACAGATAACACCAAACACACAAATCAGGGATTTTGGAGTAATAATATCAACGGATGCAAAATTCAAAGAACACTGTAACATTCAAATTACAAACGCTCGAAAAATAATGGGAATCATCTGGAGGAGCTTCCGCAGCAGAAAAGCAAACATCATACTAAAATTATGGAAGCGTCTAGTCCTACCAATAACTGAGTATTATATTGCTCAGTATTCACAAGCCCGTACAGAAACGAGACATTGCAAACATAGAAGCCATAGAAAGGACTTTTACGTCTAAGATAGAGGAAACGAAAGATGAACTACTGGTCTCGACTACAATATCTGAAACTCTACTCCCTGGAAAGAAGGCGCGATTCGGTCTACAATAATATACTTATGGAAAATACTCGAAGGTTGTGTTCCAAATTTTAGAAATGAAATAGAAACACTGAAATGAGAGAAGAGGCAGATACTGTACTATTGGAGTTACGGTGGAACAGGGGACCATGAAAACGAAGATGCAAAATACACATAAAGTACGAGACACAAAACTTTTTAACGTGTGCTACCAAAAGGATTGAGGAATCTCCAGCACACCATCCTGAATAATTTTTAAAAAACATCTGGACAGGTTCATGCGCAAAGTCTCTGACCCACCCATGCGTAGGTGGCTACGAGGGAAGGACGAGAGCAGAAATCAATTCTCTCTTTCACCAAATCCTGTAAATCAGGTGGGATGCTGCTGAGGACTCGACCGCAAGTCGATGCTGAACCCTTATTCGAAATCATCATGAGTAATTATTATACTGTATATATCTGCTATATACTAGGACTTGTTGTATTTACCATAATTATAAGTAACAAAACATTATAAAATTTGCCCTGCAAAGTTCCAAAATAGCCCCTAAAAGCTGCAAATATCGCAAAATTTGATTTTATGTAGCGTGACAGATTTAAAAGTAGCCCAATTTGTACCCTTTCGTACGTTTATTTTTGTCCACTTGTCATATGCGTACACGGCAAACTGGAAACTATAAAGTCAGAGATACAGTTTTATATTTTATTGTGGAAAGTGGCTATATTTTTATGTCTTTTTCATAAAATGGGACGTCTGGCTGTCTCGGCTACAAGTTGTCGAGACACAGAGAAACAAACTGAAAAAGAGAGAGGGGTCCGGGAAAAGTGAGACATAAGGGAACCCTATTTATTACGTCACATTTAATAGTTTTCAAAGGGTTACAAAAACGCGTAGTCAGTTTTACATGAAGAAAGTGTCCACTATGTTTATAACTATACTGTGTCTTATATTCCTTTGGGCTACTTCATAGCCAGTGTTGTAACCGCTTCCCATGGATGAGCGAAGTTAACCGACATTGAGTCGACAGAGAGTAGCTGGATGGAAGACCGTCCTCCGCGTTCAAGATGACCTAGCGACCCGTGGTTAAGATCCCACGTGAAGCTGTAGATCCTCTCCGTCATATGACCTTTGATTTTGCGAATGACGTTAAACAAACCCCATCATTTATATTTTTATATTTTTCTCAACTTCATCTAATCATCATTTGGTGGTAACCAGAATGAATGAAATTAGACTATTACTTTTATTATGACTCATAATCTGGTGCTGAATATAAATAAATAATTTAAAAAGTCATTACGAATACCCACAATGATATAATTTCTAACTCATTGCCTGCCCAAGTCTAATATGTCATCCAGAGAGATGCCTCACCTTAGCAAGACTCCTCCCTTTTTTCTCATTGGCTAAGTGAAGTATTTGACGATGACGTCATAAATGTTTCATCCATTTCGATGGTGAGAAATTAAAATTGAAAGATTCTTTGCAATTTAAACAATAAAAGCTAAGTAGACACTGAGGCACGAGGGCACTTTACCCGCGGTCAGGCCATTCCCTGGTATCAAGTAATCTCTTCCTCCACGAGAGAGAGGTTACGTCTCTTACCACAAGATGGGGGCGAAACCACCTCTGCAGTGAACGGTTTTCTTCAGTCTCCGTATTAACATCAATCTACAGTTACTGTGATATAGGTGGTAAAGCGCATGAAGGAGGACACGACAAAGGACTAAATGTCGTTATGGTTCACTGTATAATGTGTATATATAACTACATAGTTGTAGCATTGCGCTGTTACCGTGTTCGACCCGTATTCCAGTTATTCCTGAAAACAGAGGAATATCTAAATATCTCATCACGCGCTGCACCATCCAACACCAAAGTCGAAGGACGCAAAATAGACCAACCAACCAACCAACCAACACTGACGTCGTGAGGAAAGGTCTGACCATGAGAAGAGGTTGTTGACTGTAACAAGGAAATGAAATACGTCTTGATGTGACCGTAGATTTTATTCAAAGATTTGGGTAATTTTACATTTGGTTTCTGTAACTTTTATTTTTTATAATTTTACAGCTAATTTTATCAGGATTAATTTTTTACTGTAAATACGTAATCAATAAATCAATGTTCAGAATGACTGGTGTTTGCCGTGTCCAAAAGATCTTCTCCATATCAAATACAGCAAAGCTAATTTATTTTTGCAGTTTTTAATCAGTGAAGCATTTCATTTGTCCAGAACTGCTATCGAATGTTATTACTTTATAATTGTTAGAGGGGGGGGGGGTAGGTAGGAGGGGTACTGAAAACTGATTCATACTGAGCTCTTAATATTTCAGATATTGCTTTCAAATCATCAGTCAGTGCCTTATTTTCTTTCCTTAGCGGCCGGAGAGTCACGTAATTTTTTGTTTTCCTTTTCGCCATCATGCATGGCGTATGAAATGTCGCGCAGGTAGGTAATTTAACCATGTTCAGGGGTACGGGGGGGAGGGGCGATTCGTTGGTTCACCAGGATGCCTATGTGAATGGACGTGTTTACGCTTTTCTTTCTACCGTTTCTTCTCTTTACGACGTCAACAAAATGAATTATGTAATTTTAAATTTTAATTATTAGGATAATAATGAATAAATATTAATTTAAATAGTGGTTAATAACTAACAAAATTGGAGTCAATAAATTACTTCAGTTATGCCCCAATAATAATTAATCACCTTAAGCATTGCTTCATTTCTTCAGTAAACAGTTTCATCATCTTATAAACTTGCTTTCAAATGTGTACATTTCACTGTAACGCAGAAAGCACGATAATATGCCGAGTGCGGAACGATACGAGGTCAGTGTTGCAGCGTATGTTGTCGGGTGGACGTGTGCTCTGAATCGCTTCAAGAACGGTGACTCGACTCAATATCGATAAACATTGGACATCGTAAGGGGGTTATCACACTAAAAGTTTAGAATTAGTGATGAAACATTAAAATTTCTTAAAATTCTTAGTAATTTTTAAAAAAGAAAACGTTATTTGAAAATACTAAGGAATGTTAAGACACTTAAATAAGTTATAATTGCAGCCTATTATTGTCAATTGCAGACGTTAATTCTTTGAACGAAACTGGTCTATTATAACGTGTCCTCATATAGAAAGCAAAGGAAATTATGTATTTGTTCGTGCGTGGAATAAAAGTGTATAAGTGCTAAGCGGTATTTGCAGTTAAGGGGTCGTTTAAAGATTCAGCGAATATAATTCACTCAGTTCTTGTTATGTACACCCAAACCCGCGTGTGTGTGTGTGTGTGTATGTGTGTGTGTTAGCAACAATACGTCATCGCGGCAATCTTTAGGATACATGCGACACGAACGTGTGGGTAGTGCTTATTTGGTTTTGAAAAATCATGAAATATAAAAAAATATTACTGAACCCTCGGCTAGGCTAATGTTAGGTTAGATTAATTTGATCTAGTTATTTACATTAGTTTGACTGTCACCATCCATAACTAAAAATGCGAAAATGACGTGGTTTTGTAAAGTAGCCAAACTCGTGTGTGTGTGTGTGTGTGTTTTATATAAAAGAAAATGTAACTTTAATTGGGTATAACTGTTATTATTTTTATTATTAAAAACATATATTTATTATTAAAAAATTAAAATAAAAAAAAAGAGCCTCAGTGAAATATACAATTCGTTAGAAAGAAGTTAATTCTTCTTTTAGTAAGTACAAAGAAGTCAATGAATTTTTTTTTTCTTTTAATATATCAAAACATCAAATTTTAGATTGATTTCAAATGTTTGAATATTATTAGAATTGTCAAGTTACTTCAGTAATTTCATTGTCAGGCTTTTTCTCGTGATCAATTTTTACGTCGAGACCCCTAAAGGGAAAGGTGTTTATTGCGTAGCCAGGATAATGGGAGTTACATCCTTCTTTCGTGCAATTAAATTGGTAATACAGCGTTAGCCCTTCCGCTGTTAAAAGGCTTCGTCTTCGTAGACATTTATGCTTTAGGGGCGGCTGGTTCGTCTCCTTCTTAACAGCAAAGGTCATGTGACGGAGGGGACCTACACCTTTACTTGGGTTTCGAACTATCTGAGGGGTTGTTACATTAACTGAACGCAAAGAACGGTCCCCCATCCAACTATCCAGATTCAAATAGGCTTAACTTTGCTAATGGATGTAATCACGCCGGAGGCTGTTGTGGAAAAATCCAGTCATTGCTTTGGTTAGTCATATTTACAAGTTAATATACAGATTTTAAAATTGCATATTATATAATTTTATGATATATATATATATATATATATATATATATATATATATATATATATATATATATATATATATATGCGCCTCGGTGGTGTAGTAGTTAGCGTCGCTGACTACGAATCCATCGGCCTCTGGATCGAGACCCAGTGACTGCAGGCAGCGAGCAGCAAAACCCAGCTGTTCATCCTTCCACACAATAAAGAAATTGGTTGGTAGATAAGTGGGTAGCCTAGTGGTTAAGACGCAGGGCTGCTAGTGGGGCGTGGTTCTGATTCCACGTTAAAATGTAGGTCTAAGGTGGAGTGACAAGCTTGACCTTCGTCGGAATGAACAATTCGGACGAAAGCTTAACCAAGGTATATCACGCGTGACTGTGGCATTCAGGTAAATAAGAGACCGCAAAGATGGAGTATAGATGGATTCACCTTTAAGCCCGATGGTTACTGGCATTTAAAGGTTATATATATGAGATGAATTTCACAATTAAACACCTCGTCAGTGAATGAAGGGAGAAGGCGAGATGCCGAAAATATATATAACCGGACGGAAAAACAAAAAGATTAGCACATAATTAACAAGAGCTAATGAGAGGCAAAAGGAATTTTAACAAGATATTGTCAATTTTATACATTCCCGCACTGTTATTGAAATTATTTTTAAAATGGATAAATGCACATTCTAGAATATTCCTTTCAATTATATCTCTGTTTTTAACGAGCGCTTTAGAACTATCCCACTTGGTACTATGATTACATCTCTACATATGGTTAAACAGTGCATTAGAATTATTTGCTGTTCTACACCCATATTTATGCGGTTTTACCCGTTTGGCCTATATATACTGAGTTACATTGTATACATCCGATCGAATACACACAACCAACCACATTATCTGGGCTATTCTATATTAGGCGTGATTTAACAGTATTATTATACTTAAAGACTACATTAATACCAATTGCTTTAAGTAAAGTCGGAAGATATTGAAAATTAATATGGTAAGGTACCTTTGGTTAGCTTCCGCCCGAATTGTTCATTCTGACGAAAGTCAAGCTTTTCACTTCACCTTAGACCTACAGTTTAACATGGAATCCGAACCACGCCCCACCAGCAGTCCAGCGTCTTAACGACTAGGCCACCCATTTATCTACCAACCACTTTCTTTATTGTGTGGAAGGATGAACAGCTAGGTTTTGCTGCGTGCCGGCTGCCGTTACCGGGTCTCGAACCTGGGGCCGATGATTCGTAATCACCGACGCTAACTACTACACCACCGAGGCGCCTACCGAGGTAGGCTAAGGATATTTCACGCTCAAATTCCTTTACAGTTACACTATTATAATATCTATTCTTGGCTTTCCTAAGGCAGTTATCTAAAAATGGAATAAGTTAACATAATTTAGTACCAATATTCATGATATTGCATAACTCGGAATCTAAAAATTCAGGACTGACAACTCTCAATGCTCTAAGAAACATAGCAGAGAAAATAGAAGATTTAATCGAGGGATGATGGTCAGAATAAAAATGCACGTCAGAGCTATTATTTATTAGTAGGAGTAGTATAGCCGCAAAAGGGGAGAGTGCAAGAATGTTGCAAGTGATGACGTAATGTTGCAAAGGGGATGGGGTTGTTGCAAATGGGGGTGGGGGTTGTTGCAAAGGGGAGGGGGGTTGCAAAAAAAAGAAAAAAAAAGAAAAAAATTCCCCCAAAGGGGGGATGCTGCAGGTGCAACAAGGAAAACTTGGAGGCGGCGTTATCCCCCAAGAGAAAGGAGAGAAAGGAGGAGGAGAGGTGTTCACCTGGCAGGAGCCAAGTGCACATTAAGACTTCAGCCGAGTAGGCGTTGTTTTATAGGCTCCTAATCAGCCAGTTGGCTGTAAATGGCTTGAGTTGCCAGATACCGCGATACCATTGTATACATTATTATAGACTCCTAATCAGCCAGTTGGCTGTAAATGGCTTGAGTTGCCAGATACCTCTTTTTAGCAGTATTATTGTATACATTATTATAGACGCCTAATCAGCCAGTTGGCTGTAAATGGCTTGAGTTGCCAGATACCTCTTTTTAGCAGTATTATTGTATACATTATTATATGCGCATAATCAGCCAGTTGGCTGTAAATGGCTTGAGTTGCCAGATACCATTGTATACATTATTATAGACTCCTAATCAGCCAGTTGGCTGTAAATGGCTTGAGTTGCCAGATAGCGCCATGTATTCTCTAATCGAAGACTGAGTTGCCAGATACCATTGTATACATTATTATAGACTCCTAATCAGCCAGTTGGCTTAGAAGGCTTAAATGTTGCCAGATACCGCAATACCACTGTATACATTATTTTATTTCTTAAAAGAATACCGGTAGTAGGTTTAGAAGGCATAACAATTAAGTAAAACAACATTGCATCATTCTGTTTATTATAAATATATAGAAAATAAATATACATTTCAATTGAGGAATATGCATATAACAGTACAGGAAATATATACACACAATTATGGATATATATAAAATAAAATATACATTTCAAATAAATATACACTTCAATAGAAATATGTACATAACAGTACAGGAGAAATATCACGCAAAATATATATATAAACACAAATCAATAGAAATATGCGTATAATCAGTACAGGAGAAATGTCAAGCAAAATATATATATATAAATACAATTCACTTTTTTTTCAAAATACTAAACTCGGTCTTAATCGAGTTTACAATTACATCATTATTGCTCTGCATTACGCAGTATATGCGGCTTAATAATATTTCACCGCTTAAAGTATAGGGAAACCTGTACTCGATATGAAGGGCTTTCATATCGTTCAGTACTATTTTTGTTCCCACTTTACAACCGGCTGGTAAGTCATCTTTAAATACGTCTAGAATACAATCAAAAGCACGCACAAAGAGTTCATCGTTAGCTACATTATTAAACAAGTTTATAAACACGCTTTTCCAATCGAGGGTTTATTTCTACCGACTCGAGCTTTTCAATCGTGAACTCACTCAACATAGCGGCAATTGAAATAATCTTCTAAATCGTTACGACAACTGCGCGTTATATAAAGAAATAGTTCTTCAGGGTGAACGGTGTAGGTGAGCTCAGCCTTGTACCGATCAATTGCTTTGTACTAAAGTTCATGGTATTTCAAAGAGAACTTTTTAAATAAACGTCCAGCTCTAGACCATTCTCACCAGCCCTACACTCGGTAAACCCATCGAGCAGAGCGGTGTAGGCGTATTCAAGTACTGTATCAAAATAAAGCATGTCCGTAACACGCGCGTCTAATATAGGTTTCAGTTTACGGAATCCGACGATTTCAAACATTCTGTCGAGGATGAAACGGTTTCGCGTAGGAACAAGAGCGTTATTATCAGAAGCATTCTTCCACATCAGCCGTATATCAATGCACGGCCGATCGTTATTTATACACAACGTACATACAACGGCGTATGAGGGTGCGTCACTAATCTGCTCTCTTCTTGTACCTACGTTAGCAGGTATTTTATAACGATCTTCACTCCACTTCTCACAATCACAAAGATTCTATTCATCTCCTCGATACTTAAATAAACCCGTTTGTTTGTCGGTCTACATTCCGTTTCCAGTACATAGCTAATGGTACCGGAATTACGCCTGAACACGCGCAACGATTTCGTCAAGGACACATCGTACGAGGCGTTGAGAATGCTGCTCAAAGGAAGTTCCATCGTATTCGAGGAGCGCACGTCCACTCGGCTCAAGCTCTGAGATAACTATGAGCCGTGTGAGGCACGCAGGTAGGCAGGAATGGTTCGACGGGTGGCTGACTCGATGATACGTGAATGGGCTTGTTCGTATGACCGCGAGTCGAATTGTTGTACAATGTACATATTTCGGTACAAGAATATCACTACCAGCCTACGCACCAGACAGTTTGGATAAGAACTAGGAACATTTTATGTTTTACTAAACATCTCCACACTCCGGCGCACTATTTGAGAGGAACATATGTTCATATTTTTCCTTTCTGCCCATCAAACGATACTCGTCTCTAAACTCTGTTAAAAATTCACGCAGGGCACTAGCCACAACCTCACTACGAACCTCATCATGATATACGTTAATATAGTGATAAAAATACTTAAGATTGTCCATGATCACGAGATTCACATTTTCAATCGTAGGGTATGAGTAATCGACATGGTGTAGCATGACGTAATACCGCTTGTCACACCACCCATCAGCAAGACTCTATCCATACCTGCTGCTTCTCTTCTGCACGCGTTGTTTCTTTTACTTCACGGTGTATGTGAGACTTTATAAAGTTTAGTTCTGCAGTATACTTCACACATCGTCTGTGCAACGAAAGCCTTCAACGGTCTCACCAGAACATCCGTAGAGTATTTGTACATCTTGGAACTTCGCACAATCCAATGTGTTTTTAAAAGAGGCATAGGAGGGAGGAATAGGAAGTTTTTCGGTATCCACCACATCCTGGCACTTTACTGAATACCATTTCGTAAACGTTGTACAAGCAATATTAAAGGTAGCCATTTGAATACACGTCTGATCTGAATACACGTCTGATCTCTCGGGCTTACTGCGGTCGACTGACCACGCAGGGATTCCCAGATAGTAGCATGACACGGTATTACAGTGGGCGGAGCTTAGAACTTTCACCTGCACACACCACACACACACACACACACACACACACACACACACACACACACAAAGGAGAAAGTGAAACGCTATTTGAAACATGATTTATTTAACAAACGAGATATTCAAGTTATATATATTTACAAATACGATTTAATAAACGAGATAGTCAAGTTATATATATATATTTACAAATACGTGTAATAAATCAATTTTACAAATACGATTTAATAAACGAGATATTCAAGTTATATATATATATTTACAAATAGATACGATTATATACAAGACGTGTGAGTTAGAAGCATCATTGGTATCCAAAGGGTACGGTATCATAGGTACCAGGTAACTGGTAACGTTTCCTATAGGTGTTACGGCACACCATCGTACCCCTAAGTTCCTTCACGCCCCCCAGCTTCTGCGCCCGAAAATTGTGGGTGCCTACAATTAGTTGGGGAGGTTGTTCATCCAAACATACTAGATCCTTCAACGACTCAAAGTTAACAACCTCTCGATTCGCATGGTTGAGCGTAATACCCTTTGCCTTCACGATATATTTCATTTCCTCCCCCACCCTGACCCGTACCCCATAAGTCTTAGGTCCTGTTGAGGCAAAAGAGTCGGCGTATGCGTTGTCCCCATACTCATCCTTGATCTCATCAGTGAGCTCACCGAGGAACTCCCCAATAGTGGGCATGTATTCACCCTCCCTCTCTGTGAATATCACGCTATCTGTATCGGCATACAATACTCTCCGCCCAAGAGAATGCAATAGACCCCAAAGTTTTATACGGGCGTAGGCTGTTGTGAGCTGGCCACAGGTATGTTTGTAACCCTTGAGGTATCTGTGGCAAATTCAGTGTTGTTGTACTTTATTACGTAAGTATTACCTACATTTACGATCTCCATGACCTCTTTATCGGGGGCATTGGCATAATCCCAGACATCGCTATAACTTTGTGCCAAATGAATGCTCCCTCTGCCGGTATTCTGCGCAAATTTTCCCCATAGACTGTTTAGACACAACTTTGCACTAAAGCGCTTGCCAGGATTCTTTACAATTTGGACACGATCAAGTTGTATACCTTCGCGGTCGCGGTAACGTTGAATATAGGCAGACTTTTCATCTTCGGTATCAACTCCTCGCGGATACCCTGATGCCTCAACCTTATCCTTCAAAAAGGTGTTTATATATGGTGTGAAAAGGTTGGGTAGCTTCTGAAACCTCCACACCTCATGTATCTTCAGTATTCTATAACCATGGCGTACGGCTAGGGCCAACTCAGGACTTGTATATACGCCTCTGATCTTACGCTGGTGGGGTATATGGTTACATTCGCCGTTATCCTCTTCCGCGCACTTCACGCACAGGGGAAACATGAGCTTGTCGTCGATAACGACAGGTAAGATCGGCATCCATAAATTGCGTGGGGGGAGTACGTCTACGAAAGAGAGCCCAAAGTAACGATCATTCAAATTTTTTGAAAATTCATTGATGGAGGGTAGGCTAGGTCCCACCAGTTTCTCAGGAGCGCCCACGGGGTACGGATTGCTCTTCATCACGTATGGGTATAAAGAACAGAAATCGTAGTAATGGAGTTTCACGCCCTCCGTAGGTGGAAAGTATAGTCTGAAAGGATTTGTACGTCCTCCAAACAAGCTATCACCACATTTGAGAGGATCCAGCACCATTGAGCGCTTGATCGTTTTTATTTCCTCACGGTACACCTCGTCTGTCTCCATCCGTGCATCATATTCATGCTCCCACAAGACTTTGTGAGTGAACTGTGATCCTATAAGTTGATCGCGGGTGCGGGTCGATGCAAGACAGTCGGCAGGAGACCTACCGTGGATATCTCCGGTGATTCCGCACTCAGGACGGGGGCATCCATGCCACCAGCAACCGTTAAAGGAGTACACAGTCTTCACACCAGTGACACGGTTTTCACTTAACCCATCAACCCAAAAAACACGTCCATTAATCTTAATGGGTACTTCACCCGTGATTGCGGGCGTGCTTTATGTATAAACCTGTCTGTTGCTGTAGGTGTTTGAGCCAGTAAATAGCCTTGTGCCCGTAACTGCGGGGATTGTTTCGGTGAATAATGGCTAAGGTGTCTTTCGGCATGAAGTTATTCTTGAACACCGTAAAACATAATGATGCGATGGTGGTTGCGACTTGCAGTGGATCGCATTTGAAACGGGCTATGTACATCCTTCTAAAGGCCTGGAAACATACTCTAAGCACGCGCACATCATTCACGCAATAACGCTCACATTCATCAGCTATATTATAAGGGTTACTTTCATTAAAACTGTCGTAGTATCGATCAAAGTCTTCACGTTCATCCATACAGTCAAAATAATGTTTGGGGGGTGGTGGGCCTACGTATTTTAAAGTCTCGCTGGTGGAAAGTGTAAGGGAAGTATCCTTTGGAAACTTCAGCTGCTACTCCCATCACCTTGGGTAGCTTTGCTAATTTACAAGGTGTGAATAATAAAGTATCTTTAAATTGTACATTGCCTCTTATCTGCATCTGTATTAATTTGTTGCCTCTTTTCAATGGATCACCTATAAATACCTCAGAGGATTCGTGTTCAAGCAACTCCTTATAAAGGAACTGCGTGTCAAACTTTGCCCGGTTATGGGCGAGAATATACACAGTCATTTTTTTGAACTTGTCGGCTAACTTGACAATATATGACACAAATAGTTTCACAGGACTATCGCTGACATTCGTTTTAAAAACGTTTGTCCGTTTACCACATTTGGGGCACTCGTCACATTCGATATCCATACACTCATCACAGATAGTCTGGCTCACAAGTAAATGTGGAATTACCTCTTTGGTTTCAGCGTTCGTATATGTTTCTATATCGTAGTATACAGTTATACAAGGGTTATTTTTAGGCTTAGCATCTTTCATATAACATACATGCTTTACTCCATCCGCCTTATATTCCACCTGGCATGTAGGACAGTGAATTACGTCACACTTGTGCTTAAATTTTCCCCAATTATCCATTGTGTGAAACATACCACATTCACAGATTCTCATTTTCCTGCACGTGCCAATTGATTTATGGAAATCAAAACAGCTATTATTGAAAAATGTGCGTCTACACACATCACAGTCTCTCTTCTCAGCTTCAACTACACGGCTTTCACATTTGGTGCTTTTACACTGTTCACATACCATGTGACATTCTTTACAATGTCTCACTATATCATCCGCAAACTCGAGGCACCCCTTACACAAATCATGATGTCTCCCATATTTTCGACTTTTGTCATAACTCGCGTAAAGCTACCTTATATTACGGATGGGGAGATACGTTGTCCCTGACAATCTAAAATAAGTAGGGGCCTTGTACGATCTCTCACACAGCTTTTAAAAACATACACAGTCCTACGACGATCATCCAACCCAAACACAACTATGCGGACATTCATTTCCTGTTCTACCCTTCTCAGCTCTTCAGGACCCATATTACAGTCAAATTCAAGTTCACAGTCTACAGCTAGTTTACGGGCACGCTCCACGACTGTAGGCAACCAAATTTTTGAGTTCGTGTATTTTGTACAGTAAACATACGTGCTAAGAGTACTGCTATAAAGCCGCAACCACGATCGACGTTTATATGCCGTCTATAAATAGCTTGAGAATTGAGGTTAAGAGTATACGGTATGGCACTATGACCCGCAACACGGTATACATGGTCAATATTACCGTGAAGTTGTCCATATTGAAGGCTATACTACTTTGGGCGGCTTGCATTATACGTCCTAATATATATTCTACATCTTTAGCCGCCAAACGTCTAAATGGCACTATCACCCAATAATCGTCTACATCACCGTCATCTGACCCGAATCCAAAGGACAGACTCGTCCTGACTTCACGCTCGTCGCGATTCTGAAGAGCAAACTCTATAATACGCTCTACAACCCGGCGTAGTCCGCGCTCAATACCATTGCTATACATGACTCTAGGGTCGACCCTGACTCTATACGATTTCTAGTCAAGGCTGGGGTGGGGGCTGCGGAGCGCACCAATTCGAGCGTTATATCTTCCTCAACAGAACGGGGGCGGCGGATGAATTAGGGGGTATATTAGCGGAAGGTGCTGCTGATGGGGGGCCTGTTGCGTAGGAGGTTGATGGTTGGGCTCTATTATTGTAGACTTAACAGAAGGGGGGCGGCGGATGAATAAGGGGATATATTAGGTGCTGCTGGGGGCTTGTTGCGTAAGAGGTTGAGGGTTGGGGATCTATTACCGCTGCAACAGGCGCGTATTTCGGTCGCTTTATACCTGACGCGGGGGTTTCATACCTCCGCTTTGGACGTGTTACCGGTATCGCTGTTGAGGGTTCAGGGGAGGAGATCACAACTACACTGTCGTCGAGGTCATCCGTAATGATGGGTGCTCTACCTCATCGTCATTCATGGTTCTGTGGGAGAAGAAATATAAGGAACAGCACTCAAATTTTGTAATATTTGTAAATGACCCACTTAGGAGTGTGACGTGTTAGAAATGGACTCTGTAGAAAAATTCAGATTCACGAGCCCATCCACATGTATTATATCTGGACCTACAGGATGTGGTAAAACTGTGTTTATGCTTAAAATCATTAAAGAAAAGGGGGAGATGTTCTCGAAATTTGTGCATAAAGTTATATGGTGCTATTCGACGTATCAATCAGTGTTCAACGAGTACCAAGATGATATTTTGTTCCACAAAGGCGTATATGACGTTAATTCGTTAAAGGGAAATGAACATACAATCATTGTAATTGACGATCTCATGTTGGAGATGGATAAAACGTTTGCCGAGACATTTACAGTATTCTCCCACCATCTTAACATAAGCGTGTTCTTCATCAATCAGAATCTATTTTTCAAAAATAGATACATGCGCGATGTGTCGTTAAATACGCAATATCTAGTCTTATTCGCGCAACGTAGAGATGTATCACAAATTGGGGTATTAGCCAATCAAATGTTCCCGAATCAGCGTAAGGAGTTTTTGGAAGTTTATAAAGAAGCTACAAGCACGCTTACGGATATTTGCTTTGCGACCTTCATCCGCGAAACACGTTTAGAGTGCTTCTGCGAACGAATATATTCCAAACGAGCCTGAAACGGTGTATATTCCAGAATGACAAAGAGACTAAAGAAATACCGTGAATTAATAAAAATCTACCATCGACTGCCCAGGGCAATGCAGCAGATGTTTATTAAAAATATCGACGCCGACTTTTTAAAATGCATCTGTGAAATCTGTCTTAACGTTATAAATTGCAATGTATCAATGAAAACCCATCAGAAGGCTCGCCTACGCCGCTACAAGAACATAGTACGTGCACTCGCTCGTAAAAGCCAAACTGTAGCGAAGAAAAAACAAATTATTGTACAAACAGGAGGGTCATTTCTCCCCATCTTATTTTCAGTTTTGGGTCCTTTACTGACTAGATTAATATAATGAAGAAAGTGGTAGTGATTCCCCACGAGGTGTACGCTTCACTGCAAAGGAATCCAGACACGTATCTAGATCCCCGTAAAAGCAGACTTAAAAGAATGGAAAGCGAATTGTTAGCCCCTATTAAACAGTGAAAAAACACCTGATGAGAAGAGAATCTTATACCAAGAAGCTCTGCAGAAATTTCTTCACGAGTACGAAAATTATAAGAGCCCTACAGAGATTCCTGTGGTTATTAGGCACAGCACAGGGGACGATGGTGACATAGGATCTGTGCCCGACGACACAGCTGACCAACCAAAAAGATTAGCCACACAATATATCGAACATGTATTAAAAAATACCCTCCCACTTACATTGAGGAGTAAAGGCTTAAGTCTTTATAATCTATTGAATGAGGATCCCGCCGTACAATGGACCGATACAGGGGAGATCATTGTGGAAGGATCAAAGGTACAGGGATCGAATATCGTAGACATTGTCCATGATCTGGTGAGAAAGTGGGATAGGCCATCACCATCAGGATGGAAGCATATTAAAGCAAGACTACAACAAATAAATGTCCCTAAAACGTTGATAGGAAATCTGAACAGGTTAAAAGACTTGGAACATGCAACGCCTGTGACACAATTGAAGGCGCCGTCACACACGGCGGTAACACCTTTGAAGAGGAGCAAGAAGAGGTTAAACCAACCCTACCCACGTGCCTCTAAAATACGCAAATGGCTAGCGTATTAACTAAACGCTATTATGACATTTCTACCCCATCATCTTACGGCGGCGTAGATAGACTGTACAGAAGTGTTTACGGAGTAGGAAAAAAGATGTTGAAAGATTTTTGAGGGAGCAGGACGCTTATACGCTTCATAAGCCTGTGAGAAAAAGGTTTAAAACAGCCAAGACAACGGCTTCCTCGATTGATTCTATTTGGCAAGCAGATTTAACAGACATGCAAAGATATTCTGTGTATAACGATGGTTACCGCTACATTCTATTCATAATAGACGTATTCTCTAGATATCTGTGGCTAGTTCCTCTGAAAAATAAATCACCTGAAACAGTTGCTAAAGCCACCAAACGCTAATGTAAAAGAAAAACAGGGTTCCTGGCTATTTTTGTACGGATATGACGAAGGAATTTATAGGCCGTGCTTTTCAGAACATGTTGACAGAGTTTAATATCAGCTATTACACAACCAATTCTATACATAAGGCGTCTTTAGCTGAAAGAGTTCAGCGCACCATAAAGGAACGCATGCATCGTTATTTTACACATAAAAACACATACAGATTTCTAGACATTCTAGAATCATTGGCATCATCCTACAACCGCTCACACCATCGCACGATTGGGGCAACACCTAACGAAGTTTTAGAAAGAGGTACGCTCCCGAGAAGAGATGGATCACCACCACCACCACACTCTGCGCGCTTCAAAATCAATGATTATGTAAGGCTGTCGCGTTCGGGGAATAAATTCGCAAAGGGTTTTGAGCAAGGATGGACACGCGAGATTTTTAAAGTTAGGCTGTGAGACCTAAAGGTGAGATAATGATGTATTACATTGAAGATTTGAATGGGGAAGAAATCTCAGGAGGCTTTTACGCGAGGAATTGCAGAAAGTTGCGTTTAATTTAGAAAAAATGTGTTTAAAATTGAGAAAATTTTAGGAAGCAAAGGTTCAGGAAGGAGAAAAATGTACCTGGTGAAATGGCTAGGGTACCCAGAAAGCTTCAACACCTATATAAAAGCTGATGCAATAATGAAGCTTAAATAGTATGCAACATGGCTCCTAACCATTTCTACGTCACACTCCCGTCCTCCTCGTCCCTGTCTGTACACCCTAACAACACACTAGCCAACTTTGTAACAGAATCCATGGGCACATTGAATTGGGTCGTGATTCGTATGAGGTGGGGATATGCGAAATTCAGCTGGACACCGTCTTTTAAATATTGAACATAAAGAAACCGTTTTTACGATTCTTAGAGACATTGACGAGTGTGAAAAAGCTGGGGGTAGCTATGGATGAAACTATGCGCATCGCTCGGACTAAGATTGCACGGTATTACAGTACAGAAGTAAGACTAAGGACGGGTCAATATGGTTCGGCCGAGGATGTTGTGAGAGGCTTAAACGTAAGTTTAAGAAACTCAAACCTTACGAATGATTTAGTATACGAAATCGTAACAACCCTGCACATACACTAATCCTAAAATCAAAGACTAACAGACGTCTTAAAGAATATAGAAAGTTCAAATTCTAACCAACGGCCGATATAGCGCAGCCTTCCAAAGAGACACATTTCACGAGACACGTATAACTTGTCCAGATTAATGTATCAATTGAAGATGGAGAAATTGGCTGAAAGGTCCCCAGACATGTGCTATATTTACAGTAATATAGTGGAGCACCAGTTTGTTGGGGATACCCAGGCACGCCTGCTGCGCATTGCTCACATCCCCAACCATAGAGGAAGGAGTTTGAGTATTACATATGACAGACCCCATTATGTGAATGTCGCAACTAATTTAATAACCAATATCACAATATATATAAGAACGATTGAGGGTGAAAACTTCCCATTCGGTAACGGGAGCTTAACAGTGAAGCTACACTTTCGACGCACTGAGTTATAATGGATAGAAAGCCTTTCACCGTCTATCGAGGGATGCGATACCAGCGCGGTAGTGGACTTGGATCCATTTTTTTCATCCATACTACGTACGGCTGTTCCTTTGCTGAAGAGGGGTGCCAGATACCTTGGAAGGAAAGCGCTACAATCAGGCCTTAACACTGCAGAAGACATATTGGCCGGGGCTAAACCTAAAGAAGCTCTAAAAAAACATTTAAAGCGTACACGGACGAAATCATCAAAGATGCAAAGAGAAAAATGCGTGGTGGCGGGAAGAAGAAGAGGCTCCCCGGAAGAAGAAGGGGTCACGTGGTATTAAACGTAAAAGGCTATCAAAAAGAAGTGCTGTAAGCGAATGAAACCTATGGTTGACCACTTTTTTGACTGATATAAGCTAAGGATATTGATCTCATGAATCATAGTTTGTTACCACTTGTCGAGAGAGGAGTCACTATTTCGCCATGGCACGCTTCATCCACCCATGTAGTTCACAATGCTGTAAATCGGAGCTGTCCCTTTTTGAGCTCCCGCCAACCCAAGTTTCTATTGAGCATAGTGATTTTATTACAATTACCCTTTAAACCAATTAGTTCCCCGAGTGCACCTATAGAATTCGTGATACCAGCTCAGGTCCTTACTTTTTGATCCAAGCTGTGTGCACTGTACGCTAAGCTACGTATAGCCCATTCTGATGGAACGGTCTGCGATGACAAATATGCTGTATACCCTGAAACAAACTTTCTGCAACGCCATATTCAACCAGTGTGACGTATATTTAAATCAGACCAAATATCGGCAGGCACGGGGTACTATCATCTACGAGCCTATCTGGAAAATGTCCTCAACTTTTCCAAAGAACCGAAGGCTACCTTTATAAGTGCGGAGGGATATTATCAAACTAAGATGAAAATAGTATAAAGGACAAATTTAAAAATTCTAAAAAGAAAATATACGAGTGTTTTGGACGGTTGCACACAGATTTCACTTTCCAGGAGAAGTTGCTTGTGAACGGGGTGGATATGAAATAAAGCTCACCCGCACGAGTCCTGAGATCTGCTTAAATCTGGATGCGAATCAAGAAGAGGTGCAAAGCCCGTTGTGGTTCACATTATGGACACATACCTCCGCGTACGGCGAGTGAAATTAAGTTCACCAAAACAACTAGAAATTGAGAAAAATTTACTAACGCTACAGTGAAATATCCTATTCAGAGTGCAGATCAAACTATATACGGTTCCTGCAGGTTGGCATCGAAGCAGATAGAAAACATTGCCCTGGGAATCTTCCTAAAATATTAATCGCATGCAGGACCACGCTTCGGTGAATGGAAAATATAAAAAGAGTGCCTTTAAATTCGAGAATTTCGGACTTAAAAATATAACTATACGTTATGGCACTGCTTTGGTGGAACAATGGGTACGGACTATTCATCAGACGCTGTGTTACCGCTTTGTGCCAGAGCCTATAGTAATCTGACCCATATTGCAGGTGATTGTGATGAGCTTGGTAATGGGGTAACGCAGGAAGAATTCATTGATCAATTTAACCTTTACCCGTTTGACATTACACCTGACTTATCTGCTAGCGTAAATACCCATTTAACCCCACAGCAGAGCGGAAACATCTCAGTGCGGCTGGAATTCGCCAAGCCTATAGACGCTCCTATTAGTGTACTAGTATATCTCGAATCGCAAGCCCTAATAGAAGTAGATAGATTTAGAAGCGTTATCACTGACTTTAAAATGGATGCTAATACACTTCAGAAAGTAATGGAGCGAGTCACACGTTCCAAATTTATCGGCGTGTTTGCGAAGAATGAAACATTGAGTTTGCCAAGTACGCGAGAATGCGGTAGTCTTATTGTGAACACAGACATCATCGGTAATGAAGGGATTCACTGGATCGCTGTCTATTTTAAAAATAGACAGCGCCTGTACTATTTTGATTCACTCGTCGGTACTCAACCCTGGAGTGACCCTATTATTGTAAAATTTCTCGCTCAGTTACATATTCCCGAAGTTGTGTGGACGCCATTTCGCATGCAAGGATATTTTACTAATGTTTGCGGAATGTACTGCGTCTCATTTCTCATGCATATGTCAAATGATAAGAATTTATAAATTTGTTAAATTTATTTGACCCGTGTCACACTCGCCGAAACGATGAAATGGTATGCAGACAGATAAAAAACCGTTTTCCAATTGTACGTACTCGTTGTATATTATAATGTTTTTGTTCGTATATTTGTAACGATATATTCTGTGGTTGTTTATTGTACTGATTTCTTTCATTTAATAAATTTATGAAAATATATTGTCTTCTTATCCCGAAAAGATCGAAAACACTTACATTATTTCGGTTTGACATTGTTGACTGATCAGTATATCCTCCCTATTCCGAGATTCTTCAAAAGATTGTATAACACGTGTCAAATCCTCATCGGACCTTAAAGGAATAATGCTTTTAAAACATATACAGAGTATACAGACAGATCCCCATTATGTGAAGATATCTTTGGTTCGAGGAATAACATTGAATGCCATAAAAATTTCGATTTTAGCCTAATGAGGATAACCAAATAACATTGATTGACATTTTTGGCGAGTATCTATTTGACGAGATACTACAACTCTCCATATATAAAAACGAATTATAGACACAGTATAACTTGTCCAGATTAATGTATCAATTGAAGATGGAGAAATTGGCTGAAAGGTCCCCAGACATGTGCTATATTTACAGTAATATAGTGGAGCACCAGTTTGTTGGGGATACCCAGGCACGCCTGCTGCGCATTGCTCACATCCCCAACCATAGAGGAAGGAGTTTGAGTATTACATATGACAGACCCCATTATGTGAATGTCGCAACTAATTTAATAACCAATATCACAATATATATAAGAACGATTGAGGGCGAAAACTTCCCATTCGGTAACGGGAGCTTAACAGTGAAGCTACACTTTCGACGCACTGAGTTATAATGGATAGAAAGCCTTTCACCGTCTATCGAGGGATGCGATACCAGCGCGGTAGTGGACTTGGATCCATTTTTTCATCCATACTACGTACGGCTGTTCCTTTGCTGAAGAGGGGTGCCAGATACCTTGGAAGGAAAGCGCTACAATCAGGCCTTAACACTGCAGAAGACATATTGGCCGGGGCTAAACCTAAAGAAGCTCTAAAAAAACATTTAAAGCGTACACGGACGAAATCATCAAAGATGCAAAGAGAAAAATGCGTGGTGGCGGGAAGAAGAAGAGGGCTCCCCGGAAGAAGAAGGGGTCACGTGGTATTAAACGTAAAAGGCTATCAAAAAAGAAATGCTGTAAGCGAATGAAACCTATGGTTGACCACTTTTTTGACTGATATAAGCTAAGGACATTGATCTCATGAATCATAGTTTGTTTACCACTTGTCGAGAGAGGAGTCACTATTTCGCCATGGCACGCTTCATCCACCCATGTAGTTCACAATGCTGTAAATCGGAGCTGTCCCTTTTTGAGCTCCCGCCAACCCAAGTTTCTATTGAGCACAGTGACTTTATTACAATTAACCCTTTAAACACAATTAGTTCCCCGAGTGCACCTATAGAATTCGTGATACCCAGCTCAGGTCCTTACTTTTTTGATCCAAGCTGTGTGCACATGTACGCTAAGCTACGTATAGCCCATTCTGATGGAACGGTCTGCGATGACAAATATGCTGTATACCCTGAAACAAACTTTCTGCACGCCATATTCAACCAGTGTGACGTATATTTAAATCAGACCAACATATCGGCAGGCACGGGGTACTATCATCTACGAGCCTATTTGGAAAATGTCCTCAACTTTTCCAAAGAAGCGAAGGCTACCTTTTTAAGTGCGGAGGGATATTATCAAACTAAAGATGAAAATAGTATAAAGGACAAATTTAAAAATTCTAAAAAGAAAATATACGAGTGTTTTGGACGGTTGCACACAGATTTCACTTTCCAGGAGAAGTTGCTTGTGAACGGGGTGGATATGAAAATAAAGCTCACCCGCACGAGTCCTGAGATCTGCTTAAATCTGGATGCGAATCAAGAAGAGGGTGCAAAGCCCGTTGTGGTTCACATTATGGACACATACCTCCGCGTACGGCGAGTGAAATTAAGTTCACCAAAACAACTAGAAATTGAGAAAAATTTACTAAACGCTACAGTGAAATATCCTATTAACAGAGTGCAGATCAAACTATATACGGTTCCTGCAGGGTTGGCATCGAAGCAGATAGAAAACATTGCCCTGGGAAATCTTCCTAAAAGGATATTAATCGGCATGCAGGACCACGCTTCGGTGAATGGAAAATATAAAAAGAGTGCCTTTAAATTCGAGAATTTCGGACTTAAAAATATAACTCTATACGTTAATGGCACTGCTTTGGGTGGAACAATGGGTACGGACTATTCATCAGACGCTGTGTTACCGCTTTGTGCCAGAGCCTATAGTAATCTGACCCATATTGCAGGTGATTGTGATGAGCTTGGTAATGGGGTAACGCAGGAAGAATTCATTGATCAATTTAACCTTTACCGTTTGACATTACACCTGACTTATCTGCTAGCGTAAATACCCATTTAACCCCACAGCAGAGCGGAAACATCTCAGTGCGGCTGGAATTCGCCAAGCCTATAGACGCTCCTATTAGTGTACTAGTATATCTCGAATCGCAAGCCCTAATAGAAGTAGATAGATTTAGAAGCGTTATCACTGACTTTTAAAATGGATGCTAATACACTTCAGAAAGTAATGGAGCGAGTCACACGTTCCAAATTTATCGGCGTGTTTGCGAAGAATGAAACATTGAGTTTGCCAAGTACGCGAGAATGCGGTAGTCTTATTGTGAACACAGACATCATCGGTAATGAAGGGATTCACTGGATCGCTGTCTATTTTAAAAATAGACAGCGCCTGTACTATTTTGATTCACTCGGTACTCAACCCTGGAGTGACCCTATTATTGTAAAATTTCTCGCTCAGTTACATATTCCCGAAGTTGTGTGGACCCCATTTCGCATGCAAGGATATTTTACTAATGTTTGCGGAATGTACTGCGTCTCATTTCTCATGCATATGTCAAATGATAAAGAATTTATAAATTTTTTAAATTTATTTGACCCGTGTCACACTCGCCGAAACGATGAAATGGTATGCAGACAGATAAAAAACCGTTTTCCAATTGTACGTACTCGTTGTATATTATAATGTTTTTGTTCGTATATTTGTAACGATATATTCTGTAGTTGTTTATTGTACTGATTTCTTTCATTTAATAAATTTATGAAAATATATTGTGTCTTCTTATCCCAAAAAGATCGAAAAACACTTACATTATTTCGGTGTGACATTGTTGACTGATCAGTATATCCTCCCTATTCCGAGATTCTTCAAAAGATTGTATAACACGTGTCAAATCCTCATCGGACCTTAAAGGAATAATGCTTTTAAAACATATACAGAGTATACAGACAGATCCCCATTATGTGAAGATATCTTTGGTTCGAGGAATAACATTGAATGCCATAAAAATTTCGATTTTAGCATAATGGGGATAACCAAATAACATTGATTGACATTTTTGGCGAGTATCTATTTGACGAGATACTACAACTCTCCATATATAAAAACGAATTATAGACACTTACATTTCTATGGTAGTCCCTTGCGTCGGATTGTAAGGAGCGTCACTGCAAATATCTTCTACGGTTTGCGTTGAAAATAATTCGCCACGGTCAATCGCATTGAAAAGACTAATTGCGGTTAATGCTGCAGTATCACGTTCTTCATACAATTCCGGGGAGACGTACAGGTCCATGGTGGAGGATGTGTGACATTGTTGACTGTTCAGTATATCCCCCGTATTCCGAGATTCTTCAAAAGATTGTATAACACGTGTCAAATCCTCATCGGACCTTAAAGGAATAATGCTTTTAAAACATATACAGAGTATACAGACAGATCCCCATTATGTGAAGATATCTTTGGTTCGAGGAATAACATTGAATGCCATAAAATTTCGATTTTAGCATAATGGGGTAACAAAATAACATTGATTGACATTTTTGGCGAGTATCTATTTGACGAGATACTACACCCCATCCATATATATATATAAATTCTAATTATAGACACTTACATTTCTATGGTAGTCCCTTGCGTCGGATTGTAAGGAGCGTCACTGCACATGTCTTCTACGGTTTGCGTTGTAAATAATTCATCACGGTCAACCGCATTAAAAAGGCTAATTGTCGTTAATGCTGCAGTATCACTCTCTTCATACAAGTCTGGGGAGACGTACAGGTCCATGGTGGAGGGAATGATTATTCACTGACGCGAAAATAGCTACTGTTACTCCCCAACTGAAAATATCCCCTTTTATATGCACAATCGCCAAGCTCCGCCCCAAAAGACCAGATGTTCGTCGTGATTGGCTGCCGATGTAGCTGGGTGGAGCTATGACGTGTACCAATCCGCTATAACGGGACCGGACGAGTAACATATATATTTTCACCAATAGATTTAATGCTCGTATTCTCCTTTGAAACTTATTTGGTGATTCGTATAGAACTTTTGATACTGATTCCAAATATGGTTTCAGAATGTTTCTATCACCCATAGTTTTCGAGAAAATATTTACTCAGATTTTCCCGCATCATTAGTCACTAATGTAGTCGAGAGGGTATAAAGAAATATATCCTAATTATATTTTAAAAGAACATTCGGTTTCAACGTTAAACTGTGGGTCTAAGGTGGGGTGAAAACCTTTCCAATTGCGCTAGGGGACAATTATTTGGTGTTTCTTTTTTGGCACTGAATCAGGTTTCAGAATTTTCTAATGTTAAACTGTGGGTCTAAGGTGGGGTGAAAACCTTTCCAATTGCGCTAGGGGACAATTATTTGGTGTTTCTTTTTGGCACTGAGTCAGGTTTCAGAATTTTCTAATGTTAAACTGTGGGTCTAAGGTGGGGTGAAAACCTTTCCAATTGCGCTAGGGGACAATTATTTGGTGTTTCTTTTTTGGCACTGAGTCAGGTTTCAGAATTTTCTAATGTTAAACTGTGGGTCTAAGGTGGGGTGAAAACCTTTCCAATTGCGCTAGGGAACAATTATTTGGTGTTTCTTATAAAACTTTTGGCACTGAGTCAGGTTTCAGAATTTTCTAATGTTAAACTGTGGGTCTAAGGTGGGGTGAAAACCTTTCCAATTGCGCTAGGGGACAATTATTTGGTGTTTCTTATAAAACTTTGGTACAAAGCAATTGATCGGTACAAGGCTGAGCTCACCTACACCGTTCACCCTGAAGAACTATTTCTTTATATAACGCGCAGTTGTCGTAACGATTTAGAAGATTATTTCAATTGCCGCTATGTTGAGTGAGTTCACGATTGAAAAGCTCGAGTCGGTAGAAATAAATCCTCGATTGGAAAAGCGTGTTTATAAACTTGTGTTTAACAATGTAGCTAACGATGAACTCTTTGTGCGTGCTTTTGATTGTATTCTAGACGTATTTAAAGATGACTTACCAACCGGTTGTAAAGTGGGAACAAAAATAGTACTGAACGATATGAAAGCCCTTCATATCGAGTACAGGTTTCCCTATACTTTAAGCGGTGAAATATTATTAAGCCGCATATACTGCGTAATGCAGAGCAATAATGATGTAATTGTAAACTCGTACAAGCATATCCCGTTATTTGAACAAAACTCTCTCTCTCTCTCTCTCTCTCTCTCTCTCTCTCTCTCTCTCTCTCTCTCTCTCTCTCTCTCTATATATATATATATATATATATTATATATATATATATATATATAATTGTGGGCATATCTAAGAAATGGAGTCGAGAGAGGTTTTGTTCAAGCTGTCTGCGAGAAAGGTCATTTATGGTCGGAAAAAAAATCGCCTCTGGCAATAGGTGAACCGATTTGAACAGATTCTCGGAAATGTGTGTTTCATAAATTTTCATCTCGATACAACTTAGATATTATTATATATATATATATATATATATATATATATACGGGGTTTGGGGAATGACGATCGTCGAATTGTTTCATAAATTTTCATTTCCGTTCGTTTTTCCCCACTGATATTCGAAATGAAAATTGAGTGTGTAAAATTATTTATTTGATAAACAGAAGGATTCACCCCAACGTCAGACCATTACTTCGGTCTTATATTTATTTTAGGTTTTTTTCTTGTAGTACTTGTGTTACCTTATTTCTATACAATAATGTCTTGAATTGCTATTTTTGTACGGATATGGGGAAGGAAATTATAAGCCGTGCTTTTCAGAACATGTCGAAAGAGTTTAATATCAGCTATTACACAACCAATTCTATACATAAGGCTTCTTTAGCTGAAAGAGTTCAGATATATATATATATATATATATATATATATATGTATCATAAGCTGTTTAAAAGACTGTATATATATAGTAAACGAAATAAACTAGTTAACCATAAAATTAGTTATTTTCTATTATGAAGTTTTCGAAGGTAAACTATGTTATTTGCTTCTTTAACTTCAAGTTCAATGAAGTTAATGTTAAATTTGCTTCTAAACGTTAAATTAAATTATATAAAATAAATAATAAATATATATATATATATATATATATTTATTTATTTACCTAACATAAGGTGTTTAAAAGAATGTATATATATATATATATATATATATATATATATATATTATATATATATTATATATATAATATATATCTATCTAGCAAGAGCAATCCGATCATTGCAAAAAACTGGAAAGGTATGCAATTAATAAAGGTGTATTTAAACAGAATTTAATTGGGATAACTACCATCATATTGTGTTACACAATGGATGATTAATATTTCTGGAATACATGGCGCTATCTGATGGTGCGATCTGGCACATCAGCACGCGATTACATGGCTTGATGTGGCAACTCAGCATCTGCATACATGATGCGATCTGACAACTCAGCAACTGAACACATTGCGCTATCTGGCAATTCAGCCAGAATAGAGGCTTATAAAAGACCGCGAAGTTGGTGAAAAACTCATTCCAGCTCGGCTCCCAGCCGAGCAAGGACCTCTGGTCCTTCTCTTTCAGGCCCTTTGGTAAAACCCCTTAGTGGCCTCTTAGGTTAGGAAAACGAAAATAACTTGGGGGAGAACTCCTCTCTCTCTCCTTCAGGTGTCTCTCTCTCTCTCTCTCTCCTTCAGGCGTCTCTCTCTCTCTCTCTCTCTCCTACAGGTGTCTCTCTCTTCTTCAGGTGTCTCTCTCTCCTTCAGGTGTACCCCTCCCCCCTTGGCTCAGTCAACTGGCTGATTCTGGCTGATTAGGAGCCTATAAAGCAACGCCTACTCGGCTGAAGTCTTAATGTGCACTTGGCTCCTGCCAGGTGAACACCTCTCCTCCTTTCTCTCTGGTCCTTTGGGGGGAATAGTTTGGGGGAGGCCCCCAAGTTGCATGCCCCTTGCAACCTAGGTTGGCAACAAAGGCCAGTACTCTTTTTTTCTTTCTTTTTTCTTTTTTTTCTTTTTTTTTCTTTTTTTGCAACCCCTCCCCCCCTTTGTAACAACCCCCACCCCCCTTTGCAACATTACATAATAAACTGCAACATTCTTGCACTCTCCCCTTTTTCGGCTATACTACTAGTAGGCTTACGATAAACTTCAAAGTTGAACTGATTAAAGCATCTCCGAATTTTGCCTCTCATTAACTCTTGTTAATTATGTGCCAATCTTTTTGTTTTTCCGTTCCGCTATATATTTTGGGCATCTCGCTTTCTCCCTTCATTCCCCTGATGAGGTGTACTTCTGAATACACGAAAGAACTTAGAATCATTTTTCTTTTTCCTTGTGGGTTTACATAATATATATATATATATATATATATATATATATATATATATATAATATATATATATATATATGTCTGTGTTACACAGTAAGTGCACGGAACAAGGAACTCTTCTGGGAAAATTAAATTAATTATTGTCCGAATAAGCAATAGTAAATGACAAATACTAAAGTTTTTCTTTTTCATAATGCAAGCCCAACGTGGGCAGCGGGTCTCTCTCTCTCTCTCTCTCTCTCTCTCTCTCTCTCTCTATATATATATATATATATATATATATATATACTGTATATATATATATATTCCACGTTAAACCAAGGTCTAAGGTGGAGTGATAAGCTTGACCTTCGTCAGAGTGTACAATTCGGGCGCTCTCCATCGTACATAGCCAGGTACACCCGGCTCATCTGGTACCGTCCTGAGCCAGGCATCTAGTATTCTCTTGAAGACTTCAACTTTGACCCCTGTAATGTTTCTGAGGTCCTTTGGAAGCTGGTTGAAAATTCTTGGCCCCCTGACAACCAAGCTATTTTCCTCCAGAGTTGAGGAGGTCCCTTGTCGGGCCTTTAATTTGGGAACACTACACATCCTGCCTTTCCTATTTTCCACTGTTGTTTGAATGGTAATTGAGTTTAGTTTGAGGTTTGGTACCAGTTTTTCAATAATTTTCCATATGTAGATTATGGTATACCTCTCTTCTTCTATCCAGGGAGTACAGATTTAGTTTGCGTAGTCTTTCCCAGTAGTTGAGTTCTTTGCAGCCATCAGTCTTGGCTGTGAAATGTCTCTGCGTTTCTTCTAGTTTATTAATTTCTTCCTTTTATATGGAGACATCAAAACTGAGCAGTATTCAAGTTTTGGTATGATCAGTGTTCTCAGCAGGGGAATCATTACTGTCTTGTCCCTCCTTTTGAACTTTCTTAGTACCTGTCCCACAACTCTCTTCGCTTCGTTTATTGCTATCTGACTTTGTGTCTCGAATTTGGCATCATCGGTCATTATTACCCCCAAGTCGACCGCTTTCGTGCTTCTCTGAATTTCTTGTGTATCTGGAGCATATATATATGATCAAGGTCCAGGGTTTTCAAAATGACTGGACACTCTGCGTTTGAAAGATTGGCGGTCATACACAGGGGGGAAAGATGGAATGAGGAAAATTGTTCCAGAGTTGGACGGTTGAGTGGGTGAAACCTTGACAATACCGACTAACTCTTGTGTTAGAGAGTTGGATAGGAAAGGAGTGAGAATGTGTAGAAAGTCTGGTACTGCGTGCTCTCCTTAAATGAGGAGGCATGCAGTTAGAGAGTTCAGAAGAGCAATGCCCGTTATAATAGCGATAGTGAAGAGAGAGTGAGGCAACACTACGGCGAAGAGAGAGGGATTGAAGACAGTCAGTAAGAGGCGGGGAATTAATGAGACGAAAAGCCTTTGATTCCACCCGGTCAAGTACGGCTGTGTGGGTTGAGCCACCCGACACATGAGAAGCGTACTCCATACAGGGGCAAACAAGACCCCTATACAGAGATAGTATCTGAGCGGGGATGAAGAAGCTGCGGAGGCGGTACGCACACCTAACCTCTTAGAAGCTGCTTTGGAAAGAGACTAGATGTGATCTTTCCAGAAAAGTCGTATGGAAGATTGTGACGAGTAGAGAGATGGAAGAACTGAGTTTTTGAGGCACTGAAAGCCACAAGGTTTTCTCTGACCCAATCAGATGCAGAAAGATCAGAGTTCAAGTGTACCATAGCCGTCCTTCACGAATCATGAATTACTGTTGAGAGAGACGCTTTGTGAAGCGGGTGGAGAAGTGAATAGTAGAATCATCGACATAAGTGAATAGGACAGGAAGTGCGATTTAATAGATCATTAATAAATAAAAGGAAAAGAGTGGGTGACAGGATAGAACACTGAGGAACACCACTGTTAATAGCTTTAGAAGAAGAATAGTGGCCATCTACAACCGCAGCTATGGATCGGCCAGAAAGGAAATTAGAGAGGAAGGCACAGGTAGAAGGATAGAAACTGAAGAAGGGAGTTTGAAAATTAAAGATTTGTACCAGACTCTCTCAAAAGCTTTTGATATGTCTAGCGTATTAGCAAAAGTTTCAAAGAGATCCCGAAAGGAGGATGATCAAAAGTCAGAGAGATATGCAAGAAGATCGCCAGTAGAGCATCCCTTGCGGAACCCATACTGACGATCTGAAAGAAGATTGTGAGAAGAGAGGTTTTTAAGAATCTTCCTATTAAGGATAGATTCAAAAACTTTAGAAAGGCAAGAAATCAAAGCAGTTGGACGATAGTTGGAGAGTTGAGAGTGGTCACCTTTCTTTGGGACAGGCTGAATAAATGTAAACTTCCAGCAGGAAGGAAAAGTACCAGATGAAAGACGAAGACGAAAGAGTTTGTCTAGGCAGGATGTTATCACAGAAGCACAGTTCTTGAGAACATTTTGAGGAGCACCATCATCACCGTACCTCCCCCTAGAGTTGAGCAGAGATGGGACAGAAAGAACATCTTTGAAAGATATTCTAATTTCAGATATAATAAAATCAGAGGGAGGAAGAGATGCAGGAACAGCACCGGAATCGTCCAGAGTTGAGTTGGAGGCAAAAGTTTGAGCGAAGAGTTCAACTTTGTCAGAAGAAGAGACGGCAACTGAGCCGTCGGAATGGAAAAGAGGAGGGAATGAAGAGGAAGTAAAGTTGTTGGAGAGGTTCTTAGCTAAATACCAGAAAGAACGAGAAGAATTAGAATTGGATAGATTTTCGCATTTTTGTCGGATGAAGGATTTTTTGGCGAGTCAAAGAACAGATTTTGCACGATTCTGGGCAGAAATATAAGTAGAGTAAGAGTCAGGAGTTGGATGGCGACGGTACCTTCTGAAAGCCTTTCTCCGTTGCGAATAGCATTAGAACAAGTAAAGTTAAATCAAGGGGTTTTTGCATTAGTAGTAGGAATAGAATATAGAATGTATGCCTCCATGCCCGAGAGAATCACCTCCGTGATGCGCTCAGCACACTCGGGAAGGCACCGGCCACGGAAGCAGGAATCATTCCCTGAGAAATCACAGAAGTACTACCTAAGGGCCTCCCAATCAGCGGCGCCAAAGTGCCAAAGGTGTCTCCTCTTTGGAGGATCCAAAGGCCGAATTGGAGCGATAGGACAGGAAACAGATATAAGATTGTGGTCGGAGGAGCCCACAGTAGAAAAAGGTTTGACAGAGTAAGAAGAAGGATGAGAGGTGAGAAATAAATCCAGAATGTTGGGCCTATCTCCAAGGCGATCGGAGATACGAGTAGGGTGCTGTACAATCTACTCTAGGTCATTTTGGATAGAAAAGTTGTACGCTAGTTCACCAGGGATATTAGTGAAATGGGAGGAAAGCCAAAAGTGGTGGCGAACATCGAGATCTCCTAAAATGGATTTTATAATTCCTAATTGTGCGCACAATTAGGAATTATAAAATCCACCATATTTAACCAAATCGATTACAAACGGCAAAATATGTGCGAATTTAATACATAAGTATACAAGCCAATAATATCCACAGTTGTTTATGCGTCACAATTACAGCTTTAAGAATATGTAAATAAAACTTAACATAAATTTACAACAAAAATTAATTATTTACGCAGAAATTCAATTTTGTGCCGTCGCTCCCTATATACAACCAACGGCCAATGCTAGTCGACGTAAAGGCCAGTCACCCTCACTCACTCAACCTAATCCTGAAGAACATCAACCAGTTCCATGCAACGTGGATGCCTTGTCTAAAATAATGTTATAATCCAGATCAATTTCGCGGTAAATCATTAATAGAGCTAAACCAATTAGCCTATTTTCGCCCATTGTTGATCTCATATAGGTCTTGAGCGTGCGTAGGTGACTGAATAAAATATGGTACAAATCAGAGTGTTATAAATAACACTCTGATTTGTACCATATTTCACTATTTAATTACCTGCTTTTATTTTTTATATTTCGATATTTAATTACTCATTTTAGTTCTTTCGTGAAATACACCCCATTGCCACCTCATTAGCATGGGGATAATGTCACGTGTTAACTTTGTGCAAAATTCCATGAACTCAGTTTTCTGTTTTAAGTTAATATAAAATGTCAGTCCGAGGACTAATATTTACAAATAACTTTTTTATGATTATTAAACCAAACCCTTTCGTGGTTTTTTTTTTTATGATAAATCTCGTGTAATGTACATTAAATGATGTATTTTAATTAATATAATTTTCCCCATGTTACTAGTTCACATGACTTCCACACATATATATACAGGTGTATATATATATATATATATGTGTGTGTGTAATAATAATGAGGCCATACTCGCATGAAGTCCTATAAAAAGGAACTTGGGGTTTATTTTAAATCAATAATTCATAGTTTATTAGGAAATATGTTAATTTAACAATGTTTAAATTATCTATACAACACTCAAAGTAGCGTCATTTTGAGTTCTCTCTTCCCAGTTTTAATTTATATTAACTCGCACTAACAATATCCAAGTTATTCAGAAATAAGAAGTACTTTAATACCAAATCTGTCGCTATAATCTTAAAAAAAGTGATCCCTCTCTTTCACGCCCCCTTGTTTTATTACTGCAGTGTGGCTGTTTACCTTCTCGTAATGCGGACTACATCGTGGCCATGTCACGACACCGCTTTCTGTAGATTAGTGACATTAAACAATGTGAAACCCGTTCGCTATTTCGATGGGTAAACGTCGTCCGTTTGGATGATATATAGCGATCGGTAGACGACTCGTATTTCACGTAAATCAGTAGGTCCCCTCCGTCACGGTTCTTTGACATTACGAAGAGGTGTTAAACAACTCCACTCATCAATATTGTTTTGGTAATGTCTTTTATAAAGTGATTTGGATCTCGTCTTTGTATAATTTGTTAATAGTTTTGATTTTTCAAAAACTTATAAAAATTTTTTTGTTCTTACTGGTAAATGTTTGAAGTTTCTTTGTGAACCGTTGAAAGCGAAAGAAACCTTATTATTCCCCTTTACTAAAGGGATGGGTAGTTAATCCGTCCCACCCTGAGAATATGCGTTGGGCCTTCCATTCTTCTATCAGTTCATCATTTGTATTTTCCTTTCGTGACTGACTCGCAGTCAGTTTACGCTTGACCTTTATTTGTAGCCAAAGAGGAAGTTTGTTTTTCTGTTTCTGAGCTTCTGCAACTCTATCCAAGAGGCAATTTCTCATCCTCTCTATCCCAATATTCCATCCTGATATCGGTAAAAAGTTTGCGTAAAATCAAGAAGTTTTTTATTTGTTTCTATTAAATGTTTTTTCTTAAAGGCTCGGGAAAGGGGAGGTCTCTTATTCTTGTTTGAAGTGTTGGTGTTATGGGTCAGGATTTTTCTTTCTCCTTCATGGTACAGTCTGTGTCAAATATAGCTTCGCACATTTATTTCAATATTGTTTGAAATTGGAGTAAAGATGTTTTTTGAAGTCGACTGTACGTATGTTAGCTTAGTTTGTATTATATTAATTTGAAAGGTTTTGTATGATTATATCTCGTTTAAAGTCCACTCTAAGCTGGAGAAGCTTTGAATTTATCGCCGCGTCTGAACGAATCATAGTTGAGGTTAGTCTTCATCTCGGTTAATTAAGATAATAGTTTATTATGTTTTCTTTCGTTATAAACTTTTGAGGCGTTACAATTTAATATGAGGTACATTTTTCGTCCAAGAAGCAAAACTATCCTTTGTTGTCATATTTTATACTAGTTCCTAAGAATGAAGTTTCAATACTCTTTATTAATACTTTTTTAGCGAATTTCAGGACAATTTTAAGTCGTTGTAATTTGACTTCAAGTATTTCATAAGTAATAGCACGAAGCATATGTAGAAATTACTCAAATTTAAAGCGAAAATTTTTTATGACCACAGTTTTTTTAATACAGGGTGTCCCAGAATTAACTATCTATTTCAATGAAATCGGACAAATTTTTTAAAAACACACTTTTATTTATGTTTATCATGTTTAATATGTGTTAAAAATGTATAAATTTCTAAATTTTTTCATAATTTTATTTTCATAATTTTTTCATTATCTGGTCCAATGAAAGACCGTTTGAAGTCATAGAATGGCAAAGAGACTCTCCAAAAGTTAACGTGTGGCTTGGAATGACCAAATCCAAAATTTATGGTGCTCCATCTTGTTGAAACACAACATTATCAAGAATGCCATCATCAAGAAGCTGTGGTTCGAGAAACTGCTGAAGCATATCAAGGTAGACGGTACCTGTTACAGTTGCTTCCGCAAAGAAGAATGGGCCATAAATTTGGATTGGTCATTCCAAGCCACACGTTAACTTTTGGAGAGTCTCTTTGCCATTCTATGACTTCAGACGGTCTTTCATTGGACCAGATAATGAAAAAATTATGAAAATAAAATTATGAAAAAAATTTAGAAATTTATACATTTTTAACACATATTAAACATGATAAACATAAATAAAAGTGTGTTTTTAAAAAATTTGTCCGATTTCATTGAAATAGATAGTTAATTCTGGGACACCCTGTATAATAATAACTTTAATAAGAAGTGTACAATATCTAATTTTTATACTGTATGAACTGGAATATGTGAAACTACATTAGAATTAAATAAATTTATAGGTTTATTTAAATATTTATAATAAAATCAAAATATTAAAAAAAAAGAAGTAAATTTTGTAGGTCAGAGTTAACATTCTACTTAACCCAACTACTTAATAAATGTGAGTATAATTTGTAGCTGGAGAAAGTTGCAGCAATACAAATGTGTAAAATGAATTGTTGGTTGATTTTTGTAATTACTACTTCTACTACTACTACTTCTACTACTACTACTACTACTTCTACTACTACTACTACTACTATAAATAGTCCCGTCTGTTGTGTAAACGAGGGCAGTCGTTTAGGAAATAGCGTGAATTTTATGTAGGAATGAAAAAACGAACCATGACTTAATGTTAAAGATTAAAAAAAACTGGAATAATGGGTACGATAAACGTGTCGAGCATTCACACATTTTTTAACGCGACATTCTTGAAGATGTACCTATCTGCAGAGTACTGTACCTATACGTGAATGTACCTTGTACTTGTTTGGTGTGATTTGGTTCTAGCCTCTAGGTATATGTAACAATGTACTGTATTTTATACGTTTGTCAAATGTGTATGTGTTCATTTCATTATGTAAGATTAAAGAATAGATATACATTTTATTTCTGTCAATGGTTTATTGATCTTTGAAATAGATTTGCTTGCCCCCCCCACTGATATAAACCCTGGATCCGGGGTGTATGTGTGCATAGTGTAAATGTAGAGCGAGCTTTATATATTCTCCTCTTTCCTGTAAAATTTCCTTGGCTACTTTTCTAGAATCAAGGTATTTTTCAAACTTTTTCCTCACCTGCCTCTGGCGAGGAAGGAGGGGATGGTGGGAGAGAGAGCCTTAAGCTTTTCTATCCATTTTTCTACTACTGCTAGAATAGGTTAAAAATGAATCAGTTTAATATCAGGAACCTCCCTTAGTGGACCGAGAAGACTTTAAGGTTTCCTCTCTCTCTCTCTCTCTCTCTCTCTCTCTCTCTCTCTCTCTCTCTTATTGAATTTTCTTTAATTGAATTGAATAACTTTTATTATTAATAAAATAAATACAATTCTACAATTTTTGTTGTTACAGTAAATTCAACAAAATAAATAATTGTGAAATTGGACTATTTATTTTATTTTATTTGGCCCTTAAGCTTCAGGCTTTACTGGGCTCCGAATAGATGTTTTCAATTTTAGGGATGCTACTTGGGTTTATAGTGTAGGAATGTTAGTACTTTTTAGGTAATCGCGGAATATCTAACTTAGCTAGCTAGAGAAAATTTTATAGTTTTACATAGAAGTAGTGATGCTCCCTTTTGCAATAAATGTAGTAGGAGGCGCTGGCAGGCTCTGGTTTCAGAGCACTGGGAGTTCTCAGATGATGGGAAGCTTCATGAGATGTCTTGGAAGTCAAAATCTCCAAATGGTTATGCTCATTTTCGACGAAGCTACTTACAGTAGTTAGAGTGAAACTTTAGTTTTAAATATTGTACACCAAAATTTCGCAATAAAAAAAAATTATGCATATTATACATTATTATTCCCCATTATGCGTGGGAATTCTTAAATTATAGGTCTGGCCAGCTAGAGATGCCCTCTGGGCCAGTGTTCCTTTATCTACGTAACTCCTATGCGAAGGACGCAATATAAATTGCTACATGATAAATCTTCGGTACGGTAACTTAGGCAAGCTACGGATAAATGATGCAACGATGAAATTATGACTTTTTGTGCATAATAAATAAATAAAAAAATCTTTAAAAAAAATGCACGGCATAGACTATATGCGTAGTTTAGTATTCATGCTTTCTTTTATTTTCCGTCGTCTTCTAATGCGTAACTGAGTACACGACATAAGTGTACGCGTGGTGTGAATGAACTCTGAAACTTGTTTTCATTATACTTTTTTCCACTTTCTTATAAGTCTTCTTTCACCGCTATTTTCTGTCAGCAGTAGCTGGCGGAGGAGGGAAAGAGCCTTGTCTATACTATACTTTACTATCACTAATATTCCTGCGTGAAAGCTTTATATGTCTATAAATGTAAGCATGGTATAAGTTTTCAGTGTTCTATTTTTTACTGCTATTTCTAACTTTTCTACTTCCTTCTTGGGATAGCCTAGAGTGGATCTTAGGGTCTTTGCTTTGTGTGTGTGTGTGTGTGTGTGTGTGTGTGTGTGTGTCTCAATATATATATATATATATATATATATATATATATATAACGTTAAAATTCTTATAAAATGAATAAGTGGTTCAAGCTACGTTTCGCTGCCCGAAAGGCATTTCGACTTCGAAAGTTCGGTGAAACCTTTCAAAAGCCTTTTCGGGCCATCGAAATGTAACGCTGCACAATTTTTTTCAACTTTTTTATGTAAGCGCTAGTACAAACACACACACACGCGCGCGCGCGAACGATGTAAGGAAGAGATTTGCATTGGGGTATTGAAGCATCTTAGGAATTTTCGAATAAGAAAATGAGAAGTTAATTTTATGCGAGTCTTTTCAATATAAAGATCAAGTTCGAAAAGCAAGAAAGTAAGAATGTGTGATGGAAGAAGTGGAGGACGAGTGGAAGGAGACGAAGTGCGAGCCTGAGTTGGATTTCTAAACGAGAATGCAATTTGGTTTAGTTTTCCCACGCCGTGCTGCGTTTTCTACTATATCCATTAACGTAATCCTTCAATTTGAGGGGTTACTTTAGAAACCTTTTATTTATGTCTTAAATTTTGTCCTAACATTATTATTTATTTTAATCTTTTCCAAAAAAGATAAATGGAATGAAAAGGAGAATTTCAGCTGGTAAAATTCTCATTCGTCTTCAGGGAGCGAATTTCAAACATTTTTCAGTGTTTGCGTCCATCAATTTACTTTCGTTGAGTTTTTTTGGGATCCAAACGTCTCCTTCAAATAAAAAAATTCCCGGAAAGGTTGTCAGACATTATGTACCCAGAGAGAGAGAGAGAGAGAGAGAGAGAGAGAGATTGAAAAATGGCAATTTATTGTTTCTGTGGATTGCCTTTTTATGGTGTGGAAGTATTTAGTGATTTATATTCAATCTTTTATAGTTAAACTCTTTTTGATCGAGGACACTTTTAAACATTACTGGATATATTTAATTAATTTTGTATGAACCAGAAACACATAGAGAGTTACTGGGAATTTTTCTTTTCTTAGTATACTCCTATATGGTTTTAAAATATAAAACATAAAAAAATACTAAAAATCGCGAAGCTTTTCGAAGGAGGTGACTAACACTCTTTGTTCAGGCGATTGGGTATATGCCTCTGGCAATTCAAGACGGCGCAAAATGTTCCGAAGAACGGGTGACAAAAATTAGTGACAAAATCAAGCCGTAAAGTTCCGTCTTTAATATTGAAATTATTTGTATTTCTTATAATAAAAGATTTAGTAAGTTTTGTTTTTTCGTTATTATCAATATTTCAAAGTAATTGAGCTTTATTCATATTTATATTAAGGTCTCTGTCCAAACGATGTTTGTACCTTAAAAAGGCTGAGTTATCATCTGCCGTGTTCACATTGTATTTATGTTGGTAGAGCCGGTTTTTAAAATCAGTAGTTTCGCCTATGTAAATTTAGGACAATCCCTGCATCGGATTTGGTAAACTCCGGAATTGGAGGAATAATTTGAAAATTGATATTTTTTTGCAGGAGACCACGGGTAGAACGGGACCTGTGAGACCAGGTGAAATTGGGGCGGGGGGAACAACATTCCGAAGCGATTCAACATTAAACGGGATTACGAAGGCATCCCTAAAACTCATAACATTAGTAATATTGGTATAGAATTTCTTCTTAACAGACGTAAGAGATTTTTCAGTAGAAATGGGGGTATACCTCGTTAACCTCGTTTAGGTTCCGTGTGTTGGTCTCTCTTCACACAAAGGTCAAACTGGTGGCCCCGTCTCTAGGCCTGGCTTGGTGGAGGAGGGAGTTGCTTTCTTGCGCTCTCCACCGCACACAGCCAGGTACACTGGGCTCATCTGGTACCGTCCTGAGCCAGGCATCTACTCTTCTCTTGAAGACTTCAACTTTGACCCCCGTAACGTTTCTGAGGTCCTTTGGAAGCTGGTTAAAAAGTCTTGGCCCCCTGACAACCAAGCTATTTTCCTTCAGTGTTGAGGAGGTTCCTTGTTCCTTGTTCCTTGAATACTGAGCAGTATTCAAGTTTTGGTATGATCAGTGTTCTCAGCAGGGGAATCATTACTGTCCTGTCCCTCCTTTTGAACGTTCTTAGTACCTGTCCCGCGACTGTTTTTGCTTTGTTTATCGCTATCTGATTTTGTTTTTCGAATTTGGCATCGTCGGTCATTATTACTTCCAAGTAGACCGCTTTCGTGCTTCTCTGAATTTCCTGTCTATCTGGAGCATAATATGTAGTCTGTTTAACTTCCTCTTTTCTCCCATATCTCAAGAGCTGAAATTTCTCGGTGTTAAATGTTATATTGTTGTCTTCTGACCATTTGTATATTTTGTTCGTGTCCCTCTGCAAGGCCTCCACTTCATTTGTATCGCTGATTTTTCTGCTGCTCTTTGTATCGTCCGCAAAGGATGTTACTATACTGTTGCTGTTTACTCCACTGTTATGTCTGTTAGCATGATAATAAACAGGAGTGGGGCCTGAGCTGCGTACTGATTCTGATGATGATACACTCGAATTTTGACGACCCGTAGACGTTCTTTGAGGAAGTTGTAGATCCATTTTCCCACTTTGCTTGTTATTCCCATGTTTCATTTTATGTGCTATTATACCATGATCGCATTTGTCGAAAGCTTTACCAAAATCCGTGTATATGACATCGTAGTTTTTATTGCCTTCCAGTGCATCCAGGATATTGTTATATGTTATAGTGCAGTATAAGTTGTGATCGGCATGTTCTTCCTGATCGGAATCGTGCTGATTTTCGTTGAATTTCGTTGAATTTTGTTGAAGTTTTCGTTGAATTGGGTATAACCCAATTTTTTAAAAGACTCATTAATGTAATAAAGCTCGGATTCTAAATAGGAAGGGCTGCAGATCCTGAGGGCTCTCAAGAACATACCCATAAGTAGGCCCGGATCCAGGATTTTTATCCGGGGGCGGGGGGGCAAGCAAATCTATTTCAAAGATTGATAAGCCAATGACAAAAAGAAAAATGTATAACTATTCTTTAATCTATTTAAGAGTCAACATCGCTGTGACATTTGGGAGCAAAGTGGCCGGTATACTTGAGTGTTTCCACAATAGAACGTACAGTAGTTCTGAAGTGTCCAAGCAGTCCACTTTGCTTCCAAGCATTGTAATTCGGCTTGTAGTAACAAAGGTGCCGGAATGTCAGAGGGGCCATGGTCCCCTGGCCCTCCTAAATCCGGGCCTGCATAAGGATACCCATTTTTGTGGATATACTATGTAAGGAGAACCAGTGGACGTATATATTGGAGTGATTAACTTTTCTGAACACAGTGAAAGTAGGCTCATTATTAAAATATCTAATAATTTGAACGTCCAAGAAGGAGATTCTTAAATTTTGTTCGTTTCGACGGTAAACTTGATGGAGGGCAAAGTATTATTCAACCGATCGAGTATGCGATTAGATCTAACGGAAGTAGAACGAAAACTTTGTCAATATAACGATACCAAGGGACAGTAGGATCAAGGATCTCAGGAAGAAACTTTCTTTCGAAAAGCTCCATGAATATGTTACTTAGAGTTGCAGAAAGGGTGGGGAGAGAACCCATGCTGAGACTACCCTTCTGTCTAAAAAAGTAAACTGTTAAACGTAAAATAAGAATATGACAGACGCAAACGAATTAATTTAAAAAGAAGGGGATTGGTAAAACCATATACTGTAGATATCATTTTCCAGAAGGAACTCCTCCAAATAAGACAAAGTTATTTCTAAGGGAATTTCAGTAAAAAGGAAACAATCCCGAAACTGATAATTTTATATTCAGTAAATTGATATTACTAATTTTATCTATAAAATCCAAAGAATTTTTAATATGGGCATGAGAAATATTACCTATTAAGAGGGAAAGGGTCTTAGAGAGCCATTTGTCTAAACAATAATTCACAGGCCTGCGATGGTTTTGTTGTCCGAAATATTTTATTACTTATACAGTAATTTTTGAATGCTGATTCCCAAAATAATATTCATTTTTCGCCATCACGTACAGATTTTTCATAAAATGTCATATTTCATATTACATATGTAAGTAATTTTCACTAAAATTGACTCAATTAATTTTGATTAAAAACTACTGCCTATAAATTCTTCCAGATCAGAAGTGACGTCATAGCGTCTTCTAAAACATTCGAGAAACGCACCGCTAGTATATGTGTGATTGACAAGCCACGAGATGAGTCAGTCTGTCTAGTGCGTGCGAGGTTATAGTTCTTTATTATTCAAAGGTGCGCGGTGACTATATTTCTCTTTTGAAATTTGTTTATTTGTCGCTATGGCAACCACAGGGTGTGTAAATAGCCCAAACATTTTCTGTTGTATTTGTGGAAAATTTACTGTGAAAAACAAAGGCGAGATATTACAGACTTCGTCAAGAAAGCATACTATGCGTACTTCGGAATGAAACTTGGGGCTCAAGACAAATCATGGGCTCCACATAAAGTTTGCAGTGTTTGTGTTGAACAACTTAGACTGTGGAGTAAAGGTAAAAAGGATTCTTTACCTTTTGGGATTCCAATGGTCTGGCGTGAGCCTAGAAATCACAGCAATGACTGCTATTTTTGTTCATGTAACGTGCAAGGCCACAATACTAAAAATAAAAAGGAAATTTCTTATCCAAACTTTCAGTCTACTATAAGACCTGTTGCTCATGAACCTGTATACCTGTACCTACTAAACCAAATACTCTTGATATAACTTCATCTGATTCGGTGTCTGATGACGATGGAAACGATGATATTGATTGTTTTCAAACAGAAACATCTGGTGAACCCCAATTGTTTACACAAAGTGAACTTAATGATTTGGTAAGAGATTTGTGTCTCCCGAAGGATTCTTCAGAGATTTTGGGATCCAGACTTCGTGCAAAGAACTCGCTTTCTCCCGGGACGTCATCATCCAATATTTTTCTCAAGAAAATTCACTGGTATATTGCAACAACGTTTCGGAACTAATACTTAAGCTAGGCGCTGCAGTCTATGACCCAAATGAGTGGAGACTTTTCATTGATTCCTCCAAAAGAAATCTAAAAGGCGTCCTCCTTCACAACGGTAACTTGTATGCATCCGTTCCTGTGGCTCATTCGGTTTACTTGAAGGAAACGTACGAAAATCTTGAGCTTCTTCTAGCTAAGGTTAAATACAAAGAACACAGTTGGCTACTTTGTGGAAACTTAAAAGTGATTTGTATGTTGTTAGGTCAAGAAACAGGTTATACGAAGGTTCCATGTTTTTTGTGTGAATGGGATAGCCGAGCAAGAACTCAGCACTGGATAAAAAAGGAATGGCCACGCAGAGTCAACCTGACACCTGGTTCTAAAAACATTCAAAGTGAAAGTTTGGTTGACGCGAAGAAAGTCCTTTTACCTCCGCTTCACATAAAATTGGGTTTGATGAAGCAATTTCTTAAGGCCTTGGACGAAGCTGGAGATTGTTTTAAGTATCTGTGTGGTAAATAATAAATTCCCAAATCTTTCTGAAGCAAAATTGAAAGAAGGAATTTTCGTTGGACCCCAGATTACAAAACTGACTTTGGATGAACACTTTGAAAAAACAATGAACAATCTCGAAAAAGAAACGTGGATTGCTTTTAAGGATGTTATCAGCAAACTTATGGGGAACAACAAGGACCCAAATTACCAAAACAGTGTGAACAACATGCTAAATAAGTTGAAAGAGTTGGGTTGTAATATGAGTTTAAAATTACATTTCTTACATTCACACTTGGATTACTTCCCTGAGAATCTCGGAGCACTCAGCGAAGAACAAGGAGAACGGTTTCACCAAGACATCAAAGAAATAGAGAAGAGATATCAGGGAAGGTGGGACATCAGCATGATGGCTGATTACTGCTGGATGTTGAAACGGGATACCCTAGAATTATTACATAAAAGAAAAGGAACAGCGCGTACATTCGAAACTAAAAGGCATAGATCTCACAAGAAAACTCAGGACAAATAAAGATGAATATGTATTTGACGTTAATAGCCTTCTTTCTTTTTAAAGTTGTTTGCATTTGTAATTAGTATAACAAAGCGAAATAGGTACCTAATGGAAATTGAAATAAATAATATTTATTTACGTTGTTGTTTTTTCCATTCCAGCTTTCAGAAAATCCTTACGTGATACAAAAAAATGGACACCCTATTCGAAATCAGGGTAGTTGAATTATATAAAATCAGTTATTAGTAAGAAAACAACTCTTATAAAGTTCTCATTCGCAGACCTGTGAATTAACGCTCCCAATATTCGAAATGATAGGTCGTAAGGACGATAGTGTTGCTTTTATCCTAAGCCTTATGTTTCCTTTACGGCTATTGTCTTAAATGGATTGTCCTAATAGTTACATACGTGAAACGATTGCTTTTAAAAGATGGTTCTACCAACATAAATACAATGCGAACACGGCAGATGATAACTCGGCCTTGCACAAACATCGTTTGGACAGAGACCTTAATATAGATATGAATAGAGCTCAATTACTTTGAAATATTAATAATAATCAAAAAATAAAACTTACTAAATCTTTTATTATAAGAAATACAAATAATTTCAATATTAAAGACGAAACTTTTCGGCTTGATTTTGTCGCTAAATTTTTATCTTTCAAAATCACCCGAAACATTTTGCGCCGTCTTGAGTTGCCAGAGGCATAACGATTCTTTTAGAAAATGAAATTCTTTTACACTTTTGTTTTTAGTGTCCTCCATCGCCCGAAAGAGGAATGTTCGTCGCCTCCCTCGGAAAGCTTCACGATTTTTAGCATTTTCTCTTCTATCTCTTAACTTTTGGGGAGTTTAACTGTTTTATTACTTTTTACAGTTTTTAACATTATATATATATACAGGGCGTCCCAAAAAAATGTATACACACTTTAAATAATTATAAAGGCAGTGTTTATTAAAATACATTTCATTTTCAAAATGTAATAGAATCTACAGACATTATTTAATTGTTTTGTCAACGCATGTTTTCAAACTGACGTCCGTTCTGGTCCAGGCACTGCTGATAACGCGAAGCAATGGAATCGCAAACATCACGAAACATTTCGTTTGGTATTTGTGTGCATTCTCGTTCAATGGCTGCTCTCAATTCAGCGACTGTTGCAGGTTTTATAGCGTAGACTTTGTCTTTTAAGTATCCCCATAAAAAAAAGTCTAGTGGTGTGAGGTCTGGTGAACGCGGAGGGTATTCTACGAAACCCCTTCGTCCAATCCACATCCACATCGTGTCAAGTACCACTCGCAATACTCCACTCTTCGGTCCGGATCATCTTCATTAATAGCATGGACTAATCTTGGAATGTAACTTTTCCATTGACAGCGCTTCAAAATGCGTTGGACAGACGATTCTGAAATTCCTACCTCACGACTCGCTTGCCGCACAGATTTTCTTGGACTTTGGTGATACGTTTCCAGTACTCTTTCTTGCTTTGTGGGGCTTGTCGATGTCCGTGGCCTTCCGGAACGCTTCTTGTGGACATTCTGAACAGTTCCATCGGCTTCAAACTTATCTCTAATTCGAGTGATGGTAAGTCGCGTTGGTGGATCTGTTTGAAACTCCCTCCTAAACTGTCTTTGCACTTCAACTGCGTTTTCACACTTCCAGTAGCATTTTAGAATGAATTTCCTTTGTTCAAAGCTTAGTCTGACTGCCATTATTAATTCTAATGGGTTTAACTTGGAAAGAAAGAAACATCAATTGAGCTATCAGCTGTTAAAGTGTGTATACATTTTTTTGGGACGCCCTGTATATATATACATATATATATATATATATATATATATATATATATATATATATTATATATATATATATATATATATATATACACACACACACTACGCTAGTCGTAGATTGATTTTAATACAAAGACTGAAGTAAAGCGTGCAACATGAAAGAGGGTTTGTCTTCACGTCGCAAAGCAACGTCCGAGGTACGACATCTTAACACTGCACCATCAGGGAAACCAGAAAATTTCCTTTCATGTGTAACGTTTGGTTTCTTGGATGGTGTAGTGGTAAGATGCCCTACTCAGGACGTTGCCTTGCGATGCGAGAACGAACCCTTCTTCGTGTTGCACGCTTTACTTCAGGCGTCGAATATATATACAGGGTGGTCCAAAAATCACGATCGAGTGAAATCTATTTACGTATTTTAATATTTTTTGCAATATAATTTTCAAGAACTGTATACGTCAAATACGAACGATTTCTGTATATTGGTGGTTAGATTAGGTTAGGTTAGCATAGTTTAGGTTACGCTAGGTTAGGTTAAGTTAATTTTTTAGAATGGTGATGTTATGGTCCTGTCGATCTGATGGACATAGGTTCTTTATTCTAAGGTAACTTAAAATTACAGGTTTGCTACCTTACAAGCTAACTCAGAAGAAAGCCAATCCGATCGTTACTGCTGGACCACCCTGTATATATATATATCGTATTTTATTGCCATATAACATTATTGCATTTATATTTGTTTTTTAAAATAATCGTTTCATCATTTCGTCCAATATGAGACCTTATCATGTTATATATATACACATTCAGGGAACATGTTTTTAATTCAGGATGGCAAGCATGTCTTTAACAACGTCCATTAAAAAGTTAAACTTCTGCGAAAGAATTTTAATTTTAAACTTGAGTATCAATTTCATATTAAGGAGTGAAACTTAAACCAAAAGTATTTTCTTTTGAAGAGAGAATTACAAGGCCATTACCCTATATGGACAACTGTTACAAATTTGTAACCTTTCATATACACGCCTTTATAACTTAACCCTACAGAAAATTCTGTCCATAGAGGGATAAGGTTCTTTGATGTTAAATCTATTTTCTAAGTCAAGAAGTTATAGCGAATTTAATTCGGTGAATTAATTCTCACTTCAGCGAGTTGCATAGAGGAATAAATGGTTTAGTTCATGAGTACAAAATACGATATTCCACATCTTAATTCCACCTTTTGTTCCTTGTGGGAATGAGTGATGCGAATCCTTTAGTCTCCATTCATTTCTGCATCAAAGACAGGATTGAATGAGGCCTTGATAATAACTAGTAATTGATTGTCTACGAGAGAGTTCAGAATAATTTTGTCGAGAGGAATGACCATCAGGATAGTGCTCCAAATTCCCACTGAGTGTGTAGGCGAATGTGTCAGTTAGGGAGGGCCTGAGTAAGGGAGTATATGATTATAAATTTTGCATTTTTTTTTTTTAGTATAAAGGGAACTGTCATCATTATTTCTTAATGTAAATTTTTAATAAGCAAAGTGAGAGCCTTAATCAGATATTTAAATACACATTTTTAATAGAAAAAATAATAAATTTCCAATCAGCGGTTGGTGGAGGCAAAACTTTGTTTTTGGATTGGAGTCAGCTTTAGCTCTTCGTAAGATTTTAAAGTCTTCTTACACAGATCTCGGCTAAGAAAGCAATTTATAGTGTATAAAACAAGTAACGTTTAAGTACAGGGTGTTCCTAAAGTCACACAAGTGAATATGCATGTACACTTCACCATATTTACTTGCGTAACTTTATGAACAACCTGTACTATCAAATACAATTGTAATTATTTCCATTCCACAACAATAATTACAAGTTGCAATTGATAATTGTAACTTAGTTTCTTTCAGGAGGACTTAGATTGTAATTAAAGAGTTCTGGTTTGGCAATAATACGAACTTATCCATCCTCATTTGTTTGGGTATATAAGACTGCATGACATGCCTGCACTTTTAAAAATTTTTTTTTGGATGTACCGTAAATAAATACTAGTTTGATTATTTTCACCGAGAAACAAGAACTTTGGATGACGTCAAATTAGGAGTCAGTTTCTGAAATACACAAAACCGACTCGTATGTCTCCTTCAGCTGTCACTGAGACTAGCAAAATCCGCACCAACCGGAACCAATAAGATTCCAGAATTTGGAGGCCAAGATTAATCATAGGAATTCCCAAATAAGAGGTTCGTTACTGTTCCCCCCGCCCCCTTTCCCCCCCCCCCACTTCTCCGTTGTTTTAAGAACATGATGAGATGCAACTGTAACATTCTCGCGAATGCTTATCAGACGTATTTTTAATTTCACTTGTGCTGCAAGGTGAGATTGATATAAGGGATAACTTTTTTGTGGCTTATTCAGAAAAGTAGAAATTACACAAGTTGCAAGAGTTATATACAAGCTACCAAAGACCTGAGGATCCGCTCTAGGTTAGTCAAAGAAGGAAGTAAAGTAGAAAAGATAAAGAAGTGGACAGTCAAAGAAAATTCCCAGTACAACCCTTACACACTGGCGGATTATCACTGAGGCTATTGAGGCTGAAGCCTCAAGGCTCCCATGCTTGAGGGGCCCCCCAATCAACTGAGTTTCGATGATATAATTCGAGGTTTCAAACTTCTTTGATTAAATATGACAGAGTACACAAACTGACAAATTCCCTGTTTTATTTTATGTTTTATAGGCCCTAAAGTGAAGTTTGTTTAATACTGTTTGGTTTTGGCAAACGGTAAAATACACTGTGTTAGGGTTCTTTTAAGTTTTAAAGGATTTCTTTTATTTTATTAAATGGAAGAAACATCGGTACTCGTAGGTTATCTCCACCCCCCACCAATTTTGACAGAATATTTTCGTTAAAACTAACGAAAATATCACGACTTAACCTAACCAATTATCAAGGGCGTACAGTTGATCTATTAGTAAATAGTAAATACTATTCCAGAAACAAACAATGTTATAATTAATAATAGATCAACTGTACGCCCTTGATAATTGGTTAGGTTAAGTCGTGATATTTTCGTGAGTTTTAACGAAAATATTCTGTCAAAATTGGTGGGGAGGAGACAACTACAAGTACCGAAACATCATTTTATCGAAGCATTATTTACTCCTCTCTCCGCATTTGGGCTCTCTCTCTCTCTCTCTCTCTCTCTCCTCTTGCGAAAAATTATCTATCTAATTTATTTTTAAACATGTCAAGTGATGAACTACTTTCGACGGGGCCGGAAGACTATTCCAAAAATTAACGATATTATAAGGCAAGAAATTTGCTCTGTGGCGCTATTAAACCTTCTACTCTTAAGTTTAAATCCATTATTCTTGCATGTGTACGCGCTTATTATCTAATTTAAAAAGTGTTCGAGATTTACAGTATCAAATCCACTTTATATCTTAAAAATTTAAATAAGTTTGCCTCTTTGTCTTCTCTTTTCTTCTAGTGAATACAAATCAAGTTCTGATAATCTTTGTTCCTAGTTTTTATTCGAAGGTTAGGTATTATAAGCTCGTATAAACTCTTCTCCAAATTTTTTCAAGTGTTTCTATATCTTTCCTCATATATGGAAACCAAAACTGTACACTTTATTAACTTTTCTACCGACTTCGACGGGTTACTTTGAAAACTTTAAATTATTCGTAACTATAACACTAAAGTCTTTCGGAGCTATTGAAGAATAGGGACCCAGCCTTCTTCGTCAAGGGCGTACAGTTAACCTAACGATTGTTAGGTTAGGTCGTGATATTTTCGTTAGTTAGCCTTAAAAGCCTAACTAAAGAAGGCTGGGGTCCCTATTCTTCAATAGCTCCAATCTTTCTCCTCCGTTGTTGAAATAAGGTTTTTGCCTGTCATACAAAAACTAAACTCGCTATTTCGAGAACTGATGCGCATTACTTTGCCTTTGTCAACATTAAATGTCATCTGCTATTTATCCGACCAATCAACGATTTTATTAAAGTCACTTTGCAGCGCCTCTCTATCGAGTCTACTATACGCTTTACCGCCGAGTTTCGTGTCGTCCGCGAATTTCGAAAGTTTACTGATCAAAATGATATCGAGATCACATACATAAACAATGAACAAGAGTGGACCCAACATAGACCTTTGAGGAACCCAGCTAGTTACATTTCCCCACTCCGACTTAGATCAATTTATTACAACTCTGTTTTTTGTCTGTTAATCAGTTATTAAACCTTATTAATACAGTGTCCCTAATATCGTGCCCCTAATTTTGTTTTTGAGCAATCGTTTATACGGGACTGTGTCCCGCCCGGCAGAGCTGGGCACTTGCGTTTTTTTGCCCGTTTTTTTGCGGTACTGCGGTACTGCGGTACTACTACCACACTACCAAACCAGTACCGCAAAGGATCGCTGAAAGTACAGCAGTACCGCTACCGCATTCAAATTTCCCGCGGTACTTTCCGCGGTACCGACCAACACGGTAGTACCGCAGTACCGCAGTACCGCAAAAAAAACCGCAAGTGCCCAGCTTTGCTCGGAGTCGGAGTGTGTCGAACGTCTTCGCAAAGTCTAAATACACAACATCCACTGCTCTATATTGATTGTATATATTTACAATGTCGTGAAAGAATTCCGATAACTTCGTTAGACACGAACGTTGTTTACGGAAGCCGTGCTGACTGTTTCTAAATCAGATTATAACTTTCAAGATAAACAACTATTCTATCACGTATTACTGATTCTAAAAGTTTCCACAATTGAAGTTAAGCTAATTGGCCTCTAATTTCCCGTGAGTTTTTTATCTTCCTTTATAAAAATCGGAGTGATATTTGCGATTTATTATTAAAGCATACTTCCTTATTCTTTTTGGTACTTGTAGGTTATCTCCGCCCCCCAACCAATTTTGACAGCATATTTCCGTTAAAACTAACGAAAATATCACGACTTAACCTAACCAATTATCAAGGGCGTACAGTTGATCTATTATTAATTATAACATTATTTGTTTCTGGAATAGTATTTACTATTTACTGATAGATCAACTGTACGCCCTTGATAATTGGTTAGGTTAAGTCGTGATATTTTCGTTAGTTTTAACGAAAATATTCTGTCAAAATTGGTGGAGGGGCGGGGGGGGATAACCTACAAGTACCTTCTTTTTTTCTCGCGCATTTAGCATTTACGGTTTGAATTAGATTTTTAATAATATCGTAGTTTAATTATGTTAGCTGCGTCTGAAATGACTCGCCATTCCATTTGACGAAATTGGCTTCTATAGCTGTCGAAATCGGAGTGAACAAAATCAGGAACTTTTTAACAATTATTTTTCATGTTAACTTTAACATTATTCTAAATCATATTAATTTATCGTCGGAAGTAATAAGAAGTTTTCCTCAGGCTTCAATATCTTGAATAAGAGTTCCATTTATCGTCATTATTAAATCTAGTATATTGTTTCGGCGGCTTGCCGCTTTTAGGTATTGGTAAAGAGAGCTCTCGTTTATAATCTCTCTTAATCGCGTCCCTTCCTCATCGCCGCAAATAGTTTCAAAATTAATCGCCTTTTTCCTAATAAGATACTGTGCATTTAATAATTATAACAATATTAGGCATCATTATTACATTCGTGTACAAAGCATACATGAAGCAATATATTCTTCAGCGCGTGTGTGTGTGTGTGTGTGTGTGTGACCTTCAACAATCTCTAATCTGAATCTCATAAATTCAAGGTGAGGATTTCAAATGAAACTAAACAACTTTACAACTGAGCTCATTTAATTGGAAAGGCGTTCAACTCATCATTGAATTTTAATATCAATTAAAGGTTATTGAAAAATGTTAATTACCTTTATAAACCCATTATGGACCAAAACTATTTTTTTTTTATTTCCTGATATTTCTTCATAATTCAATTTCGGAGAGACTTTAAGTAAACGTGAAATGGTTTTCTGATACACAAAAATTTAAATAAAAAAATAAAAATTAATATTTAAAAATTTCACTTGTAAGTTCTAACCAAAACTGTGGTGTTGAAATGTGTACCAGTTTAAACCCGACTTCACATTTTAATCCTAATTTGAGTCTGCCTTCACTTTCTAATTCCAGTTTTAATCTGCTTTCACCTTTTAATACCAGTTTTAATCCGACGTCACCTTTTAATACCAGTTTTAATCCGACGTCACCTTTTAATACCAGTTTTAATCCGATTTCACCTTTTAATACCAGTTTCAATCCAACTTCACCTTTTAATACCAGTTTCAATCCGACTTCACCTTTTAATACCAGTTTCAATTCGACTTCACCTTTTAATACCAGTTTCAATCCGACTTCACCTTTTAATACCAGTTTCAATCCGACTTCACCTTTTAATACCAGTTTCAATCCGACTTCACCTTTTAATACCAGTTTCAATCCGACTTCACCTTTTAATACCAGTTTCAATCCGACTTCACCTTTTAATACCAGTTTCAATCCGACTTCACCTTTTAATACCAGTTTCAATCCGACTTCACCTTTTAATACCAGTTTTAATCCGACTTCACCTTTCAATAACAATTTTAATCCAATGCCTAAAAAAAACTTTTCTCACTTTAGAATGTTAAAAGGAGGATTGTTCGATATAAGATGAATAATTTCTGCTCTCACGCATTTTAAAAGCTTTATGAACACACTTTCTTACATCTAATAATAATAATAATAATAATAGTAATAATAATAATATTATTATTATTATATTATTAATATCATCATCATCCACCCTAAAGCAAAATGTGTATGGTAAGGTTTTGGGATAATGATAAAATGATTTTATAATTAATTTGTTCTTGAGTCAATGGAGTTATTAGTTTGGAGAAGAAACAAGTTAGCGAGGTAATGAATCTATCGTCTATCCCGAGTCCCTCTTTGAGAGAATCAGTTTTCCGGCGAAGTCCTTCTAATCATTTCAAATCTCTCATTCATTACACTACATACGCTCTTATAGATGTAAGGGAACCATGGATCTTGATTTTGGCTCTCTTTTTCGTCTATACGCGGGGGGGGGGGGGAGTGTTGGCGTTCACCCTTGGCCCCTCTTTCCCGCATTAAAAAATAATAGGGATTACATAAATTGGGGTTTTTTGAAAGATGCTTCATTATTATAAGCAACCTTTTTTAGAAAAAAAAATGGTGCTTTTGCATTATCCTCCCAACACTAATTTTTTTTTATAATGGAACGAAAATAAAGTACGTACATCATTAGTTATATGAATAAATATTCTTAACCTAACCTAACCTAACCTAACTTGAAGCCGGCTAACTACGGCTAACGCCTGCGGCAGGCTGTTTTTAACCTAACCTAACCTAACCAAACCTAACCTAACCTAACCTAACCTAATCCCAACACTAATTTTTTTTATAATGGAAGGAAAATAAAGTACCATAACCAAAACCAAACCAACATTATATAAACAAAATTAGTGTTGGCAGGATAATGCAAAAGAACCAAAAAAATATATTAATAATAATGATTTTACTTAACACTGTAGGATTAGTGGATTAATCCACAAATCCAATATATATATATATATATATATATGATACACACAGACAGTGCATGGAACAAGGAACTCTTCTGGGATAATTAAATCCACTATAGTCCGAATAAGCATCATGAAAAAGAAAAAACTATAGTGTTTGTCATTTACCATTACTTATTCGTACTATGGATTTTCCCAGACGAGTGCCTTGTTCCATGCACGGTCTGTGTGCAACATATATATATATATATATATATATATATATATATATATAATAAATTAATAAATAAATTAAAATAATAAATAAATTAAATAAATTAAATAATAAATAAACAAAATTAAAAATTAAATAAAAAAATATTATATATATATATATTATATATACGTATATGACGCATGTAGATTTAAATCGGCTCTCAAAAATGTGACTTTTTCTTTGTAATTATACTGTAACTATAACAAATTCAAACATAATTATATTTTTAGTAAAGAGGAGTATCAGTGCATTAAACAATTGTCTAATGATAATAGCATATTAATTTGTAAACTTGACAAAGGAAAAGGTATAGTAATTATAGTTATTCTTAACAAAGTAGATTATATCAATAAAATGTATACAATTTTGAACGATAGTACAAAATTTTCTAAAATCTCTGGAAATCCACTTAATAATATCCTCAAATTAGAAGACAAACTTAATCGTATCTTTCATAAACTGAAGTAATCCGGAAAACTCTCTAACGAACAATATTCTAAGCTTTACGCGTCATGCTCTCACCCTGGCGTTTTATACGGCCTCCCAAAAGTCCATAAGAATAACGCTCCGTGCCGCCCTCTCCTCTTCGCCATAAACACCTTTAATTATAACCTTGCTAAACTTTTCACTCGTCTATTATCCGAATTCACTGTCAATGAATATTCAACTAAATATTCTTTCTCTTTTGTCAAGGAAATCACTGAAATAGATAACACTGACTCTGTAGTTAATGGCCAGCTTTGATGTAATATCTTTGTTCACTAACATTCCTCTAATATCGACCCGCGAATTAGTCTTCTCAAATCGCATAACTCTGCAGCCCTCGATCTAGGTGAAAATAACGTTCAAACAGACGGAGTATCAATGGGGGTTACCCTTCGGACCCACCTTTGTAAATTTATTTCTCTTTCTTACCGTGAGAAAAAGTGGTTGGAGGAGTGTCCCCAGCATTTTAAACCAATCTTCTTCCGTCGTTATGTATACGATTGTTTCGTTCGATTTAAAGCTTCTGACCATATTGAACTTTTTCGTCAGTATTTCAATTCAAAACATAGTAACATCCAGTGTTGGGCGCATTACTTTTTCAAAGTAACGGCGTTAACGTTACCGTTACTCGCAATAGAAAGTAACGTCATTACCGCTACAGTTACTTCTATGGAAAAGTAATGCGTTACAGTTACCGTTACTCGCAATAGAAAGTAACGTCATTACCGCTACAGTTACTTCTATGGAAAAGTAATGCGTTACAGTTACCGTTACTCGCAATAGAAAGTAACGTCATTACCGCTACAGTTACTTCTATGGAAAAGTAACGGCGTTACAGTTACTGTTACTCGCAATAGAAAGTAACGTCATTACCGCTACAGTTACTTCTATGAAAAAGTAATACGTTACCGTTACCGTTACTCGCAATAGAAAGTAACGTCATTACCGCTACAGTTACTTCTATGGAAAAGTAATACGTTACAGTTACCGTTACTCGCAATAGAAAGTAACGTCATTACCGCTACAGTTACTTCTATGGAAAAGTAATGCGTTACAGTTACCGTTACCGTTACTTTTATAATAAACTAGAAAATATAGTATTTCTCAATATAAGAATACGATATATCGCAATTATAAAAGAATTTCTGAATATCGAGCAAATATTTAATTAAGGTCAGATATATAATACAATGAAACAATACCTGATTTTAGACTTATACTTAAATAATAAGCAATACAATTTAACAATTTTACCATTCGAAATAATAATAATAGCTATCAATAGATCTTAAATAAAATACTAAAAATGTAAAATAAAATTGCTCTTTGTAATTAGTATTACAAAATCGAAAATTATTGACCAAAATACACTAAAATAAATGGTGAATAAAAAATAACAAAACGCCTAAAGGATTAATGGATTATTCATATCAGAAAAAATAGAAATCTTAAAAGAAAATAACGAATAAATGACTGAAAATGGAATGAGAAGTAACGGAGTTACCAATTTCGTTACAATATAAATAAAATAACGGCGTTACCGTTAAAAAATAAGTAACGGCGTTAGTTCCAACACTGGTAACATCAAATTCACTTCTGAAACGGAAAACGACAATTCCTTGTCATTCTTGGACATAAATATTACTGGTAGCAATAATCACTTCGTAACATCAGTTTTTCAGTAAACCCACGTTTACCCATGAAATTTGACAGTTTCGCACCACTCGAGTACAAACGTAACCTCATTCTTACCCTTCTCTGCCGTTCATACGAGATTTGCTCCAACTACCATCTTCATGCCGAGTTGGAATTCCTTAAAAAGTTCCTACTAGGTAATGATTTCCCTTCTAAACTTATTGACAGTGTAATAAGAAGATTCATAAACTTCTCTAATAAAACTAAGTCGTCTTTACTAAAGTACAAAAGAAGGTTGTATATTTTAAACTCCCTTACTGCGGACTCGCGAGTCTTGTGTTGAAGAGGAAAATTGGTAAACTTATCAATAGATTTTATCCGCAAATTTCTGTTAAATTTATTTACACATTACAACATAAATTATACTCCTTTTTCAAGTTTGAAGATATAATTCCAAAATTCTTGTGCTCATCGGTCATTTATAAATATACGTGTGACGATTGCGCATCGTCGTACATTGGCACGACTGCACGCCAACTCCAAATTCGTATCGATGAACACGAGGGTATTAGTAGCCGTACTAATAATAGACTCGCGAATCCCTCCCAATCACATATACGTTCCCAATCCCATCAGTTAGACCAGGGGTTCCCAAACTTTTACCACCAAGGACCCCTAAATATTAATTCCGTACGGACATAGACCCCCCACAAAAAAAATTATGGATTCAGTTACAAACTATAGTATATTTCATAAACATAGATAGCTTTTAAATTAATGTAAAATTAAACATTCTACGCTCATTAAACCAGTTTAATAAACACTTACCGAATGTCTAGTGTGAAATGGAAATTTATTTTAATATAGTTAATGTTACTATTTTTCCAAAAGCTTAGAGACCCCCTGGAAGCTTCCTACAGACCCCTTTGGGAATCATTGAGTTAGACCATTCAATTAAATCTACTAACTTTTCGATAATTGCTAAAGCCAATAAACACGACCTACCCCTCTTAGAAACAATACTAATTTTTAAAGCATAATTCGGATATAAATCATTATACCCCATTCCATAACCTCAATATCCTTCAATAAAATTTATTTTATCTACCAACCAACCAACCAAGTTAGCGCCCGCTAACAAAATTTTTTTTGTCATTTTTTCCCATTCTTTGCTGTGTCTGTGATTGAATAACTTGTACCTGATTTGTTCCTTTTAAGAGTTGACAGATTTTGATGTTTGACATTTTAGACTTCCGTAATGTTCCCCTAAATTATTTATAATGTTTTTCCTTACATTTATTCTTTTCTTATCTTAAAAATAAGCCCCCTTCTATTGTTCCTTTTACGATATTTTATATTTTAATTGTATTAACTGTATAATTTCAGGTTTTAATTTTTATTTTCGCTGTGATTTTTCGCTGTGATTTTTGTTCATAGTTGGTTTTAATTTTCTCTATATATATATATATGTATGTATGTATGTATGTATGTGTGTGTGTGTGTGTGTTTATTCTCCATTGAATATATGGCCTCAGAGATTCTCATTGAATGGATATGTTTCTTAAGGTACCCTTTCAAGGTGAACAGTATCTTTATTATTCGTACGTACAGTATATCGCAATTGCTTGTCGCCACCCTAAATTTAATGCATTCCTGCGATTCGTACGCGTCTGTTAGCTTGTCGCTGATTGGCTAGCGCGCTGTTCATTTGTCCAATAGCAAAGAAGTATTTAATTTACAATGACTGGGTGTGTATATATATATATATATATATATATATATATATATATATATATATAATATATATATATATACTGTATATATATATATATATATATATATATATATATATATATATATATATATGCTACAAAATCATGAAAGCCAATTTACTCGATAAACGATAATTGCGCAATATAATACTAATAGGCGAGGGAGCTGCCACCAGCCTGACCTCCGTGTGAAGAGAGACCGACACACGGAACATTATCTACAAGGTATTGATCTTAACCAGAACTGTTGATAAAATTATAGTGCCAACCATATATATATATATATATATATGTGTGTGTGTGTGTGTGTGTGTGTGTGTGTGTTAAAAATAGCAGTTTGATGTTGAGCCATGAAAGTCCAATTATGTTTGCAATGTATGCAATATGTACAATTATATTAATTTTGTGATGTCTGCAATATACTCGTACGCAATTTAAAGTCTGTTATATCTCCTTATTTCCTACGAGAGAAATGGCATTTGAAATAGCTTCTCAATATTAATATTCCTTTTGCTTCAACGTCATTTCAAAAGATGGACCAAATTTGATTTTCTAATTCGATTTTGGTGACCTTCTTACATACATTTGGAGCGCTTCCTCCATCGGATTTTAAAAGGTGATTTTTAACGTACGGATTCTAGTGCGTTAACAGGTAGTAGTTAGTATTCACGCGTTAATCTACTTGAATAAATCGATATTGTAGTGATAATCACTGTCTTTATTTAACCAAACGTTCAAAATGACACTTAAAAATTCTACATAAACAAAGGAGAAAAGTGTTTTTTTTTTTGTTTTTTTTTAATGATGAAATGAATGATGAAATTCAATGCAATGAACGAACGAATACGATAAAGTTATTCGAAACTCCAGACTAGAAATTATCTCCCATCATGGATCCCGCTTCGATTCTGAAGATCATCACAAACAGTACTTGGATTGGTAAGTACAAATCATTCGTTTTGTTGTTTGAAGCCGGTCGCACGCAGGATCGTCTTGCGACTCACGACTGGGGTCGTGAGGACGCGAGTCGCGTGTGATTTTACATTAACAGAATGGGAACTCCACACACTGCAACGACCGCGACGCGAACCAAGACGATCCTGTGTGTGGTCGGCCTAAGGCCTAACTAAACCTTTCGTTGACGACTAGTTTTTTTCTTTTACACCAAAATAGTTATTGAAAACCAAATATTTTATTAATAACTCGTCACTTGCATTTAATACATATATATTATTATTTCCGGTCGGTTATTCCAGTCCCCGAAGACGTGAAGCGTGCAACTGTATACTGATATACACATGTCCTAATTGGAGAGACATTCTTTTTTAATGAATGTCTCAAAGCCATGTTAACATTCGGAATATCATTTTCAGTAGAAATATCCAGTAAAGAGATAGAATAAAGTAGTGATCATTATCATTAAATCATAGATTTCTATCATTAAAACCTCAAAATAGTAGTTATATCAACCCCTGAATGTACTGCAAAATATAACTGTTCAAGATCAGATAAACATAGACCCAAATTTTGGCCAAATTTTCGTGTAAAGAATATGCAGGTGTTTTTTTATGCATGAAGGAGAAGTTAAGGGCGAACGCCCGCCAAAATGCCCCCAACCCCATAGAAGGAGGAGAGAGACGAAATCAAGGTTCACAGTTTCGCCTGTTTGATCCATTTCTCAACGTCTAAGGTCATATGGCAGAGGGGACTGACAATTTAATCTCTTTCACCAAACATAAAGCTAGGCCCTTAATCGCTAAAATCAAAAGGCACGAATCCCAGCGTCTTGCCGCTATAAGCTACTCCCACAGGTCGAGTTAAACTTATACTTGGATCTGTTGATTAACCACAAGAGATCATGTTGACTCCAAATAGATCTAAATAGAAAATATTTAAATAAGAAATTTGGAAATTGGAAAAAGGTTAAAAAATACAAACTTTACAGACAAAACTTTATCCTGACGAATTAATTGTGAACATAAAGACAAGACAAAATATGCGAGTTGTTCAAAGTAAAAGTTGACTATTTTGAACATCAAGTCTTTTGAGAAGGTCTTAGAAATTTTTTTTATAGGCTTTGAAAAGGTATGATCTTAGCTCTCGTAAGTTTTCATAGGAAACATATATGTCACACTGTTCAGAACTAAAGAGACTCCTTGGCGAACTTACTGGAGGAAAATCATTAAAGTGGACTGTAAAGTACCAGACTGCTTTTGATACAGTGAAGGAAAATCCTCCTCCCCTTTCTTTTCCTGACTATAATGGACTCGAACCTTTAGAAATAGTAGTAGATGCATCTTAAGTGGGATGAAGGATATGTCTGACACAAAACAAAATGGTATTTAAAGGCCATAGTTTATAAATTCCATGTCTTTCACTAGACAACAACTTAACTATAGTACAGTACTACAGAAAAAGAGTTAATGGCGGTTTGATGGAGCGTAGAATGTTTTAAAAGGCTTTTAATATAGGCAGGAAATTTTATATTCACACTGATCATTAATTAGCCTTTAACCTACCTAACAATCAGATTGAATTTCACCATCACTGAGAACAAATGTAGTTCTATTTTATAATGGTAATTAGAATGATTAACTTATACGTGTTAGTTGTTAGAGTGACTAAGGTATCCAAAATAATTGATAAGCTTCACTAGTATTTATTGGAATAGAGATATTGGACTGAAGTGAGCTTATGTGATTGTGCTTTGAATTATATAAGGTACTTAAGTTTATATGAAGTTAATGATAATAAATAACAAATCACTTGTGGCATTGCTCTTCACCGAGAGCTTATAAACCAATAGGCCCCTCCCGACACTGCACTGGAGACGCAACAAATCAGTGATGTAGGACTCGAGACCCGTCTCATGACCTTTTTTTCTGGTCTCGGTCTTGGTCCCGGCCTCAGTCTCGGGTGCTTAGGTCTCGGTCTCGGCCATGGTGGTCTCGCCTACATCACTGCAACAAATCTAGGAGACTCACTTTCCCAGAGCCAAAGTTTGAATTCGGGTGTGGCACATCGCCTTTTATATGCACGTGTAAGCAACTGGGGGGTTAAAATGTGGGATTGAATAATGCAGAAGAAATTGTGTTTTCACCTGACATTTTAGGATTTAGGGAGTCATTTTATAACAGTTCCAAGAAGATATTTGAAGACACCTGAAAAGTATCACTGTTGTTAAGTGTTGGAATTGAAAATGTTATTTTTTTGTTTTCTTCTTTCCTGTTGTGATTTTTTTTGTTTGATCAAGAGAACGTAACAGTAACTTTAAGCCATACTAAGACTATTTTTATTATTATTAATTAATTAATTAATTAATTAAAAAATATATAAAAAATTTTACTTTGTTAAATACATTAAAAAGAGACTACTTCCATCTGTTATTTAAACTTCACCAAGTAATCCGAAGGAAGGACATCCTTACTTGTGTAACTTCCGCTTTCGCCGCTCTAAACTTATACTCTGTATAACTTATAATGAAGCAGAGAACAGAGAAACTACAGTTATAAAACACCCGCAACGATCTCTCTCTCTCTCTACAGGGTATCCCATAAATTTGGTCTCATAGGAAAATTTATTTTAAATTAAATTCACAAAAGTAACACATTAGAACTAAAACAGTGGTGAGGAAAGGCGGAGACCTTTTCCTCAAGAGTGTAACTCACTTTCATATTAGCCACTGCGTGTTATTCCACCTGCAACAGAAAAATGGTCCCAAAACAAAGTAATCAGACGACCAAGAAGGAATTAGATCAAATTGATCAATGTTGAAATTTACCGTCACAGATTTCAATCAAAATAAAATACAATAAAACAAAATTATTTTAACAATGATTTAACAATGATTTAACAATGATTTAAAGCAAAAAATAGAAGTTAAAATTAAATGACAAAATAACCAAAACTAAAATGGATATTTTAATATTTCTGTGCGTACCTCCTTGTGGATATTTTTGTAAAAGTATTCGTTCGGTCGTTTAACGGTGCCTCGTCAAGCATCACGAGGGAAGCCATTCACTTATTTCGTGCGATTAAGGAGTTAAGGGCATCCGACCCTCGGGAAGTTCTCTTAATTGAGGTTCGTTTTTCGGATCATATTCCACAGTTTTCGGTTGAAGTTTTGGTATATGGCACGTTAAATAAACATAGGGGGAGGTAGGGGGGGGGGAGAACACCCTTGTATTTCACGTAAACTTGAAGGGAAATCACGTTTCGCTCATCAGCACGGCGTCTTCGCATTTTCTTTTGAAAAATGATATCGTTCAACGCAGGTTGTTTGCTTGATTATAAAGGACTGCATTTATGGGTTAAATGCATCATTCTGTGGGCAATTGCTCTCATGTCGACATGAATTACATGACATTTGAGTTCGTCCTAAAACTCAGTCCTTTGTTTGTATTCTTTACATATTTTGTATTCTGTATTCATTCAGGAGTTAGACAAAGAGAAATAGTTGCTATCGTCGCGGCGTGGCTCTTATACTCTGAGTTGCAAATATAAATTTGTACTGAATATGTAAGGAGTGTTTCTAGGTGTTTTTAGCTCGTTAATAAAGCCGCACCTTTTTTTTTTTCATTATTTTCTATGTGGGAACCTCTCTACTTGTTTAGTTTTAATTCCAGACAATGTTTCTTGATCCGCGGATGTGGCCGAGCTGTCGTTCATCAGTATTTGTTATCGACGCCGAAGAAAGTGGTGGAGATAGGGCGTTCTGTGCGGTTTGTATGTCGGTGGGTATGTATGTCGTTACAAAGTCACATTCTCCAACCACATCTGCGTGTGACCTTTGTGTTCGCAAGACCACCAAAGCTACACGCAATCAATGTGGATTGGTATCTCTCTCGAGTACAGTCTAACTGTCTATGGCTGGCATGTAGAGGAATTACAATGTATTTATTAAGTCTACTGTACTACTGTTTTTTGGATCTATTGATTTTCTTCACTTCTCTGAGTTTTGTCTCTTCTGCACGTTTGCCAGTGTGCTTCTTGTGGTTTTGACCTGTGTCAAGTCGCTCGTAAAGGAGAGATAATCTCGTATTAATATGCTGGATAAAGACTTTCTGGCGTGAAAAAGATGTAAAAAAGTGGGAGATAGAAACGCTCCTTACAATAATCCTGTCTATAACCTAAAGCGAGTTCTTCGCTTCATCTTATAAGACACGCCTGCCGTCCTTTCCTTAATAAAGTCACACATCAGTATCTTTATGGTCTCAAGCATATCCTTAATTAAGATTTTAAATCAGATCTTTGAAACCACTTCATCGAAGGTCTTGCATGCTGACATCACAGTGGACCAGGTTTGTCTATAATGACTGGCTCTATTTGTTGCTATTAATTCATTCAAGAGTTCTGTTGTTGTCTGACAACCTTTTCCCAGAAAATAACCATACTATTTTGTAGTTATCGGAGTCTTATTGAGTTAGTCTTTAAGAATCGCGTTATGTTGGTTCTTTCCTGGCTTGCGAGTCGTGATTTTCTTGATTACTGCTCATTCACTGTCATTCTAGTTCCCATTTTAGGTCCGCAAATGAAGGTGCACAAAGTGAGAAATCCACCACTTCACGGTAAAGGCACCAAATGGAAATAGTTAATATTTCATAACCTAATTCAATTTAACCTAACGTATCCTGATCTAAAATTAACCCAACCTAACCTAACTAAATCTAATCTAACTTAACCTAAACCAAAGTGGGGAAGCGTGGATGGGCATGAACTGAATGAAAATAGACCGATTTCAAAATGCCTCAATTGAAATTTTAGCTCCACCCTTTCACACTCTTGGGCGTGGAATGAAATAGGATGATACCATCATTCTTTGTTTCCTTGAATGCGTCCTTGAACGCGTCCTCGAATACGACTATTATTGATTTGTCAAAGACTTAACTGTAATGATATAATATTTAATCTGGTACATTTCTGAGATTACTAAACATATTCCTGCTCTTTTATATATTTAATCTCAATTAGCTTAAGCTCTTTCGGTACATCAAACGAATTGCAGCTTTTCGTGCGAGAAACTTTGTTGTAAGGATATGTCAACAAAGTATTTCCTTCGTTAAAGAAAATATCAATTTTATCTTTGTCTTTCCAATGTCTATTTCCTTGTTTTCAGCAAATATTTTCTTAAATTGGGTTAAATCCTTGTAGGATGTCGCTCGTTCTGTCTGTAGTGTCTCATTTCATTCGCTGCTAATTAAATAGTTTACGTTTTTGGAAGACGCTCCAATTCATCTTCAAGGAGAGGTTCGAAATTTCTTCAACTCTTCCATTTGTATTTCATCTGATAAAATTTCACGCATCCCGTTATCTATTTTTCTAATTTCTCTCTCTAGCTGAGCCACGTCGTGGATATGACGCAACTGCGCTTCCCGTCGACCAGCGAAGTTAAGCAACATTGGGTCTGGATAGTAATTGGATGGGTGACCGTCCTTTGCATGCATATGATGTAGCATCCCGTGGTTCGGATCCCACATAAAGCTGCAGATCCCCCCGTCGCATGACCCTTGCTGTTACGAAACAGGTTAAAACAACCCAAAACACATACACTCTCTCTGAGCGGTGTGCTAATTTCTGGCATTACTTATTAATAATTATTATTATCCTAAACGTTTGGTTCCTGTTATTTCCTCCACAACGCATCAACTAATCTTTATGTGTTTTGAAAGCGTTATTAATGATCATTAATGATCATTTTGGTGGAAAAATAACATCAATGAAAACTAATTCTTGTATCAAGACCAATTTTGATGTGACGTCACTGTTCAAATAGCTTTTTGGTGTACCATATATATATATATATATATATATATATATATATATATATATATATAATATATATATATATATATAAGGTCAAAAAGAAGGCCAGGAAGTTTCCTGTTAGTGTCTATGCGGTCTTCAATTTTAAAATGTAATACGAAACAAGCTTAAAATTTTAATGTCATAAGAAACTTTAATGTTTACGGTAATAGTAATTTTATTTATTGAAATATATACATAAATTGGTTTTGTTTAAATATATACACAAAATGTCTTTGTTCGGAACTATTTTTATCCCTTAATAGTACTTGAATAATTTGTAGCATTTGAAGGGCCGTTATAAATAGTCTTATCAATAGATAGTCTCAGGTATACTTGTTACTATTTTATTATTTACAAACTATGTTTACGCAATCCTTTTGAGTCGAATTTATTTCCACCGAGCAAATAAATGATTACGAGGTCAAAGGAATAAATAAGTACGGTTATTGTACTTAAAAAAAGTACAATAACCGTACTTCCATAAAATGGAGGAATAACAGGCAATAAAGTGACCTCCTTTGAATGAACACTTTTTTTTTTAGGGGTTTTGGATGGCGTGATCAGTAGTCGCGTTGATTCTGAAACCCTGTAAAACGACCGGGTTCGAGCCCCAATCTTCATTGCAGGGAAAAAAAAAAAAATTTCACTTGTCTCGTTTATTGATATGTCTTTTAGGTATTTAAATCTTTGGGTAATTATTTTCTTTTTAATGTTACGCTTAATTAGATATTGGTATTTTCATGTCTGTTGCCTATGCTCAGGTTAGACTATTTACTTCGACATGTCATTACATCATGTCAGTTTAAAGATGTCACGTTCTCATGTCAGTGTTTTGAAAAGTCAGTCAAGTCCCACGTTAGTCCACCAAATATTAGTCTATCGCGTCAGTCATGTCAATCTGCCATAAGAGGTCATGTCATTTCAAGTTTATTTATCATATAGGTCTAATGTATTAATGTACTAATGTACTAAACAGTAATGATTTGGTTGGTTTTACTTCTAAAAATTTTAGTACCTACCATGACGAAAAAATCAAAACTAAAAGAAAAGTAATGTTTCATTTTCTAGAAATCTTATATTTGTAGTCGAACTTTTTTCCAGAAACTATTCATCATATAACGAACGATTAAAAGGATGTTAGTTAAAGGGGGGGGGGGTAATATTTCTGTAATTTCTCGCACACACTACATTCCATTCGTATCCTTTTCCATCTTCTGTCGAAATATGTATCATGCAAGGCTGGTAAAGGAGTGGAAGTCAGTTGCTTTGAATAATGCAATGCCCGTCCATTCACTTCTGCCCATCTATTCACGTCACTTTCAAATATTTAATCTGACGAATGTAAAAACGGGATTTTCCTTGAATCAAAAAATTTCTCAAAAGAATTTGGGCTGTATTAAAGATTTCTGTCTATCTGTTTTATTGTCTGTTTATCTGTTTTATTGGCTGTCTCTCTCTCTCTCTCTCTCTCTCCTCTTCTCTCTCTCTCTCTCTCTCTCTCTCTGTTCGAAGTATATTAGCATATCTGTGGGGACTTCCTTCTAAGAATAAAAGGGTTTATCCGATTCTTATATTTCTCAACGGACGAAAAATGGTCAATTTCGAGGCAGTTTCGCAAGTTAATTTCACTGATAAGAATCTGTTTATCATGTTTTTAACATACCGTGTAAAAATTATATATATATATATATATATATATATATATATATATATATATATATATATATATACAGGGTAAGTCAGAAGTTTTCCCTAATAGGATAATATCATATACTTAAGTATATACGAGTATGTTTGTTTTGTAATTCATTACAAACATTACGTTTGATATAATATCAAAATGCGCAAAAGTTCTAATTCCACCTTTTCCTGAGGAGTGTACAATGAATGCTTCGTGCGCTGGCTCCGCCATTCTTAGGAAGGGGTGAGAAGTAAATTCAAAATTAAAATCAAATATCAATATCAAATTCATAAATTTACTTAAATATATAATATTATCTTACGAGGCAGGACTTCTGATTCACCCTGTATATATGTAATCTTATGTAGAAATTATACTCGACCGTATTTCGATGGTGACTTGCTTTTTCCTATCCATTATTTCAATAAAAAAAATTCTAAACTTTAAAATATGTCTCCCTTTTGATGGTGAAGATCAAAGAGCATCACAATTAGTATTAATGCACCAATTTTAATTTCTTCATTAAATTAGTGAGTTTTAATGGAGAAATTTCCCCTTGTTTGAGGGATGATGAGTAAAGTGCTTGAGAACATTAATTACGATATATATCGGAACAATAAACAGTGTTATGAACAATCGTAGTACACTTGGATTAACACTGTATAGTACGCTTGAATTAACACTGTACCACACTTGGATTAACATTGTATAGTGCACTTGAATTGACACTGTATAGTACACTTGGATTAACATTGTATAGTACACTTGAATTAACACTGTACCACACTTGGATTAACATTGTATAGTGCACTTGAATTGACACTGTAGTACACTTGGATTAACTGTATAGTACACTTGAATTAACACTGTACCACACTTGGATTAACATTGTATAGTGCACTTGAATTAACACTGTAGTACACTTGGATTAACACTGTTTAGCACACTTGGATTAAATATTTGGTATAGTGTAAAATGGCGACTTAACTCTTTAAGGGCGGGATATTTTGTAGGGTTAAGTTACGAATGCATGTATTTGAAACGTTACCAATTTGTACCAGTCGTCCTGAAAGGGTTAAGTTCTGTAAAATAAGCGAGTTATCCATTTATAAATGGAATAAAATTAAAAAATTTTCTAGCTTGAAAATGAAATACATTTTTGATCTATTTTTTTAAAATTAAATTTTGACAAAATAATTATTTAATACGATAAATAATTTAAAAGAGAATTAAATAATAAATTCTAATTTAATTGACGGCGCATTTAATTAATTAATTTCGTTTTAAATTTTAATTCAAATAACAAATAAAAATTAATCAAATGTAATTTTAATTAAAAATACCATTAAGTAAAATACTTTCCATTCCTGGAATGATTTTTTTTTTGTTTGGCGGAGGTGTAGGCAGGGGTGGGGGTGCGTTGGGGTGGGGGGGGTTCGTTGGCGGGGGGGGGGGGATTAGGAAGGGGGCGTTAGAAAAACTAAATTAAATTCGAGAGAAAATGTTAAAGCTGCCGATGATCACTTTCGTTTCTGAAAGGATCCGAAAAACTTCAAAGGATGATCATTTGATAGAAGGAAGATCAATAAAAAATACAAAACTCGTTTCTGGAAAGCGGAGAGAAGAGATTTTACAGATTAAAACTCTCGTAGCGAAATTATCATTAATGATAATAATAATAATAATATAATAATAATAATAATAATAATAATATTATTATTATCCGATCGCTAAAAATGCTTTCGGTTGAAATAACATACTTTTGGTTTATTTCGTTTATTTGTCGAAGCCCTCCAAAAATAATAAGAATAAAAAAAAAAATTTCCTTGAAGCCCTTTTAAACTTTAAAATTTAAATTTTCTTTTATCCAGAAAAAGAATAGAAGTGACAGATTTTTCCAATATTTATTAAGATTTTTCTATACAATTTAGATAGATATTTGATATGGCAATATTATTTTCACCGTATTCTAATCCGAATATGCCGTTGAAAGCATAAGCTTTTTAGGCAAAATTAATGGGATTCACTTTATTTATTACATAAAAGAGGTGAAAATGTACAAAAAAATTTGTGTAATTTTAAATAAAATTATCAATTGTTTATTTATTAGAAAATAAATTATATTTAATGAAAGAAAAGAGGATAAATTACGAAATTAAAAGTACTTAATGAAATCAGGCTATTTTAGATAATTAATTATGAAATGGGAACTTAATTATTATAGTACTAATAGCAGTAGTAGTAAACTTATACATCAGTAAGAGCTAATATAATTCTTTGAGAAAATCAAACAGCATTTTTTAATATAAAGGGTGATCCAGAGAAATGGGACCCAAAAGAAACCCCTGTAACTCTTAAAGTATAAGTCCTTTTATAAAATCATACGCATCATTCGAAAGAGGATAGTTACAAGTTTGTGCAGGATTGTATAGGTTTTGACAATACAAGACAAGATAAGATACAAAACAAAATAAAAGTGTTAGTTAAAACTAACCCTTCAAGATGACTGCATGGACTGTGGAACAGCTGCGTTTCATAACTGAGCAATATTATGAGCATGGAAGAAGTGTAGTTTCAGCTCAAAGATCTTTCAAGACAAATTTTCAGATGTCAAAATCACCTTCTAAGAAAGTAATCCGTCGGTGTGTCAGAAATTTTTCCCTGACTGGCAGCATTGGAAAAAGAAAACCAACTGGAAGAGTGAGCACAGCAAGGATAGACGAGATCATTAACAGAACTCATGAAATTGTACAGGATAATCCTAACATAAGCATCAGACGTGCTTCTCAGCTGTTAGGAGTTGGATATGGAACAACACACCGTATATTCAAGCAAAATTTAATGCTCTTTCCATATAAAATTCAAACAGTGCAACAACTAAACGATGGAGATTTCGCACGAAGACGACAATTCTGTCAATGGATCCAACAGAAGGTAAATGACACCACCAATTTTCTAGCAACTTTGATTATGTCAGACGAAGCCCATTTTCACTTGAATGGAACTGTAAACAAACAAAATTGTCGTTTCTGGGCAACAGAAAATCCATTGAATATTACCGAAGTCCCGTTGCATAGTCAGCGTGTAACTGTTTGGTGTGGTCTTACTGCATCTCAGATCATAGGGCCGTACTTTTTCGAGGATTCCACCGGAAACACGGTCACTGTAAATGGTGATCGCTACGAAAAAATGTTGACCGATTTCCTTATTCCTAAATTAAGAGATCTTTGTCTAGAAAACCACTGGTTCCAACAAGACGGAGCTACCTGCCATACCACGAGGAACTGCATGGCAGTTTTGCGTCAAACGTTTCCAGGCGAGTTAATCTCAAGATTTGGAGACGTTGAATGGCCCGCAAGGTCTCCGGATTTTTCTCCCTTAGATTATTATCTCTGGGGATATTTAAAGAGTAGGGTCTACAGAAATAACCCAACGACCTTGCAAGAATTGAAGGCCGCCATCACAAATGAGATACAGGCCATACCACCGCACACTCTTGCAAAAGTGATGCAGAACTTACAAGCGAGAACACTGGAATGCTTGGCAACTAATGGAGCACATTTGAAAGGAGTCATTTTTAAAAAATAAATATTTCATAATAAACTTGTAACTCTACTCTTTCGATGATATATAGTTTTTATGAAAGAAATTAAATATTAAGAATATTTGGCTTTTTTTTATGGGTCCCATTTATCTGGATCACCCAGTATATTAATAGTCGTTGTAGTTCACGATTAGTCAAATGTATTTTAGTAAAAGGCATTTTTGGGGTTTTATCGTCTCTAAACGGTCATGGACCAAAAATAATTTTTAATCCATTAAGCACTGGCTCACTTTTAACATTTGTAGTCGGAGCTCCCAATAACGTTCTCGCCACATGCGCTAATTCTTTATATTGAGATTCATTTGTTTCCACCATATCAGTGGATCTTTATCGTGTTGAAGAAGTTTCTCTTTTAAGTATTCTTCAATGGGTTTCATCAATGATTTTGAACCATTATTCTTTGCTGATTCAGAACTACTAGAATCATCAAAAAATTGTAAAAGACTGAATTAACAGCGATGGTGTTGACAGATTCTTGTCTGTAGACTCTATAGATTCAGTCTGATTTACTTGATTTTGAATCATAGAAAACTCTGTTCTAGACCTACTGTGGGATATAGAACTACTTCTTCGGTAAACCACTCTTTACCTCTACGAGCAATGAAATCTACTGAAAACAACTTGTTTTTGCAACGAGGGTGAGGAAGAGTGGCAACGACAGCAAATTTGGAATTTTCGAGGGACTGAAATTTAATTTGTGGTTCAGATAAGAATTGTACGTTTTTTATTATGATTTCGCTACTTTTTCATTTTCGGCCATTTTTTTGTGAAGTCCTGATCAGTGTTCTTATCACAGGTATAAGATCCCCAATAGGAGTATGGGAATTACTTAATTTTTTTATAATGATAATGATATTAATGATATGTTTTATTGGTAAGATATAAACCTCATAATACAGTACAATATTCCTCCAATAGTACAATAGTTCTGAAATTTCCTCAAATGGCTCCAATACTTTGATTAGTTTTGATAGAATGCTCCAATTGTCAGAGTCAGAATTTTGAAAAGTTTTATCAATGGTAAGTGAGCTACGTACTTGACCTTGAGATAAAGAAATTGTTGAATAATAACTACCGGTAACTACAGTTCCTAAATATAAATTATATTTTTAGCATCCGTGTTTTTGGACCAAAAAATCGGAACAGTTAAGTCGTGAGTTGTGGGTTCACTGCTTGCTAGATTTTAGTCCCAAATTAACTCTCAGATCGTACCTTAAAAGAATTTCACACTCGGGTCATTGTTTAAATTCAAAGATAAAATGCCTTTTCGAATGCGATCCACAGTTGTTTATTTATTTAGCTGTACGCATTGTAATGGCGCATCTTATGTTGGTTCGACTAAGTGAACCCTGCAGCCTCATTGCGATCAGCATGCGAAAAGTCTTCTACATAGAACCAACCAGTTACTATGTAAGCCAGAACCCTCTGTTATTAGAGACCACCTTGAGAAGTGTGGTTCAAGACTTTCAATAGATAATTTAAACATTTTAGCTACGGTAAGCGGTGAACCGGATTTGCTGATAACGGAATCCATTTATATTTACAAATTTAAGCCAGATCTTAATGACAGCAAATCCGCTCACCGTCTGAATATTTTGTAAAATTAGTTATTTTTATAGTCTATTTAAAGCATAGCTTTTCATTATTTGATTTTTTGTTTAGTAATTTTTATTTTAATGTCTTATTTGTATAAATTATATAATTTTTATAATTAAATCTACTTCAAATTTTAAATTTCAGTTGTATTGATGCTGATGATGAGCTACTTACCGAAACGTTTCTTATTAAATTAGAATTTTAAGCATCGTTTTGACTTTTATTTTTATTCCGACTGAGATTCTCAAGGATACGCCCCTCATATTTATATATATATATATATATGAAAATGAAAACGTTTATTGGCAGACTATAGTCCATATGACAAATTATTAATACAATGATAGTTCACATACTAAAGATAAAAATATATACAATTGATTAGAAATAATACAGTAAGGTCGAAATTAAGTGGAGCTACAGACAGACGTTTTCGCGTGTATATATATATATATATTATAATTATATATATATATATATATATATATATATATATACACACAGTGGTGAGCTGCCAAAATTTTAACAACCGGTTCGCTAAGCTGCCAAAATTTTAACCACCGGGTTCTGTATAAAAAATTCTGAATTCGGCAATAAAAAATTGACAACCCGTCCCACCCCACCCATTCGCAATTTTAATTAAATTAATTATCTCGCTATTTGCCTTTTTCAAGTGTCTGCATTTTATGATTGAGCTAGGTATTAATAACTGCATGACAATTAATTAGTATAGTTAATTAGAGAAATAGACGTTTCTAATGAAATCAGAAAAGAAGAATTATTTAATAAAAACCGATGAATCATATTATCTACATAGTTAAAATTAAATTGCTCAGTCAACTTTAGCAATAATGAATTATTAGGCAAAACATAAATATCAGTACATCTATGCTTTTAAATTTTTTTTTTTTAAATTTAAACATTTTTACGTACCTATTATTACTTATTACAGTAATAATTTCCAAATGGCTTCTTGTTTTTCTCCGTAAACTGTCGTTTTGGATACACGAACTCTGGTATCTAAAGCGGATCGATGACTTCTCATCCATGATTTGACATATGTTAACGGGTTCCAGAAGCTTAATGGTTTCCCCAACAAATTGATGATCATAAAGCATGATATGTGTTTAGTTGTTAAACTTGCTCTTATATCACTACAAATAATATTCATCACCGAAAAACCACTTTCTGCTTCTGAGAGCTCTCTTCAGCGTCCAGCAAAAAAGTTAACAACCGGTTCTTATTTTCAAAAAGATTTTAACAACCGGTTCGCGCGAACCGGGGCGAACCGGGTCCAGCTCACCACTGTATATATATATATATATATATATATATATATATAATAAACAAAGAACCACAGTGAAAAGGAAAAGCAAACACGAAGTCCTAGCGCTTTCGTGATATATTCACATCTTCAGGGACAAGAAAGAAACAGACAGAATTTACAAAGTAAATGAGTTAAATACACACGCGAAAAAATTCCCCAATAGGCAACTCAATCTAAAAACAATAAAACAATCTAAAACTTCCCCAATAGGCAACTCAATCTAAAAACAATAAAACAATCTAAAACTTCCCCAATAGGCAACTCAATCTAAAAACAATAAAACAATCTAAAACTTCCCCAATAGATAACTTAATCTAAAAGCTACTAAATTACCGAATACATAAAAAACTATATAAAGGAAATTAGACAATTAACATATGCACAAAAAATGATAGCAGTTATTAGAAATAGTATTTAATTAAAACAGGCAAGAATGCAGTAGTCTAAGGAAACAAAAGACATGGCGCAATCGTCGGCACGTGCTACTTCCAGAATATTCTGTTACCTATTGGGGAAGCGAAAAATTCCCCATTAGGCAACTCAATCTAAAAACAATCTAAAATATTTTCCCAATAGATAACTTGCTCTAAAATCTACTAAACTATCAAGTACATAAAGACTATATAAAAGAAATAATACAATTAAAATGTACACATAAAATGATAACAATTATTAAAATAATATTTATTTAATTAAAGCAAACAATTAAGTAGGCAAAAATGCGGTTAAAATAATCCCCCACCTTCCTAACAATGTATGAGTCTAATTTGTAAAGCTCAGGGCTAATATTAAGAAAAAAATCAGCATTATTCTTGATCACACTCGATTCAAGTATATTTCTACTAACAATAGATTTACTAAAACGTAATTTGGAGGCATTTTTCCAGTCAATGGGATGATTAATATCTCTTACGTGAATGAAAATGGCGTTAGATTCCTGGCCGGTTCTTATACTGTATTTATGCTGCTTAATACGTAACTCTAGCGTCTTGCCAGTTTGACCAATGTAAAATTTATTAAATATTGTGCATGGAATTTTATATACACAACCCTGTTCACTTAAAGGGGAGTTTTTAATCAATGAATTCTTAATTACATCTAAATTTCTGAACGCGATATTTACGTTAAAAGTCCTCAGCAGTTTCGGCAGATCAAGGAAATTTTCTTTAAATGGTAATGTTAAGACATTTTTTGTGGTATAAGGAGTCTTGTTTTTTACCTCGTAGAAGGTTTTCTTTGCCATTTTTAAAGATTTATTTATGCAGTTCTTTGGATATTTTAAATCAAACGCAATTTTATATATTTTACTAATTTCATCATCAGTGAACTCTGGGTTACAAACCCGAATAATAATTTATATAGGAACAATTATTAATGGGTTTTCTGTAAATATTGTACTTATAATTTTTTCTGGACCTATATATTAAAACATCTAAAAATGGGATCGATGAGTCTTTTTCTATTTCAACTGTAAAATTGATAGAGGGAGTTAAATTATTAAGCTTGGGTAAGAATTCATTCAGGTTTAAAGTTTCTGGCCAAAGACAAAGAACATCATCTACATATCTAAACTACGGAACGTAATTTGGCAGAATCTTCCTTAATAATTTACCTTCAAAAAAGTAAATTATTAAGGAAGTTTCTGCCAAATTACGTTCCGTGGTTTAGATATGTAGATGATGTTCTTTGTCTTCGGCCAGAAACGAACCGTCTTTTCTACTTTGTTCCTAAGATGCTTCGAATTTGTAACCCAGAGTTCATTGAGGATGAAATTAGTGAAAATATATAAAATTGCGTTTGATTTAAAATATCCAAAGGACTGCATAGATGAACCTTTAAAAATGGCAAAGAAAACCTTCTACGAGGTAAAAGACAAGCCTCTTTGTACCACAAAAAACGTCTTAGCATTACCATTTAAAGAAAATTTCCTTGATCTGCCGAAACTGCTGAGGACTTTTAACGTAAATATCGAGATGTAATTACGAATTCATTGATTAAAAACTCCCCTTTAAGTGAAGAGGGTTGTGTATATAAATTCCATGCACAATATGTAATAAATTTTACACTGGTCAAACTGGCAAGACGCTAGAGTTACGTATTAAGCAGCGTACATAGCCAGGTACACCCAGCTCATCTGGTACCGTCCTAAGCCAGGCATCTAGTCTTTTTTGAAGATTTCAACTTTGACTCCTGTGACGTTCCTGATGTCCTTTGGAAACTGGTCAAAAAGTCTTGTCCCCCTGACAACCAAGTTATTTTCTTTCTGTGGTGAGGGTGTCCCTTGTCGGGCCTTTAGATTGGAAACACTACACATTCTACCTTTCCTGTTTTCCAGTGTTGTTTGGATGGTAATTAGGTTTAGTTTGAAGTTAGGTACCAGTTTTTCAATAATTTTCCATATGTAAATTATGGTGTGTATCTCTCTCTTCTTCTTTCCAGAGAATACAGATTTAATTTACGTAGTCTGTCTCAGTAGTTGAGTCCTTTGCAGTCATCAATCTTGGCTGTGAAATTACTCTGGAGTTCTAGTTTATTAATTTCTTCTTTTTTGTATGAGGACGTCAAGACTGAGCAGTAATCAAGTTTTGGTATGATCAGTGTTCTCAGCAGAGGAATCATTACCTTCTCGTCCCTTCTTTTAGAGGTTCTCAGTAGCTGTCCCGTAACTCATTTTGCTTTGTTTATTGCTATCTGATTCTGTTTCAAATTTTGCATCATTAGTCATTCTTACCCTTAAATCTTTTGCTTTCGTACTTCTCTGAATTTCGTGTCAATCTGGGGCATAGTATGCTGTCTGTTTAAGTTCTTCATTTCTTCCTTATCTCAAGAGCTGAAATTTGTCGGTGTTAAAATTCATGTTACTCTCTTCTGAAGTTCCGACCATTTGTATATTCTGTTTGTGTTCCTCTGTAGGGCTTCTACCTCTTCTGCACTGCCTATTTTTCTGCTGATCTTTGTATCGTCAGCAAAAGACAATATACTGTTGTTGTCTACTTCATTGTCTGTGCCTGTCAGCATGATAATAAATAGGAGTGGGGCTAATACTGTTCCTTGTGGAAATGAGCTGCGTACTTCCGTTTCTGATGATGATATACCTTGGATTTTTATGGCTTACTGCCGTTCCTGAGGAAGTTGTAGATCCATTTGCCCACTTTGCCTGTTATTCCCATGTGTTTCATTTTATGTACTGTTATGTCATGATCACATTTACAGAATCTTTTAGCAAAATCCTCGTATATTTCATCATAATTATAATTGCTCTCAAGTGCGTCTATGATATTGTTATAGCGCTCTATTAGTTGTGATAGGCACGATCTTCCTGATCGAATCCGTGCTGGTTCTCATTGAACCTTTCATGTGTCTCCAAAAAGTCATATATTTTCGCCCTAACTATTCTTTCAAATATTTTGTGTGTGATGTAATGTCAGTAACACCAGTCTACTGCATAGTTCTTTTGCTTGAAACCTATCTCCCTTTTTATATATAGGAACAGTGTTCGCTCTTTTTAGTATGATTGGTATTTCCTCCGTGTTTGGGGATTTTCTCCATCTATACTAATAATTGTGACGGTCAAACTGCCTACGAACTTTCTTTCTTTCTTATGGCCGGCCAAACCACTGGCCAGATTTGGATGAGACTTGGGGGATAGGGGTAACTGAGGCTTTGGAAGAAGATAGGGTATGTGACTCGGCCTCCGAGGTCATCTGAGGCCGCTGGAGGCCTCTGTATTCCGAATTGGTTGAAAGATAGTGACATAAAATGGGCGGAGCTCTAGCATATATATATATATATATATATATATATATATATATATATATATATATATATATATATATATATATATATATATATAAGAACATAGGCTACATAGCGTCGGCCTTCGAGGTCGTATATATATAAATATCGAAACTTACGGTAAAATTATTGAGTGCCCGGTTAGGTCAACTGTACGCCCTTGACGATTGGTTAGGTTAAGTCGTGATATTTTCGTTAAAACTAACGAAAATATCACAACTTAACCTAACAAATCGTCAAAGGCGTACAATTAACCTAACCGGGCATTCAATTAACCTACCCGGGCATTCAATTAATCTAATCGGGCATTCAGTTGACCTACCTGAGCATTCAATTAACCTAACCATACATATATATATATATATATATACAGTATATATCGTTCAACTTCCACCCGGACAACGCCGGGTCGCTCCGCTAGATCCAATAAAAGAGTGTAACTATTTCGTTCTTACAGTTTTTAATTAACAAGGAATTCCATTTTCCATTTGTCCAGAATCTCTCTCTCTCTCTCTCTCTCTCTCTCTCTCTCTCTATATATATATATATATATATATATATATATATACCTTTGGTTAGCTTCCGCCCGAATTGTTCATTCTGACGAAGGTCAAGCGTTTCACTCCACCTTAGACCTACAGTTTAACGTGGAATCCGAACTACGCCCCACCAGCAGCCCAGCGTCTTAACCACTAGGCCACCCAGGGTACCCATTTATCTACCAACAACTTTTTTTATTGTGTGGAAGGATGAACAGCTGGGTTTTGCTGCGCGCCGGCTGCCGTCACCGGGTCTCGAACCCGGGGCCGATGGATTCGTAGTCGGCGACGCTAACCACTACACCACCGAGGCTATATATATATATATATATATATACCATGCGACCTACCATTTCTATGGTTGAGCAGTATCCATGTTTGTGCCATTAGAAGTTCGCTGTGAAAAGCGAATGTCCCTTAGCTGTGTCTCTCTAATTCGTCTCCTTCGTCACTATTTATATGTTGTGTCCTGTTTGGTGTTATGCAATATAAATATTATTCGACCATACTCATTCATACATCCATGTTCTTTCTTGACCGCTTTCCTTTATTAATTTTATTACTTATTCATTCATCTACCTATTGTCTACTTATGCCCTATCAACCTATCAGTCTATGTTTACTCGTGTCTATATTACGCACACAACCTATTGTGTGACAACCGATATGCGTACAATACTTTGTGCATTCGTACATGTCCCTTGATGATCATGATTACGTACATAGTTACGTACATGTAAAAACGTCCACATGTATTCTTTTTACTTTTTCTTTTAATTATTTCACCTCTCGAAAGATATTCGTTAATGCTGATATGAAATGTTCGAATTCCGACGACGTCGCCAAAAGCGAGCCTCTGAATCCGAACTCTTCTTTCTTGCTTCTCCTACAAATTTATAACATTAAGATGTTGTTAAATTATTATAATATACTGTAATTTTCCTCCGTTTTCCTCATCGCTGGCATTTAGGCTTTCAAATTATGATAACCAACCATTCTTCTAATAATATTTGACATAATTTGGCGTAATTATTGGTAACTATAAATATATAACATTGTTGTTAATCCCCTTTAAATTATAGAACAGCGGAGAACTCTCCTTCCTTATATAAATTGTATCACCTATTTAGATTACTTCAGTATCAGGTATGTCAATTAACAAATTGCTAAAATTGTAATTAACGGTAATAATTTAATATAATGTACTTAATGTACTTTGTACATGTCGGCACCCCGACATTATGTAGCCATCCAAAAGTGTATACCTTACAAAAATTAGTATTTTTTTGTTAATTTTTTTATCTTTCTAAATTTCGCGTAGGCTTAAATTATGCTTAACGTCAGAATTCTTTAGCTCTCCAGTTAAAGTGGGAGTTTAACCTTCAACTGCACTCCCCCAAAATTTAGACTTATTTATTTCTTGTATTGTAAATTAAATCATTCCTGCCGTAGCCTTTACCCGAGGAGGCCGAGCCCCCTCTCCTTAAATTCCTGCCGGGGCCATTGTTACCAGAGGTTGCACCTCGCCCCCTTTAAATTCCTGCCTGAGCTATTGTGAAAAGAGGTCGAACCTCTCCCCCGGTAAACGTCTGACTTTTAGTGGTTATTGTAAGAGGCTGTAAATTCATTTTCCTCCTTCAGTGCCTCGTTCTGTATATACTTTGCGTAATAAAAATTATATGAGTGAACGAAAATTTCAATTTAGAAGTGAAGTGTTCCCATTCACCCCTTTGGGAAAAAACTTGGTAGTAACTGTTTAGTGTTACTCGGATGCTCTCGGTTAAGGCCGAGCTTAATCAACAAGGACCACCTTCGTTGGGTTGTCCAAAGTGAGTTCATCATAAAAGTCGCAAGCGGGCAGTGGCTCGCGTATACGCGCGACATATATATATATATATATATATATACAGTTCAAATTATGTACAACTCTTAAGAAAGGTTTCAAATCCTTAGTTTGAGGGGGGAAAAAATGGCTCGTCTGTACATTTTATTTTTCTGAATAAAATATGAAATTGAAATTTCACGATCCCTTGATACAAACTTATTTCAATTCTTGCATCGAATTTTCTCTTTTGTATTTATACATCAAAGGGAAATATTCTTGAGAGCATTTGAGTTATGTGGTGGTGGTGGTGGTTCCGCCATATTCTGTATCTATCTTTATCTATTTTTATCTATCTTTATCCACCTTTGTATTTTCAATTTTGTTAAAATTTTTAATTTAATTTTTATCTTATTTCCAAAATATTTTGTACTTTTTTCAGCGAGTCAAAAGTATTTCGGGTTATATCGTACAGAAAAAGTCATTTGCGTTCAATTATGGTGACTCCATTATGTGTATAGTTTTGAAAGAAATTCATCTAGAAACCTAAAATGTTTAAAATACATAACAAGTTACTAATTGGTAATATTCTGTGCTTCTTTAGATATTCTATTCTTTTTGGTCACAGTAATAAAATAAATAAAATGCAACTATTACTAATTAGTAATCTTTTATGCCTTTAAGAAATTTTATATTTCTAGGTGAACTTATTTCCTCTAAAATTGCCTCTAAAATTACTTGAACCACCCCCAGATTTTTCTATTTTTTTGATAAATCCCAGAGAAGGTAGCAATTCTTGATAACAATCATTCCTCTGAGACTATCTACAGTATGTCTATCGCAAAAAGGCAAATACCCATAAACGGCTTATCTTAATCCTTTGTCGCGGAATGAGCTTTAGAAAATGTTTTCAAATATGTAGGTGGTCCAAGTAATTTGAACGGCCACTGTAGATTAATATGTAGACTTAATTCTTGTACTTCCATACAAACAGCGTAAAAAGTTGTACGTTTTAGTGTCTTCAAACTATTTAATCCTTTTACGAGTGATATTCTATTGCGTTATTCGTGGCGAAGAAAAAACTGGTAGAGACGTGAGCTTTCGTATTGGCATACATAGCGATGTGCTGTGATATGACAATGAATTCTTTGTAAGTTTCAACAAGACGAGGCATATTTTCCACATCTGTGCTGTGGTCAAAGTTGCTAGAGTTAAATAAGGTTAGATTTGATTAAGGGTTAAAGTTAATTTAAGTTACTTCAAAAGAGGTGTTAGTGAAATGTGATAAACCTCCAACAAACATATGTAATGGCACTTGGGTAAACCTCCAACAAATAGATGTGATGGCACTTGGTAAACCTAAGTAGATGTGATAGCACTTGGCTAAACCTCCAACAAAAAGATGTGATGGCACTTGGGTAAACCTCCAACAAATAGATATGATGTCACTTGGATAAACTTCCAACAAAAAGATATGCTGTTACTTGGGTAAACCTCGAACAAACATACTAGGGGCACTCAATATATTTTGCTCCACCCTTTTTTCTTAGCTAAATAATCGGCCATGGGGCTGAAATGTCTTTTGGGCCGTAAGTTTGAACTTTCTGCGCTTCACATAACCAGATTTTTCCAGTTTGAACCTCCCCTCCTTGTATAAAACCGCTTTTAAACGCCCTTGTATAAAACCGATGGTCAACGCAGTTTCGAAAATGGCGTCTGACAGTGATGTGCGTCGTAAACAGAGAGCTGTTATCGAATTCTTAACCGCAGAGAAGGAAACAGTTGGAAATATTCACAAACGTCTACAAAACGTTTACGAGATGCTGTTGTTGATCGAAGCACAGTTGGACGCTGGTCTAAACGTGTGAGATCATCGGAGAGAGGGAGAACCAGCCTCGATGATGAGCCACGCAGCGGTCGTCCGTCATCGGCTGTGACATCTCACACTGTGCAACGTGCTAACAGCATCATTCGATCAAATCGGCGCGTCACATACAAGGAGCTATCACTGGAGCTAGGGATTAGTAAAGGAAGTGTGAATACGATAATTCAGCAACAGGGATACTCAAAAGTGTGTTCACGGTTTGTTCCTCGCGAACTGACTGAAGATCACAAAACCCCAAAAAAAGAAATTGCTTCTGAGTCGTTGGTTCGATACGAGACACAAGGGAATGACTTCCTTTCACGAATTGTGACTGGGGATGAGACTCGGGTACACCACTTTGAACCTGAAATAAAACGCCAATCCATGGAATGGCATCACGCAGACTCCCCACGCAAGAAAACGTTCAAAATGGCTCCCTTTGCAGGAAAGGTTATGGCCACCATCTTCTGGGACATGAAAGGGGTGATTCTGGTTGACATTATGAAGAAAGGACAAACAATCAACTGAAAAGCATATATTGCTACCGTACAGAGACCCGAGAGACGTATAAAGCGAGTTCGACCGGAGAGAAAACTGGAAGACGTCCTTCTTTTGCACGATAGCGCAAGACCACACAACAGTTTGCAAACAAGAGAGACCATCACAAAAATGCGCTTGACTGCGTTACCCCACCCTCCATACAGCCCGAATCTGGCACCTTCAGACTTCCATTTATTTGGGCCAATGAAGGATGCTATTCGTGGAAGAAAGTTTCAGAGTGACGATGAGGTTGTTGAGGAGGTTAAGAGGTGGCTCCAGCGGAACCCAGCGGACTTTTACCAGCAAGGAATGAAGGCCCTCGTTTCGAGGTGGAGGAAAACCGTAGAAAAGGATGGAGACTATGTGGAAAAATAAAAACTTGTAAAAAAGGTATGTAACTACTCGTATACAAAATTTCTGGGACCTTTTCCAGTTTGTGTACCGTTTTTCATATAATTTATTTTTGATTGGTCATACAACCGCCGTCGATTATAACAACTTTTTAAGAGAGGTAAGTTCTTGATAACCTAACCTAACCTAACCTAACGTAACCTAACCTAACCTAACCTTCTGTTTTACTCGTTCTGTATATACTTTGCGTAATAAAAATTATATGAGTGAACGAAAATTTCAATTTAGAAGTGAAGTGTTCCCATTCACTCCTTTGGGAAAAAACTTGGTAGTAACTGTTTAGTGTTACTCGGATGCTCTCGGTTAAGGCCGAGCTTAATCAACAAGGACCACCTTCGTTGGGTTGTCCAAAGTGAGTTCATCATAAAATTCGCAAGCGGGCAGTGGCTCGCGTATACGCGCGACATATATATATATATATATATATACAGTTCAAATTATGTACAACTCTTAAGAAAGGTTTCAAATCCTTAGTTTGAGGGGGGAAAAAATGGCTCGTCTGTACATTTTATTTTTCTGAATAAAATATGAAATTGAAATTTCACGATCCCTTGATACAAACTTATTTCAATTCTTGCATCGAATTTTCTCTTTTGTATTTATACATCAAAGGAAATATTCTTGAGAGCATTTGAGTTATGTGGTGGTGGTGGTGGTGGTTCCGCCATATTCTGTATCTATCTTTATCTATTTTTATCTATCTTTATCCACCTTTGTATTTTCAATTTTGTTAAAATTTTTAATTTAATTTTTATCTTATTTCCAAAATATTTTGTACTTTTTTCAGCGAGTCAAAAGTATTTCGGGTTATATCGTACAGAAAAAGTCATTTGCGTTCAATTATGGTGACTCCATTATGTGTATAGTTTTGAAAGAAATTCATCTAGAAACCTAAAATGTTTAAAATACATAACAAGTTACTAATTGGTAATATTCTGTGCTTCTTTAGATATTCTATTCTTTTTGGTCACAGTAATAAAATAAATAAAATGCAACTATTAATAATTAGTAATTTTTTATGCCTTTAAGAAATTTTATATTTCTAGGTGAACTTATTTCCGAAACCGTACATACATTGCCTCTAAAATTACTTGAACCACCCCTAGATTTTTCTATTTTTTTGATAAATCCCAGAGAAGGTAGCAATTCTTGATAACAATCATTCCTCTGAGACTATCTATGTCTATCGCAAAAAGGCAAATACCCATAAACGGCTTATCTTAATCCTGTGACGCGGAATGAGCTTTAGAAAATGTTTTCAAATATGTAGGTGGTCCAAGTAATTTGAACGGCCACTGTAGATTAATATGTAGACTTAATTCTTGTACTTCCATACAAACAGCGTAAAAAGTCGTACGTTTTAGTGTCTTCAAACCATTTAATCCTTTTACGAGTAATATTCTATTGCGTTTATTCGTGGCGAAGAAAAGACTGGTAGAGACGTGAGCTTTCGTATTGGCATACATAGCGATGTGCTGTGATATGACAATGAATTCTTTGTAAGTTTCAACAAGACGAGGCATATTTTCCACATCTGTGCTGTGGTCAAAGTTGCTAGAGTTAAATAAGGTTAGATTTGATTAAGGGTTAAAGTTAATTTAAGTTACTTCAAAAGAGGTGTTAGTGAAATGTGATAAACCTCCAACAAACATATGTAATGGCACTTGGGTAAACCTCCAACAAATAGATGTGATGGCACTTGGGTAAACCTAAGTAGATGTGATAGCACTTGGCTAAACCTCCAACAAAAAGATGTGATGGCACTTGGGTAAACCTCCAACAAATAGATATGATGTCACTTGGATAAACTTCCAACAAAAAGATATGCTGTTACTTGGGTAAACCTCGAACAAACATACTAGGGGCACTCAATATATTTTGCTCCACCCTTTTTTCTTAGCTAAATAATCGGCCATGGGGCTGAAATGTCTTTGGGGCCGTAAGTTTGAACTTTCTGCGCTTCACATAACCAGATTTTTCCAGTTTCAACCTCCCCTCCTTGTATAAAACCGCTTTTAAACGCCCTTGTATAAAACCGATGGTTAACGCAGTTTCGAAAATGGCGTCTGACAGTGATGTGCGTCGTAAACAGAGAGCTGTTATCGAGTTCTTAACCGCAGAGAAGGAAACAGTTGGAAATATTCACAAACGTCTACAAAACGTTTACGGAGATGCTGTTGTTGATCGAAGCACAGTTGGACGCTGGTCTAAACGTGTGAGATCATCGGAGAGAGGGAGAACCATCCTCAATGATGAGCCACGCAGCGGTCGTCCGGCATCGGCTGTGACATCTCACACTGTGCAACGTGCTAACAGCATCATTCGATCAAATCGGCGCGTCACATACAAGGAGCTATCACTGGAGCTAGGGATTAGTAAAGGAAGTGTGAATACGATAATTCAGCAACAGGGATACTCAAAAGTGTGTTCACGGTTTGTTCCTCGCGAACTGACTGAAGATCACAAAACCCAAAGAAAAGAAATTGCTTCTGAGTCGTTGGTTCGATACGAGACACAAGGGGATAACTTCCTTTCACGAATTGTGACTGGGGATGAGACTTAGGTACACCATTTTGAACCTGAAATAAAACGCCAATCCATGGAATGGCATCACGCAGACTCCCCACGCAAGAAAAATTTCAAAATGGTTCCCTCTGCAGGAAAGGTTATGGCCACCATCTTCTGGGACATGAAAGGGGTGATTCTGGTGCACATTATGAAGAAAGGACGAACAATCAACTCAGAAGCATATATTCCTACCCTACAGAGACCCCAGAGACGTATAAAGCGAGTTCGACCGGAGAGTAAACTGGAAGACGTCCTTCTTTTGCACGATAACGCAAGACCACACAACAGTTTGCAAACAAGAGAGGCCATCACAAAAATGCGCTTGACTGCGTTACCCCACCCTCCATACAGCCCGAATCTGGCACCTTCAGACTTCCATTTATTTGGGCCAATGAAGGATGCTATTCGTGGAAGAAAGTTTCGGAGTGACGATGAGGTTGTTGAGGAGGTTAAGAGGTGGCTCCAGCGGAACCCAGCGGACTTTTACCAGCAAGGAATAAAGGCCCTCGTTTCGAGGTGGAGGAAAACCGTAAAAAAGGATGGAGACTATGTGGAAAAATAAAAACTTGTAAAAAAGGTATGTAACTACTCGTATACAAAATTTCTGGGACCTTTTCCAGTTTGTGTACCGTTTTTCATATAATTTATTTTTGATTGGTCATACAACCGCCATCGATTATAACAACTTTTTAAGAGAGGTAAGTTCTTGACAACCTAACCTAACCTAACCTAACGTAACCTAACCTAACCTAACCTTCTGTTTTACTCTATGCTGTGCCTAACAGAAGCAAAGAAACACTAGAAAGTTGCATAAAAGCCAACATTGTAGAAAACGGTACATAAACTGGAAAACGTCCAATTTCTGCAACTTACAAGGAAACTTGGAAAGAAAAAAAAAGTGGGGCAAAATATAATGAGCGGCCCTCGTATAAACGAAAACCAGTTACAAAATGAATAGAAATTCACACGAAAAGAAGAAGAAACTGGTTTGGAACAATGAAAGAAGAACGAAATTACTTGAAAAATAAACTGAAACGAACTTGAACGTATTTTTAATTAAAAGGCCTTTCTACCATTGCCGCAAAATAGACACTGGAGCGCCTCTCCATTTGTATCTCTGACTCACGATACAATCAGAATCATTACTCATTTGTTCTCTTCGTTAATTCAGTGCGAAGTCGCTGTAGGGGAAGGACCTTCTACACTCTCTCGTTTATCAGTTATAAAAGTACTTGGGAATAATAGTTTGTAGGAATTTTATCAAGGTTTTTTTTAGGTCAGGTTTCGCAAAGGTTTTTTTTTAAGAAAGATTTATTGGACTTAAGTTTGGTACATCTGAAAAGTTTGTGGTAAAAGTGAGGCCTTTATACTTTAACTCCTGTTTGTAGACTACTTTAAATGTGGGAGTACAAATGAGTCTAAGTGGGTGCTACTGTAGTATGCGGTCTACCTACGATTGGTTAGGTTTAATCATGATATTTTCATTAAAACTAACGAAAATATCATGACTAAACCTAACCAATCGTCAAGGGCGATTGACAATACTAATTGTTTGTTTACATCCCAAACAAGATAAGAAGCTATAATTAAAAGGTAGACCGCCGAATCGTAGGTAGACCGCATACTACAGTAGCACCGTCTAAGTGTACTCCGAAAGTAGAATATTTAAAGAGCACAAAGAATACATTTAATAGACTAAAAATTTTGTTTAATTCCTAAAAGTGGACTAATTTTCCAAATTTCAGAGGACTCTTTTTTTTTTTTTGTCCAGAAACCACCAACGGCTTGATGTACTTTCGATCTACTCTTGACCTACTAATATTGTACACTTCATGTACTTGCTTATTTGCAGAGTACATTTAAAGTCATTTACATTTTCAATTTTAAAGTAGACACAGCGAACAGGATTTGGAGTGTAATTGAGGTGCATGATAAGGAAATGAGTGAAATGTCTGGTAAATGAGTTTTTCCTTCAAATAAAATGTAAATTAGAGTAAGTGTGTAAATAAAGAAGGTGAATTTAAAGGAAAATTAAATTTTAACAAAATCTGACATTTGGAAATAGGAAATTAGAAATTAGATTTATTTTAAGTTCAAAAGTTGAAATCAAATTAAGAATTCATTGAAAATGAGGGAAAAAAAAAACAAGCATACCATTTTCCCCGCAGAAATATATCTCTTTTCACCGGATGAAATATACATAAGTTAATTTAAACTTTCCACTGCGGCTTTACCTTAACTAAATTAATTTAACTTAACACTAAAGTGAGCAGTGTACGGTAAAAACCAGTGAATTGTTAAGAATTTAACGTAAAAAATAAAAATCCAATACTAATTTACAAATATTTGAGACTTAACCCTTTATGGACGACTGTTACAAATTAGTAACGTTTCAGATATACGCATTCGTAACTTAACTTTACCAAAATTCCCTACGTTAAAGGGTTAATTGAACCCTTTAGAGAAAAACGGAAGGACATATTTTAATTATAAATATGTATAAATAAACGGAAAACCAATTAGCTCTCCAAACAAGTCACAATTTCTGCTCGCGAGCCCTCAAATGAATCTTTGTACAAAGGGACAAGTCGGAAACTGCCAAGATGCTTTTTCTGAATCATAATTGAGTTCAGAAATCAAAGCTGCATTGTTATGGTCATTTAACATTTTCAGTACTGCGTGTGCAGGCGGAACGTACGTATGTCCCACAGATGACGTTTCTTTTACGCCCATTCAAATGAGGGCGTGAAAATTAAGATCGTACGGCGTACGTAGTTAGGCTGTGGTGATCGCTCTTACGTCGTACGTTATTAAGTCTTTTTAAAGGGGTTAATAACGGCGTTACTTCATGCGCGTTTTGTGAAATAAATTCGTATATTCATACAAAAGAGGCCACAAGTGAACTGTCAAAATGTAACTTAGATGTAAAAGACGAGACCTTAATATTTTTATCCACATTACTTCGCTAATTCATCAATTCAGGTGTTGTATCTTTGTTTACTACTCAAGCGTTACAAGGAGTTACAAGAGGAGGCCTCAAATACCTTTCGGTCCCCTCGGGGAGGTTCCTGTTGTTAAACGGGTTCATTTTTTAATAACTGTTCTAGCAATAGTAGAAAACGGGCTAGAAAAGCATAATCATGACGCGGTAATTGTACGATCACTTTCCTCCTTAGCTTTTCATTAACTTAGTTTTATTATACAACTGAGGGATGTGGCTTTAATTAAGCAATAACTTTTCTTATGAGAGAGAGTCATAAACATTATATTAACGTTTTATAAACTATTATGACCTTCACTAACCATTCCATTTCTCGCTGGGGACGCTCTTCCGATGCTACTGACGGAAGACGTTTTGAGAGATGTCTCCAGCAGCGTCACCTAAGATGACTCCAAACACTAATAAAATACATTAATTATACAAATAACATTCTAACAACAACAACAACAATTATGAATCCAACAAAACATACGTACAAGCCATTCAAAAAGTCCTGTGGTAATAACTCCATGTTTCTTACATTTCTTCAAATTGAACCACTTATTACATTCACAAATTTCACAATCTCTCTCTCTCTCTCTCTCTCTCTCTCTCTCTCTCTCTCTCTCTCTCTCTCTCTCTCTCTATATATATATATATATATATATATATATATATATATATATATACACACAAAATAGCATCAGATTTTAAGTAAAAAATCTATTTTCCTTCCCCTGATTGATCAGCCTTTAGAAGAAATGATGGCTGCACCTCAAAGATTTTATTCGAAAGCGCCGTTCATCTCAATAACTTTTTCGCTTTCACTTCGGGGACCGATTTCAGACATACCGGAAGGGGCGTCCGGACCGGTCCACTCTCTTATTTCATCTCTGAAATCTATGCCGGAAATCGATTAAGATTTCGAAGGTTCGCAAGGGAATAACGCAACTAAACAGTGTGTAATATATATATATATATATATATATATATATATATATATATATATATATATATGGGATGAATTTCACAATTAGACACGTGAAATGAATGAATGATGCAAACCACAAAGAAAAAGAAAAATGATTCCAAGGCCTTTCGTGTATTCAGAAGTACACCGAGTCAGGGAATGAAGGGAGGCACGATAACCAAAATATGTACAACGGGACAGAAAAACAAAAAGATTAACACAAGGTTAACAAGAGTTGATTAGAGGCAAAAGGTATTTTAACAAAATAGTGTCAATTTTATACATGCCCGCACTGTTATTGAAATTATTTTTAAAATGGATAAATGCCCATTCTAGAATATTCCTTTCGATTATATCTGTGTTTTTAACCAGAGCTTTAGAACTATCCCACTTAATACTATGATTACATCTATATATTATATGGTTAAACAATGCAATAGAATTATTTGCTGTTCTACACGCATATTTATGCTGTTTTACCCTAATATCTAACGTTTTACCCGTTTGGCCTATATATACTAAGTCACATTGTGTACATCCGATCGAATACACACAACCAACCACATTATTCGGGCTATTCTTTATTAAGCTTGATTTTACAGTATTATTATACTTAAAGACTACATTGATACCAATTGCTTTTAGTAAAGTCGGAAGATATTGAAAATTTACATGGTAAGGTAAGCTAAGGCTATTTTTACGCTCAAATTCCTTTACAGTTACACTATTATAATACCTATTCTTGGCTTTCCTGAGGTAGTTATCTAAAAATGAAATAGGGTAACATAATTTAGTACCAATATTCATAATATTGCATAACTCGGAATCTAAAAATTCAGGACTGACAACTCTCAATGCTCTAAGAAACATAGCAGAGAAAATAGAAGATTTAATCGAGGGATAATGGTCAGAATAAAAATGCATAAAAGAGTTATTATTAGTATGCTTACGATAAACTTCAAATTTGAACTGATTAAAACATCTCCGAATTTTTAGATCCGAAAAGATAAGCTCCATCATTTTCTTTTTCAACCATGAACTTATAATGGGACTAACCAGAGGTCACCAACCTTTTTTTTGTTTCACGCCCCTTTTACGATTTTTTGAAAATTAAAAAAAGCGTATTGCCCACTTAGATCAAAAAGAATAAATCAACATAATCGATAAAATAATAATGAATAAATGTTTAATTACCTTTAATGTGAGCCCACTAGTGGGCGCTACCGCCCAGGTTGGTGACCCCTGGACTAAACTATTGAGCCTACCAAGAAATAATCACACCCAAATTATTAGGCCAAAGGCATAAATATCATCCATATAGCCTGTACCAAACAAAGTTAAAATTAACAATAGTTCGCAAAATTCTGCTTTCAAAAAATCCTATATATACTGAAAGTTAGCCAATACCGGTGAAAGGGGATTTCCCATCGCTAATCCAAACGACATAGCATAAAACTTATTTTCAAACTGAAATTTACAATCTTTGACGCAAAGCTCAATTAACTCAATAAGAGTGTTGTGTTAAACAGGGAAAGATATTTAGAGATCTTATCTTTTAAAAAATCAAGTAGTCATCAACCGGACTTTTGTGAATACGAGCATACATCAAAAACTTACCATTTTGAAATTAGGGTCTTAGGAACTTCAGTTTGTCAATAAGATCCATGCTATTTACAATATGTGACTTGAAATAGAGCAACTAACGGCGTTAATAAACTAACTAACCATTTACATAGCTTATAGTTACGGAGCCTACTGAGCTAACAATAGGCCTCATGGGATTATTAACTTTAGTGTTTTTACGAAACCCGTACAGATATGGTAGCGATGGATTATACTAAGACCCTACTTAGAAAGCCCATTATAGTTATTTTTTTAATATTTCTTATAATTTTCTGTTAAACATTTTATTAACATCCTCCAGTGGGTCTCTGTTTAGAGGTTTGTACGTATCACGGTCACTCAATAACGTATTCATCTTTTCAATGTAATTGTTTTTGTCCATGATGACGATCGAATTAGATTTGTCCCTTTAGTATATGTATGAATCGTTTATTTTTAAGAGTTTTTATAGCTTTTTCAAACCTCAAAGGATAGTTCGATTCATACCTTGTATTAAAAGCACTATACACACACCCTTTGGCTAAAGTCACATCACTTTCGCATATATTACTATGTTTTTCAAAACCTAGTAAAAAATTTAGTAAATCTAGTAAAAACACATAAAGTTAATAATCCCATGAGGCCTATTGTTAGCTCAGTAGGCTCCGTAACCTATAAGCTATCTAAATGGTCAGTTAGTTTATTAACGCGTTAGTTGGCTCTATTTCCAAGTCACATATTGTAAATAGCATGGATCTTATTGACAAACTGAAGTTTCCTAATGACCAGTGGTGGGCACCGTTAACCAAAAAGTTAACTTCGATAACGATAATCCGTTAACCCCAATTTTTAACTCCGATAACGATAATCCGATAATTTTACTACAAAGTTAACGGAAGTTAACGATAATCCGTTAACGATAACTATTTCTTTACTAACATTTAAAAAAATCAAGGAAAAAAGCTTTAAAACCCATAGAAAATGTTTATTTATGCAAAATCCAACAATAAATAGGTATTTAACTGTATTTTTATCAAGTTTTGCAACTTTTTTGCTTAATAACTTTTTTTTTATTTTTAATAAAAAATGTACTGATTACATGTTTTGAAACCCTTGTAACCACTAACCATTAACTAAATTTTAATTTACCAGAGAATTATTATGGCGGGAACTGAAAGGTAAAATTAAATTTTAGGCACATTTATTAAAGACTGACACAATGTGCTGGTTGCCCTTCAGAAAGACCAACTTCTCAAAGTTAGGCCCAACTGCCAGTCTTGACCTCTTGGGCCTCGGATGTCCTTGCCGAGAGAGAAGAGCCGTTCCACTGCGGCAGAGGACGGAATTGGCAGACTGAAGTTATGGCGGTTTGAATTCATTCGCGGAGCGGTGATCTTCCGTGAATGACTCCTCGCAGTTAACGTGTTAACGGACTTTAACAGACTAAATATCGAGTTATCGGAAGTTAACTGGTCCGATAACGATAAATGGAAATTAACTTCCGTTAATAGTCCGTTAAAAAAAGTTAACTTCGTTAATTAACTGTTATCGGATTAACGCTTTAGTGCCCAACACTGCTAATGACCCTAATTTCAAACTGGTAAGTTCTGATGTATGCTCGTTATTCACAAAAGTCCCGGTTGATGACCTACTTGATTTTTTAAAAGATAAGATCTCTAAATATTCTTTCCCTGTTCAACACAACACTCTTATTGAGTTAATTGAGCTTTGGGTCAAAGATTGTAAATTTCAGTTTGAAAATAAGTTTTATGCTATGTCGTTTGGATTAGCGAAGGGAAATCCACTTTCACCGGTATTGTCTAACTTACAGTATATATGGAATTTTTTGAAAGCAGAATTTTGCCTACTATTGTTAATTTTAACCTTGTTTGTACAGGTATATGGATGATATTTTATGCCTTTGGCCTAATAATTTGGATGTTGACTTATTTCTTGGTAGGCTCAATAGTTTAGTCCCATCTATTAAGTTCACGGTTGAAAAAGAAAATGATGGAAGCTTATCTTTTCTGGATCTAAAAATTCGGAGATGTTTTAATCAGTTCAAATTTGAAGTTTATCGTAAGCCTACTAAAGCAGACAAGGCTAACACCATAGTTATTATGAACAAAGTGGACTACATCAGAAAGATGAACGAGTTCTCCAGGACCCCGCCACATACAGCAAACTTAGGAAGAACCCGCAGGATGACGTCATCAAATCATTTAATAGTGGCTTGAAACGCATTCTCAAAGATCATAAGGACTTAATTCCGCTTTTCATGTCCACTTCACCTTCTCTGCCCTACCTTTACGGTCTTATTAAAACCCACAAACCTGGCAACCCTACGCGCCCTATTATTAGCTCGGTGGGCTCTATTACTTATAAACTCTCCAAATGGCTTGTCAAAGTCTTGTCCCCCATTCTCGGAACTATCTCTGATTCACATGTAAAAAATTCCATGGATCTTACTGAAAAATTGAATAATGCACGTACTGAAACTAACGATAGATTGATCAGTTTTGACATTTGTTCATTGTTTACAAAAGTGCCGATTGACGATATGCTTGACTTTCTCTCCCAAGAATTACATAAGTATGACCTGCCACTACCTTCACACATTGTTTTGGAACTTATTAAGCTTTGCATCAAAGACTGTAAATTCACTTTCAATAACGAGTATTATCAACAAGTTTTTGGGATGGCCATGGGCAACCCCTTGTCGCCCCTCCTCTCCAATATTTATATGGAGTTTTTCGAAATTACTTACATTCCGAGAATCCTGGGGGTTGGCATCCCTTGGTTGCGGTACGTCGACGATATTTTGTGTATCTGGCCCATGAATCGTGACCTGGATAACTTCCTCCTTCAGTTAAATGATCAAGTCCCCTCCATTAAGTTTACTTTAGAAGTGGAACAAGACAATTCAATCCCATTTTTGGATGTGCGTGTGCATAGGGAAAGCCCAGGTTTTAAGTTTAGTATCTATCGGAAAAAAACAATTTGTCCTACGTACACTTTTACTCGGGACATGACACCCCCACTAAGAAGGCCATTTTTTCTTCAATGTTTCTCCGCGCCCTTAGGATCGCCAGTCCGGAATACATCGATGCCGAATTAGAAAAAATCAACGGTATTGGAAGTGATCTGTGTTATCCATCTGCGTTTATGGAATCTTGTCTCAACAAGGCAAAACGAACTTTCTATCGTGTCAATAATAACACTCGTACTTTGTCAAAAAATATTTTAGTACTTCCATTTTTCCCGGGCTTTTTAGGCATTGCTAATGTACTTAAACTTTTGGATATTAATGTAGTATTTTCATATAACAATATTGTGAGAAATATCATAGTAAAAAATAGCCCTACCAATAATTCAGGCATTATCTATAAAATTGGTTGTAAACAATGTGATTCCTTTTACATAGGTCAGACGGGAAAGGATTTGCACACACGTATAAAACAGCATCAATATTCCGTTAGAACAGGACAGTTGTCCAGTGCCTTTTTGTCCATTTGTCAGTTATCCCACTGTATTGATTGGAATAATGCTTCAGTTTTATTTCACTCTAGCAACATTGTTAATAGAAATATTCTTGAGTCTGCCATTATCCAACTTACAAATAACTTCAACATAAGCAAAGGTATTTTTCAACTCGATCCTGTTGTTTTGAATTCCTTCAGAACAGATTTAGATAAGAAAGGTAGAACGCTAAATCTTTGGTAAACTTGTATGCCACCCTAATAACTTTTATTTTTCAATTTTTATATACAAAAAAGGGTAGAGTGCTAAAACCCGGGCAGATTTCCAGTATAAATTTGTATAATTTTTTTTTTTTTATCTATAACATTGGTTGGAAACAATTCATTTAATCTTGTGCTAAAAATCGATAATTTTCAATTTTATATACAAAAAGAGCAGAGTGCTAAAACCCGGGCAGATTTCCAGTATAAATTTGTATATTTTTTTATCTATAACATTGGTTGGAAACAATTCATTTAATCTTGTGCTAAAAATCGATAGTTTTTCCTTATAAATCTGTGCCCTTCCCACAATCCTTTAAGTTTGTTTCTCCGTTTATTGTATATATATATATATATATATATATATATTAGGGTGTCACTTAAATGCAAAGTTTGAAATTTTCATGCTGACACCCCGCGAATCTATTCCATTGGTAAAAAAAACATGGTGACTGAAAAATCTTTTTATTTGAATAACTATAAAAGGTCGCCCCCGCCTTCCAAAGTTTAATGCTTGCGCGGCGTCTCCATAATCGTTCATTAGATATCTATATATCTCTATATATGTGTGTGTGTGTATCTGTGTGTGTCTGAATATCTGAGAAATAAAGTGAACAATACTTAACGATTCACCGTTTCTCATTTCAGCTACGTGATTTCTGGTGATGGAAACCCGGAAGTGTATATACCTATTAGGGGCAGCGGTTGATGAGGTGAAAGGATGCAAGCTTCCTTCCTACAGGCAAGCATTCGGTTACTTCCTTTACCTTCACCATGAAAAGAAAATGACAATACGTGACGCGTTGAGGAAGTCACTTCGAGCAGTGATGTCCTTCTGGGAGAAAGCTCACATTCCAACCAGACTCGAGACACACTGCGTCAGCAAACTGGATAAAGTCTTCGAGGAGTGGAAAGGACTCAAAAAACACGCCTCAAGGACGAGCGATTCACACAAGACGAAAGAAAAAGAATTCATTGAACGCCTCGATCGTCTCTTTGACATCGCCCACGCTGATTGTGAGAAATTGGTCAAGTACCCAGAGGATTGGGAGTTCCTTCAGCAGCAGCGCCAGAAAGGACGTCCAGGTTCAATGGCAGGTTTGGACATGACCCATCAGCGCCAAGTCAAAGATTGTACTCGACGTCGGGAGGAAGAGGAGAAACGAAGAAAGCGATCAGCAGCTGAAATGGAGGCAGTATCCAACGAAGCGGTTTTGGAGTCCTCATCCTCCAGCTCAGATGATAGCGAAGAAAAAGGAGCATATGGTGGTTCGTTAGCGTCTAAACAAAGAGCAACGAAGAACATCATGACATCGGAATTGGCGGCAGCGCTTGATCGCACGCAACTCTCGTCAAGAAAGGCCACATATCTGCTGTTTGAGGCAGCTTCCAGCTTAGGGCATGATGCTAGCGACTACAACATCAATCGTGGATCCATTCATCGTCAGCGTGAAAAATTCCGTACCCTTAAGGCTCGGCAACTGAAGAGCGAGTTCCAAGGCAATAGTCCGTTGACTGTTCACTGGGACGGAAAACTCATGCAAGATCTGACGTCACGAGAATATGTTGACCGCTTACCTATTCTTGTATCTGGCTCCAGAACAGAGCAGCTCCTCGGGGTGCCAAAACTTCTGTCAGGAACCGCGCTGGCACAAACAAATGCCATCATAGATTGCCTGAATGAATGGGGAGTGACCGATCATGTCAAATCTATGTGTTTCGACACAACCGCGACAAACACAGGCCACCGTGGAGGAACTTGTGTTCTTCTGGAAGAAAAAGTTGGACGTGACCTGTTACACTGCGCGTGCAGACACCATGTACTGGAGTTGGTGCTACAGGCGGCATTCGCAGCATCGCTAGATTCAGTATCTACCGGTCCAGAAATTCTGCTTTTCAAGCGCTTCCATGATTATTGGACCCGCATTGACCAGCAACAGTTCCAAACTGCGGACACAGATGCGTTCACCAAAGCAGCTATTTTTAAGCATAGAACGGAGCTCATTGAGTTTGTAAAATCACAAGCACTTCAAGTTCGTGATGACTATCAGGAATTCCTCGATCTTTCCGTCATCTTTCTTGGAGGAGTTCCATACAAGGGACTAAACTTCCGCGCTCCTGGTGCTATGCACCGGGCGAGATGGATGGCTAAGGGGCTCTATGCCATCAAGATCTGGCTCTTCCGAAGACAGTTTAAACTGACGAACACTGAGGAACGCGGAATTCGAGATATCTGCCTCTTTTCTGTTCTAGTTTACATGAAAGCGTGGGCAACAGCTCATCTGTCCATCGAAGCTCCGCTGAATGATTGGGAATGATGAGGACGCTCCTTCGATACCCGCACAAGAAGATCTCTGATGGTACCACCAAGAAGCTGTCTGCGCACCTGTGGTACCATTCGGAGGAGGCAGTGGGTCTGGCGTTCTTTGATGAGAGGATATCGATGGAAGTGAAGTGCAGCATGGTTGCAGCGTTAGATCAAGAAGCCCCTCACATGCCGCCAAAACGACCTTTGGTTCTTGATACTATGTTCCTCAGTGACAGCAAAGGACTGGAGCAACTGATCACAAAGAACACCCGAGGATTCTTCTCAAAACTTCAGTTGCCAGATTGCTTTCTGCTCCACCATCCCAGTTCATGGACGTCAAACTCTGAATACGTGCAAGCTCGGGATGTGGTCTCCAAACTTGCAGTGGTGAACGACAGAGCAGAACGGGCCGTGGCTCTGGTGAAGGAGCTGAACGGAAAGTTGACAGTGAAAGAAGAACAGCTCCAGTTCCTCGTTCAAGTTGTCACTGACCACAGAAAGCAACACCCAGCTCCGAACAAATCAGCATTAGTGAGGACGCGAAAGAACTAATCATTGATCAGCGTATGAGCACCAATTATTCTGCTACTGAATATGTATTTTATTTCTCAAAGTTTTGCTTTTGTTGCTTCTCCATTTTGTACCATTATTCGCCAAATTATGTCTTCTATTTTGATTATATAATAAACTGTTTGTATTCTTTGCGTTTTTAAGTGTCTTACTTTCGTTATTTCACCAAATTGCCTTGTTTTTTATTATCTGGTTCGGCCCAAGCTGTGAACACTGAACAGCTTGTTGACGTCAACAAATGGGTCTTGTTTTCAGTGACGAGGGCGACCTTTAAATGATGACCAATCAGGACCAAATTTCTCTTCCGTATGTTTTACACCAAATGGAACAATTTTAGGGGTGTCATAGGAAAATATCCATCGTTTAATTTTCCCCCTATTACCTAGTGACACCCTAATATATATATATATTTTTTTTTTCTGTGACCTATATATAGGCTGTAATTCTTTATGTACTTCAGTGTTCCTGAGGATGTCATTAGACGAAAGCGCTTGAGCACCTTTCTGTGTTTCCTTTCCTTCGTGGTTTTATTCATCATATATATATATATATATATATATATATATATTATATATATAAAAAGTGTGTGTGTGTGTGTGTGTGTATATATTATATACAGGGTGAGTCAGAAGTAGCGCCCGATTTCTGTCAGTTGATTGTTTGTTTGCAATTTGTATTACAGTGTACAAGAAGGTAGAAATAAATGAATGACATGTTTATCATGTTTATCTAACCATTTATTCGGGGGAAAATTATTACGGAACTGTACCAAGCTGTTTTACTTGCAATTTTCAAAGTGCCCTCCCTCGTGATCGATGCACAATCTGACAGCCGAAAAAACAGAAATCGGGCGCTACTTTTGACTCACCCTGTATATATGTGTGTGTGTGGTGTGTGTGTGTGTGTGTGTGTGTGTGTGTGTGTGCAAAGTATTACCATTAAACGAACCCATATGAAAACAGGAGAGTCGTGGGCAGTAAATTTCCTTTATTTTTTGTTATCGAACTTAACGCACTTTTGACGATGAAAGCTCTTAGCTCCTAAGTAGAACCAAAGTGCGCATTTAGAGAATAATAGCTTGTATAATGATAGCCACAAAAAAACAATAGATGCATGAATTCACGTTATTTTCAACACGGGTTACGAAATGTAACCTTTAAATCGCCTTATAAAGCGGGCAATGATCAAATTTTCACCTCAGAGGCAAATTCCGGATAACGAACACATTTTCACCTCCAACAGTCGTAATTTCCGGATAACGAACGTATATTTTCACCTCCAACAGTCGTAATTTCCGGATAACGGACGTATATTTTCACCTCAAACGGATTCAAATTCCGGATAACGGACGTATTTTCACCTCAAACGGAGTCAACATTCCGGATAACGGACGCGTTGCAGACTGTCTGGAACTCTCATGAAAAACTTTCAATGAATGACACTTACGACTTAACGGCAACTGGCCCAGAAACTGAAGTCAGACGTTAGAAACGGAAGTTTTATTCCGCGTATCTAAGAAGCTTCTGGAACATCTCGCGTATAATTTCCATTGAGATTTATTGCATCCCTTCAGACAAAACAAAAGAAGAACGTCAGAAAGAAAATGACGGACGTTAGAAAGTGGAAAATGACTTTGTTCGACATTTGTGAGAAGTTTGACGTAAGATGCATTCATTGAAGACAAAAGAATAAGAATAAGAAGAATAAGGAAAAATGAATGAATGAAAAAAATCAAAGAATAAAGGCTAAGAATATTTATTTCTAACTCACTGTCGAATAAAGACATAAAAATTGAATAGAAAATAAATACAAGTAAAGTTGTAAATAATTAAACACTTTAACAGATAAAGAATAATAAAAAAAAATCAAGAATATCAAGAATAAAATCAAGAATAAAACGAAAGAATAATAAAATATAAACTAACGAATCAACATTTATAAATTATCTCTCATCCTTTTAATCGAAAAGAAAACTTAAGCGTTGCATGAAACGCAATTCTCTCTTCTTCTTTTTCAAATAAATGAACTGCGAAGATAATTACATAGAATAAAACACGGCACAGAAATAGAGTATAATTAATGGCGGGCGAATATTTCCTCTTATCGCAAAGAATTCATTATTTTTTAAGATTAACTTATTTAATATTTGTTTATATAAACAAAATATTGGATGTGTGTGTGTGTGTGTGTGTGTAGAGATGTACGTGTACAAACCTACGTAAAAACTGTTTACGCGTTCATCTTTCCTCCTATTTTCTATTCCGACGGCTTAGTTGCCGTCTCTTCTCCTAATAAAGCTGAACCCTTCGCTCAAACTTTCGCCTCCTCCATCTGTCTACTCGTCACAATCTTCCACACGACTATCTCCTTACCTTCAACAATAATTAACTCAATCCTTCCTCTTCTCTTAACATTCTTGGCGTTTCCCTTCTTCGTGAGTTTCCTGGAAAGATCACGCGTATTTTCTTTCTAAAACAGCTTCTAAGAAGTTACGTGTGTTGTACCAGTTCCGCAGTTTTTTCACCCCTACTCAGTTGCTGTCTCTGTGCAAGAGTTTTGTTCGCCCCTGTATGATGGAGTACGCTTCTCATGTGTGGGGTGGTTCAACCCACACAACCGTACTTGACGGGGTGGAATCAAAGGCTTTTCGTCTCATCAATTCCCCGCCTCTTTACCGACTGTCTTTCGTCCCCCTCTCTCTTCGCCCAAATGTTGCCTCTCTCTCTCTCTCTCTTACTATGGCTATTATAACGGACACTGCTCTTCTGAACTCTCTAACTGCGTGCCTCCTCCTTTAATGACAGCACGCAGTACCAGTGTTTCGGCACATTCTCATTCTTTTTCTGTCCAACTCTCTGACGCAAGAGTGAACCAGTGAACTCTGGAACAATCTTCTCCAATTCATCTTTCCCCCTGTCTATAACTTCCACTCTTTCAAACGCAGAGTATTCAGTCATCTCGAAACCTCTATGGGGGCATTTTTGCGGGCATTCGCTCTTGGCCCCTCCTTCTTGCATAAAAAATGGCTGAATATCGCTGTGACTGCATGACTGTATGTCCGTTAATATGGATTGGTATGCTTGTATATATTATATCTGTATCGCTTCTCATATGTCTGTAATTAAGACTGGATAATGTGGGTATGTATACAGAAGACCCTCACATTAACGTACACTTTGGGGGGACCGTGTGGTCGCTAAAGTGAAAGTTCCGCTAAAGTGAAGTACGGAAAACCCCCACTTTAACGTATCGGGGAACGTTGAAGTGAAGTACGGACGACCCCCACTTTACCGGACTACGGGACGTTAAAGTGGGGTTTTCCGTAACCAAAATACTTCAGTACAGTTACACATGTATGTATAGCCCTCGACTCTCCACATTCAACACATAACACGAAAATGCATACATAGACTTACCTACTTATGAATACATGCAATAATATTCCGGTGGCGTCACCTTCACTTTAGCGACTCGGAGTCCGCTAAAGTGAAGTTCGGTGATGCTAACAGACTTTTTTAGCGGAAATCTTCACTTTAACGACCTGTATTACGTTAAACTGAATGTTAACGACCAGACAGCGATTTAGTCCGTCCAAGTGAAGTTTCCGCTAATGTGAAGGTCGTTAACGCGGGGGATTTCTGTACTTCTTTTTACCAGCGCCCTTAGTTCAGTGGGTAACACTGTTTCCCTATAAGCGAAGTGAAGACAGTGAGAGCTGGGGTTCGATTCCAGACGGTAATGTTAATAATAATCCGGAATTTAGGCAGGCAGTTATTATTACCATCACCATCGGGAGTCGAACCCCGACTTCGGTGTTTCCACTTCGTTTATAGGGAAAGTACGGATGTTTGCGAACCTTGTTTCGCTTTTCGGGTTTCAAGAATATTCCAAAACTATGAGAGGACTTTTATTATGTTTATTAACTTTATTGTTTCTCATTAAATCTCAACGTGTGCGCCTTTAGTCCAAGCGTTAGTCCGTTAGTCCAACATCCAAGCGAAATTCGAGTTCACATCATACGTTCGATAGCATATCTCTCGTGACACTGTTGATGTTATCGCAAATCTCTGCACGAAGAATGTCAATGTCAGCAACACGGATATGATACACATAATCCTTTACATATCCCCACAGAAAGAACTCCTCCAGGGGCGTGATATCGGGAGATCGCGGAGGCCATGGCACCAGCCCGTCGCGCCCAATCCATCTTCCCGGAAAAGTGGTGTTTAAGAACTCACGCACTAACAAACCCCAGTGTGGAGGCTGTCTTGCTGTAAAATGATGGATGGTTGAAGGTATTCCAAGTGGGGTCTACAAAGAACTCGAGCGTGTCCAAATAATCGCGGATTTTGACTCTGTAAACCAAACAACACATTTTGCTTTCTCCTGCGGCGTTGCCATTTTGTTTCGGTCAATTACCAATGGCTCCCAGTCAGGCACAACATGCTCTGCAAATAAGAAAAAAAACTTATGTTATGCAATAACATGCAAAACAAAGCATTAAGCATTAATGTGTCTTCTTTGGATTTCATATAATTAAAGTTTATAATCGGGAAAGGACTTTGTGTACACCCTGTATATATATTGCTTTGTGTTGTTATAGTTCAAACAATATCCCAATCCGTATTCCTTGTTTTAATTTGTATTGTAGACACTTCTAGTTATTATCGATCCTAGTACTTGATTCTTCAGGAGCAAGATGTACCATTATATACTTGTTTTTAATCACAGGCACACTTATTTCATCTCAGACTTGTTCTACACAAACTGAACCAAAACCAACAAGCATTTTTCGTCTCAAATCTTTCGTTTTATACAGGCCTGGAGGTTTAAGTATTTATAATTTTAATATTTTTATGGTACCAGATTTCGTAAAGGATACATACGCCTTATACCGCAGAATGCCATTCTCCAACGCAACTCTCTCCATCATCAAATTACGTTATTAAAAATCTAATTTTTATAACTTAAATCGTCCTTATTCAATTTCACTCGATTTAACCCAACTGAATACAATCTAATTTAACCTAATTTTAATTAACTTTGATTTATGTTGTTAATAAAATGTTTACTTTGTTTACGAAGGAAAAAAACAAGAACAAAAATTAGATTCGTCGTAAAAACACAGAATAAAAAATTGGAGAATTAAAAAAATAAAAAAATTCTAAAATAAAATAACAAAATGATAAAAATATAAATTATCTACCTATCTATCTACCTATCTATCTATCTATCTATCTATCTATCTATATACACATACAAATGTAAACATCTGGGCTGCTGAATTTTGTCTCGGTTTCCAAAAAAAAAAAAAAAAAAATATTCGTAATTCTTGCATCGATTTTCAGCATTGCAAAATGAGGTGGAAACAGAAGGCAAAAAGTTTTGCATGGCGGACTGGCAGACGGAAATAGGATTAAAGTTTTACAAAGTTCATTTGAAAGTTTTGAAAAATTTAGGAAAAATTTGCGAAGTTAATGCCTTTTCTTAGCCAAGGCGAAGCTCTGTAATTACATCGCTTATATATATATATATATATATATATATATATATATATATATATATATATTTTTTTTTTTAAAGTGCTATTTTAATTATTATATATTTTGCCACTACACTTTAGATGATGTAATGCTCGGTGTATTTTTAATCCCTTTTTTTAACATATTAATTTTATTAATTAATAGTTCATACCCGTGAAATAAGACCTTTTTCGACCCGGACTAAAGACATTTGATCGACACGACATAAAATCGACAATGTATTATAAGTTAGGTTAGGTAGCGCTAGGTTAGCATAGGTTAATTTCAGGTTAGGCTTAGATTACGATAGGTTAGCATAGGTTTAGTTAGGTTACGATAGATTAGCATAGGTTAAATCAGGTTAGTTTAGGTTACGATAGGTTAGCATAGATTAGGTTAAGTCAGGCTAGGTTTAGTTACTTTTATTGATACGGTGTCGATGTCATGTCACGTGCTTGAAATTCGTTTTGAATAGGGGTTCTCAACCTTGTCTCCACCGGGTATACCCTTTAGAAACGTCAAAGTGTTTTCGTGTACGCCTCAATACAAAATGCATATGTATACCGAGTTGAAAGAGTCAATATATATATATATCAGTGGCGACTCGTGACATTTTTGTTCAGGCATGCAATGTTATGGAATGGAAAAAAACATCCGCCTAACCCTCTTGCCCAAACTTTGCATATTGTTACATAGAACTTAGCAAGTTAAAGGTGTTTTACAAACTTTTGGGGACCTCTTTGAAGGAAAGTTCATTTAATGTTAGGCTTAAATATGCGAACAAAAAATTAGACATATTTATATATAGTAGTTACCGAATTGATCTAAAGAAAAAGATACAAATTTAAAATTTACCTTAAATAATTGTGAAGCATTATTTGAATTGAAATTCTGCTCTCCTAGTTTTCCTGCAAAATTCTTCGATGACCAAATTGTAAAAGTACTCTCGATTCTCCATAAGCTTCTTGAGGAAATTTTTTTCAATTGAAATTAAGGCAAGATTAGATAGCCTTTCTTCACTTTGGGAACTCCGTAAATAACTTTTAATTCTTTTAAGCGCAGAAAATGATCGCTCAACACTTGCTGTCGATATTGGTATAGTTAGAATCAAAATCGTCAATTTATATATTTCCTTAAGACCTTTGTGCATTTCGCTTTCCAGTAGATATTTTAGGAGCTCAGCAACATTCTTTTTGGCAAAAGATTTGTGCGAATATAAAACACACAATTCAGAACGGAGACGAGGAAACTCAAAAAATGAATTGTAGCTTCTTTTCAAAGATTCAAAAGCTCTCTTTGGGAAAGTAACATCATAGAACTCAAATTTTTTGCAATCTAAATGCTCAATGAATTCCAATTTTTCCATTGAACTGAAACGCTCTTTCATTTGAAGAAGTATATTATCGAATATTTCATGAAATAGTTGACTATACTTCTCTTGTGGAGAAAGACTCTGTTTCCTTTTACATACAGGTTCACCACATCTTTCTGTTATCAAGTCCCACATATCTGCAAATTTTGTATCCCTTATTTGTTTGATTTTTTTCATAGTGCTTTCAACGGTGATTGAGCTATACACAATATCCATAGATTTTGTTTGCAGCACATTAAATAGATATTCAGTAAAGGAAAAATTGAAGAAAATACTTCTAATAAAAAATTAAAATCGAAAGTATCGATACCAGCAAGCAATCCGCGTGCACTATTTTTTGTTTTTTCATCAAATTTCTTTGGTTTTCAAGAATGCTTTTTAAAAGATCTATTATATCTTCTTTATTTTCCTTAACTCTTTCAACTAGACGAGATGAATAGTTCCACCGCGTTGGAGCCAGTTTAGGGAAACGCTTTCCAACAACTTTGTCAAGCATTGAAGTTCGCTTAGTTGAACTGCTGAAAATGATGACAAACTTCCTAATACTGAAAAAAAATTATTACATTCGGAAATTTCAGCGACAGCTTGGGATAAAACAAGATTAAGTTTATGGGCGTAGCAGTGAAGAAAAATAGCCTCTGGTACAGTTTCTCTAATCTTTGTTTGTACTCCATTAAGATCGCTCCCCATAACAGCAGCACCGTCGTAGGTTTGAGCAACTAATTTTTTCAAACAGCCCAGTTCACCTAGTTGGTTTATAGATAAATCAGAAATCGCTCCTGCACTTCTATCATTGCTGACGTCATTGAATTTTATAAATCGTTCACAAATCTCTCCATGTTTATTAACATAACGAACAACAGTAGAGAGTTGAGAAAAACAGCTGACATCAGATGTTTCATCTAATAAAATCGCCACATACATGCAGTCGATAAGCTCACGTTTTATTTGTTCTAACATAACTGCACTAATAGATTGAATTATGTCATTCTGAATAGCAGATGATGTTCCCTTAAAAACAGTCGCAGTTTTTAAATGGTTTTGAAGCTTTTCATCGAATTCTCCCATACAAAATACCAATTCAATATAGTTACCCCTATTGTCAGCGTTTTCTTCTTCATTGTGACCGCGAAATGCTAATTCTTGCATACCTAAAAAACATGTTATCCTAATCAAACGTTTCAAAATTTCTCGATTCTTATTAACTTCTTCGTTATGTCTGGAAATGGCAACTGATTTCTGCTTGTCGAGTATTAAATCAATTCTTTCTGACTTTCCAAATGTTTTAAGATCAACAAATGCATTTATGTGAGCAAGAGATTTTTCATGGCGAGAAATTGCAGTATGTAAATTGTTTAAATCGTCGTATCCACGACTAACAGAATTCCACACGAGTTATCTCTTGAAAATAGGAAACACGACCAACAGTACAATTTGTTATTTGAAATATTTCCACATAACCAGGGAACATCATCATACAGCTTAGGATTAAATTTCCTAGTGAAGCCTTTATTTTCTTTGCTTAAATTCAAATGTGGAATCGGTCTGCCATTATTCAATATGCGCTTTTTTCATCAAAAGAGAGTGAGTAAAATCTTCTAGTCTTCAATTGATTAAACACATCGTCAGTCATTATGGGCACTACAATCCTATAATTTATTTAACTGATTATCCAAAATAATGAAAGCACAAAAGGGAACACCGAACACAAGTGGATGCTTGCGGCGGTGGTACTGGAAAGAAGCCTTGTCAGAATTGCCAGATGTTACTTTTTGGTGAATGCACCTATAAAACTGAATGCATGCCGTATTATTTTCATTAATTAAAAAAAATCAGAACAAAGCTTTTTAATTATTTTTAGTAAAAATATAAAGTAAATTTTCTAAGCATATTTTAAAACATATTGCCTTTTGAATTTAGCTATGAGGCTCAAAAAAATATCTTATGGATAGTGAGAAGTCTCCTTAAAAAATTGCCCAAGGCAAGGCGGTGTAAACAAAATCATGTCTTATTTCACTAGACAATTAAGAACATTTTTCTGTACCCAGACTGAATTAGTGAATGCTTTAGCTACAAGTATTTCGATCTGTGTACAGAAAAATGTTCTTAATTGTCTAATGAAATAAGACATAATTTTGTTTACACCGCCCAATAGCCAGTACATGCGTGATTGAAGCCTTAGACTATTTTTAGTTTCTGAAAATTATTTTTGTCAATTATAATCCTTACTTAGATCTGAAAAGAGAACATATTTAACACATGCATTGCATGCGTTGCATTCATTAAGAAATCGCCACTGATATATATATATATATATATATATATATATATATAGTGGTGAGCTGGACCCGGTTCGCACCGGTTCGCGCGAACCGGTTGTTAAAATCTTTTTGAAAATAAGAACCGGTTGTTAACTTTTTTGCTGGACGCTGAAGAGAGCTCTCAGAAGCAGAAAGTGGTTTTTCGGTGATGAATATTATTTGTAGTGATATAAGAGCAAGTTTAACAACTAAACACATATCATGCTTTATGATCATCAATTTGTTGGGGAAACCATTAAGCTTCTGGAACCCGTTAACATATGTCAAATCATGGATGAGAAGTCATCGATCCGCTTTAGATACCAGAGTTCGTGTATCCAAAACGACAGTTTACGGAGAAAACCAAGAAGCCATTTGGAAATTATTACCGTAATCTATATTATAATAAGAGAGCTGTCCGTCTGTCTGTCTGTCCGTCTGTCCGTCACACTTTCAGAAATTGAGAAAAAATTGTGAGAAAAAAATTCAGAAATTGTATGACGGGCGGCAATGTGAAGCTCAAGATTTTCATGACTGTGTTCTTTTCTGTAGTTTAGCCTGTCTGTTTGTCTGTTTGTGAAATTTATCCCGGGCAGTAATGGGGGAAGGGTGGGGGTGGGGGTAATGGGGGATGGGTGGGGTAATGGGGAGGGGGTTAGCCCCCAAGTTGCATGAATGGGGGTGAGGAAGTTTTGGGAGATACCAGATTCAGAAATGTTGACACAATGTGAAGCTCAAAATTTTCACGGCTGCGTTCTTTTCTGTAGTTTAGCCTGTCTAAACGTCAGGCAAGCGACGGGAACTGTACTAGTAAGTAATAATAAGGTCAGTAAAAATGCAAAAAACTTCACTTTTTTCTACGTGAAGGTCAAAATATGAAAATAAAAACCCACTCTAATAGACAGTTTATTTCCACAACAGTTTCGACGCCCACTGGCATCCTCCTCGGGTGGATACAGAAACACGAATGAACCAAAACAAGAGGGAAAAACAGTCCAGGGACCGACCGTTAAGAAATTCGCACCTAGGTTAGATCCCATTCTCCCGACATCGGAAGGGCATTTTCATTAAGTACATTCGCGCAAATTTAAAACTATCTTCCTGTTCTAAACATACAGATTTTTTTTTTTTTTTTTTTTTTTTTTTACATAATTATTACATTTATTATTAAATTTATTACATTTAATATTGCATAATTATTTATTACAGAAATTATAAATTTATTATTACATTGGTTATTACATTGTTGTTTATTATACAGAACTTATAAACCGAAAAACGAATGAAAAAAGCCGATTAGGAAACAATCCAGAGACCATTGAGAAATTCGCACCTTGGTTAGATACCGTTCTCCCGACACCGGAAGGGCATTTTATTACAGGGTCCGCTTATAAGTACATTCGCACAAATTAAAACTATCTTCTTGTTCTATACATACAGATTCTAATATTTTGACATAATTACTGCATTTATTATTGCATTTACATTTTTTTAACATTTATTATTATTACCTTTACCCTAATTATTAAATTTATAATACTACCTTTATTATTATATCTGTTGCATTTATATTTATTTCCACATTTATTACTTCCATTATTACATTTACTAAAAGCGAGTAAGGAAACAATCCAATCCAGAGACCTTTAGGGTAAAGGTAATAATAATAAATGTTAAAAAAATGTAAATGCAATAATAAATGCAGTAATTATGTCAAAATATTAGAATCTGTATGTATAGAACAAGAAGATAGTTTTAATTTGTGCGAATGTACTTATAAGCGGACCCTGTAATAAAATGCCCTTCCGGTGTCGGGAGAACGGTATCTAACCAAGGTGCGAATTTCTCAATGGTCTCTGGATTGTTTCCTAAACGGCTTTTTTCATTCGTTTTTCGGTTTATAAGTTCTGTATAATAAACAACAATGTAATAACCAATGTAATAATAAATTTATAATTTCTGTAATAAATAATTATGCAATATTAAATGTAATAAATTTAATAATAAATGTAATAATTATGTAAAAAATAATAGAATCTGTATGTTTAGAACAGGAAGATAGTTTTAAATTTGCGCGAATGTACTTAATGAAAATGCCCTTCCGGTGTCGGGAGAATGGGATCTAACCTAGGTGCGAATTTCTTAACGGTCGGTCCCTGGACTGTTTTTCCCTCTTGTTTTGGTTCATTCGTGTTTCTGTATCCACCCGAGGAGGATGCCAATGGGCGTCGAAACTGTTGTGGAAATAAACTCTGTCTATTAGAGTGGGTTTTTATTTTCAAGGTACGTAAAAATGTTTAAATTAAAAAAAAAAAAATTAAAAGCATAGATGTAGTACTGATATTTATGTTTTGCCTAATAATTCATTATTGCTAAAGTTGACTGAGCAATTTAATTTTAACTATGTAGATAATATGATTCATCGGTTTTTATTAAATAATTCTTCTTTTCTGATTTCATTAGAAACGTCTATTTCTCTAATTAACTATACTAATTAATTGTCATGCAGTTATTAATACCTAGCTGAATCATAAAATGCAGACACTTGAAAAAGGCAAATAGCGAGATAATTAATTTAATTAAAATTGCGAAAGGTGGGAAGGGTTGTCAATTTTTTATTGCCGAATTCAAAATTTTTTATACAGAACCCGGTGGTTAAAATTTTGGCAGCTTAGCGAACCGGTTGTTAAAATTTTGGCAGCTCACCAGTGTATATATATATATATATATATCATTATTCACTTTCATTGTTGAAATGTTTCGAAAACTGAATTTCTAAAACAAAAGAAAATGGAAAAATGTATTTTGTTGGGTCACTGCGTAACCCCTGAAAAATCTGATATGTACCCCTAAGGCAGTGGTTCCCGTCCTTTTTTTGCTGCGACCTTAAATTGGCCACCAACAAGACCTCCCGACTAGGGCATGGTTCAGATTAATAAGTTAATCAGTTAATCATTGTTTTTAATCATTAATTAATCAAGGAATATTTTTAGAAAATGATGGTAAATGATTAATTTTCCTCATAATTTCAGCATCATTTTACCTTAAATTTTGTAATGTATCATTTGAATTTGGCACCTTTTTGCGTGTATAAACTGTCTAATCCGCCCATGCCTGATTTCTTGAACTGAAGCAAACTAAATGTTTGAGCAAACTGTTTTCTTCGGTCTTAGCTCACGCAACAGAAACAATAAAGCTCTTTCTTACTCTTTTCAGAAGTATTTAGTTTGTAATCGTTTTAATCAGTTAATCATTGATTAATTAGAAAATTTCATCATTCCTCACTTTTTCCTAAAAAATGATTAATTAACCATGTCCTACTCCCGACCCTCAGGCTTATGCTAAAATTTAACTATGTATATAAATATAAAATGAATTAAGAAATAGTGAATATAGTGACCCTTCGCGACCCTACTTGAGGACCCCCTCGACCCTGATTTGGGTCACGACCCGAGGTTGAGAACCACTGCCATATAGGTGCATGTACTACCACCGGCTGAAGACCCCCTGGTTTAGAAAGATATTTACAGTAAAATTTTTGTAAAGACAAAATGTTAAAATTGTAATTTGAAATAAACTTCAAAATTATTTACAGTTATCGTAGAAAAACCTTAAAACTATTGCAATTTGATTTCATTGTTAAAATTACTGAAAATTTGGGACACGTGAATGATTGTGATAATTTAATCAGTCAAGAGGGACAGGAACTGGCACATCGCTCAGGCCAGACGAATGTGGCCCATTGCTCTAATTCCTATATATTATTATTATTATTATTATTATTATTATTATTATTATTTACTAGCACGATCGGGAGTCGAATTCTGACCTCAGCGTCTTCATTTAGATTATAGGCGAACGGTGTTACCCACTGAGTTACCAATGCTGACAAAGTATGTACAGCGAAAGAAAGAGAATAGCGTTAATCGGATAAACGCAGAATAGACGCAAATACAGATAACATTGAGAATAATAGAAAATAATTAATGGGAGAAAATCCTAAAACACGAAAAACTAAAGTAACTCGTGGAAGTCAATTTATTGGACCTCACCATGACATCAACAGACATCCTCACGATTAACGACCCTGAGAATGCGTTAGAAAAGGCTATTGAGACATCGTTATGCGTCTCAAAAGGCGTCATTACGCCCGATACCTTTTGATTATTGTACGTTATTCGCTTCACGTACTCCTCCTTCCTTCTAATCATGTATTTCAGTTACTGTATTCACACGAGACAATATTGATGAAAATTGGTCACTATCAGATTATCACCGATACCACCTTGTCGTTAGTCTTATCTGCGACTGCAGGACTACGTCGTAACCACTGTTGTAATGCTTCCAATCGATCAGCGAGGTCAAACGACACTGGGTCTGGATGGGAGTTGGATGGGGAACCGTTCTCCGCGTCTAGATTATGTAACCTGTAGTTTGGATCCTACGTAAAGCCGTAGCTCCCCTCCTTCATATGACCTCTCATCAGATGTTGAGAAGGGGGGCTAAACACCCCCATCAAACAGAAACAACATCTGCGTTTGCAGGAATTTGTATGACAAGTTAATATTTTTGATTTATAGAAATCGTTTATTGCCTTCATTCTCATTTTCGAAAATCATTCAATATCTTTTTTTTTTCAGGAAGGAGGGGCCAGCCAAGACTGAGTTCCCGCAGAAACGCCCCTCCCCCCTTCCCCATACCACTATACACGAATTACTTCAGTTTCTAAAGAAAGTAATACTGTAATCCCAAGTAATTCTTATTTCTATAAAAAGAAAATTATTTCCAATAAACTTGAAAGGTAGAAAATACACCACAGTTAATGAGAAGTCAGGTTTTGGTTTTGACGTAAACCTCAATAGAAGACCACCTGAATTTATATGAAGAGGGTTGACAAAAGTAAATAGACACCTTTCGGGTTTTTTTTTTTTTTTCTCTCCGTAGTTTTTGATTTTGGTAATAAATAAATAAATAAATAAAGTCAATAAATAAAGTCTTGCTTTCGCCTTTGCATTATGTGAAGCTGACATATGTTCTGTATTCCATTGATGAGTTTTGCCAATTGTTCTTCAGGACGATCGTCGTGGTGTCTATTTACTTCTGTCAATCTTCTGTATAATAATAGGTGAAGAAGCCAGAAAGTGGCATAGTGCTCAGACCAACTAATGCGGCCCATTGCGCTTCCTACTGCGGATTATAATTACCAGCAACATCATCGGGAGTCGAACCCACGATCTCATTCTTCAATTCGCCTATACATATAGGAAAAACGGATTTACACACTGAGTTACGGACTCTGACTGATTCTAAATATACTTGTAAGAAAAATCGAGTAACCTAACGGTGTTTGTTGATTGATTTCTTACTTTTTGGAGCGTTTCCATCCTCAGAGGCTGAAGATAAAATAATTCTGGAACAGTATAAAAAATATGAGTACCGAAGACCCAAACATTGTTATAGAAAGGCATACCCCCTAGGACCCGTTCGTGACTACGGTGGTATGGATTATTCTTTCACTAAAATTAGCATTTAGTAAAGATTTGAAATTAAACAAATGTCTCAAATTACCTCAAATCAGAAAAGTAAATTTGAAAAAATTAAAAAATAACCTCAAAAAAAATTCCAAAAATTTCCAAAATGAACAAAGAAGACTAAGACATGAATTCGGACATGTATACTCTCGGGACAAAACATGAATGTAACCTTTCGATACTGACATGACAAGAAAAAGAAAATGATTCACTGGACAAATTCTTTAAATGCATCCTTTGGCTCTAGAAGTGAGACAAGCAGGTTCTAAAGAACGAAGTAAAATGACTCCAAAATTTGAATTTAAAATATCAGTGAAGGGACTCCAAATCGTACAGAAAACGTGATAAAGGTGGCATAAATCATCCATCTATTAATTTTAGTAATCTACAAAATGACTCATCCAGATCTGAAACAATTTTTTTTTTGTGGGGGCGTTAAAATGTGATGTTTAAGATCTGGTAAATTTTTGCCAAAAAAATTTTCAATTTGGAATGGACAAAGTCTTAAAATACGCACAGAAAAAATAGACAAATCCTCGAAACAATATAAAAAAATAAATAGAAATTTGGTTCATTAATTAAACCATTCAAATTTGTTACCAGAAAAATAACCATACAAAGTAAAATTACTGTATGGTTGAATTAGGTTAATTTAACAATATGGATTCAATGTCTAATAGTTGACCTTGTACAGGGCTATTCAAACTGATTCATCCGATTTCAACTGAGAATACTTCCGTACCTATCAACCGTGCATCAACTGGGCATACACCACATGAAAGAGGAACTCTCCGAGTTTTACAAGATCACCGCGAGAGGGCTCCAAAGTCACGCCGTGGCCTAGCCTAGCAACAAACAGTCAGTGTGAAAATGGCGTCCGCACAGCAGAAGGCGTTTTGTGTGTTGCAGTTTTCGAGCTGTAAATCGATTTACAGCTCGAAAACTGCAACACACAAAACGCCTTCTGCTGTGCGGACGCCATTTTCACACTGACTGTTTGTTGCTAGGCTAGGCCACGGCGTAACTTTGGAGCCCTCTCGCGGTGATCTTGTAAAACTTGGAGATTTCCTCTTTCGTGTGGTGTATGCCCAGTTGATGCACGGTTGATAGGTACGGAAGTATTCTCAGTTGAAATCGGATGAATCATTTTGAATAGCCCTGTATATTGGTTGTTGTATAAAAAAAAAGTTGTTGTTTTTCTGTGAAAATGGTCTCAATATCTTTCGACTAAAAAATTTT